>OY720676.1:105482542-106682542 GCA_963170755.1 Amphimallon solstitiale
GAGATTGTATTCGTAAATACAAAATTTGGAATTGATATGTCCAGCGGTTTGACCGCTATCGTGGTCACAGACAGACACACACACACACACAGAGAGAGAGAGAGAGACATTTTTTAAAAACCACTTTTTTGGTATCAGGGGACCTCAAAACGTGAACATCTGCAAAAATCTCGAGGTCGAAAATTTTCATCACAAACTTCCTTATACTACGTATAAGAAAGTAAAAGGGTATACCTATATATTTAATAATGTGCCTAAATTGCTTTCAATTAAAATATTGATTAACAAATATGTGTATAGTATTATTTAGATTTTCTAGTCTTCCTAGAAGTGAAACTTCAGGGATATTACCCAAATTAATCAATTGATCAAGAATATTATGTTCTTCTTGGAGTGCGGGCTCCTCTTGTGCCATATCTTACTCATAATCATACTCCAAAAACCCTTTCAATAATTCACGTGGAAATATGTGCCTCATTATATCTTTGTTCTGCACATGTTATCGGATTTTGTAATGGTGTCAAAAAGCAGGCTTTTAAATTATATGCACTATCCCCTATAACAATTAAGTATCAAAGTAATGAGCTCTTTGATGTTCTTGACGCGGTATTCCTGCATTTATTAATTCCAATACATCCATATCATCATCAAATGCATCAAACCAGACAACCATTATAGTGTATTAATTAAACTTCGTATGATCAACTTCTTCCGTTGCCTAACTAATTATACATTACCATAAATTACGTGTTTTTAAGCGTTAATTTCTCTTCTGTTTGTAAACTCTTGTACTATCATTATCATTTATAATTTAATTATTGATGACGAATATATTTTGAAATAAATTACTATTTAAATATTTTCACACATATATTTATTCATAAACATATTACCTTAAAAAGAATAACTTAACGCAGTTTATCTTTATGCTGCTAAAGAGGCACATTTATATTTGTTATTACGTATTCTAAGCACGTACCACTTAGTCTTTATTATCAACATCATAGCCAAATAAAGAATTTTAATGTTTTATGGCTGAACCTAAACTTGCTCCCTCAATGATTCGATATGAGTTATTGCTTATATGATCGTTCAAAAAGAGAATACGTAATTGATTAAGATGTTTATAAAAACAACTAACTGAATTTAATATTTACTACATACACTATATAAATTCATATACATATTATTTATCGCTAAAAATTAAATTATAGACATTTTCACACGCACGTATTGTATGTAGCATGCTGTTGCGTAACATATTGGAAGTAACTGTTTCTAATTCTGTTATACTAGCTGGAGTTTTATGTAAGTGTGAATGAGATTATGTAACTGTTATAAAAGACAGCCAAGAGCCTAATTTTCATAAATTTGTTTAGATATACATATGTATTTATAAGTGTGTAATAAATTAATTAAAAAGCAGACACCTTCTCTACATTTAAATTTAATTTCGGTAGCAATCATGCATCATTCGGAAGTTAGAAGAAAATTACAATTTTCCGATATTGCTTTTTTAAGAATGTTTAAGAACATTCAAAGTTTTAATATAGGCCTGACTAAAAATAAAAGCTTTAAAATATATTTAATATTAGTTTTGGACATATTCCGTAGAGACTACTTTTAAGTATAAAATTCCTAATATTATTTTTCTTTTTGTAAAGCATCAATTGTAAAGTCCAAGTCAATATTTTATACTCGAAGGTATACATCTATTAGAATTCAGGAAGAAAGAGGAAGTTTTGAATTAAGTACACACCTTTTTCAAAGAGGAATTCCGTTAAACAACGATCGTCAGTAATAACGTATTACGGATTGCGATGTAGAAATTTTCGTGTTATTAAATTGACAATTTGAACACGTCTTCAGTTTTTAGTTCTACCACCAGAGTCGTTCCAAATTATTTCATTTACAAAATAAGTATAATTTTATAATCATATTCATCTGAGAACATCGATTAACGAGAAATGACAAAGACTTTAAAACTGTTTCCTTCTACCTTCGTTAGACGGGGAGAAAATGATCGTAGTGTACTGGGTTGTTTATCACTCAAACTCGTTAAGACGTACGTTGGAAAGGACACATCAAGGGATTTGTATACAGTGTCGCTTCTCGCCGATCATTATTATCTGCTATAACATCTGATGAAATACTATTAATAACTATTTTTGTATTTATATTCTGCATGTAAACTAACGTAGATAATTTTTAAAATCATTGCTAAAAAACCTATAAACTGCGCTATGGGATTATAACGTCATATGTTGAATTCTGGCAGGCGCAGAAATTATACAATGTAAAATTTGCTAAAATATAAATGGCCGATCAGTAAATCAATTAGACACCCATTAGTTACATGATAATGGTCGGAATATAATTATTATGATATTATTGTTTCCTAACTAAAACAGGCGATAAAAATAAACGTTGTCGATAATAGTAGGCGGTCGGTTAGCAGCGCTAGTCATATTAACAGCCTAGTGTACTGAAATACTCGAAAACATAAGGCTCCTACAGTTACACCTTAGCTCTCCTTGTGTGTCAATTATTATAGGAACAGGGTTCTGGTAGTATTTTAGTGTTAAAATTTAAAATTAAGGTAAATCTTGGATCGTCTAGTATTCCTGTACACGTGCTTTTACTTTCTTATACGTAGTATAAGGAAGTATTGTGATGATGAAAATTTTCGACATCGAGATTTTTGCAGATGTTCACGTTTTGAGGTCCCCTGATACCAAAAAAGTGGTTTTTAAAAAATGTCTCTGTGTGTGTGTGTCGGTCTGTCTGTGTGTCTGTCTGTCTGTAACCACGATAGCGGTCAAACCGCTGGAGATATCAATTCCAAATTTTGTATTTACGTGTATAATCTCCCTCTTGAGATCTGATTAGTTTTTCAGTAAAATCGGTAGACCGGAAGTAGTACTTTACTTCGGTGAAAAAATCGAATTTTGCAAATATTTTGTCAACTACTAAGTTTAAACAAATTTATAAAGAATTCATATGTACTTAAAATTAAAATTGAGAACCATTTTATTTAAAACGTTTTTCGAAATTACTACCGGAAGTAGGTCTTTTACTCTTATCGAAAATCAGTTTTTTGCCAATATTTTGCAAGTCATGCTTTTTAGACAGGTACGCTACGAATATAAAAGTATTTAGAACTTAATTTCCAATATCTTTTGTATTAAAAAAATTTCAAAATTCGGACCGGAAGTATCACTTTTACTCTTACCGAATAACGATTTTTTGCAAATATGTCGTAAATTATGCATTCTATATATATTTATTAAGAGTATAAAAGTATTTAGAGTTTGATTTTCAGGATTTTTTGTATAAATGAAATTTCAAAATTCGGACCGGAAGTAGCACTTTTATTCATAGCGAGTAGCACTTTTTTTCGAATATCTTGCAAAGTATGCATTCTATAGAGATTTATTAAGACAATGAAAGTACTTAAAATAGGATTTTGAATAAGTTTTGTATAAAAAAATTCTTAAAATTGTATAGTTTGAAACGCTCATACGTATAAGAAAGTCGTGTGGTGGCCACACCCCATTTTTTGATAAGAGAAGCACTACGTATCTATTTACAATTGCGAGAACGAACAAAGGCCCCATGGCTACAATTGCTGTCCCAAAATCCTGGTAATTTATGTAGACATAAGAACCAAATTACATAACCCAGCTTACCTTCTGGTATTTGAACGGCACTTCCTTCTCAAACTCTTTAGGTATTAAAATATTCAGTCAATAATATGATACGAAAATAGTCAAGTAACTGTAATACTGCCAACTTTTGACAAGAAATTCTTAGCAACTCTACAAGATAAACGTAATGTCATGCCGTAATTCAGCTAAATTATCTATTTCTAAATTCAAATTTATTAACAGGTAAGATTGCTAAAACTGGCCAACCAGAAAGCAATATTTTTTCTATATTTGTAAAACCCTAAATGAATCCCCAAGATTCAAAACCTGACGTAATTATTTGGAACACTTTCAAAGCAATAAGACACCTTAGAAAATGAAAAATCTGAAAGTATGACGTGAATGGTGAACTTCTCGACATTTATCAAGTATTAAAATATATAAATCCGGAAATGCATTTTTAGCGTCCCATTTAATGTATTACTTTGAATCATATTAATGATGAACATAAATAAAGGTGCCATCAAAACAATGCCAATTTGTCGCCAGCCTTATAATTAGGACTAGAATTAAACAAAAATAAATCATATGCATATATATATATATATATATATATATATATATATATATATATATATAATGATTAAAAACAAAACGTTAAAAACTTTATGGTGTAAATTACATAGTATTTAATATTCTACAACCATTGTTTCGAAATTTACTGAGCTAACAGTAAAACGCTAAAAACGAAAACACAAACAATTAGAAGGAAGAAGTTCATTTAAACGTACCATTTAACGAGCGAGTTCTTTATATTAATTTCCTTCTGTTAATTAATGTATTTGTGATTCATTTATAAAGGCAACAGATTCCGTTATTACATAAGAAATTATTACAAATGGATAAAAAAAAATAGTTCCCACTGTAGCACAGTATCATCGCCAATTGTAGTGATTGTGATCGTCATTTCTAATAAGCGGCAATTGATACCTATGCCTTAAAAAACGTGAAACAAATAGTAATAAATATAATTATTTATAAAAACGTTTGAAGGAAAGTATATTAACATAAATCATCTACTGTATTAATCCCCTCATTTATCAACATTTAAAAATAAAATGGATGTATAATTATAGAATTTAGCAACGCATTTACACTTTACATAGAGGAGATTTTGCGGGAACATAACAGACGCGAAATTAATTTTTCAAACACTATGAATAACTTAAAATCATATTGACTATATAAAAAGAAATGTAAGAAAAAATTGATTTTTGCAATTCATGTCAAAGTAAAGACAATTCGTAAGTATAGTGAGTAAAATATTAAGGATAATTTAATGCGTGTGTAAAAAGAACCATATGCCTGTTTTGTCACTTTCACAGCGAAAAAAAAAATAACTTTTAAATCGGCAAAAAAGTGTTTACCTTTTGTTGACCCGACAACCATTTGTGTTTTCTTGTTATAGCCTTCTCGTAAATCTTTTATATTTGTCAAGTAACAAATTCAACAACTTAGCATTTTCACTTACGTCTGTCATATTCAGTTATTTGGATGATGCAATAATAATCCTAAAAACTATAGTAAAATCTGAATAATAATTAGTACCAATTAGCATCTGTTTTACCAATTAATTGATGTGCAATTTTCCCATTGATTTTAAACTGCGTCTTGAAAGTGTACACTTGTACAATGTATTTCATATAGAATATTTAACACTAATTTCAAACTTTATAACCTTCAATCTTACAAAAAAAAAACCTTCATATTGGTATCTCATTTTGTTGACAGCTTAAGCTAAATTTCTAAGATCAAACATGGTTGGAAGAAAGAGGATGAAAGTAGATTGGTCCTAGGACTGTATCGCTTAAGTTTTAGTGTTATCTAACTAGTCTGAATTGTGAAAATATGAATGTCTAGACATCGCTACATAATGCCTTAAGTCAAATTTGAAAAGTGTATGTATCATTAAGTAAAACAAATAATAACATATCAAACTTATAAGTCTGAAGGATATCAAAATTAGGTATTTGGAGTTTAATTATAATGCTTTGTTAAACTATTAATTATAATTAACATCATGTTCATGAACTTTCTTAAGAATATTAAGTATAAGTAGTTATCTAAATATCGTAGTTATCTGTAGAAATTATTACTATTCATTTAGAATATTTTTCGTATGTTATTATAATAACATTTCGAACTGCAATGAAGAATTTTCCGTGAGACGGAGTTTATCTGTCACCCTACTTATTTATAGTTAATAAGTTATATTTTACTTACCGAACCACACTTCATCGTGAACACATTGTGTATTTAGAAGCAATTATTGTAAGTCCCCTGAAGAAGAGAAATGCAAATAATATTTTTTCCACTGCGTGTAAATAATAACTGTTTAATGATAAAATACTATTTAGATGTATCTTTAAGAGATAATTTATAAGAATATATAAGCAACAGCTGCAAGAAAAAAAACTACTAAAATTCCAATGTTTACTTGACTTAAAGCCCTAAATCTGCTATACAAATACTATCAGTACACGTTTCTCACATTATACGCCACATGTTGTCTAATATACATACATATCGCATTTTAAAACGTTGAAATAATTGGTATGCACACCTATATGATGCAATTGATTAACTCTTCCGATCCTTAATGGGAGATAAGTACTTAAATCTCACTTACGGACATGTCATTTCTAAAGCATTCTATTTATGCAGTAATTAGCCACAGTGAAATATATAAAAAAAATAGGTGTGGGCACCACAAGACTTTCTCATACGCATGTGCGTTCTGAAATGTATATACAGAATGTTATGTATTAGCAGTAAAATGTATCAGAGTAAGGTTGGTCATCCTGAATTACAGGGACTATCACGGGGGGGTAGAAGAATGGTAGAGGGTATGTGGGACATTTTGGATGTTTCGAGATATATAACGTGTAAAAAGCAATAAAAGGTGATAAGTATTTAGTGTAGTTTTATTACCATCCTCATCAATAATAACTGTGCGATTACATACACAACAGTTTGGCGACGAGGCAGTTCGAATCTACAATTATTCTACGATAAATAAGTGATACAAAACATTTATTTTTTTATATCGGTAAGACAGACCGCATGGCGTCTTAAAAACAAAGGAATAGCTACAGCTACAATTACGTTCGTACAAGCACCTATATACATTTACAAACTAATATGTCGGAAACAACAGCGACACATGCAATACACACAGTTTTTTCTATCGAAATATTCGATACAGCAAAAAAATTCGATAGATGGTTGATGAGACTAGAGAGTGCTTTTAACGTTTTTTCGGTGCCAACCGATAAACAAGCGGCGTACCTACTACACTACATGGGGCCAGATGCGTACGATGTCTTATGTGATAAAATATCACCGGAAGATCCAGGAAGCAAGACATATGAACAATTAGTGAATACAATGAAATTGCACTATAATCCGGAACCATTAGAAATTGCTGAGAATTTTAGATTCCTGCAAAGAAAACAACATGAAGGGGAGAGTGCCCAAGACTATTTAACTGCATTGCAGAGAATGGCAACAACATGTAAGTTTGGAGACTACCTTAAGAAGGCATTACGTAATCAATTTGTTTTTGGCCTACGAGGTCAAAATATTCAAAGTAGATTGCTTGAGCAAAAGGACCTGAACATCGAAAAAGCAGTCGAGATAGCAGTGGGTATGGAAACCTCAGCTAGAGATGCGGCACAACTTCATCGGCCTAACACGTCCAGTGTATACAGTGTGGGAACTACAAGAGTGCAAAATAAAAAGCAGAGTACAGTGTCAAGTGGAGTGCAACGATCTCATAATTCTAGAAACTATAAGGATACTAAAAGCTCTTTAAAATGTTTTAGGTGTGGGTCCGAGAAACATTTAGCAAATAAATGCAACCAACAAAATTTGACCTGTTTTACATGCGGGCGGAAGGGTCATTTGAGCAAGGTGTGCATGAAGTCCAGAGATGCAGGTCGAGTGGATCAGGTGGATGAGATTTTATCAGTGCACTCTGAACATTCTCAATACAGAGAAAAATTTACATTGGAATTACGGATAAATCAGGTAAAGATTTTGTTTGAATTGGATTCGGGCGCAGCTGTTACATTGCTGAATTTGGAATCATTCAAAAGGTATTTTTCTAATTTACAATTACAAAAGACACCAATAAATTTAGTTACGTATTGTAAGCAAAGGCTGGACGTTGTAGGTTTCACACAAGTACAGGTTTCATACGGCAATATTACAAAGAAATTAAATTTATACGTTGTTAATTCAGATAAACGACCTTTGCTCGGGCGTGAGTGGATACGTCAATTGAACATTAATTTTCTAAATACATCAGATATTGCACACATAGATACAAATACACATCTTAATGGTATTCTGACAAAATATTCGGTAGTTTTTGAAAAGAATATGGGTAAAATTACGGGATTGCAGGCTAGTCTTAAAATAAAAAAGGATACACAACCATTTTTTGTTAAGGCTAGGAAAGTGCCTTATGCACTCCTCACAAAGGTAGAACAGGAACTAGATTATCTAGAAAAGGAAGGGGTGTTAGAGAAAGTAAATAGTTCGCAATACGCGACGCCCATTGTTCCGATCGTAAAAGCAAACGGAAATATTAGAATTTGCGGAGATTTTAAATGCACTTTGAATCCAAATTTAGTCATCGATGAATATCCATTACCTACCATTGAATCGTTATTTTCGTCAATGGCGGGCGGTGACAAGTTTACAAAATTGGATTTACAACAAGCGTATTTACAAATGGAAGTACGTCCGGAGGATAGAAAATATCTTACCTTAAGTACACCAAAGGGGTTATACAGAAGTACTAGATTAATGTATGGAATAGCCAGTGCACCGGCAATTTGGCAACGCGAATTCGAAAACATCCTAAAAGATATACCGGGTGTTTCAGTGTTTCTAGACGACATAAAAATTACAGGGCCGGACGATAATACACATTTGGAACGCTTGGAAAAAGTTCTAAGCCGATTAGCCAAATATAATATCCGTGTAAATTATGAAAAATGCAAATTTTTTGCCAAAGAAATCGAATACTGCGGGTACATTATTGATAAATTTGGAATACACAAAACAAAAGAGAAAATGGAAGGGATTCAAAACGCGAAAGTTCCATCTAACAAAACTGAAGTTAGAGCATTTGTCGGTTTAGTAAACTATTACGGCCGTTTTCTTAAAAATTTAAGTACTATATTACATCCAATTTACAATTTATTAAAGGATGGAGTTCCTTTCAAATGGGACAAGAATTGCAAAAAAGCATTCATAGCAGTTAAAAACGAAATCGTTTCGGAGCGCGTGTTAGCACATTTTGATCCAACACTTCCACTAGTTTTAGCTACGGATGCCAGTCCATACGCGGTAGGAGCGGTACTATCGCACACATACCCTGACGGCACGGAACGTCCAATCCAGTTTGCATCACAAACCCTAACGAAAGTACAACAAAAATATGCTCAAATTGACAAAGAAGCATACGGAATAATTTTTGGTATTAAAAAATTTTATTATTATCTGTATGGTCGTCCATTTACGTTGTTGGTAGACCATCAGCCTTTAGTTCAAATATTTTCACCTACTAAAAACCTACCTACATTAACAACTTCACGCATGCAGCATTATGCTTTATTTTTACAATGTTTTAGTTACAAAATTAAATACAAAAATACAAAACTACACGCAAATGCTGACGCGTTATCAAGGCTACCTGTTAACTCAACGAGCATTCATAATTACGATGTTTCAGATAAATTCGAAATATTTCAAATAGAGACGCTACCCATTACAGTAAAAGAATTAGAGTTAGAAACTGCAAAAGATAAAAGTTTAAAGAAATTATTCACTGCTTTAAGGTTAGGTAAAAGCATACAAGCAAAAGATAGATTCAATATACCACAAACAGAATTCACATTACAAGGAAATTGCATTTTTAGACAGCAGATGGTGGTAATCCCTGAGAATTTACGTATGAGAGTTTTACAGGAATTACACTCTTCACACTTCGGAGTTGTTAGAATGAAAGCGCTAGCACGAGGTCATTGTTGGTGGCCGGGCATTTCCTATGATATAGAGATTATTTGCAAAAATTGCATAGATTGTAACAAAATTAAAAATAATCCGGAAAAAGCTCCAATTCACCCATGGAAAACGCCTACTACACCTTTTGAGAGAGTGCATATAGACTTTGCAGGGCCATTCATGAATTATTATTATTTTATTTTAGTAGACGCACATACTCGATGGCCTGAAATACATGCAGTTAAGAATACGACTTCTCAAACTACGATTTTGCTATTAACGAAAATTTTTGCGACATACGGAATCCCTTGTATATTAGTTTCAGATAGTGCGCAAACTTTCGTGTCATACGAATTTAAGACATTTTTGCAGAAAAACGGGATTATACACAAACTAAGTGCACCGTACCACCCCGCAACCAACGGTTTGGCGGAGAGGTATGTACAAACTTTTAAACAGTCATTAAGGGCACTTAAGGGAAGCGATAGTGATAGAGAAAGACAACTTTCTAAATTTCTTTCACAGTACAGACAATCACCGCATACAGTAACCGGTGTAAGTCCTGCTTACTTAATGTTTGGTAGGGAAATTAGGTCGCGGTTAGACTTATTTAGGCCAAGTGCTAATAATGCACCAGGTAACACCTTACCTAACGTAAAAGGGGCACGGGATTTGATAGTAGGAGAGAGAGTAGAAGCTAGAGATTACATTCATTGCGATAAGTGGGAGTTCGGTCGTGTGGAAAAGAGATTGGGCAAATTGCATTACCTAATTAGATTAGACGATTCTAGAATCTGGAAAAGACACATTGATCAAATAAGGTCAATTATTGGGGAGAATACGCCAATAAGTAAGATTAGGAATACATGCCTGCCTGTCTTGTGTGACGACCTGGTTTCGCCCGGTGCTGAGGGCAATACTAATACTTACCAAAGTCCTGAGGTTCCAATTTCAGCATCACTACCTGAAAATAGCGGTGAACCCGAAGATATAACTGAATCTTCCGGTTTGGCTGAAACTAGTCAAGCTGCTTTACCTGTCGTCCGGGCTCAGCCTTGCTCCAGTGACATTTCTGAGTTGCGGCGATCTAAACGTGTTACTAGACCTCCAGTTAGATTAAATTTGTAAATGTATTAGTTGTTTCTGAGAGAGGGAAGAGTTGTTATGTATTAGCAGTAAAATGTATCAGAGTAAGGTTGGTCATCCTGAATTACAGGGACTATCACGGGGGGGTAGAAGAATGGTAGAGGGTATGTGGGACATTTTGGATGTTTCGAGATATATAACGTGTAAAAAGCAATAAAAGGTGATAAGTATTTAGTGTAGTTTTATTACCATCCTCATCAATAATAACTGTGCGATTACATACACAACACAGAAGTTGTTCCAAATTAAACTTTAAACTCTGTATTCTTTAATAAAATAAACCTCTGGGTAAAAGTGTTACTTCCGGTCCGCATTTTGAAAAAAAAATTATACAGAAATTATACCAAGTCCAACTCAAAGTATGTACTTTTATTCTCTTAACAAATCTGTATAGAAACATAATTTGAGAAATATTTGCAAAAAACTGTTATTCGATAAGAGCAAACGTGTTACTTCCGATCCGAATTCTGATTTTTTTATATATAAAAATGGTTCCAACTCAAACCCTAAATCCTTGCGGGTTCTTAATAAATCTGTATAGAATGCAAAATTTACGAAATACTTACTAAAAACTGCGATTTGATAAGAGTAGAAGTACTACTTCCTGTCTTTCATACAAAGATTGTTCCAAATCTAGCTCTAAATACTTTCGCCCTTAAATCTGTATAGCATGCATAATTTACGAGATATTCCTGAAAGACTGCTATTCGATAAAAGTAAAAGTGTTACTTCCGGTACGATTTTTGAAATTTTTTATATATAAAAATTATTCCAAATCGAGCTCTAAATACTCTTGTATTTCAGATAAATTTGTATAGAATGCATAATTTTCGAGATATTTACAAAAAATTGTTTTTCGATCAGACCTACCTCCTGTAGGAATTTCGAAACACTCTTTTATAATATTTCTATAATTCACCTTTAAATACACGTGTGTTCTTTAGAAATTTGTCTAAACTAAACGAGATTTTAGTAAATTTTGTTTTCTTACTGGTGTAAACTACTACTTCCGATCTACCGATTTTACTGAAAAACTAATAAGATCTCAAGAAGAATTGTGCAGATTATATATGCCTCATGCTTTACATACATTTCGTTTGGAGACTGGAATGTCGTTTTAGTAAACTTTTCTTCTTGAGAAATAAGAAAAATTAGTGTACAGCCGAAATACCAGCAAATAAGACAACCCTAATTATAATCGCAAACGAAGACCTAAAATTTATTATTACTAAATAATAATATTCATATTCATATTCGATATAGCGAATTAATAAATTTATTATTAATTTGCTACATCGAATTTTCCTTATATATTTAATTTCATCTACTTTTGCTACGACACTAAATTCTGGTTAAATACTAATTGTTCTTCTAATATTAAACGCATATTTCTCGTCCTAGAGTCCAAACGTGCCCAGTTTCAAATGTTCCCACGTATATCTTTCTCGTTTCGTTTACTGGCAAACATGTAATAATAATAAGTCAATGGCATAAATGTTCATTAACATTTGCACATACTTATTTATGCTGTTTCAAATCCTGGGAAATAATGTTTCTATATGAATAAAAAGAGTCAGTTTTCGCATAATTTTATATTGAGATTGTCAATTATTGAAATGCTAATTATAATTACACAAAGTGTTAGGAAAAAGTTTGCGTGGTTGGAGAATATTAATATTATCAATAATTGGTACGATGCACACCTAAATTAAATAAAAATATCTCAAATTTAAGTAGATAGACACAAGTATGTACTTAAAACTGAGTACATACTTGATGAGGGAAGGAAGAAGACTTAGATTATTATGCACCTGATAGTATGAAGGCCGAAATATTCCAAAATGCATTAGTTTACCTATATAAGTACATAATTATAACACAATTGAATAGTTAAACAAATAACATTTGAATCAGTTTGCAACCAGACTTATTTAAGTGAAGAATGATCAGAAACGTCAATAAATACTCCAAGTTGCTTCGAGTTTCTCATTTAATGTAAATAAATTAGTGTAAAGGCGGTTTCCAATTATCGCTGGCAAACAATAAGAGCACGATGAAAAAACAATTTACATTACTAAATATTATTGAAAATGATTATAATGTTAAAGGAAATAATTACATTTTAGATTGTTGAAACACATAACAAAAATCGCTTCGCGGTTCATCGTTAATCGGGTAAATTTTAACGGGTGTTTGCGATACTTGATAAAATATTAAACAGGGATTATGATTTGAATTTGAATTTTTATTATTATTAACAGCGGCTATGTTTTTGTTCGCTGAATAAAAGTATTTCTTTGAATTAATTATTAATTATTTTTATGAGTGGTTTTGTATTTATTCTTTTATAAATGAAATGAACATATAATTATAAATATAAATAATGGAATACTGACTTACCATAAAAAATGCATGTACCTTTTAACTTGTTATAAAAGTACAATTAATTGCTAGCTATCTTTCTGATGAGGACGAATGAATTTTGGAATTCCACTACAATTCTGGATATTTGTCTCAATTCGCGAGGTCCTAAAAATTCTATGTAATTTATGCTTGCGTTTAGTATTTTCTCTTTGTAATTGCATTTAGCAGCATCTTATTAAAATATTATTTTAATCGAACATATTTTGGACTAATTCTACCATACGAGCATAAACTATTTAGATAAAGGATTGGTTTGGAATTATGAACGTATCTTGCATGTTTGCTACACTGTCAGTAACTGACATTTAATTAACATGTAGAACCAACAACAAACTGAACCTATCAAAGACAGTGTTTTTTTTAACCATAGCCATCCCGTATCTAAATAATTTTTGCTACTATGGTACAAATGCCACCAACGTGTTAAACTATATTGATAAAATACAAATAAAAATGAAAAAATTCAAGAAACTTACAGAAGCTGACAAATTCACATTGGGAAACTTTAGCAGAGACATTTTACATTCTCCTCGACTGGGCTGGGTTTAGATACTAGTAAAATGAAATTCCTAATAATACAAAATTAAAATAAGAGCAAAACACACAAAAAACAAATTTAAATGTAAAAAATTACGCCAATATTATTAGAACAAAATACAGCTGCCATATGTAATTTACATAAAAAAAAGCACTGCATATATGTTGCCAGCTTTGTACAATAAATCCTTAAACTCTTTGGATAAATGTCGTATTTCTTCGTATTGAAAAACTCCGGTTAGAGATAATTAATGATTACGATGTCATTTATGAAATAAAATAATTTTTCCCGAATTCTACTGATTAAAAGGAATGGGCAAATTGTATCATGTAAAAATGTAGTGTCGATACGTATGTGTCATAGACATACCTTCAAAATCTGTTTTAAAATGAAAAAGAAATCTAAATTAAAACAAAACTTCTTTTTGCTTTCAATTCTGCTATTCTCACATCTACTGCGTGATTATTTCTTTTTGTATAAAGAGTTTTCTATGTACTTACTTATATTTACTTATACCTGTACTTTACCAACACTAATATTTTGTCTTTCAGGTACTAGATGTCTCAATCGTGTTTTTCTTTTACAAAGTAGATTGCAAATGAGATAGACATTTATTCAAGACTGCCGATATTCCCCACTACCCAAAATAGTCAATATTCAAAGGTTTACTACATAATGTAAACCTATGAATATGATGTCAAATAAATACTTTTTGACGCAGGGCCGCCGCTTGGGTATTAGGCGCCCTTGTTCAAATTGAAATTTGGCGCCCCTGCCCCTTTATGGGGTTCTGTTGCACTCTTATAAAGTGCTGCAAATTATATGTGAAATACTCTTTTATAGTATTCAAAATTTGACTTTCGAACTGAAAAGCTTTAAATTATTAAAACACGTTTGTCTTATTGCTTTTTATTATTTCATAAATTTTAAAAACAAAACAATGATAAAACATTTTTTAAGTAAAATATAAAAAATAGAAAATATATTCAAATATTGAGCTTTAGCAGCTACAAACGCTCGTATCAATTCCTTTATATTTAATTTATCCAAAATTTCGTTCTCTATGGATATAATTGACAAATCCGATAATATCTCCTACGCCATGGTAAATCGCACGTAGTTTTTTATAATTTTAAGTTATGAAAAACTTCGTTCTCCAGTAGCCACCGAAACTAGCAGGGTTAAAGAAATCCGTAAAGCTATTACAATATTTGGAAATGTATCGGTAAGATTGTTTTCATAAATATAATTTAAAACATCAGTAGGTGACATATCCTCTTTGGTAAAACATCGCAAAGATTTTGATTCTTCGAACAAATTTAATCCATCAACGTCCTTTTCATTAACATTTTTAGTATCCGTTAATTTTTGTTCTAATTCTTTACAATATTTTAGAATTTCATTGTCACTCCACTTTTTTAAATGAGGTATCTGGTGTACTACCTTGAAGTAAATGTAATGTTCTTTTAATTTAATGAATCTTTCAGTAATTGAAGAAATAGCAGTGTCTAATATTATATCGTAGAATCCAACCCTAAATTTTTGTCTTGGATTGTTGATTGGTTCGTCGGTTTGTTCATCTTGGAATAGTTTCTTTTTAAACCTGTTTCGACTTTGTGGAAAATCAGTATCCACCCCCAAATCATCAGCAACGATACTTGCATTGGCAATTGTATGTTTGCATACGTTTCATCTGATCTAGGATTATTTAGTTCTGATATAAGATTTTGTAAATTCACGATTTGTAAATCACATTAAGAATTTTGCATTATTTCATTTACCACATTTACTAAATTTAAAATATCGTGCCAGATGTTAATGGAACAAATGAATTTAAACGAGGAAACCGTCTGAATCAAATTTTTTGATTGAATCCTTGATTCTATGTCTCTTGTTTGATCTTCTTGAATATTTATTAAAGCTCTCAAAATTCCCTTCAAATCGTTTTTCAACGGTCTTAAAGCTTGAATTCTACTTTCCCATCTGGTGCTGGAGAGTGACTTTAAAGTTAGATTTTCAACATACTGTTGCAAAATAGACCAACGTTTAACGGATGAAGAAAGGTAGTTATAAAGCTCATGCACTACTCCGAAGAAATTAACTGTTTCGAAGGAAATTTTAGCTGTATCATTTACAACTAAATTTAGAGAATGCGCAGAGCAGGGGATATAGAGTGCCCTCGAATTATTTTCAATAATTTTTTGTTGCAATCCTTTGTGCTTTCCTCTCATATTAGCACCATTGTCGTAAGATTGGCCTCGTAAATCTGAAAAATTTAGTTCCAATGATTTTAAATGTCCATTCATGAATTCAAACAGACCCTGTCCAGTAGTGTCGTCGACAGATTGAAATCCTAAAAAATGTTCTTCAATTTGGGCTTTATTGGTTTCCTCGTTTCCTCGACTTTTGGTTGCCACATTTAAAAAATGTATGTGTATTGTCATTGCAAAAAAAAGGTAAACTAAACAACGACGTTGAGTCGCAACAGCTTCTCAGCACATAATGAAACATTCTCAATTGCTGTGTTACATGTTACCAATTCTTAGATTTTTAACACGTTCCGTGTGGTAGCGCGAATTCCACACGGAACGTGATTTTATTGTTCGTATCGGCAATCAAATTTTGTTTTACACAAACGAAAACAACCCGCTGAAAGGAAGACAAAAGTAAAATAGAATTAAAATATAAAATTAAAATAAAAATAAAATCTCATTTTATTGCTTAGAAAATATAAAAAATTGCAAGCGAATAATTAACAACTTTTATTTAAGTAACATTAAATTAAAAAACTATAAGTGCTATAAATTTTGGCGCCCCCCTGGCCCAGGCGCCCTTGTGCGGTGAACAATTTTGCCACCCCCACGCGGCGGCCCTGATTTGACGTCAGGATAAAAACAATAAGTAAAGATTGATGTTTTCACATAATATCCTTTATTTAATACATATCTACACTCCCTTGATCAGTGACTGGATTTATTTGTATATTTTCGTTCAATTAAATATTTCAAAATTAAGCTCACAATTATGCAATGTGTGCTGATTGTTGTATAAGACATATGTGAGGGGCCTAGTATCAAAGGCGGCAACCTCCACCATTTCCAGTTTTGAGTAAAACGCAAAAAACTGCTGCGCTTTTATTATAGCTAATATTAAACCAAACATGGTTTCTAATTAAAGAGAATGGTAAACTACATCGAATTGTAAGGTAACTTTACCTAAATTTTTAACCGTTTTTAAAAAAAATAAGAAAAAGTGTTGGAGAATGCCGTGTTTGATACTGACAGTTGGATATAGCCGGTTTTGATACCAAAATGCATGGAACAAAAATGTTGTGAAATTAATACCTACTATTTTGGAAAGGTTGTACAGGGAAAATAATACAACATTCATAGAAATGCCAAGATAATGTAATTAAAAACATATTATCGTGTGTAATATTACACAAGTATAGAAGAAACTTCTTCAATAAATTCGCAAGTTGTTTCTTCGGTTTCTTCAACGTCTGGTAACCTATTTTCTTGTTCTTTCTGACCTGGCTCCTCCGGCTCGGGCAGTGCATTAGAGAGAATGGCTGTATAAAATCTAAGGTCTTCCAAGGACCTCCAAGTAGAGCCAAAATGTTTTTTAAGAAGCTTGTCAACATCGTTAAGTTTCAGCAAATTGACTTGTTGCAAACCACTTTCTATGATGGCAGGATCAATCATGTGAAGGGTACATCCCTTTTTATAAACACTTTTGGACATTTGCAAATCGTTCTTGTAATATAATTCACCTCTAATGTAAACATTTCCAGTTTTACATTTCTTTAGCAAAAACCGTTTTGTATTCTTAAAAGAAAAATGCCATGTTGCTGTAGGTTTAAACAAACCTGAGATCGTTTGTTTCCAGTTAAATACGTTGCAGTTTTGTCCTAAATGAATAACTGTAGCAATTTTTGAAAATATCTCCAAATAGGTTTCTGGCTGAGTTATAACTTCCAACTTTTTGATATTCTTTTCAATATTACCGAATACCCTATCAGCAGGCAAAAAAGAATGGCCTACCACTGGAAAAATCACCTCGACATTCTGAATATGTTCTGGTGCTCTTTCCGAAAGCCATTTGCAGCACATTCCAATGAGTGTGGTGTTTTTATTTTGCCCACTGCAACCATCTGCCATTAGCCTGACGATACTTACAGCAGGGTCAAAATCTATTTTATTCAGCCTGTCAAATACAGCGGATGAAACTTCATTGGAACCTTTCCCAAATTCGTCTTCCGTCCAGTAATAGGAAAATACATTTTGCTTGTTAAGCTTAGATTGAGATGTCCCCTGAACAACGGTAAAATTGTAGAGATACAGTTGCCTTGAGTAGTACGCACTTTGGTCTGGAACCTTAGGGAGCACGAGGTTCTTTTGGCAGTCGAAAGATAGTGTTATTAAGTCATCCCGGGCTTCTTTGAGCAACTCAAAAAATGCATTTGCTCTTAATTTATGAATTTTTTTTCCATGACTAGCTTTTTTTTTCCTCTTCCTCTGTACATCTCTTAATCTTCTCCGTGAGTTCTATACACAAGGAACACAAGTCAGTACGGGGAGTAGTGAAGCTGAGGTTGTACTTGGTATTAAAAGTCATTCGAAAGTACGACGGTTTTACCTTCTCTTCTTGAGAACATTGATTATCATACATTTTATACATTTTTTCTATAGACAAATCCGAAGGAAGATAATGCCTACGTGAGGAGGAAAGACAATAATGAAATTCAATACTTTTAAATGAATTAATAAATTTTTGTACAGCAGCTTGTTTCCCTTCAAACTTTGCAGCTTTTCTGTCGCCTCCTCTTTTCTCTGAAGGCGCTTCACCTGTTCTTAGAAACGATTTCATGACGTATGTAACACGATGTTTCGTTATATGTAGTACTTTCAGAAACGTTTGTTGACACACTGGAACTTCTTGTTTTGCATTATTTCTTATAAAGCATTTTACCGAAATAGCTTTTGCTGTATGTCGGGAGTTTGTTGGACGGCGACGTTTAGGTAGTTGAACAGAACAAAACTTTAAAATAAATGTATCCTGACGGATTTTCTCTTTTACTACATAAAACGCGTCATGAAAAGTTTTAATATCCCTCATTGTTAGGGTAGAACATTGATAGGACTTCGTTTTATGACCACAAGTAGGATATTGTGGCAACTGTGGTGAAGAGTATCTGAAAAAAAGAAGCTTTTTGCAGTTTTTTTTTCGTAATACCCACTTCCAGGGACTCTACTTAATTAGTCAACTAAAACTTTTTAGCTTCTAACCTACCTTATCTTTTGCTGCATATTTCGCTGCCATGTCGATGGACTGCGAATTCTTTTCCGAGCTTGATCGTTTTCAACAGGAGTTGTAACACTTTCCATTGTAATCCATAAACAAAAAACTTTTAGCAGTATAATAAACGTTTACTAAAACAAACAATGTTCTGTTTTGCACGTTTTGCACTGTGGTTGTAAAGAAAGTACACAAAGTCACATGGTAGCTACGAGCCATCTCATTGGCCGAAATGGAGATTGCCAACTTTGATTCTAAACGGTTCACGGAGATTGCCGTGTTTGATTCTTAGCCTAAGTTTTCGTGCTATTTTATAAGAGGATATTGCCGCTTGTGATTTTCGAATCTGCCATATTTGTATCAAGCGCAAAAAAACGAACAATTTGATGTATCTAACTCAATTTCGTCAAAAAGTGGAGATTGCCGCCTTTGATACTAGGCCCCTCATGTTTCACTTATCTGTGAGAATTTGTTGCCGTGTTAGTATAATAATCAAAATTTGTATGTTTATTCTATAGTGTTTATTTAAGGATGTTATTACAATAAGTAATTTAGATCTAATAATTAGAATTATAGTGTTATTAATACTTGTTGGATTTACATATTATTTGTAAAAAAAAATACGCATACATTACGTATAATAAACCCACAATATATGTACCAGGAAAAAGATGTACGAAACATATGTTCATATGTGGTGTTACATTACCCAATACATTTGAAATTTCCATGTACCTCGAAATTACCATACTAGATTTTCTTTACTCTTATTCCATTTTACGTGTTTAAAATTTATAAATTAGTTAAGTGTACGTACATAAAAGGCTACCGGAGTTGACATTCTCGAACTATACTTCACATGTCGGACATTTAAATAAATGCAAAATTGACTCATTAGCAAAGCATTAAAGTGAATGTCGTGGAGCAGTGGGCTCGCTTACGTATAGAAATTCCTGTACATATAAATATGTAGCAGTTAATATACTTTACATTACCATTGTTCATATGGATTCCCAGGTATCGTTAAATTAGCCAGACAAATGCAATTTATTCAACATACATAAATATAAGGGTTACAGTTACTTAATTTGGATAATATAATTCCAAGACGAAACATTACTACAATTCAAGTGTCGTTAAGGTTAAAAATTTATTATACATCACGATCTTTGTCTAGAGCCTTTAGTCTTGCGTAGTAAATAGTTTCTTTTTATGCCATGCAAGGTTCTTTGAAGGTTAAAAGCATTATACTTTAAATATATGAAGGAACTAATCATTTAATTTAGTTGTGGTTCAATTAAGAAATCGAAACGAAAGTAGCAATGTGGGGTAAATTTGACATTGCTCAGCCACTTAACTAATATTTTACTTACATTTCTTACATTATTACAAGATACGTAACTAAATCGAAGAGCTCCGTGTTGAACAACAACTTCAGTTTTATTTAAATAAAACCTTGTTTGATAAAGAATAAATTGTAATACAATTTTGTTAAAATTTGCAAAATTCATTTAATCAGGCACCTCGTTCTCAATACCAGCCATAATTGTCACACTAGTCAGCCACCCTAACGTAGTGAAAGTTTTGGGTAAATAATAAAACAGCAAAATCGAAGCAGTTTAAAATTTAAAGACATACATATACATTAATAACACAATTCAACATGTACATACGTATTTTAAAGTTTGAATTATTTCACTGCTTCATTAAATTCATCACAATGAGGATAAATAAAAAATTTGAAAATAATATACAGGCTGTCTCTAAAAGGTCTTTAAACAACTCTATCACGTATTTTTCGGACCAAAATAAACCGATTTAGCAAAACTTGGCTTAGTGAAAGTTGCTTAGTTTGTGCGCAATACGGTCCTGAAGTTGCAGTTGGAAAATTGTTTTTTTGTTATAAATTTGAAACGGCTGGAGCGATTGCGCTAAATTTTGTCACGTTTACATAGTTTTATGAGTCAAGAAATTCTGTATCAAAATTGTGATAGTAATCAATCCATAGGCGGAGAACCTGCGTTTATAAATATTAAAACATTTCCATTTTCTACGCCAATGGATAAAAAAGAGTTTGTCTATAAAATTTAGATTAAGTGTCTTAAGTACAAGAAAAAAGGTACTCTTGGTAAGACTCGAAAAATTGCATCGTTTTCTCAAAAATCGCATTTTAAGATTTGAGAACATTAACTAGAGGACGGCAGCGCATACTGTGTGCTCCATGTACATGTATCTTTAAGCCGTGTACACGTGTCTTAGACCGTTTAGACGTCTCTTTAAACTATGTACACGTCTTTTGACGTCGTTTTTGAATCGATAATTTTTTTTTGTAAAATGTTTTCTTTTTTAAAAAATACAGAACGGCCAATATCAGATAGGTTAAAACAAAAAGGCACTGGTTTACAAAAAAGATATTCTATTTATCTCGACAATTGATGCAAAAAATGCTATTTTTTTGATGTTTTTTTTTGTTTTAAGAATTCCACTTGTGCCCTGCGTTTTGTAAAATACATATGTTTGTATTATATGGTTTACAAAAAAGATATTCTATTTATCTCGACAATTGATACAAAAAATGCTATTTTTTTGATATTTTTTTTTGTTTTAAGAATTCCACTTGTGCCCTGCGTTTTGTAAAATACATATGTTGGTATTATATGGTTTACAAAAAAGATATTCTATTTATCTCGACAATTGATGCAAAAAATGCTATTTTTTTGATGTTTTGTTTTGTTTTAAGAATTCCACTTGTGCCATGCGTTTTGTAAAATACAATACAATATTTAGTTGTTATTATTGGTTTCCATAGTTATGACTATTTGACAACGACTTTTCTGGATTTTCAAAAGTGTTTTTCATCATTACTTTTATTTTAGTTTTGTCATGGCTGTTCAATACACCAACGAAGAATATACCGATATGTTATTAGTATATGGATATTGTCAAGGCAATTGTGCCGGGAGTGTTAGAGTATATTCGGAACGGTTTCCAAATCGTCGTGTTCCAAGTCATTCAACGTTTGCCGCAGTAGAGAGACGCCTTCGAGAAACCGGTCGCTTAGCTCCTGTAACAGCAAACTATGGCAGGCAGCGCTTTGTGAAGCAACCTGAAGTAGAAGAAGAAATTTTAGACCGTGTTCAAGAAGATCCGGAACTGAGCGTTAGACGAATAGCTAGAGAAATTGCAGTATCTAAAGATGTGGTCAATAGAGTAATTAGAGAACAATTATTACATCCATACCATAAGATTCGAGTTCAAGACCTCTTACTTCAAGATCCTGAAAGGCGCCTAAATTTTTGCCGGTTTATTGAACATAAAAGAGCAAGAAATTTAAACTTTTGCAAAAAAATCTTATTTACCGACGAAGCTTGTTTTACAAGGAGAGGGATAACGAACTTTCATAATGAACATGTTTATGCAGAGGAAAATCCACCTGCCATTAAAATTAACCATTTTCAACATGAATTTAAAATGAATGTATGGGCTGGAATAATCGGAAATTTTATTATTGGACCTGTCAGACTACCGCAAAGATTAACTGGAGAAGCCTATTTGATTTTTTTACAACATACTCTTCCGGACTTGTTAGATGATATACCGCTAGATATTGGACGGAATATGTGGTTTATGCACGATGGTGCACCACCACATTTTTCGATGAACGTACGACACTACTTAAACCATCACTTTCCAAATAGATGAATCGGTAGAGGTAATGACGCTCCTGTACAATGGGCACCTGGAAGTCCAGATCTGAATCCTCTAGATTACTTATTTTGGGGACACCAGAAATTCATTGTTTACAATACACCTGTAAATAATGAAGAAGAATTGTGGCAACGTATTCAAGAAGCAACCAATAATCTCAGAGGTGATGTAGAAGTTTTGCAAAGAGTTCAATTTAATTTCCTCCGGCGAATAGACCTTTGTATTCACGAAAATGGTAGACATTTTGAACACCTTTTATAATATCTTTTCTTTTTTTTTTTAAAATCATTGTTTCATTTTCATTATTTCATTGTTTAATTGTTAATAATTCTCTGTTGTCCACCAACCAGAACACAATTGCAATTTATATGAAAAAACATTATTAAAAAAATAGCATCTTTGTATTAATTGACGAAATAAACAGAATATCTTTTTTATTAGCTAGTGCCTATTTGTTCTGACCTATTTGGTATTGGTCGTTCCGTATTTATTAAAAAAGAAAACATAAAAAAATTGTTAACAATTCTTAAAATGCGATTTTTGAGAAAACGATGCAATTTTTCGAGTCTTACCAAGAGTACCTTTTTTCTTGTACTTAAGACACTTAATCTAAAATGTTATAGACAAACTGTTTTTTATCCATTGGCGTAGAAAATGGAAATGTTTTAATATTTATAAACGCAGGTTTTCCGCCTATGGATTGATTACTATCACAATTTTGATACAGAATTTCTTGACTCATAAAACTATGTAAACGTGACAAAATTTAGCGCAATCGCTCCAGCCGTTTCAAATTTATAACAAAAAAACAATTTTCCAACTGCAACTTCAGGACCGTATTGCGCACAAACTAAGCAACTTTCACTAAGCCAAGTTTTGCTAAATCGGTTTATTTTGGTCCGAAAAATACGTGGTAGAGTTGTTTAAAGACCTTTTAGAGACAGGCTGTATATAAATCGGTTTTATAACGTCCGTCGTCTTCCAATTTCCAATTTCCATTCGTTTCTATTCGCCTATAACTCGTCATCCAGACCCCTAAACCTCATTTCGCTGTATATTCTTTCTCTCCAGCTCCTCCGTGGTCTTCCTCGTTTTCTTCGCCCATTTGGATTCCATTGTATTATTTGTTTAGGTAGTCTTTCGTTCTCCATTCTCTGCACATGCCCGTACTATACCAGTTGTTTTGTTCTTATCTCGTCCACTATCGTGCGTTCACCCACTGTCATAATTTATCTTATTCGTTGATTTGAATCTCGTTCTCTTCATGATCTCCCTGCTGCTCTTCTCCAATAATTCATTTCTGTAGCGGTCCGCATTTTCTCTGTTCTGGCCTTGATTGGCTAAACCTCTGAACTGTACGTAACAATACTCTTTACTATGGTGTTATATACGAGCTTTTTGTTCTGTTTCGATATACTCTGGTCCCAGAGTATTCCATTTATTAAAGTTATCGCTTTTCTTCCTTGTACATTTCGGTCTTTTATAGCTCTGTCTAGTGTTCCGTCGGCTGTTATTTTTAGCCCCAAGTATTTGTACTCGTCACAAGACTTAATTCGCTGTCCCGTATTTAATACTAGATCTTGTTTTATTCCACCAATGCACATATACTTTGTCTTTTGGTCTCCAAACACCACTTTTTGTATTCTTCAATCAGTTTTCGAGTCATATATTCCAAGTCGTCATACTCCTGGGCGACTACAATTTGATCGTCGGCGAAACACAAAGTGTATAAATTGATTTCATTTAATGGAATTCCCATGTTTTGGCATTTTCTTTTCCATACTTTAAGAACTTGTTCTAAATAAATCTTGAAGAGCGTTGGCGAAATACAACAACCTTGTTTAAGACCTTTATTCACTTGAAATCCTTTTGTCAGTCTTTGTTTTATTTTGACTTTTGCGTCGCTATTGTTGTACAATTCTTTAATTGCTTTAATTAACTGAACGCTTATTTTTGTATTCTTCAAGGCCTTCCAAAGTAAATTAAGTGGTACGCTGTCGTATGTTTTTTGTAAGTCTACGTATAGCAAGTGCAACTCTTGTCCGTATGCCATTTTCTTTTCGATAACTTGAGTTATACAGAACAGATGATCTACAGTCGATCTACCTGCCCTGAATCCGGCCTGTTCTTCTGCCTCCAGGTCTTTGTACTCATTTTCCATTTTATTTCCTATTATTTTTCCGTAGACTCTGCTCACCGTACTAGTCACAGATATGCCTCTATAATTGTCGCACATATCTTTCCTTCCTTTTTTGTGAATCGTGGTTATATATGATGTTTTCCACTCGTTTGGGACTTTGGTTCCGTTTAGATATTTTTGGAAAAGATTTCGTAGTCTCACAAACAGTTCATTTGTAGCGTATTTATTAAGTTCAGTCAGGATATTTCCGGGTCCGGCAGGTTTTCCGCTTTTTAAGGCTGTGCATACGTTTTTAACTTCAGGAAGTGTTAACGGTATTGGAGATCCTATCGTTCTAAAGGCATCATTTATTTCTTCTTCTTGGAATTCCCCTATTTCTTCCGTTAAAAGTTTTTTAAAGTGTGCATCCCATTCTTTGTCTGATATTGGCGAAATTATATCTCTGGTCGTTTCTTTTCTAATTGATTTTATCGTCTTCCAACTTTCGGTACTTCTTCAACCTCCTAAATAAGAGTCTATTTTCTGGCACTTTTGTGTCCATGCTATATTTTTCTTGTCACTAATCACTCTTCTTACCTTCGATTGTGCGCTCTTGTAATTTTGGCTTGCATTCTCTGTTTTTTGAGATAAGTAAATGTGATACAGTTTTCTCTTTTCCTCTATTTCTCCTCCAATCTCAGCATCCCACCAATATGGTTTTCTCCTCTTCGATTTTTCTTCCACTAAACCTAGTGCTTCTTTTGCGGCTTGATAAATGCTTGAAGTAATGCAATCATACTCTTCATTTGGGTTTTCGCCTGAAAGTGCATTGAGTTTTTCGTTAAGTCGTTTTTTATATAGGTTTTTTTACGCTGTCATGCTCTAGGCTTATAGTAGGTCGTATCTACAGTGATCCATTTCTTCTAACCCTGTGTTCTCCAGCTGTTGTTGGTGAAGGTTTTGGTCTTGAAAAGGAAAGAGAATTTTGGCTTCAAGAAAATAGTGATCACTTCCGCATGTTAGTCCGCGTTTTACTCTGACGTCTTGGATTTTTATTTTTGCTTTTGTTTAGTAATAAGATAGTCAATTACTGATTTGAGATTTTGGGAGGGTTTGGTCCAGGTGTATTTGTGTATTTCCCTGTGTTGTAAAAAGCCATTTTTAATTTTTAAGTCCATACCGTAATTAATCGGTTTCCATTGTCGTTAACAATCTCTTCTCCGAATCGGCCCACCGTCATATCGTTCAACTTTTTACCTGTTCTGCTGTTTATGTCTCCCAATATAACAATTTCTCTAGATGTACTGACTGTTGATATTTCGTTGTAAATTTGTTCGAAGAATTTGTCTTTTTCTGTTACGTTGGCGTCATCGTTTATTGCATATATTCCAAAAATCGTCAGTCTAACTCCTTTAATTGTTATATTCATTTTTATCAGCCGTTCGTTAATAGCTTCCCAGTTGGTAATAAATCTTCTAAATTTTTTGTTGACCAAAATGGACACCCCTTGTTGTGCATATTTTTCCTTTGGGACTCCGCTATAGAAATGGTCGTATTGCCCCAGGTTTTCAGATCCTTCCCCTTTTTTCTTTGTTTTTGATAGTACTGCGAGGTCTACCTTCACTCTGCTGATTTCGTGAACTATTTCGTTTACTTTTCGACTCATTCCCTGCACGTTCCATGTACCAAAAATCGTTGTCCTTTTTCGTTGCTTGGGTCGTCTTCTTGGGGTTTTCTTTCCATTCCGAGGCGTGTGATTGGGTTTTTTAACATCTTGTTTTTTTTCAGAGTAACAGAGAGTTAGTCTGATGTCCCAACCCCCAACCTGGAGGACCAGGTAATTTTTAATCGGGGTTTTCTTCCCCTACCCTTTGACGATTCCAACGTTTTTACTACAAGGCAGCAGTTTCTTCACCTGTGATCCTAGGCAGGAGCCCTTACAGGGTACTATCATCCGGGCCAGATTAACCCTGGTTTTTTACCAAGGTTGTTACTCCTTCCCCTCCTCCTTTCCCGTTTGTGCAATGGGACCCCAGGCTTAGGACTGGTATAGCAGAGTTAATTTGAAAATAACCAGAACCCTAAAAATGAGTACATTTTAGTTGGCGTCACCTAGGTCACATATCACACCCATCATTTTCCTGTGTATCGCTGTCTTAAGTTTTGCACCCAAATTCTATGTTGTTCTGACTTAAATTGTTCTGTAACTTCGCATCTGACACCACTGTTTCTCTTTTTTTCGTATTTCTTTCGCCTCCCTTTTGTGCTTGTGATTTTATTTAATTGACTATTTATGTATAATCTGTTTGCAAACTATACAAACAAACTCTCTGCCTACACTCATTCACTTTCCGAACGACGGTGTAAAAATTACTCGAATGTTATACTGTCGACAATCGCTCTATTGGGTCTAATGAATGGTAATACTACCCTTGATATTCCCATCAAACGAAAAGAAGATAACGGTAATAGTTTTGTTTTCATTTCGTGCTTCAGCTAGTATCTGTTTCTATATGCCTTTGGGGCCTCAACCTTTTTTTTTTTGATATATAGAAAAACTTGTTTGATCCCCGTTTGAGAAACGAGCAGGATCATCCCAAATATCCAGAGCATCATATTCTGAACAATTTTTGAACGCACTCCATGACCACCAAATCTCTTTCTCTTGTAATGATGTCTGCTTCTCTCAATAATAATATTGGGTGGCTTTTGCAAAAGGAAATGCATCAGTTATGCTCAGGCTTTTTATCTTTAAATGACGTTGTTCGGCGTCTTTCTAATAAAATGGATTGCTGTGTACGATTATATCGGATTTATTTTCTGGAAATGCTTATTTGGTACAGTAATTAGTTAATTTTTGAGTTGTTCCTCTTATTGCTGGTTTAGAATAGTTGGGGGATGCATTTTTCGAACACTGCCGAACTTAAGTGTTTCCCTAGGAACTTCGATTCTTTTGATACCTTCTGTTATTCCCAATCCATTTTCGTGTTTTACGGAAGGATATCATTTATAGTTCTTTCCGAATGCTTGTATATTTCTTTCGACTTATAACGACCTGACTGACGAATGAGTTTACCTAAATATTTGTATCCAGCGATCAGTCACATTGAATTTATTAACTTTTTAGGTGTTAAGGGCTAGTATAATGAAAATTTGTAATACGTTTTATATCAAACAATAACAGCTAATTTAATAATTTATTCAGGTGAACTTATATACTCTATTTTCTGATGGTATGTAAGTAAGCGAATTTGTTTACTCTTGCATCAACCGCCTAAACACATCATACTAAAGACTGCATCACATAACAAGTTTTAGATTAGATATCAGTGAATTTGTGACAAATTAGCCTGGAAATGAGACCAAACACTAGACAACTGTTGTTTATAAACTATTCTCCTTCTTTATATTGTTATTAAAGTTTTTTCGAGCGTGGCTACTACTAGACGTGGCTGGAATTGGGTGAACGTAGCCTAGGATAAGTTTATATTTCAAGAACTTTTTTCTTGTTTTCCAAATAATATAATATAACCTCCCTAAAACATTACAAAAAAAGTATTTATATAAATGTAAATATTTTTTAACATTCAGTAAGTATAGGTACTAGTTAGTAAATTTCTGTATATGATGAAATAATTACTATTAGCTGGATCTACGATACTATGATATTTAGAACTTTTATACAACAGAAAAATAAAATAACTTCAACTTTTGCGAATACGCGTTTATTCAAGTGAAACTTATCGTATAATTTCAACACATTATAGCGTGTATCCTATACTTTTGTCATTCAAATCAGTAATCAACAGCTACTACAGCCGTAGGCAATAATGCTAGTAATAAGGATATTTAAATAAATTTATTGAGATCGCTTCCGTGAAGAGAATATTCTTATACGTTTTTTAAATTCATACGCTTCGGGATTTTCCACAGGAAAATACAAAAACTATGAGAATCGCTAGTATAGGTGCTCCATAAATCTCTGAATTAAACTATCTAAATCAAAATTTAGTGTCAATGGCTAATTCAAGTCTAAGGAGCGGCTAAATAAACGACATCTCTAATGATTTCAAAGGTTGATATAACCAGGTATAACCGCAACAGGACGAACCTCTACGTCACCGCATTCGCGATAAAAGTATAAAATATCTAACCAGGTACATCAGAAATTCGTAAACAAAGCGGATATGTACGCAAACTTTTAATTTGCGGATATATCCGTGTCTGGGTGGTCTATGTTATATGTATTTTAATATTTCGGATGGTCTTCAACTTCATTTATAGCACTAATATATAAATAAAAAACAAATATAGACTAATACTTAATTGAATATGTATTATAGATATAATTTAAAAAATATGTGTTCAAAACAACGTTTGAATACAAATTTTATAAAAACTTGGACCGTACTATAGTGTTATGAAACTATATTTCTAATATCTTTTCGTTTGGATCTTGCCCAAATTATAAAATGTACTAATTTTTTCTTAAAATAATACAATTTGATGAAATTCAAATTCAGTACTACAGTACTTTTTAATTTAAATATATTTAAGGAAGTAATTTAAAAATTATGTTTAAAATTTAAATTAAATTAAAACATAAATCAAAGACTAATGATGTACAAATTTCAAGATTATTAATTTGAAATTAAATAATAATATTTTAGTACTACCAAGAAACTATTATATAAATGTTAACAAATTGATACAAATATTTATGTTTATAATTTTAATTTATTTCAACATTTGTTCCACAAACTCCGTAGCACTAATATTATTCAATATTCGTTAATATGGACAATAAAGTCTTTTACTAAATTTCAGTTTTCCAATGTAGTTCTTATATAACAATATATTTAGTGTTTTTTCTTCAAGAATGAATCTACTTCAATACTTTTAGTCAACTACTAATTTCGATACTTCTCAAGTTTTTACATTTTTTTCCAAGTTAAATTTTATATTTTAACCCCATTTTCCTTTACATGAATGATAAATATGAAAAGAGAAAACTATACTTTCAAACTTAATAATTTTTGAAAGAAATGAAGATGTAAAGCACCTAAAGCTCACGGAATTAGAAAAAAAACATAACTTGAACTCAGTGAATGACAATGTCATAAAACGAAAACATACACTACTGCAACGAGTTACTTTTCATAGATAAGGTGATTCCATAATTTTTTGCGGACTGTAGTTTTATTCTATTTTTAGTTTTGTAATTTTTTTAATTTACAAACACAAATATAACTTTATATTTTCGTCTATATAGTTCTTACGTATAAAAAAAAGCCTTATACCTCTGAATTTTGACACTTTTTAATACAAAACTTGTTCTTAATCGCGTTTAAGTACTCTAGACTAATAAACCTGTATATAATGCATAATTTGGGAGGTAATTACTGCTTATGGATCAGATTAAAAGTGTTGCTTTTCAAGAAAATAGTACAAAAATCATTCCAAACGTCTGAATACTTGTGCATTTTATTTATATATTTGCGAATTGAAAAGTTGAACAATTAGTGAATTCATTTTGGGTACCTACAAAATAATAATTTTTTTATAGTTTGGCATTTATGTGATTCCCATTCCAATACTTTGCAAATAGACCAATCCTCAATCAATTGATATATCTTTCTGTTTTTGAATAAATGTGTTAACTTGCAGCATACATTTAACAGGAAGATGTGTATGTGTTCTTTTAATTTTTACAATCGTAACACTGAAATACTGGAACTGGCATCAGCATGTTTTGAAATATTTTTTTAAATAAATTATGATTTACAATATTAATCTCGAGCACATAGAAGTTTTTAAATTATGTATAGTAAACGACTTGTGCACATAAGAGCAGTCGGAAAACGGTTGTAGTTGCCTTCAAAATAAGACCTCTAGAAGGCCGACTATTATCAGCCCTAGGGAAAGTGAAATTAGCTGATCAGACCAAGTACCTATGCGTAGTGTTTACTCAATGGTTAACGTGAAATGCTCAAATATTAAAAACTACCATTTGCCACAACTACATAGCCCTATAGGTAGGTATAAGCAAATTTTTTGAAATGCTGTTGTCTTAGTAATTAAGATACATAACAATTTATGAGCAATCACATTATAGCTTAAAACAAATAAATAAAAATGAAACAGACTACTAGGTAGCATACACATTTATATGTGGGTAAGTGCTATAAAAACACCTCTGCATTCGAGTTGATACCGATTCCTAACATATCTAAATATCAACATACAAGCAAAGCAAGCCTACAGGCGGATACAAGGTCAATCTCGCATAAATTAAGCAATATACCTCTGACATGAATGAACTCACAGTAGATATTCCCTCAAAGAAGTCAAGTGAAACAAATATGTTTATTTAATTTTTTCAAATATTACAAAATAAATAGAGAGAAATGTAAAAGATTCCACCATATGTAAGTTTCTAGACACACACATGTGTTGGAGCATGAATATATGAACTTAAAAAAAGGATGATGGTACAGATCAGAAGTGAAACACTCCTCATTGTAAAAATTTTCTCTTTCAATTAAGTCGGCATTCCAATAAAGTAACCGTAGACACGTGGTACGAGGTCTACCAGAGTCATTCAGAAACTAAGAAACAGTATGCCTTTTTTTCAAACTCATTCTAGTACAAGAGAAAAATATTACAAAGTATTCTTGAAGTACGTCAAAATTAAAGAAAATAATAATACTGCTTAGTTAAAGAAAATAGAAAAAGGAACGACAGAAATTTTTAGAGCATGAAATAGTTATTTAGTGAATAATAACATATTTCAATCAATAATGCCTTCACTCTATTTTATATACTATGACAAAATTTTGCAGAATTTACGAACTAAATATATAATACTTTTTTGAAAGGCTGCTTATGTAACGCAAGCAATGATATGTTAGTATAAGTATGATCTGCAGTATATATATATACCGGTAGTGTCAACTGCCGTTAATAATAATAATAATAATAATAATAATAATAATATTTATTTCAAAAACGAGTACAAAACAGAAAAGTAGGTACAAGTTTGAAACATGTCATATGAAAAATATTACCTAATATTTATAAAATCATCTACATCATAGCAGGAAATGGCCAGCAAATATTGTCCTACTTCATGTTTAAAACGGAAAAAACTTGTAATATTTTTTATACAGTCAGGCAGCCTATTGTAAAATCTACAACCAATGAAATACAAACCCTTCTGAAAAACGGTTTTTCTGTGGCGAGTAGGCAGCAAGTAATCATTACTACGAGTATCATAGGAATGAGTACTATTTCCTATGGAAAACTCAGACTTGTACCTATATACAAAACAAAGTACTTCAAGAATGTACAGGTCATAAAAAGTTAAAAGAGAGTTATGCCTAAAAACATTCCTACAAGAGTTTCCATAACTAATATTGTATATAATTCGAATTGCTCGCTTCTGCACCAAAAAGATCCTACGAGCCTCGGACGATGCGCCCCAATGAACAACACCATACCGCATGCAGGATAGAAAATTTGAGCTATAGAATGTTTTTAGGGTATCAACACTACAGCACCGCTTTAGTTGCCTTAGAGCATAGCACGTTTTTGACAGAGTTTGGCACAATTCGTTAATGAGCAAACTCCAACCAAGGTTGCTTTCTATAATGAGACCCAGCACCTTAATAGAAGACACCGATTCAAAACCATCGCCCACGCCAGTAGACGGGTGTAAGTTCGCTATTTTATTACCGAAATAAACAAATTTGCACTTGTCTAAGTAGATAACTAATTTATTGAGTGATATCCAATTTTTGATTTGATCAAGGAACAAATCATCCTTCCGACTCACTTCTGATGGAGAAGGTGAACTTAAAATGACATTGATATCATCAGCATATAATAGTATATGAATTGCTTCGTCAAAAACTGTGAGTAAATCATTAATATAAATTAAAAGTAAAGTAGGTCCTAAAACTGAACCTTGAGGCACGCCAATATCAACCGGTTCATAGGAGGATTGGTAGTTATGAATCTTAACACACTGTTTACGGCCAGAAAGATATGAACTGAACCACTTAAGGGAAACACCGTTAACGCCATAGTGTGTGACTTTGATCCAAGTTTATGTAAATTTGCTTAAAAAGTTAAATAACGCCGTATTCGTAGATTTATTTGCACAAAAACCGTGTTGATTAGAATGCAGTAAGTTAAAGCTGTTAAAAAAGTTATTTAACTTTTTGTTCATGAGTTTTTCGTATATTTTAGAAAAAGCAGATAGTAAACTAATGGGACGGTAGTTTGATATTACATCAACATCACCTTTCTTAAATAGTGGCTTCACAATTGCCAGTTTCAATGCAGAAGGGAAAACGCCTTTGTTGAAAGAAAAATTAATAAGGTGGACCAATACTGAAGTAATACTCGATAAGGAGTGTTTAACAACAAAACTAGATATATTGTCATGACCAGTCGAAAAAGACGACCTCACGTCAGCCATGGCGCTCTCAATATCACTCTCAGTAATTGGCGACACAAAAAAAGATGGTGAAGACGAAGGTGTCCTAATGGAGTCGTTATTAGTCAAATCCATAACAGAAAGCTTATTACTCGTCTTATCATTTAATAATTTGTAGGGGAGTGAAAGAAAATGTTCATTAAACCTACTACACAATTCAGATTTAGTGGAAGGACCATGCGGCAAGGTTGAACGTTCGGCAGACTTGGCAGTTGTTGTCTTTTTAATTATTGACCAAACCGCTGTAGACTTATTATCGGCTGAATTAGCCATAGGGAATCAGTTTATACGTATGTATGTAATACATCGCAGCGCGATGTCTATATATCGTGCATACCGTAGTCGTCAAATTTTAATTTCGGTTTACACTTCTATCCCATGCAGAAGATGACCTTATAATATGCAGTGATGCCTGCTTGCTAACAGTGATGGAAGAGCAACGCAGTGTCGGAGGACCCTCACGCCTTACATTTCATAGGAAACGTTTGTCGAGTGTACTGTCTTGGCAGCCTTGCTTATGTTTATCTTTAGTTTATTTCGTCGCGCTCTTTTCCTCTTTCTACTTTCGTATCAGAAATTAAAATATGTCGACTACGGTATAGATTAATAAATATGACATGTACATATATCGGTGTCTATTGTTAGATATATAATATTACTTAGATTTATTGGATTACTAATTAATTAATTAATTAATGATATACTTCTGTGATCTGTGTATACGTATATACATACTAAGACTAAGAGATTATTTCTAGAAACTCTTTGTATTAATGTTTTTACACCAAATATTAACTCCAGATCAGACTCCCAAAATTTTAGCAACATTTATTCAGGTTTACTAAAATTTGTTAATGACAAAATTTTGAATAAAATTAAAATTCACTAATTTTCATGTTTTTTCATATACATGATTACCACTTTTAGTTTTTTCAAATATTATAGGTATATAAAATATTGTTTTTTAAATAAGACACATATAAATTTAACAGTGTGATATATCTGAAGTTTGAAACCTGATGTGCGCTTTGTAGAAAAAATTTTTATTTTGTTTACAATTTTGTATATGTCATCTTGACATTTATACTTATAAGTCACTGTCATATCATGTTATGTTTTTAATGTTTGTCAAACCCATATATTTTATGTCCTAGTGTGGCAATTGTAAGATAATTTATAGTTTACTTAACAGTTGTCCCTAATTATATATTTTGTAGATCTGATGAAGGAATAAATATATTTCCGAAACGTTATTTAGCCAACGATTGTGTTTTAAATCAAATATCCAGCCCAAAATTCTACTATTATTAAAGTAGTAACTATTTCATATTATATGTACATACGTATACACAGATCCCCTATGGCTAATATTACTTGACACATGCGGTATACAAAGTACATCACTTCAAGTACTACATATAAGGATTAAAAAAATATTCTTCATATCAAAAACTTTCTTACAGGATTCCTGATAAGATACATACAGTGAGCTCAAAAAGGTTGGAATAAATTCATTTAAAATCCAACCTTTAATTTTTTTAAAAAACACTGGGACCCGTCAATTTTTATTTTTAGATGGGCATTTTTTAAACTAATTTTTGTTTATACAGGATGACTCAAAAAAAAGATTTCATTTGACACTTCAATTTTTTTTAATTGAAACACCCATTTTTTATTTTATTTTCGGATTCTACGTACAATTTTGATCACATTTCATGTATTATAAGTCTAAGTCTAAGTTAAGTTCTTTTCTAAAATAATCAATGTAATTAAAAAAAATTTATTTAATTCTAAATAATAAATGTCTCAATGATTCGTAATTAAATTCTGAAATATTAATTTAATAAGAGTTGAAATTGGCCACCACCAACATCCTGGCAATATCCGAGGCGATCTTCGAATTCTTGCAAAACATTGTGCACTATTTGAGGTTCTATCAGTCTCATTTCTTGTCTTATTCGGGATTTAAGTTCGTCAATATTGTTCGGTCTGTTGATATACACTTTAGATTTTAGGTAGCCCCACAGATAATAGTCTAACGGGGTCAAATCAGGGGATCTGGCCGGCCATTCTATTGGGCCCCGTCGACCAATCCACCTTCCAGGAAAAACACTATCTAAATATTCACGCACCGGACGAGTAAAATGGGCTGGTGCTCCATCCTGTTGATACCATAAGCTATCATTGGGAATGTCAGGATCTTCTGGATTTGGATACACTACAGCAGCGCAGGTATCAAATCGAATTCTAGAAATTCTAGATATCTTTCTCAAGTCAAAGTGCCGTCAAAGAAGAAGGGACCCAAAATTCTGTTTCCAATAACCCCAGCCCAAACATTTACTTTTTGAGGGTATTGTGTGTGACACTCCATAATCCAATGCGGGTTTTCTGTAGCCCAATAACGGAAATTTTGCCTATTTACGGTTCCGTTTAGGCAAAACGTTGCTTCATCCGAGAACACAATTCTTCGTGAAAATTGAGGATCATCAGTACATCTCTCCATCATTATTTCACAAAATTGCATTCTTCTATCTGGATCGTCCTAATTTAGTTCATGAACTAACTGAACTTTATAAGGATGCCATTTATTTTTATGTAAATAGTTTAATACAGATCCTTGACTAATTTTGTTCTCGTCAGCAATAGCGCGACTAACTTTATGGTTGTTCTCTTCAACGGATAATAGCACATTCAACTGCACATCTTCTGAGATAGTGGGCCGGCCTTTTACATAATTATCTCTCACATGCCCGAAATCCCTATATTTTTTTTCAATTTTACTAATAGTTGATTGAGACATAGGCGCTCTGTTTGGGTACCTATTTATTGTTGAACAGTTCGGAAACTTCCAGTTGGGTACGCATCCTATCTCCATAGCCAATCATCATTAGTATTTCTATGCGCTCGCTTTCATTTACTCGTGCCATTTTACAGTTAAAAAAAAACTACTTTTATTAGAACTTTTATACAAATGTTTAAATACTTTTGACAGGGAATGAACTTCAACATCAATGTTAAATAACCTAGGTAACAGATAAAAATGGTATTAATGTTTAAATGTTTACAGTTTCAGTAAATTTGATTATGTTTTACTCCTAATATATACAGTTTAAATGAAAAGAAATAAGCTAACTTAACTTAGACTTAGGTTATAATACATGAAATGTAATTGAAATTTTACGTATATTTCGAAAATAAAATAAAAAATGGGCGTTTCAATTAAAAAAAATTGAAGTGTCAAATGAAATCTTTTTTTTGAGTCATCCTGTATAAACAAAAATTAGTTTAAAAAATGCCCATCTAAAAATAAAAATTGACGGGTCCCAGTGTTTTTTAAAAAAATTAAAGGTTGAATTTTAAATGAATTTATTCCAACCTTTTTGAGCTCACTGTATATCTATCTTACATATATTTTTTGAACAATAAAAGCTAAATGAACTTTGGATGATCTCTAAAAAAATATTCCATAGTTTATTTTTGAAATACATTTAGCACAATAAAAAGTGAGTAGGATATGTTACATGATGGTCGAAACTCTTTGCTAATGGCTCTCAGAATATTGACGCATTCATTCAGCATTGCAAAGACAAATATCAAAACCGTCATGAAAAAGTGATATGACAATAATCTTGGGAATAGTGGGAGAGCTTCTCAGGCCAGAGGCATGCAAAACAGTTCTCCAAGGAACAATCGGCCAAGTATAGAACGAACCTATGGAGTATGAATACAAATTCAACAATTAGATCTAATTAAAAGAGCAATGCTAGAGAACGTATGCTAAGAACCATAAACTTCGCAAAAGATATATCGTGCCTTCAAATACTTTCCTCGTTAGAGACGGCCATGCATTTTTTTAAGGGTTGGTGACAGTGCACGTAATCAGACACAAACGCATAATTATGATAGTTTAGTTATGCCATGTAAATAATAATAAGCGTGCAGTAAAAAGTAAACGAATACTGAAGCAGTTTTGCGATATTTTCCATTGATTGTAACGGATTTCATAAAAATGCGGAGTGTGGATGCTAGTTAGTAGTGCAATAGAGAGAAGCCACTCCATATTTTTATGAAATCCGTAACAATTTATCGAAAATATCGCAGGACTGCTTCAGTACTCGTTTGCTTTTTACTACACATAGCTGTACACCAACATTGACTACCTAATTACTTAAAAAATAGCCTACTTTAATGAGGTAAGATTTTGAAGCACGGTACCTAAGTACATACGTGTGTTGCTTTTTGTTAATTTGTTTACACGTTGTAACTGTTAACATATGGCGGGATATTCTCGACTTAACTCAAATTATAAATTAGGTACTTCTTTGTTAAAAAATAAGGAGATATACATTTATTACAAACACTGTAAGTAAGGTATTCTAGAAACAAAACATAACAAATGTGGATATAGGAAAAGAATTATGAGGGCGGCTACAGAATTATTGAAAAATATGTTCTAGATTTTCAACAATACAAGTAATTGTCTTTCAGTAGTACTTTATAGCTAAACATCCTCAACACCATCATACCCATTATCTATAACACCACTGGTTATTCATACGCCAGCACCTATGATAATATAAGCAAGTAATAAAAAATAAAACACTTGGTATTGTTTCACAAGTATATATATAACAAAACACTCAATGTACATTTCGCCTTGCGGTATCATCATGAGTTCTAGAGAAAGTAAAGTAAAATTCAATATACTGTAACTACCTACTTCAGACAAAAATGTAAATACAAAAAAATAGAAAATTATGAAAAAGGTCATGACTTATGTGGAAAGACCGTTTGTTATTACTTGCTATATTTTGATATGTTTCACCAAGAGATTTCTATCGCTTCATTTAATTATGTACCTATGTTAATGTTAAATTCGTACATAAAAATAAAACTACACAACATTTAGTATGGGGTACTGGTCTTCCAAATCAAAGACCCGCGGACTACGAAGCAAGCGTGGCTTGACAATGCGCAAACAAAAATTTGTACTCTAAATAATTAACAGTTAAAGAAATCCGACAGATATGATTATATACTAAAATGGTTTTTTCTTTCTTTCAGATTCAAAATCGGCTCTATAACTATGTATGAAGGATAACTAGAGAATTATCTATGAATGCAAGGTAAGTTATCAGTAAACTTGTTCATGTTGTTTCCTTGATCATTCCTCATTAATTATACATATATTAATGGCCCACGTCTTATGCCAAGTTAGTTGAGTTTCATGTGTTTTCTTAAGTATAGTCCAAAACTTCAGTAAATACTGAACCCAGAATGGGCACAGTATCCAGTTTTATTGCCGCCAGGTTTTTCTGCTGTAATGCCAAAAGCATTGATGCAGTTTTATTCTTATACTGGCAGATTATTTTTCAAAATGGTTGTTTTAGTAAACAAACATGTTCAAAACTGTTTCTATTTTTATACAGTGAGCTCAAAAAGGTTGGAATAGATTCATTTAAAATTCAACCTTTAATTTTTTTAAAAAACACTGGGACCCGTCAATTTTTATTTTTAGATGGGCATTTTTTAAACTAATTTTTGTTTATACAGGGTGACTCAAAAAAAAGATTTCATTTGACACTTCAATTTTTTTTAATTGAAACACCCATTTTTTATTTTATTTTCGGATTCTACGTAAAATTTTGATCACATTTCATGTATTATAACCTAAGTCTAAGTTAAGTTCTTTTCTAAAATAATCAATGTAATTTAAAAAAAAAAATTATTTAATTCTAAATAATAAATGTCTCAATGATTCGTAATTAAATTGTGAAATATTAATTTAATAAATGTTGAAATTGGCCACCTCCAACATCCTGGCAATATCCGAGGCGATCTTCGAATTCTTGCAAAACAATGTGCACTATTTGAGGTTCTATCAGTCTCATTTCTTGTCTTATTCGGTATTTAAGTTCGTCAATATTGTTCGGTCTGTTGATATACACTTTAGATTTTAGGTAGCCCCACAGATAATAGTCTAACGGGGTCAAATCAGGGGATCTGGCCGGCCATTCTATTGGGCCCCGTCGACCAATCCACCTTCCAGGAAAAACACTATCTAAATATTCACGCACCGGGCGAGTAAAATGGGCTGGTGCTCCATCCTGTTGATACCATAAGCTATCATTGGGAATGTCAGGATCTTCTGGATTTGGATACACTACAGCAAGCGCAGGTATCAAATCGAATTCTAGAAATTCTAGATATCTTTCTCCAGTCAAAGTGCCGTCAAAGAAGAAGGGACCCAAAATTCTGTTTCCAATAATCCCAGCCCAAACATTTACTTTTTGAGGGTATTGTGTGTGACACTCCATAATCCAATGCGGGTTTTCTGTAGCCCAATAACGGAAATTTTGCCTATTCACGGTTCCGTTTAGGCAAAACGTTGCTTCATCCGAGAACACAATTCTTCGTGAAAATTGAGGATCATCAATACATCTCTCCATCATTATTTCACAAAATTACATTCTTCTATCTGGATCGTCCTCATTTAGTTCATGTACTAACTGAACTTTATAAGGATGCCATTTATTTTTATGTAAATAGTTTAATGCAGATGCTTGACTAATTTTGTTCTCGTCAGCAATAGCGCGACTAACTTTATGGTTGTTCTCTTCAACGGATAATAGCACTTTCAACTGCACATCTTCTGAGAGAGTGGGCCGGCCTTTTACATAATTATCTCTCACATGCCCCAAATCCCTATATTTTTTTTCAATTTTACTAATAGTTGATTGAGATATAGGCGCTCTGTTTGGGTATTTATTGTTGAACAGTTCGGAAACTTCCAGTTGGGTACGCATCCTATCTCCATAGCCAATCATCTTTAGTATTTCTATGCGCTCCCTTTCATTTACTCGTGCCATTTTACAGTTAAAAAAACTACTTTTATTAGAACTTTTATACAAATGTTTAAATACTTTTGACAGGGAATGAACTTCAACGTCAATGTTAAATAACCTAGGTAACAGATAAAAATGGTATTAATGTTTAAATGTTTACAGTTTCAGTAAATTTGATTATGTTTAACTCCTAATATGTACAGTTTAAATGAAAAGAAATAAGCTAACTTAACTTAGACTTAGGTTATAATACATGAAATGTAATTGAAATTTTACGTATATTTCGAAAATAAAATAAAAAATGGGTGTTTCAATTAAAAAAAATTGAAGTGTCACATGAAATCTTGTTTTTGAGTCAACCTGTATAAACAAAAATTAGTTTAAAAAATTTATTCCAACCTTTTTGAGCTCACTGTATATACGAAAACCCGTTATTAACGGCCACCTTTATAAAGCGACCTCGGCCAAATAAATCCAAATTTTTACGGCTGATCTTCATGGGAATTTACCTGCCAATATCGGCCAGACTATTGTATCTATATTGGTGGAAATAGCCATTATTATTTCGTATTTGTGTAATAAGTGAGATGTCAGTCCCAAACACGGATCGACAGCAAATTTCCGCATGTTTATGTTTGATCAAACAAAGAAGAAAAATCTTAAAAACCAATTATGTATTTTATTTGTAAGCCAAAAAACCTGACAATTACGGCCACCTTTATTCAACGGCCAATATTGTTTCCTTTTTTGGTGGCCGTTTTTGACAGGTTTTACTGTATTATACAACCGATTATCAATGTTCTTATAATAGACTTTTAGAATAGCAATCTTTGTGAATACGTCCTTGTGAACCACCCGTGCTCGAAAGGGATATTACATGGGTTGGGTTAATTTCTTTTGTAAAGATCCAGTGCTATTTAAGTATCGTTATATCTACGGGTCGACTATACATATGCATTTTACTTTCTTATACGTAGTATAAGGAAGTATTGTGATGATGAAAATTTTCGACCTCGAGATTTTTGCAGATGTCCACGTTTTGAAGTCTCCTGATACCGAAAAAGTGGTTTTTAAAAAATGTCTGTGTGTCTCTCTCTGTGTGTGTCTGTCTGTCTCTGTGTGTGTGTGTGTGTGACCACGATAGCGGTCAAACCGCAGTAGATATCAATTCCAAATTTTTTATTTACGTGTATAAATACCCTCTTGAGATCTGATTAGTTTTTCAGTAAAATCGGTAGACCGGAAGTAGCAGTTTACTTCAGCAAAAAAATCGAATTTTGCCAATATTTCGTCAAATACTAAGTTTAAACAAATTTATAAAGAATTCATATATACTTAAAATTAAAATTGAGAATAATTTTATTTAAAAAGTTTTTGGAAATTCCTACCGGAAGTAGGTCTTTTACTCTTATCGAAAATCAGTTTCTTGCGAATATCTCGCAAATCATGCTTTTTAGGCAGGTACATTACGAGTATAAAAGTATTTAGAACATACTTTTCAATATCTTTTGTATAAAAAAAATTTCAAAATTCGGACCGGAAGTAACAGTTTTACTCTTATCGAATAGCGATTTTTTGCAAATATGTCGTAAATTATGCATTCTATGTATATTTATTAAGAGTACAAAAGTATTTAGAGTTAGATTTGCAATATTTTTTGTATAAATGAAATTTCAAAATTCGGACTGGAAGTAGCACTTTTACTCTTAGCGAGTAGCACTTTTTTTTCGAATATCTTGCAAAGTATGCATTCTATAGAGATTTATTGAGAGAATGAAAGTACTTAGAATAGGATCTTGAATAAGTTTTGTATACAAAAATTCTTAAAATTGTATAGTTTGAAACGCTCATACGTATAAGAAAGTCGTGTGGTGGCCACACCTCATTTTACTTTCTTATACGTGGTATAAGGAAATATTGTGATGATGAAAATTTTCGACCTCGAGATTTTTGCAGATGTCCACGTTTTGAACTCCCCTGATACCAAAAAAGTGGTTTTTAAAAAATGTCTCTCTCTCTCTCTCTCTCTCTCTCTCTCTCTCTCTCTCTCTCTCTCTCTCTCTCTCTCTCTCTCTCTCTCTCTCTCTCTCTCTCTCTCTCTCTCTCTCTCTCTCTCTCTCTCTCTCTCTCTCTCTCTCTCTCTCTCTCTCTCTGTGTGTGTGTGTGTGTGTGTGTGACCACGATAGCGGTCAAACCGCTGTAGATATCAATTCCAAATTTTGTATTTACGTGTATAATCTCCCTCTTGAGAACTGATTAGATTTTGAGCAAAATCGGCAGACCGGAAGTAGTAGTTTACTTCAGTGAAAAAATCGAATTTTGCATATATTTCGTCAATTACTAAGTTTAAATAAATTTATAAAGAATTCAAATGTACTCAAAATTAAATTCGAGAAAAATTGTTTTAATAAAGTTTTTCGAAATTCCTACCGGAAGTAGGTCTTTTACTCTTATCGAAAATCAGTTTTTTGCGAATATCTCGCAAGTCATGCTTTCTAGGCAGGTACATTACGAGTATAAAAGTATTTAGAACATACTTTTAAATATCTTTTGTATAAAAAAAATTTCAAAATTTAGACCGGAAGTACCACTTTTACTCTTATCGAATAGCGATTTTTTGCAAATATGTCGTAAATTATGCATTCTATATATATTTATGAAGAGTACAAAAGTATTTAGAGTTAGATTTGGAATATTTTTTGTATAAATGAAATTTCAAAATTCGGACCGGAAGTAACACTTTCATACGTATAAGAAAGTCGTGTGGTGGCCACACCTCTATTTTTTATTGGTTCTCAGTTTAATATAAATTTATTAAGCATTCAAGTTTGTATAATATGTATAAGAATTAAACACAATGAAGTAAATTCAGCATTGTTAATGCAATATTAAACTCATTCTCTAATATATGCCAGCATTATTTGTTGTAGATAAACATTGTCAGAAATAAATTTAATAATTTTAAAGATCTCAAAATAGAATTATTATATATTGCTATGAATATTAGAAATGAAATGCAGGTAATATTATGCATTAATATTGTTATAAAGAGCCAAAAATGTACATACATAGTGTGTACAATTTCATGTACATTTGTATTGCAAATTACTTGCTTTTTATTTTTAAATATGTGCCGTCTATATGTGTAATAAATTTTGGTAAATTTAGTCGGAATACTGTAATCTTAACTGTGTTACTAATGACCTTACAGACTAGTGTAGGAATGGGTGTGAGTCTTATTTTTTAAATGTGTTCTTTACGGTAAGCAGTTCGTATCGTCTATTATATTGATAGAATCACGGTCTACTAATTACTTTGCTCGGTTAAATTTATAGCAGTTCACTTTACGTGCGTGCTTTTAAATACACTTATACAGATGCACATATGCTTGAAATATTAACGGAAGCTCGTGATATATTGCTCAGTCAGCGATATAATTATTATAACAGTTTTTCTCGCTTGATTTTGTTGGTAATTGAATACTTACATTTGGTATTGCGTTTTTCTTATTGCCAGAATCATTAAACAATATTCATAAATTATACTCATGAGCAAATAATTCCTTAATATTTCATGTACATATATGCAATTATAGAATTACAAATACACAGTCACATTCAAACGTGCTCTATCAAAAAGCGAATATCAGATCTCGAAACGTTGTATTTGAAATTTAAATTGTTCTGAATAACCTTGCGCCATTTTATTCAGAATATGATTAAGTTAAATTAAATTAAATAAATCGAAATTAATATTTTTCGTATTGCAATATTATTTTCTGCTATAGAGGCTATTTCGTTTTGTCTATAACCATAATAAAGTTTAGCTTTTAAATAGAATAATCTTCATATTATTGCATTTTAGTATTCTTCTACATATGAAGAGTCAAGATTGTAATATTTGTACAGTAACAAATGCAACATAGTGTACATTCATTATTGCTAACGCAGTATTAATTTCTTTTCTAAAAAGTGTTGCCGCGCTCGCTTGGCTCATAATCTCAGACTCGTTCGATAAAGGACCAGTTTACTGACTTGGTACATAAATAATTATTATATACTGATTTATTTATGAGTAATTTATAAATTCCTTATTTAAACTAGTATATACTGTGATTGCTTTTTTAATTCTTCTATTTATTTCTCTTCCTGTTCAGCTTTTTTGTTGTAGGTAAGTAGTCAAAATATTGTACTTGCTTAGTTTTCCATACATGTATGTACATAGTAATAAAATGCACTTAGTCCATCGTCTTTTTTCATTCCTTCTTTTGATATATGTAAATGTCTGGAATTTTATGTTATTAATGATTCCATTGTACATGTTTAGGCCGTTCTTATATACACTTTGTATTGTATTTCTTAGCTTGTTGTTCATTCCTCGTTGTCATAGAAAAACCCATACTCACTTCCGTGGTACACTTTTAAATCCATGAAAGCAAACAATGCTTGCTTAATTAATGGAGAGTAGGTAATACAACAATAGTCATTGAACCACAAATTATTTACTTGACGATATTTTTGATATTTTTAAAAACAAAAAGGATATTTTTAGTGAATGTAATTAATAAATATTAATGTGCATTTATTTTTATTAAAAGAGTCATCTCGAGTTACAAAGTACGTTACACATCTTTTTGTTTTATATTGATTTTTAGATTGTTCACAGGAACACTTCTTAAATTCTTGACCTCCAAATAAGGAGAATTTTCCTGCAATCTCACGCACACTTTGGTCAGTCCGTGGAAATCTTTAGGTAAATGTTGTAGTAGCTATTTGAAGAGCGTTTCTAGGTAGCCAATGCTTTATAATTCTTGATGAGGGTTATCGAATACGATCCCCACGATGTTGTTTCCATCTAATGAGCCTCAATCTAGCACATATACATACACCAAAACAGTGAAATCCACTATCACGTCTTCAAGTGTCTTCTAAGAAACTTCTTTTTCTCAGCAGATCTTTTCTGGTGTTTTGCAGCATTTTCCCAACATGCTTTTCAGTCGCTGACAGCTGCTTCCTCTTCTGATGCATGTAACACTACAGATGTGTTTTAACTGTTGGAGCAGGAGTTGATGTAGAGTTGTTAACTAGTTCGAGTTGCCTTGTTGTCGGTAAAGAAAGTAATTGAATTTTTGGTAGATCCTCTAAATTTAAAGCTCTTTTGGTGAGTAAATCTGCTACCGGTAGATCGTGTGATATTGAAGTGTTATTGTTGTTTAATTTTACTATTGATAGATCATTTGAAATTGAAGCATTGTAATCAATTAATTCAAATGCTGGTAGATCTTTTGAAGATGAAGCGTCGATGTTGTTCTGTGAGGATGCTGCTGGTAAGTATTCTGGTATTAAAATAATGCTATGGTCCTGCTAATTAAGAAGTTAGCAACAAGTCCTCTTCATTAACAAGTTTTTCAAGCAAATATTTCGAAATATAACTAGATTGGAGTCCTGTTTTTGGTTCTGTTCCAAATAAAGCTTTGTAATGTTATCCTTTAATGGTTCGATGAAAAGAGGAGTTCTTTTGGGATCGAACAAAGTAACAACCTACAGCTCATTTCTTTTGTCATTGTTAATTAGCCAAGAACGTAACATAGCTTCAACATCTTGACTTAATCGCTCAACAGATCCTTGACTATATGGATGTCTAGACCTACCATTTATAATTTTGCACGTTAACCACAGGCTGGTTAATTCTTGTATGACAGCAGCCTTAAACTCACGGGCGTTGTCGCTTTGTACTAGCTAAGGATTTGATTAAATCAGTTACTTTCTTTAGGGAAATGATCCCACAGAGTTGTTTTTTAACATCTTCCGTGAATTCATCATCTACCTTAGGAATTTTATCAAATCTCATCATTATCTCCGTGCGACATATATATCTCCACTGTTTACATTGCCTTATTTATAAATGCCTTATTTGTTTCGTTATTATGCTTTTACTATTTAGTATTTTACTTATAGTTTTCTTGGGTAGTTTTTCTATAATCAGTAATCTTCTTGATTTTCTTCGTTTTATTGTCCCGTGTAATTTTCCACCGTCACTGTCGTTTTTGACCTATACTATCATATATCAATTATTCATACAGAGTTCCGGAGCAGGGAACAAATATAGTTTTAGTGTTTATTGGTATCAGTAGCGTAAGTGGTCAAGGGCCACGGTGCAAAGGTTAAATGGGCTCTAAACTGCATTATTTCTATTAAATGAAATATATGTACATATTATAATTAGTTTTTCGGCGCATGTAAAAGTCATTAATGTTATTTAGTTTTTTAGTAGGGCTTTAAATTGGTTCGACTGTTATGTATGATTCAATGCTAGGATTTATGTATTCTTCTATTGACGTGTGTGACAAGAAAGTGTCTACAGATAGTTGGAAAAATAATAAATTAAGAAAATAATGATTAAAGAAATTTTTTATTGCAATTACTAATACACATTCTTTTGTGCTATTTAATGTTCATCAATTTATCAATAACTTCACTTAAATTCTAATTAGACGCTGCCTTATTTTCGATTGTTATTACTTTGAGTCCATCTTATATCATAATATTTCTTAAATAGCTTTTGATGATTATCAGTTTGTTGCAAGATTTTTCAGCTATTATCAAACTTACAGGAATAGTGTAAAATTATAACATGGCCGTATATACCTACTGACATAAAGACACATTATAGTAATCTGAACTTGATTATGACTTCCTGACATAATTGGCGACCAGTTCACGCCTCGGTTATTTCAAGTAATATCAGATGGTAAATATTAAGTAACTGAAGCGAAAAATTGGACTCTATTATGGAGCAAATTTGCTTTAAAATTAGTCGCGGTTTTGTTTCGCTGCTTCGTTCATACCTAGTTAATGTTTTCGAATTTAAACTCGAACGTTTTACAGACTGTACACATTCCTTAGAACGCTTATTTAATTGAAATATTATTAGGTCTAGCACATTATTGAGTATTCGTTTAAAGATCCCTTCCTTACTTTCAAATTGGTAGTTAAAATGCTTTTTAATGTTTCTTTGCCATTTTACGTTGAGATGATATTTTCGCAGATTTTGCGCTTGAATGATTGGAACTTATATCTGTACAATTGCAACTTTGTTTTAGTCCTTCTAAAGTTCTACTTTCCTTGTGAAACACGATATTATGCCTTTGTAAAATTTGAAAAAAATGGGCATTGTTTAATACACACTATATATTCGCAGAACAATGTAAACTCTGAAGTAAGCATATTTGCTGTTATAACTTCTGCATCAGCAGGTTCATCTTTATTCAGACTTTTAAGAATTATTTCAGACGGTTTTACTTTTTTTATTTTACTCTAATCTCAATACTGTTTCCAAAAAAGTTTCTTAAATCTACCGAAAACTTTTGTAATATTTCAGAATAATTTGCACGCAGTGAAGAAATGGTTGATCGTGGCTTTGGGACCCCGACGCGCGTCACTTCTTTGCCTTGTGATATTTACGCCACTGGTAGTATCAATAATAATAATAATAGCTTTTTAATCAATAAATACATAATAAATGTGTTGAATACGTCAAACATGAATGCTATATATAATCATTATTAATGGGCAAGCAAAATAATTAATTTTAACTTTATGTTAATTGATTAAAACGTGTATATAGAAATGTCGCTATATTTGTATTACTATGCGATGTTGTGAACCATTAGAATCTGTACGTTGGAGACCAGGAACCACTTAACATATGTCGGATCATGCAGAAGTCCATATGTCTTTTCTATGAGACAAAATAAAACTGTACTTTTAATAGTATTCAAATAAACAATACAAAACAATTTACATATGTATATAACATCACGTTTATCCTACGCATACTATACATATATGTAACGTTTATAATACATTTTCATGTAATGAATTTCATAACACACATACGTATGAGATATGGTCTGCTTAGCCACACAGTTAATTCCGATGTTTCTCTTATTTCATGTTAGATTTTTTTTACCAAGGCATTAACATAAATTAGCATTACTTGTTTATCACACAAGACTGCTTTTGGTACTATTTTTTTTTTATAATTACATAATTGTGTTCATCTGCATGTACGCAATAAAAATCTATTCAGCATCACGCATACACAGGTATGTTCTCTTCTTACATCAACCACAGTTTTATTCTTATGTCTATTTTAAATCATAACAAAGTATGTTAAAAAGGTAACTCACATTGCGATTATTGAAATACTAAAAATATCGTCGGGTTACTCATTGGGTATTTAAAATTAATCAGAATTGGCGGTTACCAAATAAACACTTTCTTTGCATATTTTTTTATACATTTAATAAGCTTTACACTAATTATAATAATAATTAATTATATATTTGAATGAAATTAAGTTACTGGTCGATGACGTCTTTTGCTTAATTTACATACTTATTTAACTTGAATAAGTTTCTATTCTCTTTATTAAACTTTCTCTGGAAAAGTTCTGGAAAAATACAGTTTTAAAAAATATGTGCATAACTTGTTACTTTATCAGTATGTATACCAAATGTAAGAACACTTGGTTTATTTTACCACTAATCGCTCTTAATCACTATTATTAATACAAATTTACAAAATTTATATCTAAAAATATCTGTATTGCACCGAAAATTTTTGAACGTTTATTTTTTTTTAGAGATGTCTTCTTTGAGGGTGATCACCAATGCCAAATTTAATTCAAATGTGGTTATATTTAAATTTTTTTACAAATATTACTAATACTTGTTTCTGCAGTAGATTTTTGGTAAAACATTGTCAATATTTAAAAGTGTTGGTTAACTGATCTGACACTGTCAGACTGTCAAATCACACTCGACTTTAACTGTTTTACTTTTTTTTTAGATTTCTCTTACATATTGCTGTGGTTCGCAACATTATAAAATTTATGTTTTTTATATTTAGTATAATTTAAAAATTAAGATATTTTGATATCTTAACTTTATGATTATTATGTAAAATAATTGTTAATTTTTGCTGGTGTGTTGTCAAAGAACACTCAGTATACTTTAAAAATACCGATGATCCGTCAAGTTATATATAGACGTATAGGCGACACTTTAAGCAAATGTATACATAATTTCTGTTTTTCATCTACATTTTTTAATATGAATTTAGGCGATGTTTTACATTTGAATAAGACGGGTATGTGCCTTGTTTGCAGATGTGTTTTTATACTTTTTCTATATGGATAAAAAAAGAAAAAAAGGATTTAACTAAAAAGAAAAACGAGAGAGCTGTTAAAAGGCATTCGCACGAAAGCTTAAAGTTTAAATAGAATTTAAAAGAGTTACAATTGTTTAGTATATATATAAAAGAGAAAAAGTTCTGTAAAGTGCATACTGTGTAATTGTGACACAGAAATGATGAACTTTGCTAATTGATTGTGTAAAAAATTGCTTCAGTCAGTTTGACAGCGATTGAGAATCCTAAAAATATTAAAGGTACAAATGTTTTGTTTAGATAGTAAGATATTTGCGATATAACATATAATAAGACACGGACATGTAGCTGCCAACAAAGTGACTTAACATTTAATTTGACGAATTAAAAACACCTTTAATGTATACAAGGTTTATCTTTTATTTTTTTTTAAAAAAATAATGCTTTAACATAAAACAAAAAACGTGTAATTTGTTAATACTTGAGAAAGAGATACTAGAGAGTATATTAGTTTATTTTAGATATTCAGTAAAATAATAGTTTTTTTTTATGTATACAGATAAAACTATATATAAATACATATATTTGTTCTAAGATGTATTGTTTGTTTTAAAAACTAATCCTTGCCATACCATATCAAAATTAGAATATTATAATTGTTTTAAATAAATATATATAAAAATAAAGGGAAGCGTTCTTGGAAATGTAAGAAAGACAAAATAAGTGTGTAAATCGCTACTGTAAACCCACGTACATGTAGTTTCACAATATATCTGTGATCATTTATCTCAAAAATAATTAATTAAATTCACTAATTTAAAAGAATTAAAGGTCGCAGCAATATGTTTCGGTGAGAGTACTTACCATTATCAGAATACTAAAAGTGAATGTGCACCTACGGGGTATAAATACAAGTAATTAAGTTGTCGTTAGCCCATTGTAAAGGTTCCCAACAAAATTCTTTCAAGGACCCCTCATCGGTTCCTATACTGATAATGATCCTTTAAATTATTGTATTGTAGATTAGTCATTAGAATATTACAAACATAATAATTTGAGTTACATTTGTCAGTAATTTATATCAGCTTCTACAGTCAACTGGCACTAGCTCAATAGCGCCAGTATTAGGTACTAGTTTATATCACAATTATTTATCAAGATCGGCAAGGTACAGCAATTGAAAGTGGATTGTTGGATGAAAAGGGGATCGTTAAAACATGATAGGTCTTGTGACGAAGAGGATCAGGAGTTATTTAATGTGAATGTGCAAGTCGATAAGTCATGATCTGTTGAACCTAACCCTTCTACGTCTAAAAGCTGTGTTTGTAGACCTACTGTAAAAATTAGTAAATAGAATAACATAAAATAGTAGTAGTAGTAACATTGAAATACCATCTTGGTTAGGCTTTGCATGTGTAACATGTTTGCTCTTATTTGGGTGAGAGCACAAACATATCAAAGGAAGCATTTATGTTGGTTTGTGTACGTTATTTATAGACAGACCAGTTGTTTGAAGATTTTCTTGTTTCATGTGAACTATTCCACACAGCAGAAGATATTTTAACGGCATTGAATGATTTCTTTTAGTAAACATGATATTGCCTGGAGGAAGTGTATGGGTTTGTCTACAGATGGAGCAAAATCCATGCAAAACAGGTCTTCAAGCTCGAATCAAAGCTGTGGCTCCTAACATGAAATGAACACACTGTTGTATTCATCCAAAGGCTTCAGTAGCTAAAAGATTGCCTGAAATGTTGCAGAAAACTCTTAAGAAACTAGTTCAAATTATTGACTACATTAAAATTGAAAATGAAATGTGGAAATATACTATAATTTGCCCAGTGTTCAAAAAAGGTAGTCGGGAATGCATCGAAAACTATCGTCCAATCTCGATCATTTTTAATTTTGCAGAAGCTTTGAAAAATGTATCTACAAGTCGCTTTATAATTTCGTGAAAAATCGCCTATCCACTGCGCATCATGGCTTCATGCAGGGACGTTCAACTGTCACTAATCTTCTTTCTATTACCTAGTTTATCGCGACTGGCATTGATAATGGTTCCCGAAGTGACGTGTTGTACACCGACTTTTTCAAAGCTTTTGACCGGTTAAATCATGACATCTTGTTGGGTAAGCTATCAACAATTGGGATCTCACAAAACCTTCTTTTATTTTTCAAATTTTATTTTGCACAGCGTACAAAATTTGTTTTATTTGATGGTTTTTCAGGAGTACCTCAGGGATACTTTTTAGGTCCATTACTTTTTAACATTCACATCAATGATATCACTCTGCCTTTAGATGTAGGGCGCCTGTTATATGTGAATGGTGTCTACTTAATGATCTGCCCCTGAACATAGATAAATCATCCGTCATTCACGACAAAGACTGAGTCCCTTATATATAATTATAATGTTAACGGTTCTGTTCTCCAAACACCTGACACTCTTTGTGATCTTGGTGTCTTCTTTGATTGCAAGCTATCATTTAATAATCACAAAGCGACCATCACGTCTAAAGCTCTAAAAAGTCTTGGTTTCGTTATTCGGCATACCAGAGAGTTCAATAACTGTTCAATTATAATCATGTTATATTTTGCATTTGTTCGGTCGAGATTAGAATATGCATCTGTAGTGTGGAATCCATGCGGTCGTCAATCAGTTTTTACCTTCCTACACCGCGCACTAATATCCTTAGATATTCACCTTTACACCACATGTGTAACATTTGTAACGTATATCCGTCTCTTGACATTTTCAATTGTAATATCCGGGATATTAGAGCTGTCATTATTGTTTAGTACAACATTTGTATTTCGTGTTATTATTATTATTGTTAGTATTACTTTGTTTTTTATATCATGTGTTTTTCTTATTTTACTATCATGTATGTATAATTTTTGTGTCCCTAATCTGTCTGTTGATTATTGTATCCCCGAGCCAGATCCTGATGAGTGTTGGTAATGGCGAACACTTTGTAGATTTTTGGTTAACAGCACGTTAGGACTGCAAAGCACTCCTCGGCGATAGGGCAATGTGCTTCACGAAAAATAAATACAGCTTAAAGTAAATGAAAAGGCTCGTACACTGCTGAAGCTGAACTTACCCAGGATTTAGATTTAATTTCTCAGTGACATTTTGCGGACACCTAAAACATCATATATTATGGGCATTATATCAACTCCCTCTTTTAGTAATAAAATTAATGCAATCCTCAGGCATATCGAAATAAAAACGGTTACTGTTAATAAATACCTTGGTACTGCGCTATTTAACAATAAATAAAAGACTCTACACTTCGACCAGTCATGTGTATACCAAATAAATTGTAAAGATTCTACGGACAAAGTAAGAACTACGACTAATAAACATAAAGAAGCAATTATACACAGCACAAAGAATACAGGTTTCGCAGAGCATGCATAGAAAGTAACCATTCATTCAATATAAATCGTACAAACTGTTACATAATGTAAAAAGTAAAGAACTTGCAATGTTTGAAAATTTAGAAATTAAGAGGGTCATAAACAAATACATCATAAATTCACCCACAGTAGATAAATACATTAGGCTAACGTCAACTTAATTTCTTGCATATATACAGGCCCGCAGATGCACATTCACTTTTAGTTATCCTCAGATAACAAACTGACCCCACAATTTGTAAATCAGCTACAGTAATCATGTTCCGCAAACCAGAAAAAATCCATGCCTTCCTATCCAGCTATCATCCCATCAGTTCCCTATTCTTCCCAGCAAAGTGGCAGATATGCTCATCCTGCAATTAATTGAGAAATTGATCATCACATCATACCCGACGAGCAACATGGATTCAGATAAGAACACTCAACCATAACCCAACTAGCCATGGTACCAGAATCTATCCTTGATGGATTTAACAAGAACACGGCCACAGCAGCATTATTCCTGGATACCTCTGGTATCAAGGCCTCATATACAAGATGTACTCATTCGGCTATCCATCACATCCCACAAAAATTATCCAAACATACATCCATAGAAGAATCTTCCTAATACGCATTAACAACACTTACTCCACCATAAAGACATTAACAGCGGGAGTCCCCAAGGTTCAGCTGTATCTCCTCACCTGAATGCCATCTTTACAGCAGATATCCCTAAAACGAACAACTACACGCATGTGTCAAATGCCATTAGGCATACATATTCAACGTTTATTTGCGATCTATACGTATGCGTGTAATTCGTGGCATTGTCCGTCACCAATGCCGGCAACAACTGACACTACAATGATTTTCTCCGATCCCCATTCTTCCCACTACTCTCCACCCAGATTTTACATTCAATGTTTAGTTGCGAACACTTTGCGGTGTGCAATAAAAGCATTCAGTAAAATTAATTTATAATGAGTCTCTATACACCCGCTTAAAAGCTTCATATAGTAAAATGGTTCTATGGTAATAACTCTGCAACAACGTGCATAAATATGTTTCTGCTGACTTTTGCAGACCGTCCTGTACCTTGCAAACAAAAAGTTTATAATATTATTAATACATTTGAAAAATGTTTCTGTATGAATAACTGCACGAAATTCAAACCAAGAGAGATATCCCCACAAAAAATTGAGGAAAGTGAACGCCGGAATGTATTAGTTTGTAGTATTGTGGAAATAGACAACACGATCAACTAGAAGTGCTGCCGAGAATTTGGATATAAGTAACAAAAATGTTTCACGTATTTGGAAACGTAATGGATTGAAATGTTTTAAGTATTCGAAAACCCAAGAAATTTTTCCGGAGGACCATTTTCGAAGAATGTAGTTTTGTCAATCCGTTATGGATAAGATACATCAAGACGACAATTTCGTTAGAAGTATTTGCTTCACCGATGAGTCAACATTTCCATTGCACGGAAAGCACAATCCCTCTGTTCATCGATACTGGGCTACGGAAAATGAACACCGGCATTTCGCAAGCCGCACCCAATATCCTCAAAAAGTAAATGTTTGGGTAGGTATTTTGGATGACCATTTGATAGGACCCTTTTACTTTCTTATACGTAATATAAGGAAGTATTGTGATGATGAAAATTTTCGACCTCGAGATTTTTGCAGATGTCCACGTTTTGAAGTCCCCTGATACCAAAAAAGTGGTTTTAAAAAAATGTCTGTGTGTGTGTCTGTGTGTCTGTATGTCTGTCTGTCTGTGTGTGACCACGATAGCGGTCAAACCGCTGTAGATATCAATTCCAAATTTTGTATTTACGTATATAATCTCCCTCTTGAGATCTGATTAGTTTTTCAGTAAAATCGGTAGACCGGAAGTAGTAGTTTACTTCAGTGAAAAAATCGAATTTTGCAAATATTTCGTCAATTACTAAGTTTAAACAAATTTATAAAGAATTCAAATGTACTCAAAATTAAATTTGAGACAAATAGTCTTAAAAAAGTTTTTTGAAATTCCTAGCGGAAGTAGGTCTTTTACTCTTATCGAAAATCAGTTTTTTGCAAATATCTCGCAAGTCATGCTTTCTAGGCAGGTACATTACGAGTATAAAAGTATTTAAATGAAAATTTTAAATATATTTGTATAAAAAAAATTTCAAAATTCGGACCGGAAGTACCACTTTTACTCTTACCGATTAGCGATTTTTTGCAAATATGTCGTAAATTATGCATTCTATATATATTTATTAAGAGTACAAAAGTATTTAGAGTTGAATTTGCAATATTTTTTGTATACTTGAAATTTCAAAATTCGGACCGGTAGTAGCACTTTTACTCTTAGCGAGTAGCACTTTTTTTCGAATATCTTGCAAAGTATGCATTCTATGGCGATTTATTAAGAGAATGAAAGTACTTAGAATAGGATTCTGAATAATTTTTGTAGAAAAAAATTCTTAAAATTTTATAGTTTGAAACGCTCATACGTATAAGAAAGTCGTGTGGTGGCCACACCTCATTTTTTTATTGATGGTATATTAAATGCCGACAAGTACCTCGAATTATTGCAAAATCAAATACTTCCCGCCATTCGAAACACTGGAGTAAATCAGGAAATCGTTTGGTTTCAACATGATGGCCGTCCAGCACATAATGCAGTCAGAGTAAAGGAATTTCTAGAGAATACTTTCCCTGGCCGTCTTTTTACTGGAACGGGAAACATCAAATGGCTTCCGCGATCTCCTGATCTATCTCCAAGTGATTTTTGTTGTGGAGATATCTAAAAAATATTGTTTATACCAATGAAGCTGGTAGAGCAGAAAACATAGTTGCCTTGAGAGAAGAAATAATTGAGGCTGCTAATTCAGTAACTGCGCACATGTCAGAAAACGTAAGAGTAAATTTCTACGACCGCCTCGTGCAATGTCTTGCTGTGTAGTGAGGAATTATTGAGCCCCTTGTATAGTTTATTAATATTCTTAGAATCCTTTTTTATTTATTTTATTAGGGTTATTTTTTTATTTTATTATGGTTATATTTTATTTTATTATGGTTATTTTTTAATTTTATTAGAATTATGCTTTTGTTTGTGTCATGCAGCGTGAATTCTCTGCATTTACTGAAAGGAAAAAGCAAAACAAATTCTTGAAACTCGTAAATATTATTTCTGAACACATTACAAACACCCAAGTCGGTGGTCCAATAGTTACTCCTAACTTGTATTTAAGAGACAATCGTTATGGCATCGGGCATCGCTAGCATTGGAAAGGAAAGTAGGGGTATCACGTTGCCACGTATTGCATGTATTGATCCTCTATGGCTAATGAAAATTGACACATGCGGTATAAAAGAACTATCAAAAGATTTCTTCAACAAGACGGAAACTCACGACAACATCAGCATCACCGAATCCTTAAACTACGACCCTCACACCTTTTGGAAATATAAACGCCTCCAGTTGGCAATCAGCTAAGTCATTTTACAGAAGCTAAGTTACCACCAATTCTACAATAATAAGACACATCACCATCAGACTATAAGTATAAAAAAGCCCATGGGTTAACACGCAGCCACCAAAAAGAAGAAGTTTCACTTTTAGTAATCTTATATCTTTGATAATGATAAGTGGTCTTATCGTAACATATCATAGAGAAATCTAATACAATTGGGAAATAATGTTATAATTTAAAACATTTATCACGAATGACAAAAAACACTCAATGAAAAGTAGAATGTACTAATGCGAAAAATTTTCTTAACGATGCAATGGTCTACACTAGCTACAGTATATTCACATCAACATCCAGTGGAGTTACTATTTTTATCGTTATTTGACGATGTTTTAATTTTCTGAACTATTATTTTTCTCTGCGCGCTTTGGTATTTTTATTTTTAATTGCATATTAGTCTCCGGTCATATTAAGTCCCTGTATGTACACAACTCAGTTGACGTGTGAAAATAAATGATTTCTTCCATGTAAATAAATACTAATCTTTTTGCAACATCAGGTTTTGCTTTACTTCGCCTGTACCGTTACTTTATCCATACTGCGGTATTCCTATCAATATCGTTGCCGATAAATGTAACAAAAACTTAGTCGACATCCATTCATTCTATTCAATTAATACACAAGTTTATTCATATGTACATACATACATAATACATACCAATAAATTAATTGCAAAAACTTAGATAGAATGTGTGTCTTAAGTGCAACGGTTAGTAAACTAATAAATGTAAGATTTACTTTTTAGAAGATGATATTTTGAAGCGGTTTTTTCCCTTAGCACTGCCTCTCATTAGGACTAGCATCTAAATTATTTTGTGTTATACAGAGTGTTCTACAGTTATAGTTTTTTAAGGGGAACATGTAATATATTATTACATATTGTATTCTACGTATAATTCATAATTAGAAAGTTATACAACCAACGTGACTAGCGCACAAAAATGTCTGAAGTAACGAAAATTAAGTACGGCTCGGTTATTAAATTTTTAACAAAAGAAGGGCATACACCTTATCACATTAGACAACGTTTAGACGGCGTTTACGGTGATTCATCTCCTTCGTATTCAACAGTAAAAAAGTGGGCAAAATGTTTCCGTTTGAATTGATAACGCCTCAATAAATTTCAATTATTGAACATTCAGTGCTAGAAGATCGCCGTTTGAAAGTGAAGGAATTAGCAAGTGATAACAAACCTTTCCGAAACAAGTGTTCGGCGAATTCTCCATAACCATTTGGGTATGAATAAAATTAGTGCTAGATGGGTACCGCGACTTCTTCCTGCTCTCCAACATGAACGTCGAGTCGAATGTGCGCAGTCATTTTTAAACATGTGTGGAGACGACTCAACACCGATTTTGGAGTCCATTTTATCACAGGGGATGAAACAATGGTTCTGTATTACGAAAGTCGTTCAATCAACGAATAAGGTGATGGCTACAATATTCTGGGATTGTGAGGGCATTTTGCTAATTGATTTTAAAGAGCGCAATACATGTGTGAACGGCACATATTATGCGTCTTTATTATTGCATACATTAAGGGACAAATTCGTGCAAAACGTCGTGGAAAATTGACAAAAGGTGTGCGATTATTGCACGTTAATTCTCACGTCCAAACTGATGGTTCTTTGTGATTTTTGTTAGTTTTCTAACCTTAGGTGACGTAGTTTTAAGGACGACAGTGAGCTGCTAGCAGCTGTTATAGAACATTTTGACAGAAAAGCTTCAGATTATTTTTACAAGGGTATTGAATTATTAATTAATCGTTGTAATAAATGTATAGAAGTTAGGGGATATTACATTGAAAAACAAAAATATTCTTATATTATTCCAAGTTTCTTTTTTGTATATCAGGCCGAGAATTGATGGAGCCTACCTCGTAGACAGAAAGACCCGATAAATTAAAAGTGTGAACTCGCAAATAATTAATTTTGTTATGTATTATAATTAATATTAGTTGTCACTTGTACAGGGAGATTCAGAATGAATCTGCTTTTAAAATACATGATATAAACTAGATGTGTATCTCCAATAATTGAGAAACGTCGAAAAGTAAGATACTCCAAGTTGACATTTCAACACAGTCGTTTCGTATGACCTTCCGTACAATTATTTATTATTTACTTACTTCATTTCTGACATTCGAAACACGTATCTTCAAAAAACTAACTCACACCTGGCGATATAAATGACTTACATTATGCTTCATATAAAATTACAAGAAGAAGGACAATATATCTACTACAGTATTAGTTCAGTGTGTCATATATTAAAAAGTTTGACAATCATGTTAAATTTAATCAGGAGCAGAAATTGTAAAACGTATTTTTTTTTAAATACTGATGGTCCATTGGCAAGTCCATTAAATACATCCATTATGTAATTGTGTGGGTGTGTGTGAGAAAACGTAATTAATCAATAGGTATACTAGTTATTGATTAATCATAATGCTGGGAAAATGCATTAAAATTGAAAACTGCCATATATGAAGCTAAAAATGACGCCCCCCCCCCTTCCATTTGTTATATATTGTCATAACCTGATTAGCACAAAGTCGCTCATCTGTCATCATGTATTCATACTAATCACGCAAATACATGTTGTCGTGTCGCAAATATTTCATATTTAGGATAATTTGTTCATGCTTTAAGCCATGTAGTTCATATAAATGTGTTCCTTTATTATATGTCCGCAAAAGTGCTTTGCTACCACTGATTGTTTTCGTATACGGTTTCTTAAATTCTTCTTTCAAGTATAGGTAATATTTCTTACAATTTCTTGCGAGTGCTTTGTTGTTGGAGTTTAAGGCTACCCTGTAAAATAACTTTGCTTTTTAATATTTCATTATACATATTTCCGCAACAACTTTAGATAGGTATTTAAATAACGGTGAAAATGTCAACCTATATACTATCATATTAAATCCTCAATGCAATTGTGATATTTGAAACAATTGCGTAACTTTACGAAAGAAATAATTGAAATTTATTATGTATATTCGTAAACAATATTCAACACAATAGTTCTCCCAGAAATTTCATACCTCTGCTAACAATGAAAATCCTCAAGGTAACGTCTTTCTCAGCCTCTTGGTAAAGCATTACGCCACTGTACCGTTGTACATTATTAATTTCCCATAGTCTCAGTTGTTATCCTAATTAACACTGTATTTTACTAATTTAAATATATTGTATTATGTAGTGTAATTATTTAATTTTTACGAAATAATTTTACCCTGGTTTGTGTGTAATTATAATTATAACTGCAATATTGTTCTCGTTTTTTATTCCTGCAGGACACCTACATATTATATTTTCTTTTACTAAAATAGTTATAAAGAAAACTGTAATACTAAACACTTAAAACAACAAAAAATTCTGAGTTATATGTAAAGTTAAATCTCAATTTTTACTGACACCTTCAAATAATGGTACCTATATTTCTTTACCTACACATTTCAAAATCTGTTACTGGTCACTAATTTGAATTATACAGTTATCGAGAACAAATAAAATGTAAATGACCGTATTTATAGAATATCTAATCGAATATTTTCTTGCTTTTCTTAATAAAATAATCTAATAAATTATTAGTTCTAAAATTATTTATAATATCAACTTTGTTTCTTTTTTTTTGACATATTGTAATTCTAGAATGTCAAATTTTAAAATCGAGTAAAACTAAAAAAGTAACTCTTTGGTATAATAACTAATTTGTTATACAATTACACAGCTATTAAGTTCACTCTCGCTTTATATAAAAGAAAGCAAAGCATTTCGCTATAGCAACGGTGTTGTTCAATGAATCGTTACCTATGTTCATCATTATCATCACCAAGATTCAGACAATAAACTTCTCTCATTGCAAATATAAAATATATTTGCTTGAGACGGTAAAATTTTCTCATTGGAACTTGACAGTGCTACAGATGCGTGTTCTATTTCCATATCATCTTGCTTTTCAATCAGCCAGGTATATCTGATACGAAAATGCTTTCTAAATGAGATACCTGATTTGTAACAAAGGCAAATTATATTATGAAATTTCCCTCCTGTTTTTGATAAAAAGAGATTTTAGTGCAGCAAATGTAGTCTGTAGCATTAGTTCACATTCGCTAAATCATAAAAACTCTGCATATTATACTAGCTTGCCTTTTCCACATTCAATAATAATTAAATATATACAATTAAATTTACACTCACAATCCCAGAGACAAACATCTGCTCCAGATATCGTATCAATGAACAAAGAAGATATGCACCAGATGCAAACTGTGCGGTTTTTCAGCTCTACGTCGATACACCGTCAACCACTTCAAAAATCCATAATACAGTACCTAATAACTAGAATTTCCTACATATTGAAGAAATTGTTTGAGCACGGATGTGATAGAATACGTTTTGCCCGTATAATTTATTTAAGTGGATTTTAAATTTGCTTTATATATTGACATATTTATTTCTACAATTTGTTTTATGTATTTATCATATTTTATATAGCAAAAAGGTATGTAATGTGTTCAAATAGTGTATGTATTCGAATATGTTATATTGGCAGAATTGCTTTTTCGAAATTCAAAACCCATTAACTCCTGATCTCTTTTTTAACATTAGTAGAAAACACCGCCAAAACTTAATATGAATCGAATCACATTTGGTGGACGTGCATCGGTGTCAAAGTTCAGCCTTTTCTAGCCATTCCACGCCTAAACCGGAATAACATCCTTGATCAAAAACTTTTTCAAAGAAATTCATTCTACGTTTTTTGTCTAGAATATTTTTCTTTACAGTAAGTCTTTAGTACTTTTTCGACAGTGGGAATAACCAAATACATTAGCACGTCTATGATACTGATATAATATTTATTTATCTATTTAATAGGCAGTTTTTGAAGACGAGTTTAATGAGCCAGTTAATTTAACTATTCGATAAGACAGTGAAATAGGTTTCCGAAACGCCATATTGTTTTTAATTCTTGTTTTCTTGGTAAATTGTAAGGTTAGCATCACCGTGTTTGCTTTTCTTGCCGTCATTGCGTTAAAAGTAAGTACATATTTAGTGACACATTAATAACAAAATAACTTCTTATGAGAAATCCGCCCTTCAGTTATATATGAACTTTTCGAGAAATAAACAATATTATGGTATATTAATCGGAGTAATTCCTTCAAACGCGCAGGCTGTCTGTTTTAAATTATCATAAAGTGCGTGTAGCAGCGCTTTGCTTTCCTGTGACGACATCACTCTATTTTCCAAAATATTTTTGTACTTATCGACAAGGTCAGAACGCACTTTTTTTTATTTTCGGTAAACTTCTTTCTCCTTACTTTCTTCTGGACTCTGGTCTATTTTATACAGTCATAATGCATTCAACAAAATTAAAATTTCAGATCATTTTGACAGCGACAATTGAAGCGCTGTCTATTAACTGGAATTCGCTTTCAGGTACCCTTGGTAATTTAATGGATTCTGTAAGTTGAAAAATGCTTTCAGAAAACGGCCATAAATGATTGAAAATCGTTTCTTTAAATACTTTCTCTTTACCGTCAAAATTAATAATAATTCAAATGTTCAATTGGTGTTATTGTTACTTTGATTTTAAATAATATTTGCAGTATGTATTGTTTTTCTTGATTTTCCCCAGTTTATTTATCTTTTTAGTCTTAAATTAGTTTAATTAACAAAAACTTCAACATCCGCATGTTAATATTTAATTTGTGCAATATATCCAATGATCTATTAAGGAGTTTATTTTCTAAGACGTTTGTATTTGTTGGTTTTACATTTAGTTTCTTAATATATTTCTGCTCTTTACTTCCTCTACCGTTCAAAATTACTGCAGTCATTTTATATAATTTTCCACTATTTGTGCGGCTGTCGATTATTGAAAATACGGATATATGTGCCATTTTCAGATCAACATTTTTGTGCACTGCTATTATGTTAGAAAGGTATATGCCATTTAATGGCGCTTCAACTGCTTTATCGTGAACAAATCATGCTTCCATGTAGTATTTAATTCTCAATACAATAACCTGCTTTCGGAGATACTAACTTCTGTTTGCTCATCTCAATTTGATATCGGAAGATCAAAAATGCAAATCGCCATTCAACGTACCTGGTAGACAAAAGATTTTTCTTTGGGTGAACTCCATTTAAAAATATAATTATTACTTTACAGTTATTTGTAGTCACTTCTTGGAAAGTCATACTCAATTTTTTTTCCTCGAAAACACTAAGACTTCATATGCACGGTTGTTTAAAATAAAAATATATTTTAGTCTGTTTTCCAAATTTCGTATTTTTTTATTTAGATTCTGCGATTCATTCTGTAAACTTTTAAATTGAATTTCTGGCCCCTAACGAAGACGGTAATGCAGCTTTTCAAAAACGCGTCGAAGAATAATTTCAAAAATATGATGCGGCAGGTCAGATATAACACATCTTTTTCCAACGTTTGTTTTAGAAAAACCCATCATGCACTGTTAAATCTTATTGAAGTGTTTCAATGAATTGTATCAAAAACGAGAGTTACGAGGCTCTATTAATACCCCAATCGTGCACAATTGAACATTTTGTACGAAATTTTACGAAAACTGCTTGTCAATTTCGATACACATAATATTTTGTGTAAAAAATGTCTGATTTGAATTGTGTAAGTATTTAACCCAAATATTGGTTTCACAGAATTAATAAACGTTTATAGAAATTTTAACATAAAAACCAATGGACTACGACTACATGATCAGATCATCTCCTTCTTTAGCATACATATTCCATCTTTTATCTTTTCAATTATTTTTAGTAAAAGGGATTGTACCTATTTTAAAAACTTTTTGTGTGATTTTTTTACACAACCAATTTGGTAAGCAATTGGGTTATATTTGTTAGCTATTTGTAAGTATTTTACGATAATTAATTTGTAATTGTTTAGTATTTAGACCTCTAGAAATAATTGCAAAGTGTTCTTTTTTCTCACTTTTCCGTTAAAACTGAATGACGTTTTTAATACCAGTGAAGTGCTATTAGATCGACATTTTGGCGCAAAAGTGTAGATTTTATTGTTCCTACTGTATGCTCGCGACAATGCAGCATCGTGGTCTAGTAGAAAACTATTCAGAACGAAGTCATTAGGACCTATAAAAGCGGCATTCAACACTGCTGACAGTCATAACAAGCGTCTAAATAACCAGGGTTTTAGCAAAATGGTGTATCCAAAGTGGCTTTCTGGACTATGTCGCAGCAACTGCAGCATGATCGATTATTAATGATGTATTTAAAATCAAAAAACGGCTGCTGCTTCAAACATGCAACTGAAGAAATATGTATGTCAAAACGAATAAGAATTTATTTAAATAATGCCAAATGAAACGAGATTTCTTTCGGAATATAAAATAAGCGAATTAAATTACAAGTATCATCAAATATACTTCAAAGCTGAATCACGACAGTTCATCGCAACAGTGAATGAAAGAAGGATTGATTTTCCTCTCCAATTAATATATATTTTGATGAATTCATTCAGTACTATTTTACAAAAAAAGGAATCCTTGTTTCAAGTAAATACTCTATATCAATAATGTTGATAAATCTAAATTAAACAAGGTGTATCTAATATCCAACTACCATCTGAATAGACGATAACCAAGTATTCCTTTTACCTGAACTGGCTCACTAAAGTGTGGTAATTTACGTTTATATATTATGTGTTGGTTTACTTTGTTTTACTTGCTACTTGTCATGTTCGATTATGGAATTTCATTTGGCTGAACCAAAGGTTTTCAGCAAAATCTTTTAAAATTAAAACGTGGAATAATTTTGCTAATATTTTCAGAATCGTCATAGGACGAGGTACGATCAGGTTGTAACAAAAAATTTCAAATTTCGCACGCTGTATTTAATCTAATGATTATTTTTTTCTGTGTTGACAGCTGTGTTGAAAGCACTGTTAGTGACACACATGGCACTTACTTGACACAACTGCGAATTTTGTGTTAAAAACGGAATTAAGTGCAGCGAAACGCTCAAAATGTAAAGAATACCTTTGGCAATAATACTATGTCACAGGCACGAGTTTATGAATGATACAGACGCTTTAAGAAAGGTCGAGATGACATTGAGGCTCACGAGAAGTCTCGCACGTCCACCAGTAATGAAAATATGGAAAAAGTTAAGGCGATTGTACTTGGTAATAGAAGAATTACTATTAGGGAGGTTGCTGAGGAAATAGGAATTTCATATGGGTCATGTGAAGCCATTTTTACTAATGTTTTGAACATGAAACGGGTAGCGGCAAAATTTGTTTCTAAACTGCTGAATTATCGTTTTAATTTAATCACACTTCGGATGTATTCGAATATAAGAAAAACTATTTCTTAACAGGTCAATTAAAATTAGTTTTATAACATATTCTTAAGCGGAATGCCTTTATATTTCAGCAAGAAATGAAAACTACTATTTTCATTTGAGGGCATTCTAAAACAATAATTGGAATATGCGTACATCGTATACGTTTATATGTAAATGACTAATTATATATAAACCAACCATTAAAAATTAAAGCTGTACCTACAATTTAACAGTAAATTTATTATCTCGTTTATATACATATGTACATATACATGTATAATAACTAATTTGCGTTTATGTTTCTCAATTAAGTATAAACGAGTATTCCTCTATAATAAATTATTGAAAATATAGTTTTACAATATATACGCTTCAATAAAACTTGATAATTATTTTAAAAAATTAACAGAAACGCATATAATATTAGAGAGGATTTCATGAACATTTTGTTATGAAAATTACATACCTACATATTGTGCGAACCAGATTTCACACTCGTTAAACAACAAAACAACTAAAAGAAAAGTAAGACGCATGTGTGCATTTACACATGCGTGCTTTTAATGAATGAATACAAGATTTATATTAGTTTAGTTTAATGTCGCAAAATCACGCCTTCTAGTTTATATGCTCCTTTAATTACGTTTGTGAAATCAACAGTCCTATATTCTTAAACATGGTTACTTCATTATTAATTTGACATGTTGACAGGCGCAGAAATTGTTAAATTAATGGTGGTGATTTTATTGGAAAACTAATCGAACTTTTATTGCTCAATTTGTATTGTATATGCAGCGTGCTTGCAGGTATAATAGGTAGATAATGACTATTTTTGGCCTGCTCTAATTTTTCCCTAATTAAGATTCATGTACACGAAATTTGTTGGCATAAAATCATGTAAAGAAATATTTCCACCACTTGCTTTTAAATTATAAGTAGAGCTGAAATACTGGGTTGGTTTAATCTCCGTTTGGTAGTATGTTTCTCTCTCTCTCATTTACTTTCATCATTTTTCTTAACTTTCTGGTTAGTGAATTATTATTACATAGATGCGCTTCTACGTCCTGAAACTATCTTAACCTTATCTAAAAGGTGTACCACATTATTACTATTTTTATTGTAATTAAATGAATATAAAACTGATGTTTTTTTGCTTTTATATATCAATGAATTTCCAGTAACAGCAAACAATGTTTTTGTTAATGGTTTAAGAATATTAGTACAATAGTTTGCCTTATGAAATAAAACATTGTAATAATGTAAATACAGCAACATTAGTATCATATACGTGTACGTAAATAGCTTATGTTAAAGAGAGTTTATTATTATTATGAACTTTTAACATTTTAATGAAATAAACTGTTTTCCAATGATTTTCTCATAATAAAACTAACCTTTAATGAGTAAATCATTCAGGCGTTGGATAATATTTCCTTATGAGGTTGCTCAAGATGATCTCAAATGTAGATCAATATGGCCACTTGCTTCAAATATTTTTATATGGATGCATACTTATTGAGCAACTTTTCAGTAATATTTCTATTCTAAAGTAGCGTAAATATTATTTCAAATAAAAGTGGTTTACTTAGCCATCGTAAATAAACGTGTTCTCAGATAAAGATAGACATTTTATGTTTATAACGTACTCTGTTATAAATTGTGGAAGTCCTACTAATGGTGTGCTTTTTCAAATAAGATACATTTTTCTTATAAAGTGAATATAAATGAACTGTCAAGAAGAAATGGCCACAAATGGATATAAGCAATAATAGACACAATTTATTTATATTTAAGGAAGCAGCTCCTGTTTTTTTGAGGCTAAAGTGAAAAAAAACAACCCGTAACTCTAAAATTGTCTTTATATCACTTTGCAATGTGTATATTTTCTCAATCAGGGCATAACATATATTCATATTTCTTTTAAAACGTCTTGATACCACTGTTATTCGGAAAAATCACATTAAAAAGATTCTGAAGCAGACGATTAATATATTATCAAATTAAAGCTGTTGAATAACGAAATACTGCAGGTATGTAGTAGTAAACGTGATAACACGCATATTTGTGCCTGTATGTAGCCTACATGACTATAGACAACCATATTTGCAACGAAGAGCCTTCTACTTGATAATTATAATACGCACACTATGAAAAAGGTTTTAGAAGAAAATTGTAAATCCCTTAAGGGGGCTTACGCAGAGCTGTCTAGTTACTGCGGTGAGGTAGGACGTGCGGGGGGATAGTTTGCAAATAAAATAAAATAATGAGAGTAGAGATGTCTTTTCGCAGGCCAGGTTCGTATTGAGTACGCTTCGTTCCAACCAGTGTCTTGTAATAAGTCCCGGTGCAGAGATCTGTGCATTATTACTCCCTCGCTTGAAATGAGCGGCGCATTAAAAATTCCACTTCTTGGAAACTATAAAGATTTAGCAAGCTGATTGTTGCGTTTCATATATATATATATATATAGTGATTGTGTAAAAAGTTTCGACAATATATTCTTAAAATTGTCTTCCTCAGTTTGTGTAAATATAGAAATACATATAAAAAACAGACTGTATTGTCAATGCAACTAAAAAAAATAACATATTTTCAAAAGAATACGAAGAAATATAGTAAAATGCTCCTGAAAACCTTACCTAAAAACATTACTATGACTTTGACATTGTCAAAGTTTAATGTTATTATTTTTGTTTTTTTGTTTATTATGAGAGATACTCCGGCAAAAATAGGATGGTGAGACACACAGGGTGTGTCATTGCGGATTATTTAAAACTGGAATAAAGTAGATTTTTGACAAGCTACTTCGTTTCTCTCGTTTACAGAATTGTTTCTCTTTGCATTAATAGAACATTCAACAGAAGATGAAGGAGTTACTGAACGATGAACACATATACTCCAAATTTAGCAACGACCCAACACTTTGATTTCAAAGAGCTAATATAATGACTTAATTAAAAAATGAGCAACCAAACACTTAAGTTCGCCCAAGACAGCAGCTTCACTAAAATTAAATAACGCACAACCGCAAAAAATATACGGCTTACCCAAAATACATAAAGAAAATACACCTCTTAGGCCTATTGTATTGTATTCCAAGTCCGGTTTACAACGTATCAAAATTTTTGGCAAACATAATTTCTAATGTAACGAAAAAACAATTCTACATAAAATAGTATATTATGCATTGAGCCTTTAATGATAGCTATTAAGACACGAGTAAGAAAATTACGAGTGTCTTAATATCCATTAAATGCGAGTTGCATACACTATTTTTTCTACGACCCCATAATAAAACATTATTTTTTGAACATTCCCTTTCATAAATTGAGCGTAAATTTTTCCGTACATCTTTGCGAATTTAGCTGGTAATAAATTGTTCGTGGCTACTAAGGCTTGTTCCATAATTTCTGGTGGAGTCAAATTTTACATTTCACTGTCACTATCCCTCATTTTTTCCGTTTATACTTTCAAAAAAGCACATATTCTAACTACTTACTAGTAAATTGCAGAGAACTGTCACATTTGATTAATTTTTATATCTGTCAGATATGCAGTCGCCATATTGGATATTGGAATTTCGCAAAATAACATTCTATTGCCCCAATTGCTCGGACTTCAAGCTGCAACTGAAGAACTTCCATGAGTTACCCGCAACAGTAGATACGCTACAAAGGGAAATACGACAGATTAGAATGGGTACTATGCAAAAACCCACTAAGCAAGGTTCTGAAGTGTTCCAGGCTGAGAAAGTAATACTTGAGGTTGCGGAGAGAGAGAGAAGGAAAACTAATCTTTTAATTTTTAATGTTCCGGAAGATAATTCTGGTACTAAAGCCGATCAGCTTGCAGCAGCTGTTGTGATTGTTGGTGAGATTTTTCAAACCTTAAATATTTCCCTAACTTGTGAAGGCCAGGTGAAGGATGCTCTCAAGAACTCTAAGAACCTAAGAATCGTCGACGGACATAAATCAAGCAAGCTTTCAGAAGATAAAACCCATTTTTAAATGAGCCTATAATTTTTACCACAAGAAATGGAAATCCTCGGGATCATTAATCTACCAGGGTGAATTTGTCAACGTAGGAAGACGTATCAAAGCATACAAAAAGGGCGCACTCATCACATTACGTCTTGTTTTGACCAAAAATAGGCGCGTGCAATCTTAACTTATCATGGCCATTACTACCGCGCGAGCAGACTGAAAACACACACGTGGCGTCTTATTTTGCAAAGTTTCAAGGATATTTTGAGACACTCTGTTCATTAACTTAATTTTGAATTGGCGTGCCGACCTCAGCGTCATCTCTAAAACCTCATTGTCCACGTTCGGAACTACAAAAGTGGAGGGGGTAATTTCTCGCGATTTTGGAGCCTGACCTCGGGTGGATCTAGAGTCGGCTAATATTCACTACTCATTAGTACATATAAATTTAGCAAAAACTGTCAATAAAAAAATTTGAATAACATTCCAACTTTACAGAAAAGCTCTTTTCCTTGGTGTTAGGAATAAATATTTTACACTATGTAGCAGGACTCAAACCATAAATGTTATTGTAGAAGAACACACTTGCTACAGGAACTGGTCAGGGTCGTCAAGCAGTATGGAGGCTGATACTATTGTTGAGGGTTTTTTCGAAAAGCATCGAAATGTATGGCTTAATTTATGAAAAAATGATTGCTGATGGAGATAGCAGTTGCTATAAAAAGATTTTAGAGAACAATACGTATTCGATTTACAATATAGTAGTAAAGAAAATCGAATGCCGCAACCATCTACTTCGTAACTATTCAAGGAAGATAGATGAGATGTGCAAAGATCCAAAAAAATGGACCTATTGTCATCAGAAAGAAAATTCAGGCAAGTTAGACCTACCCACGTATTGAAATTTATATAATGTCGATACTTGTAGGCAAATGGACATCGATTAAGATGGGCTGTTGTGAAAGCCATATAATATAGAAAAAAAGAAGATGTTTCCCTAACAAAAAATTTCGAGCTTGCATAGAGATATTAGAAATAGTATTAGTCATGTACTTGATGAACATCAGAACTGTGTTTCTTTACAATACTTCTGCAATGAAATTTTTTGTCCAGAGGGAACTACGATGGCCAACCTTCATAAGACACGCAAGTTTGTTATTTTTACTAATAATGTAAAATTATGACATTATTTTCTTAAACTTTTAGAATTATATGAACAATTACGTTTAGCTACAGAGCGTATTGTAAGACACGCAAATAGTTTGATATATAATGTTAACAACAAAGCAGTGGAATGTTTTAACTCTGTAATTGCTAAGTTTGTTTGGAGGGAAAAGAATTAATTATACGCAAAGACGTTCCTATCAGTCCAGATGTTCGGCAGCGGTAGTTTCCTACAACACCAAGAGATCCATATACTCAGTTAGAAAGTATATAAAGGGTGGAAGCCCAGGAAATTTTACCAAACGCTTAGAAATGCGAAATAAGTTTAGGCAAGAAAAAAAGCAGCTAAGAAAAGAGTCAAAAGCGAACGCAAGTTAGAAATTATTCGGCGAAGACAAAAATTATGGAGCTCAGTGTCAAAGACCCGATATGACAGAAACAGAATTTGACACTGCGAAGGAATCCTTTCTTACAGCATTACATTTGCCAGAAGAAGAAGGGATTATATTAGAGGCAGAAACAAGGGCCAAACAGACTCCGAATTGTGATATGTTGAACGAAGAAAACGCTTAACTGCCTCTAAATTCGGGGAAGTATGCAAACGGCGTCCTTATACAAATTGTAAGAGATTGGTAGAGAGTTTGCTATATCCAAAAAATATAATTGCCCAAAGTTTGAATTACGGGAAGTAAAACGAAAATATAGCCAGATCGTTAGCTGCCGGTAAGATTGGAAAACAAATTGATGTATGTGGAATGTTTATCGATTCTAAATATTCTTTCCTATCGGCAACACCGGACGGCTTAATTGGGCAAGAAGGAATTTTAGAAATCAAATATCCATGGTCAGCTCGAAATATGTCACCAGAAGATGCTATCCAATCAAAGATGATCACGTTTTGGAAACCAAATGGGGATGTTAACATAACACACAACTGACACTACCAAATTCAAGGACAGCTGCACATAACCAGTCGAAAATAATGTGTTTTGGCCATATGGACTTAAGATTCAAACTCTATTTAAAGATGATATTTTTTGGTCAAAAGCCATGGAACAAAAATTGGTTCAATTTTATAATGACTGTATATTACCAGAGTTAGTAGACAGTCGTACACAAAGAAATATGGATGTAAGAGAACCTGAGTTCATATTGGCTGCCCAAAAGGAGAAGAGAATAAGAGTGTAAAATAAGTGATGATGATATATAAGCTCGTTGCATAATATACTATTATCTATGATCGTGCAAAAAGCTGTTACTTTTTTTGACTGATGTCACTGAAAAAATTAACTTTCACCGAATATATAAATTTTACACGTAATATACCTAACTTCCATCTGTCATAATTAACCCCAATATTTTCAATTTATTCATGTTTTTATTACAAATTTTTAGCAAATACGTAACATGTTCGGTGCACGCGAGCTGTAACATTCTCGGTCTCTTTTGCCTCACTCCGCGCCGTGTATTGCAAACTGCGGCCTTAAACCCCAAAAATTATTTGACAGCTCACTTATATGAAAAACAATTATTTTGAAGAACTGGTTTTCGTGTAAAAAGTTAACTTTTATGGCACTAGTGCAATAAATTCATCAAAATAAATAAATTTTAAGAAACTTGAAGTAAAAAAGCGTACGATCGTAGATACAATTTTGAAAGATACACCTGTACAAAGTCTCGTTCCTTGCTTATGTTTTAAACTGGCCCGTGAAATAAAGAATGACTTTCCTTTCTTATGCGAAGTATAAGAAAGTATTCTAATGACGAAAATTCGCAATGCACTTAGGTATAAGATAGTCGTGTGGTGCCCACACCTTATTTTTATTTGTAGTTACTACTTAAATAAATATTATTTTGTAATAAAAAAATCAATAATTATATAAACATGCACGCCAAAAAGTATTATTTTGAGTCGAGTAAATCTGTTTGAAATCAAGACTTCTCTGTTTTGTATATAAGAAAGTAAATTTAGTTTTAGTTTGAGAAAAATTGCATTCAAGTGAGCCAATATAATCGTTTCAAGCAATTTATATTTCGTATGAATATAATTTTTTGAGAGTTTTTTTTTCTTAATTTAAAAATATACTTTTTAGCGTGTGGGAATAACAAACCGATAACATAAAATGTAGTAAAATACATGGGCTTAAAATATCCTGAATACAGAAAACGGCTACTTACGCTTGCGGCCGCACAAATCGTTAGAGGCGCCACGTCCCTAGCGCAAATTCGGCCTCTGTAAGGCATTCGTTAAAATCAAATATCTAGCAGAAATGTTTGTTTTTCTTATAATTTTTTTGCAATAAATTGAATACAAAGAATTAATGAAGGCTTCGATGAGAGTATTTTTTTATAATTAAAATTATTTAGAACTACATTTTACCCCTGAAGTTCGCCAAATTTACAACATCATAACACAGTTTCAGAAACTTTATTTTAAAAACTAATTTCAGTCAAGCCTGCATTGAACCTTTATTTATTTGTGTTATGAATTTCATTTTGATATTTCATGACTGAAAGCTGTACGATGATTTTAACGAAACCTTTTTAAGTCGTTAGTTTTGTCGTTGCGTGAGGCCCCTTAATGCTTCCAACTGAGGTTTTTGTGGTGAGAAAAACATATGTCAACAATCTTAAATTTTCAGATATTAGAAAATATTGTTTTTATATGGTTATATTGATCTAAATTAAATAAAGTTTTGCTAACTTGTTTCTGTTACAAACACTCGACACAACACCAAAATCGCAAGCTTTTAGCGATTTTCATACACGTACTAGTAACAGTCGAAATAGTTTTTGCCAAATAAGATTTTTATCCACGAACTATGTTCGAATCTCAATTGTACGTTTATGAGAATCGCTAAGAAGCAGCGAATTAGGTATTGAGTCAACTGCAAGTGTCATGTTGAGTGCTTATAATTTTACTGCTGATATTAGACGCATGCACTTGTTATTCTAATACTAAGGAGCATAGAGTACTAAATAAAATATAAAAACGGGCTTATTAACAATTGTTGTTTATATGGAATATGCTTATACAAAATGTTAGATACTATATTCGCCTCTAATATTGTCAAACGCTTTTTCTTCAAAAATATTTGCTGTTCATCTACAGAAATATTACCTTGAAAAATGTGGCACAATTATAATGTTTAATAGAAATGACATCTGCTGTTATTCGCGGAAGCTCCTCTAATTTTGTTTATCGGAAAACTAATTTAAAACCTTTTCTCTTATCCTTTGCACAAGATTATTATATTTTATGAGAATATAATGAATAGAAGAGGAAGCATGGATTTTTAAAATTATTTTAATGATATATTGATATAAAACGTAACTAACACAAAATCAATGGCAATGGGAAAATGCTGTTGATTAAACGATATTTTTATGTGCGCTAAATATTAATTTCAATACGCTGCACTGTTCTGATAGCCTTTGGGAGAGTTTTAAAATATACATAATTAATATACTTATAGATTGCAGCGCGTAAATGTTTTTAAAAATACTCCAATTTAAGTCCCTTAATTTTACAAGGTTTGCAATTCATTGGAATATTTCCTAATTACGGAATATGACATTTGATATAAAACTGACAATTTTTACTCTCGTATTTAGATACGGTTTTAATTAATGTGCTAGTACTGCTTGCTTATTTTATAACTGCGCTATAAGGATGCCATTAATGTTAGCACTTTCTCTTATAAATATATGAGAATATGCTCCTTATATTCTTGTAGCAAAAGTTAAACTAGAAAAAGTGTTACTTTAAATAAATGAAATTTATTATGTAACACTTTTCGTGTTACATAAAATATTTCATCGCGTATATTCAGTTACAGTTTTGTTATCGAATCAGTTGCATTTTCGCTCTGTTTTACTTACATCGATATTATACGCTAACTAAATTTTCAAGTCATCATAGAAAAATATCTTAAGAATATAAATCAAGTCATCGATACTGCTAAAAAGCAAACCTCCCCAAGCGATATACCTATTAACTAAATCAGTGTTAGATTAACCAACGGATACACAAATGCTTCATGATCAATATAAAACACTAAGGAATTATTATGGATTTTTATTATACAGATATACAAACCCACTTGTATTGTGAGACCAAAGAACAGCGGGCAGCAATATCAATATATTAACTTTACTAGGATTTTGCCACTATTTAGTTACTATTTTAAAATAGTTTGTCATTAGTCAGTTAGTTAGTATTGGTGTCGTTTTATCAACATTTTTATCGCCTTTTACCGGCGTCTTCTTATATTTATCATTTACAGTGTTATTATATATATTGATTATGTATATTATATATTATGATTAAACTATTGTGGAGTAATTTCAAATTTTATGAAAAATAAGTTAACGTATTGTAAATTATATGAAAAATATTTTATAATTATCATAGTGTAAACAGTTTTAAAGTACTTTGAATATGAAACCATAATATCTAATAAATAAAATTACTATATAAAGTAGCGGACGCTGGCCCATGCATTCAAAAGGAATATGAAATTATGTTGCATCAGTATGGCCCTATCATTCATGGATGTCATGTTTTTACTCCTTCAATTGTTTTTTCAATTAAAAATAAGAACGCGTCTACGTCGCGATATAATTGTAGTATTCCTATACAGTATGAATATACAATCAATAATGAAATTTATTATTTCCTTGGAGACATTGATTTCATTAATAGCAAGCATGTCTACATAAGTTAAATGGAAAATACTGAAATCATATTGTAGATTCATTGCATTACAACATTCTAGTTTGTGTGTGAAGTTATTACGATTTTAACATACATTTAGGAGATTGGAGTTCCCAGGTTACACAAAACTGAACAGTTTCAAACGGTTTTGCATTTTACTTCTTTTAATTACATTATTTCTTCAGACGCAGACGTCTTATTTCAAACCTGGGATCGTTTCGCATTAATGCATTGTCCGTGCAATCGTGAACTCGTGCATGCATACGCGTGAATGTTGCGGTTTAAATTATTTATAACTAACATATTATCTTCTTTACAGTACTTTTGTTTACATTCTATCCAATGCCATATTTAAATACCTATTTTAATTTATTTTCTTTGTTAAATAAACAAAGATTTTACGTTACGATGGGCGAGCTGATAGCGTTTAAGCCACATACATAATCTATAAAACACTATGGTTGTGGTCTACTAATTTATATGTATCGCTTTTAATATAGCCAGAAATTACTATTTTTTTTCTCAAATTGCAACTTTTTAGTGACCACTTGAACGCTACTTTTCATTCTGATTTCATTGATGCGTATACCCATTGACTGAAATAAAAGTAGATATAGGGAAACACAGACACGCACACATGTGCATGCAAACATGAAATGGAGGGGTACGATAATAGGGGAGTACAAATGAGTTCATATCGGGACACCGGGTACCGAGGCTTCGGTGCAAAACGTTGAAAGCTAGTATGCAGAAGTTTGCTTTAAGGAATTGCTCCGCTATGTACGGCGTTTGTATTAACATTGAACTGAAACAAAACTCTATAAAATTTGTAACTAAAATAAAATTCTTATAAAAAATTAAATAAAATTCTCACATTTAAAACGAAACAAAATATTATACTTAATGAACTATACAAACTTATTTATTGAATATGTTCAAATGTCTGTCCCTCTTGCATCAAGCAGTACCCTAAACGATTATAAAACCCATTTCGTACATTCGATAGCATTTCAGGAGTAATCATTTGTATGGCGTTAAGAATTTGTTCTGTTAAGCCATCCAAATCAATCGCTCTATTTCCTTCAGCGGTATAGATTTTCGACTTCACGTGTCCCCACAAAAAAAAAGTCACAGGGTGTTAAATCCGGGGAACGTGGAGGCCAACAAATGTCTGCATCCCGAACACCAACACGTCTTCCCGGAAAATGCCGTTGAGATATTCCCGGGCAAGCCGGCAGTTGTAAGCGGGGCAGCCATCTTGTTGGAACCAAACATCATCGAATCTAACACCTGGTATTGCTCGAATTGCAGGAATTACCTGATTTTGCAAGAGATCGAGATACCTTTCTCCATTTAGCGTGCCATTAATAAAGAATGGTCCTACAATATTATCCCCCAAAATACCAGCCCAAACATTCAGTTTTTGCGGGTATTGTGTGTGAGCGTTGCAGGTTAGGTGAGGATTTTCCTTAGCCCATCAACGGGCTACAGATGGGTTATGTCGACCGTGTAATGGAAATGTCGATTCATCAGTAAATATAATGTTACTAATAAACCTATCATTCCTGTTAGCGATTTCCATTACACGTTCACAAAACTCCATCCGACGCCAGTAATCATCGGGAAATAGTGTATTTGACCTATGAAGTTTATATGACCTGTAGCCATACTTCTTCAAAGTTTTTAAAACCATTTCTTTACTAATATCAAACTTAGCGGCAATTAGCCGACAGCTTAATGAAGAATCTTCTTCGACACTTGCACAAATAAGAAATTCCTGCGCCTCTTGTTCTTCTGTGACGTTACGGTGTCTTTTAGTATGCAGTGAATTAACACAACCTTCTGTACGAAATTGTTTCACAATCTTATGGATAACTGGCACAGAGGGAGGTGGACGATTTTCATACGCCGCAACAAATAAATTTTGCCCGGCTTTGTACGAATTATCCTTCGCATACCATAACACAATCTGTATTTTTTCCTCGACAGTTAAGGGTATTTTATTTTAATATTTGCGAGTTTGCTCAGACACAATGTAAGTTCACGCTCTAAAGATACGGAACGAATACCATGCGCGCATGGTGTCCGCGCTCTCGGTCTCCCCACACCACTGGTCTTATGGTGGTGTGGGTAAACCGAGAGCCACATTCTTGAAGTGTTGTATACATACATACATAGGTACATGTTTATGTGTGTGTATTTGAAGATGCATATTAACTTTTAAATACGATATATTGGATCGCTACAGAAGGTAGCATTATCCAGAATTATAATTTCTTTAATTAACAAAATCACCCGAGTATTTGGAAAAAAATGACGCACTTTTATTCTATTTGACTACTATATAATAATAATAATATTTTATTGTGGAACGGTATTAGCTACTTATTATAGAATAATACAATGAAATAGAAGAGTGCACAGTAAAAAATAATTATACACAGCTATACATAAATCTGTGTCAATACATACATAATAAGTACATAAATAAACAGTACGGTATTAATGTAAACTTCATCTTACGCCTCAAAGAAGTACTCAGTCCCACACGGGATATATTAAATAAGTCAATATCTGAACTTAAATTGTTAGCAATACTAGGCGTTGATAAAACCGGCGAAAAAATCTAATGACTACTCTTGGTTGGTACATAGAATGTGGGCCGGCTTGTAGCACGCAGAACAAAAATAATTCCAATAAGACAGAGTTCAGATTTGTGTAAGAAAATAATTCCAGAAACAGTCTTCTTCGATAGGTAGGACATGAAGCCGAATGCTGCACACAAATTATCCTAGCAGTCACCATGGTCAAGACAACTCCTGTGTTTTCTATAAAATAGTGTTTTTAAGAACTTAAGGCCAATTTACACGGTGCCTGTGATTCGGCCGAGTTACTAAAACCGAGTACTGGAATCGAGTATTTTGCAAGATAGTAGTGTCCACACGCAATCTAGTAAAAATTGAGACAGTAGAGTAGACGTTTATAAGAAACTTTGAGGTTATCAAGCGCAAAATTTTTGTCATGTCAAATGAGTTTTAATCGAAATAGTGCTTTAAAATAATTATGCAATAAGTACATCTGTGGAAATGCTATGTGAAGAGATGAAACATGCATGAGAAGGCGTGTTTTAACATACTTCTACAAAAAGTATCTTTTACCATACAAAGGTCAGACACCACAATGAGGGACGCTATACTTGACAGTTTACAACTGGAACTAACATTAATGTATATTAATCTGACAATGGCCGGTAGTCCTGACTAGAATGATTACTAAAAACCCCTGCCAACACGAATTTAGCGGCCTAGACAGTCGAATAAAGGCATAGTGAGGGTAGCCACTTGCTCCAGTAAATAGGATTGCCTTCTAGTGACTCGAATGAAATGAACACTGGAGCGAATACTGGAATAAATCACTAAAACGCCTGTTTACACAAGGAGAGTACTAAAATCCAGTACTCGGTTTGGTAAGTCGGCCAAGTTACTGGCACCGTGTAAATTAGCCTTGAGGTTGTACACTCTTGATCGTATTTCTTATAACATGGACTCCAAACGATAGAGTAGTATTCCAATTTAGACCTAAAGAAGGAATCATAGAAACAAATAAGTGTGTCATTAAAAAAACAAATAGCTTCAATGCTTCGTTTTTACTTTCATATACGTAGTTTGCTTCAGTGAAAAACCGCAATTCTAAGTTTAAACAAATTTATAAAGAATGTAAATGTACTCAAAACTGAATTTGAGAAAAAACTTATTAAAAAAGTTGTTCGAAATTGCTACCGGAAGTAGGTCTTCTATTTGTTTTTGCGAATATCTCCCAAGTCATGCTTTCTAGGCAAATACATTGTGAGTGTAAAAGTATTTAAACCTTTCAGTACTTTCTTATAAAAAAAAATTGCAAAATTCGGACCGGAAGTAAGACTTTTATCGGATAGCGATTTTTTGCAATATCTTGTCAATCATGCATTCTGTACAGACTTGTCAAGAGTACAAACGTATTTAGAATTAAATTTGGAATAATTTTTGTATAAAAGAATTTTCAAAATTCGATAATAACAATTTTACTTATTTGTATATAAAAAATTCTCAAAATTCCGACCTGAAGTAACACACTTACAAAACTTAACTTAGAGCAACTTTTGCATAATTTAAAACGCACATACGTATAAGAAAGTTATCTGGTGGCCACACCTCATTTTTAATATTAAACATATGCACATTAAATGTCAACTCGGTACCAATGGTTATTCCATGGTCCTGTACTGTCTCGCAATGTGGTATTTCGACGTTGTTAATCTAGTACAGATTTGTTGGTACGAGTTTTTTTTTTAAATCATCTGCATATGGCAAACATTTCGAAGCGATACCATCGACGAAGTCGTTAAGAAATACAGGAATTAGGAGTGGCTCCATTATCGAACCCTGAGGTACTCCACCACTAACTAGATATATAATCAAAGGACATGATATTCAACACAGTTGCGTCTATTGATTAAATATGATTGAATTAATTTAATAATGTTGTCCACAATACCAAACTTATTTAAGTCGTTAAGTATTAATGAATTCTGAACCTGGTTAAAAGGTTTGGAGAAGTCAGTTTGTATCGAGTCCACTTGTTGGCGCAGATCTAAACACTCAGACACACAATTTAGAAATGAGCAAAAATTGGTGGTAGTAGATTTTCCTTTAATGATCCACGCTGATCCGTTGTTAGATAATTCGATACGTGGTTGTATATTCGTTTGAAGTGCATAAATTCAATGTCCTTAGTTACGTTCGATATAATAGAAATTGGGCGGTAATTCCCGATCTCATTATTAAACGCTGGTATGACACGGGCATTTTTTCAGCACTTAAGATAGACTTTGTATTTTAAAACTAAATTTGAAATGTGCAGAAGTGGTAGCTGTAAGAGAAGTCTACAGTCTTTGTTGAGAAAGGCCGGAAAAAGGTCAGTACCCATAGTTATAGTAGGTTTCAAAGACGCAACAGCACCAATAATAATATCATCGGCGTTAATTTCGGCAATTGACAGTATCGGCGTATCAACATTTTTCAACACAGTATTCCGAGGAAATACAAAAACTGATCGGAAGTGTGTAGCGAAGAAGTTAGTAATATCAGATGGACAGGAAAGCGAGTTGCTATCTATGACCATAGTACCAGGTATCCGAGTTGCATTCTTTTTTTCATTATTGAAGAACCATAATTTTTTCGATTCTTCTCGACTTTGTGAAACATCAAGAATGTGAGAACCGGATGATGGACATCTTACGGAACCAGTTGAAATCCGATAGATTCAACGGAGAAATACCAATCGTTACGGCAAAACATAAGATCTAATAAGGATTATTAGCATTACGAATAGAATTGATTTCGATGGCTCCACAGGTATGAGTAAAGTTAGACGTAGTAAGGAACGTGTGCTAATGCAGTCATTGTATTCAGGTATATTAAAATCACCGGTGAGAACAAAGGCACCATCAAAACGACCAAGAAGTTCCTACTTATCAAGAATATACTCGTAGATCGATCCTGGTAATGCGGGAGGTGTGTGTATAAAGATAACATTAACACCTAAGGCAGATAAATATATTTGGACACATAGTATATCAATACTGTAGCTAGGACAACTTTCTTCATAATCTATGGTAACTTCAGAGCACGCAACACCAGACTTAATACCAATTAGTACTCCTCGCCCTCGCTTGTCACGCCGATTCTTTTAAAACACACTGTAGTTATCACCAAAGAGTTCTAAACTCAAAAGTCATTAGTCCGCGTTTCCGTCAGAAGCACGAAATCTAATTCATTGCTTTCTAAAATATTGTTAAAAAAATAGTGTCTTTCTATTTCAACCTGTAACATTTTGGTAATAGTAGTGCAGCTTAACCATTGGATCCTCTCTGCAGTTTTTTTTTGTAGAGTTCTGGCATACTATAAGTATGCCAGTATCACTATACTAGTGAGATGTTTTCAACATTCCTTCACGAATAATAAACTCGGACAAAACTTTGATTTTCGTCTCCAGCTCACGAGGGGTCATATCTCAACTGACAAATTCTGTATGAACCCTGGATAATTTTTAAGCTTCTTTGCGTTTTTAAAATCAAACTTACATCGTCTGCCGATTTAAGAGAAACCCTCAATGGACCACATCTATCGGGGATGCGTTCCTTACCCAGACAAACCAATTTGGATTCATTTACAGGAACATCAACATCTACAAATTAAAAAATATCCTTGGTAATTCTGGAATCATCCTCTCAAATCAGAATTCGGCAAATTAAAAATTATTACGTTTTTCTCTTCGTCTGCGCCCATTAACCTCCTCCATACCATCTTCGAAGGAGAAGCATTTAATCCCTGCGATATCAGATTGACGTGATGTTATTGATGTTGTCAAGCACTTAATAAGGGTAGAAATATCAGATGTACAACATGCGTCTCCCGTCCACTTAATTTTTCTTTTAGAACGCAAAACATGAGGATCCTTATCCGTCGGATTGGAACAGATAGTGCTAAACACATTCTCGCTAATATAATAAGCTATTTCATTATCAGGAATATTCTTATTACAGCAATGACAAATATGTAGATACCATTGTAAAAATTTAACCAGTAAAACACAGTATATGTAATAGGGAAAGTAATTGTATACTAAATTTTAACTTTGGAAAAAACAGGTTAAATAGACGGGGACACAAGCTTAACGCTAACGCTGCCCCTCCGAGGCGTCTTAAGTACATTAACACAAATAGGTAAACCAAAAATGGGCAATGGAAGGGGTTCTAGGACAGATAAACAAAGGTAAGACCAATAAATCAGCTGTTAAAGCATATTTATACATTAAGTCGCACAGAAAAAGTCCAATTAAAAAAAAGGATAAGATATATACACACCTGCAATACAAGCGCAACAAACAGGTATATATCTTATCTTCCAATAAGTCGCTACTTAATAAACTAAATGACAAACTTTAAATACTATCTGAAGGAATATTCTTGCACTTTCACTTGATATAAGTTACTCCATGAAATTGTGTCTGAGAGTACTCAAAAACGTAAGCTAAAGTTGGAGAACCGATAAACACGTGTACTCACTATGAATATACATACATATCCATGACATATTTATTGTATAGTTGTGGCAAAAAGTGTGGTCGGGTTTTAAGAGCCGCGATATGAAGGGTATGCCTGGTCAACTGTAGTGACATAATACCAAATAAAGAGAAATTGATTTCAATTTTTTAATAAGTTTGAGAATACATTAATCTGGATAAACATATTGCTGTCACCTTGATTCATACAAATATAATTAAAAAGTTAAATAATGCACTTGAGCACAAATGGCCACAGGTGTATTACTATATATATCGTGGGTTGACAGTGGTTTACACACTTATTTGTCTTTCTTACGTTTATAATACTTTTCAGTTACTGACTCTTTTTCCTCAGGGTGTAGTCTTATATCTTTAGAGTTAAAGATTCTATGCTTAATATGATATGGCAAGCACATAAAGCAAGCAAAACTTCTCAAGTACAAGTACAATTTTATTTGTATAAAACCTTTATTCAATGATACAAATCAAAATTTTCATTTTACATATACATTAAAGAGCACAGATAAACTCATTTTTCTTTGATATAAATATATAACATAAGACTGAAAGAATATTTCAGTTCATAAATGATTTGAATAAGCATGTACAAACAATGCTTAAAATATTATGAGCCTTTATATTAATTATCTATTTAATTCATATTCAGGTATTTATTAACAAATATCAAAACTGATTTATTATACACAAACCCGTAGCTATTTAAATGCACTGGGATTGATAACATAATCAGGTTCTTCACCCCAAAAATATTATCTCCAATACACATAAAACATTTGTTGCTCAGACAGATGCTCATTCTATGAACCATTAACAGGTTTATTTAACGAGTGCCTGTCAAAGAATCAACTGCGTTAAAATAGTTATTTAATTATTAAAATTATTCTTACGATGAATTTCAAATTAATTTAGAAAATACAAAATGAATTATATTATGCTAAAAATCTTTAGTAATTTTAGAATAAATACCTTTGAAACTCTCATATACCTCATTAAATTCTTTTTGATAAACCATGTTGATTCTAAACTTTAATTGACTACTTATACAAAACAAACTAAATGCTGTGTATTACAAGGATGGCATGTATTCTTCGACGGCCTCTAAATTTTTGAAAAGATAAACCTTGTTTTCACAAAGGTGTTTTATTCAGCGAAATTAAATTAAAAAAAAGCGATTAAGCAGTACGTCGGGCCTTTTGATAAGTTTCCCTACTCCTTAATATCAAATTTAAAATATTATTTCCTTCCTGAAAAGGAAACAGATGAAAAATGGAATATTCTTGAAGCTTCTAGAAATATACAATACCACCAGTAAAACGTGTTGTGGCACCACTGGTATAAGGTATCTTTCTATCTTAAACATACTAACTCAAATCAACATGTCGTCAACAATCTGACACTAATGTTCACATACATGAAAATAAAGTTTTACAAAATCAAAAGGTTGCAGTATCCTTTTGATTGTGTAAAACTTTATTTTCATGTATGTGAACATTAGTGTCAGATTGTTGACGACATGTTGATTTGAGTTAGTATGTTTAAGATAGAAAGATACCTTATACCAGTGGTGCCACAACACGTTTTACTGGTGGTATTGTAGGTCACTCAATATGATTTTACAAAGTAAGTATTTTATAAAAACACTTCAATTTGAATGTATACTATTAATACATAACCTTTTCTTAACAGTCTCAAAAATACAATGTGAATGTGTATTTATTGCCACACATATTGAACTCTTCTATACTTACAGTAAAGATACCTACACAATATTGAACCATTCCAAGGAAAGAAAATCAACTCTAAATATCCCTCGCTTGAACACACAAGCCATTCAAAAGTGCTTGGAAGCTAAAATGATATGAAATACATAAAAAGCACTGTGTAAAGGGGCCCATAGGCTGCGTTTTTGTTGGACTGTTTTGTTCGACGAACAAGTCTGTTCCAACAAAAACGACGAACGTGAGTTGCACACGGACTTCAGTTTTGTTCCGCAGTTGAGTGAATAGGTTTAATATTAATAATAATATGAACGCAATATACATGTGTGCAGTGTCGGCGCCACTGCACATAATAAATCATCAAAATACCACAAGTTGGCTGCATAAACGTCATGAGCTCCAGGGCCGATTCACTAGCCTGTCCTTAAGGGCGAACTGCCGCCGTCAGTAAGATTCTTGACGAGAGTTGCAATTTTCTGTTTTGTGGAACAAATCCAAAAAAGTAATATATTCGTGTGTTTTAAGTTAAGTATATCTTATGATTGACTCGTTATGAGAGGAACATTGAAAATTTAGGCTATGTGTATTAAGAAATAGGGCAAAACTTACGTTTGTAATTCAAGTTTTCCTCAATAACTATTTTGTAAATTAAGTTGAATTAAGGCTGTACGTTTAGAGTAAGATTTATTGAAGGTACCTAAAGGACGTTTTTTGCCTTTGTGGAAAAATAAGATAGAAAACATATGGTAAACTTGAGTCACTTTCTAGACTCCATCTATAAATATTTTAATAAGTTTTATAAAATTTAATTCTTTAGGTACCGCAGAAAAATCTTAAAATATTTGTTGGTTTTTGTTTAAATAAAATCGCTGCAAAAATAACGGAGAAAAACTTGGATTTCTAACCTCTTGATTTCGGTAGTCGGCAGTTCCCCCTTAATGAATCAATCTTTTTCTTTACCGCTTCTTTTGTTGGATCAGAATCCACCTCTCTGAACTTTGTCAACAGTCTTTAATATGCTTTGTCTTTCCTAAAACATGGAAGACTGCGATACAGTTCTATAGATTCTAATAAAAACTTTTTATCAATTAGCCGAAGATGCGTCATGTTGACACAATTCGATGCGAAATGCAAACTCGCAAAACCTTGTTAAGAACTACCCCATATAGAACTACACCACTGCACACACTTTAGATTTGTTCGAATGCCACGTTAAACAGGCCGAACCTGATTATTTTCATCAGCTTTGTACGCGAGTATCAACGACGGTTTTCGACCTACATACTTCGGTTTTGCGTCGTTTTTGTTCGATCTGACTTGTTCGTCGAATAAAACAGTCCAACAAAAACGCAGTCTGCGGGCACCTTAAGGCTTCTTATAGAGTAAATACAACTAACGATTATATCTATTTTAGATATGCCCAGAGTGAAAGAATACATAAAGTGAAAGTATACATCTTGATCAATGTTTGACAATGATTTACAACTGCAAATATGAAGATGAAATGTATTGTTAAACCAAATAGAAATAAACAAATAAATAATTAATATCCTCTTTTATTAGTACTTAAATATAAGTTTTGCTATAAAATAATACAAAATGGTATACAAGCAACTCTAAAATTATTTATTAATTATTATACTGCTTAATCAATTTGGAATCCACCCATTATCATTTTTGAAGTATACTGGGTGTAGGGGAGTAGCGGGTAAAGTGGCTAGGGCGGGTAAAGTGGCCATTTGGTTTCATAGCGCTGGTTAGTGCTGCACCTATGCGGAAACGAAGTTAACTGGTTGACAGTTACTGCCTCATTGCCGTGTATGAGTTTGGATGTTGTGCGTTTCGCAGTTTGAGTACAGTGAAATAGTTTTAGTTTTCTTTATCTCTGAGTTTTGGTAAGTGTTAACTATTTGTTTTATTACTAAATGATAGAAAAAGCATTAACTATTGGCAATAATACTACTGAATTGGCTTGATTTCAGCGTTTAATAGAAGTTGGTTTGAAAGTGCTGTGTCATTTAGGTTAGTCTGTAGAAGTTCTTTTAAGTAATGGCGTCATTTCGGGCAAAGTGGCCACTGTACGTGACGGGTAAAGTGGCCACGATGGCTTTCGCTAATAATATATGATACATTTAATATTGCCGAAGTAGCTTAAATGAATTAATAGCTCGTCCTATACATATTACGTCACAAAAAAAGAAAATAATATATTTAAAAATAGTAGTAATAGATTAAAAAATATTATTTTATCACATAACTATTAGGATTGATATTGTTACAGGTATTTTCAAGATGCCATACACATACAAGAGAAAGTCTACCCAACAATCATGGGATTCAGAATCAATGCGACAGGCAATATTAGCAGTGAAAAGAGATAATATGCCGTTTGCAACTGCAGCAAAGCAGTTTAACGTTCCCAGAAATACGCTGAAAAGAAGAGTACTTGAGAAGAATCAAGATGCCACTGGTGCGAAAAAAATACTAGGAAAGTACAGAAAAGTATTTAACGATAAACAAGAGGAGGAACTAGTTGAATTTATTATAGACATGGAGAGAAGATTTTATGGAGTCACGCAAAATGATTTACGTCGTGCGGCATACAGCCTCGCAGAAAAAAACTACATCCATCACACTTATAACAACGAAAAAAAGATGGCTGGCAAGGATTGGGTGGCAGGATTTAAAAAAAGGCACCCAAATATAAGTTTGCGGACTCCAGAAGCCACTTCACTAGTAAGAGCCCAAGGGTTCAACAAAACCAATGTAACTAAATTTTTTGAAATATTGAAAACAGTCCAAGATGAACACCAGTTTGAAGCTCATCGTGTATATAACTGTGATGAAACCGGACTTTTAACAGTACAAAATAGACATTCAAAAGTATTAGCCTTGAAAGGAAGACGGCAGGTGGGAGCGATAACTTCGGCCGAAAGAGGCCTTCTGTCTACATTAGAAGTTTGTATGTCTGCTGGAGGCACTTTTATTCCTCCCTTTGTCATTTTCCCCAGGAAGAACATGAAGGCAGAGCTTAAAGACGGAGCTCCCCCTGGTTCAGAATTTGCATGCACTCCTAGTGGCTGGATGCAGACCGATATTTTCTTGAAATGGTTCGACCACTTCCTACATCACGCAAAACCTTCACCAGAGTCACCAGTGCTGCTTATCCTAGATGGACATTCCACTCACACTAAAAGTATTGACTTCATAATCAAGGCCAGAGAAAATAACACGACTGTGATATGCTTACCTCCACACTGCAGCCATAAATTGCAGCCCCTTGATGTATCTTTTATGGCACCTTTTAAGACCTACTACATTCAAGAATGTGAGAAGTTCCTCAGGAATAACCCTGGGAGAGCCATCACTCAGTTCCAGATTAGTCGACTTTTTGGCGAGGCTTTTTTGCGTGCAGCTACGCCTGCAACAGCTATTAACGGTTTTCGGAGATGTGGGATTGTTCCTTATGACCCTGATGTGTTTTGTGATGCTGACTTCCTTCCCTCTGATGTGTCTGACATTCCAATGAACGACTGCAACATAGGTGCTAGCCTACAATCAGATGGAGAGGAACCTGACCCCGCACCACAGAAGAACAGAACAGCAGATGAACCCGAAAAAGGTCAAGATGTAATGTTCAATCCAAGAAACGGTGGTGATGATGTCGGTGAAATGGTTCAAGTTAATTTACCTAACAATGACGATTTGGCAGTTGCTGGACCCAGTGGGTTAAATCAGTCCTCTTTTGCTATCAGTCCAAGAGATATAATTCCGTTGCCAAAACAGACCCTGAAAAAGCAAAGGAAACAAAACAGGAAAAAAGGAAAGACAGCTATCATTACAGCCAGCCCGTACAAAAATGAACTGATGGAAGAAATACAAAAGCGAGAGCAACAAGAAAAAAAGAAGAGAAAGAGGCCTGAAGACAAAAAAAATTTTCAAACAGAAAAACTTAATCAACAGCTTAAAAAAACAAAGAGACTACTCACTTTTGATGTTGAAGAACAAGAAGAGCTTAAGGAGCAAGAACAAGATTGTACATGTTTTTATTGTAATGACCTTTTTTCTAATTCAAAAGACAATGAAAGTTGGATACGATGTTCTGTGTGCAAAGAATGGGCTCACGAAGAGTGTGCAGGGGTTGAGGGGGACAATGACGAGTTTGTATGTGAATATTGTAAATAATTTTTATTTATTTTTGTAAATAAATACCTCAAAATTAAATACTGAACCTGAGTCTATTTCAGTTCATTTATCGTACATACTTGCTTTTGTTTGACGCAATTGTTCAGGTCGGCCACTTTGCCCGACATAGGAGGGTAAAGTGGCCATTTAGCGTTTTTTTAAAAATATTTTTTTTTACACTAAAATATATAAAAAATCATGAAGAACGCTAGTTTACCTGAAGCTATATTGGATATAGTATATAACAATATTTATTTTGATTAAATTTACTAAAAAAAGAGTACCAAAAAAAACATCAAACAAAAAGGTGGCCACTTTACCCGCCTTTCCCCTACTTTAACAACATACACACAAAATTAAGATATTAAGAATATCTTAATTTCTAAATAATACAAAATATACAACAGCATATACCTACATGATAATATTTACTTGTTTTTCTCAAGTACACTGCCATATATAAAGTGTCCCAAATATGCACATAAACATATCATAACAGTTTATCCAAATAAATATCAAATAATAGGTATTACAAACAATTCTGTATCATGTGAGAAAATATAAATCATATCAAATCCTTATTCTTCTAATCAATTTTATAATGTTGCGAACCACAGCAATATGTATTTTTGAACTACTTTGTATGAAAATTGTTTAGGGTATGGTTACAGTTTCCGTAGATTATTTAAATAAAATCTGTTTAAAAATTCTGCCTACCGTTCCACTTCATAGACACTTTTTAACCTATCAGAAGAGACAATCATCTGATATATATCTCTACATTATTATATTACTGTTAGCCGTGAATTCAGGCCCGCGTCGTTAATTGTGTGCATGTGTGCAACGCACACGGGCGGCCAAATGAAAGGGCGGCCAAAACAACGATGTGACAGATAATACCAAGGAGTGATTTAAAAAAGACTAGTTTATCGAGAGAAAAATGTTAAGTGGGTGACCGGTTATGTTTACTCTAAAAAATGATACCTTCCATAACCCACTTCTTACACTCATACTTTTTTTCAAGTGTATAGGAATTTAAGAAGCATCAGGCAGTAAACATACACCTTTATATTTAGGGGATACAATTCAAAATGAAATTATTGCATTACTTTCAAAGGAGATCAGAAAATATATATTATGCTTAGCAAAGCAATCTAAATATTTTTCTATCATTTTAGATTGCACCACTGACACAAATCACACTGAACAAATAGTTGGGTTTCTGTCCAGTAGTAGATACTACAGGGAAGGGATTGACTACTTTTGTTATAGGTCAGTTAGCAGATTTAGGTCTTGACCTTAATAATTGGCGTGGTCAAGGATACGACAATGGGGCAAATATGAGGGGTAAAAACAACGGTCTATAAAGAAAGCTTTTAAATATCAATCCTTGTGAATTTTATGTACCATGTTCATCACACAGCCTTAACTTAGTCGTCAATGATGCTGGCAAAATTAATTATGAAACGGTTGATTTCTTAATACCACCACCGAAATATATACAGTGAAACTTCCCATAGGCGGACACTATTCGTTCCGACAAAACTGCCCGTTTAAGAGAAGTGCCCGTTTATCAGAGAAGACAGAAAAATTAAGTAGAAACGCAAAGCTAAACTTTCATTTGAACCCACAGTGTAAAATTATATACTTATAACTTTATTTGCTAAATAAAACTCAAACGGCTATGTGCATATTTATATATACATACATATAATAGGAACATATGTAGGTAAGGTACATATACAATTTATATACTATCTTACCAAATAATCTAAAATGGAAGTTTGCTTGTGTGTATTACATGCCAATTTTGCTTCAAAATGTAATGATAGCTCACTAAGCATACCAAACGCTTGTACATCATCTTTTTCAAAACAAAATCGTTTTGGTTTTTTTGTTTCCAGTAGACCATCTTTTCTCATAATCATTAGATCTAGGAAATTCTATTTCATGTTCTTCATCATCACTGTTTTGACTTTCCTTTTCTAAATTATCGGGCAAAATATGGTCTGGATTACCGTCTTTTGTATACAAGTTGGCGTCAATATTTATAAATTCCTGAACATCATTACTTCCTAATTTTCCCATTAGCGTATACATTTCAGCCACTTTAGATAAAGGCATTTCATCTTCAGGATCAAATTGATCACTTTCAAACTCCTCATTTACTTCTTGAAATCCTGTTTTCTTGAAACAATTTTTAATTGTATCAGATGAGACATCATCCCATGCTTTTTTAATAAAATAAATCGCATCTAATACGCTAATAGAATTGGTTAAATTATGTACAGAATCAGAACTCTCAAACTGCGATAAGATGTGTTTTAGTATTAAATGTCGGTACCAAGTTTTGAACATTTTTATAATGCCTTGATCTAGCGGTTGGCAGTAAGCTGTCGTATTTGGCGGTAAGAAAACGAGTTTAACATTTCGCAACTGTACGTCCTTAGGTCGATCAAAACTTTTTTGTTTTGATCGATCATTTTCCGATCAAATTCACACAACCACTCTGTCATAACAGAATTAGTCATCCAAGTCTTGTTAATTGAATACCATTGGACTGGAAGAAGAGCAATGCTAATATTTTTAAATGCGCGAGGACGTGCTGATTTTCCGTTAACCAACAGTTTTTCTTTCTCCCCTGGCATATTCACACAGTGCATTATAGTTAATCTTTCTTTCGATAACTTGCCGTCCACGCATTTTTCGCCTTTTAATGCCATCGTCTTTGTTGGTAGTGCCCGAAAAAATAACCCTGTTTCGTCCAAATTATAAATATCGCAGGGTTTGTACCCTTTAATTATTAACGGCAACCTGTTTATGAAAGCTTCAACTTCTTCTTGATTTGCGCTAGCGGCTTCGCCAGATATCATGCGGTAATGAATATTATGTCGCTTCTAGAATTTATCTAGCCATCCACATCCTAATTTCTCAGCAATTTCCTTGACTTTATACTTTATTAGTACCCCAGATACAGGCATATTCTTATTTCTAGCTTGCACAAACCATTCGCATGTTAACTGGTCTATTTTGAGGCCTTCAGTTTTAAAAAATCCCCTTTTAATTCTACTGTTGTCATTTGTTTGCCACTGCTTTAGATATTAATATTTGTTTATTATTATTTGCGCGGCTTGTGTTTTGCCAATAGTAAATTTTCTGGCTAATTCACGTGAACTGAGCTTGTTTTTATTATTATATTCTATGATCGAAATCTTTTCCTTCAACGTTAAAGTATTCCTTTTTTTTGATATTGTTTTCTACAATAATTAAAATACGTACATAGTTCATATGAATTATGCCATAAAAACAATTTAAAACTTACCATTTTCTACAGAGAACGTAAAAATATGTATTCAAATACATACATATATATTTTCACACAACACATCCAGACGAAGATCACTTGTGAACTAAACAAATACCTATACTGTTCAAATTAAATCATCGACGAAGGCAGGCGATTTACCGGACAGAAATACTATGTCTCGATTCTCGCGTCCGTTTAATGGAAACTTTGCGGTCCAAAAGCAGCTAAATAACTCTCCGCGCCCGTTCAAAGGAGTGTCCGCATAAGAGAAACCAATTTATTAGGAATTCCCTACTAATAAATTCGGGACCGGATAAAATGTCCGTTTAAGGGAAGTGCCCGGCTAATAGAAGTGCCCGTTAAGGGATGTTTCACTGTATATTTTTTTCTTCGTCAACACAAAGATGGGACTTTTTAAAAAAGAATGTTAAGAGGTTAGTTGTGAAACCACTCTCAGCAGCAAGGTGGGAAAGTCGCATTGATGCAATCAAACAAATTCTATATGAAATTGGTGAAATTTTTGATAGTTTAGTAGAACTAGCTAATAACAAAAACAAAGACGGATAATCACGACACAAAGCAGTGTTTAGCCAGGAAACTCAAATTAAGTTTGTATATGGCTTGTATGCTCCATTGTCATTTGGTATGATATATTAAGCGACGTGAATGTAATAAGCAAAATGTTGCAAAACCCAAAATTGAATTTAAAAACATGCATTGATCAATTAAAAAATGTAACTGATTATTTTAAAAATAGTCGTTCAGATACTGGCTTTACGAATTGTATTAATGAATCAACGAAAATTGCTGAAATAGTTGAAACTGACACTACCTTTCCTAATATTTTAGGTATACGACATAGAAAAACGAAAGCGTAATTTCAATATGAACATCCTGATGAAAGTATTAATGATCCAAAATTAATTTTTATTTCGCTATATTAGATACACCAATAAACTTGCTGAACGACAGATTTAAATTATTAGAAGCGCTTAATAATAATTTTAATTTTTTATATAATATTAACAATTTAAAAACAAGATGGCGAAGAATTACTAACATTTTGCCAGAATCTGCAAACTAAATTGACAGATACAGCTAGAAATGAAAAAGATGTAGACGCAAACTATGTGAAGGATGCCGTAAAAGCTTTAAGAAGTATTATAAAACCAAATATAAATGTCACACAAATTTTGGAACATATATTTGAAAATAATTTGTGCACTTTTCAAAATACAGTTACTACTTTGCGAATATTACTAACTTTGACAATATCAGTAGCTACTGTAGAGCGATCGTTTTCAAAATTAAAAATCATTAAAAACTACATGCGTAGTACTGTCACAAGAAAGACTAGATAATTTAGCAACCATTGCTATAGAACATGTGATAACTGAAAGTTTAGATATATTAAAATTACTAAAGAATTTCCGGAAATCAAAGCCAGAAGAATATTTTTTTTAAATATTTTATCTTTATTCTTATATTTAATGTCTAACATACCTATCCGTTATTTTTATATTTAGTGTTTTAAGTTAATAAAATACTTCTATACTTAAAAAAGACTTATTCTTTTATTACTATTGGACGCTTCTGCTAACAATATGTAGTATGGAAGTAAGAAATGTATAATTGATTTTTGTCATGTTAATTTAAAAATATATATTAATAAACATAAATACCAAAGTAGGAAATATACATTTAATACCTTAAATTCGTTTTTTCTTTTTTACCTGAATACGTAACCATAAATGTTACTACGTTAAGATACTTAAAACTATATAGGGGCGGCCAATTTATACATGCACACTGGCGGCCAATAAATATGGGGCGACCCTGGCCGTGATTATATACTCATTTATGATACTGAAGTCTTACTCATTTAATACACTAGATAAATGAACATATTTTATTATTTTTTCCTTTCTTAATACTGTTTGACATGATTTAAATTAGTCGCTAAATTATCTTTCTCACTTTTACTTTCTTATACGTAGTATAAGGAAGTATTGTGATGATGAAAATTTTCGACCTCGAGATTTTTGCAGATGTCCACGTTTTTAAGTCCCCTGATACCGAAAAAGTGGTTTTTAAAAAATGTCTGTGTGTCTGTGTGTCTGTGTGTCTGTGTGTCTGTCTCTCTGTGTGTGTGTGTGTGACCACGATAGCGGTCAAACCGCTGGACATATCAATTCCAAATTTTGTATTTACGAATATAATCTCCCTCTTGAGAATTGATTAGATTTTGAGCAAAATCGGTAGACCGGAAGTAGTAGTTTACTTCAGTGCAAAAATCGAAATTTGCAAATATTTTGTCAATTACTAAGTTTAGACTAATTTATAAAGAATTCATAAGTATTTAGAACTTAATTTCCAATATCTTTTATATAAAAAAAATTTCAAAATTCGGACCGGAAGTATTACTTTTAGTCTTAACGAATAACAATTTTTTGCAAATATGTCGTAAATTATGCATTCTATGTACATTTATGAAGAGTACAAAAGTATTTAGAGTTGGATTTGGAATATTTTTTGTATAAATGAAATTTCAAAATTCGGACCGGAAGTAACACTTTCATACGTATAAGAAAGTCGTGTGGTGGCCACACCTCATTTTTTAGTTTGTAATGTATCTATGTTAAATTTGTAAATGTAAGTCCAAGATGAATATTAAAGCAAAAATACGAAGGCGATAGTATTTTCGGAACCGTGTCTTTGCCGTTGTCTTAGAGTTCAGGCCGCTAAATCCTAACGGTCTTTCTTACACAAATATGTGCACCTATTGCATAAGAGTCAATATGCATCATTAAGACATGCAGCGATCCGAGCGCCACAAGAACGCAAGGTTAGCTGCATTAATATTGGATATCATTTATCCTCCTACGGAACGCGAAAAGTGGGCCACGCTTTTATATTAAGTATATTGATTAAAATATGACCAGAACATTTTTATGTTAAGACTTTACAAAATGACTAATGGACGATATACGCATTCTTGAAAGTTGTATAAATAACAGATTAATGTTATATACTGTCTCGTAATGTTCCATTTTAATACACATTTAAAATATTACCAATTCGGCAGTGCGATTGCATTATGTGGTAAAGGTTGATTAGAAAGATTATATTTGGAAATAAAAAGTGTTGTCGAAAAATGTGGCAGATAGCTATAGAATTTGTTAATGAAATGCTTTGTAGTGCCAAGGGGGAGAAGGACTATTCAATACAATATTATGGACGGAATAATTATTAATGTATGTATCAAACTATATTTTCTTCTTATTTGCTAAGAAAGATATGACAATATGAGGCTTTGAAAATTCTAATTATCGTCATTTTGAATTTATTGATTGTGATAGTTAATTATAGAGTGATTGAAAACCCAATTATTGTAATGATTAGCGAAGGTAGTTACATGATAATCGTAAAGCCAATCACTTTTATGACAAAAAGCTTGACAGTATTATCTCTTTACCATCAAGGGAAAATTAAACATAGTGATTAAAATTATTACAATCCCATCAGATGGAACTGCACATATCAAACCATAATATTCATAAATAAAGAGGATTCACAATAGTAACAATGAGAAGCCCTGATCAAGAAGGTTGCCTATAGTAATCTGATCCAGAGTGGAGCTGAAAAGAGTTCATTGAAGTTTGTTCGCGGTGATATTCAGTCAGTGTATTACTTCTACTGGAAAATCTACAACCTAGACTATATTTTTTTTTAATTTGCTTGTGCAGGAACTTCAACTTAATTGCAGAAGATGCTAATTATGGAAAGATACAAAAATGCTTTCTGAATAATCCACCTTTAAGAATATATAATTTATACCCACCTTTAAATATATAGATTATAAAGGATTTCTGAAAAACTTTGTTGTTTTCAATCATTAGGCGAGCCTTGGAAAGAAGTAGTAGCAAATTTTTAATTAAAATTCTTACGAATGAGATTACGTGCTACCTACCATGCGACTCTCTGTCAGCTAAATTTTGTGTTCCCATTAAAATTGCTTGGTCTTTTAAAAGTTTCCATATTCCTTGCTCGCGAACTAATATATTGAATATACGGTACTATGTGGTAAAAGTTATTTTATGATGATTAATTACCAACAACTATTTTCCGACTGTCTTATATTTTTTTTGAATATGTATTATTTATATAAAAATGGTCCTGAGGTTCCTGAATATGCTGTATAAAAAGTGATTATTCTTATTATTAATACTGAGATTAGATGCATTTGAAATGGATCAAAAATGCGCATATATTCACTAATAAATTAAAAGTACATATGCAATGTAATGCAAAATAATATTTAGCACTGACCTGCGGTTTATTTAACATAATTAGAAGAATATAACAGTTCAAATGAAAAGTCGGGGAATAAGCAGACATATGCTATATAAAGTGCCAAACTTTAACTGTAGTAAGTGAACATAAAACCGTGTGGATAAATTCATGAGTTTTTAGAAACGGAAGGGCATCAAAAATTCTGTTAAGATATTAGTGAAACAAAAACTAGATATGATCTAAAATTAGTCTACAATTGATATGTAAGAGAACACATTTTATGAAGTATATAAAACCGAAGGTATCTTTATAGTTATGATCGGTTTTAAGAGCTAAACTCTCAGTAATGATTATAGACCGGTCACGAAAGGTTGATGACTCATCGCCCATGGGCGCACTATTGAAATTCAAAAGTTTTAATTTTATTTATATAATTGGATAATAAGTGCGTGGTGATCTATAAAATGCAAAATACCTTATTATTTGTTCATTTTGTAGTTCAAGTCGAGTAAAGAAGTATTAATATTTAATAGCAATACTTTCTCAAGGTTCTCTTCTGTAAAATTTCGTAATCCTTGTTAGATTGCGAATACTTCGAAGAATTTTTATATATATTCTAATTATTCCAACCGTTGTTTATGATGAAATCATTGTATGTGAGGATTGCAACAACATCCTCGTAGATAGAAAACGTCCTTTCAACATCGCAACTGGTTATAGGTCCGTACTGGAAATATTCTTTTATTTCAGCATATTTAGCAGTTAGATTTTGTGTCATTGTCCTTATACACAATTGCGGCAATTTTATTAAATCTGGATTTATATCAAAAACTGCGTCTAACTTTTGCCGAAGGCCGCATCCGAAGTCACATGGAATACTTTTGAAATTATTAATAGCCACATCTAATGTGGTTAATCCATGTTTTAATTTGAGATTTCGATTTTTAAAATATGTGATTAGTTTAGGCAAATTTCCAAAGTGTTGCACTCAGAAATACTTCGAGCATCGTCATTTAAACATATAACGGAATTTTGTAAACTATCGAACTTTTCTGTAAAGACCGACTCTCGATGGTGCTTTTTTGAAAACTTTTTTTAAAATCGGGGACAAGTGCCTCTGATATATTCATAGATTCTGTAGAGAGCATATGATACACAAGTAATGTGCAACATATAAGGATATGTTTCCTTTAATAGTGTGCCTGTTTTTAACATATATGCGGCACTGTCACTAACAGATAAAGTATTTTTTCCTTGTACTTGTCGTCCGAATGAAGTATTTTGTGCAAATTCCCGTCAACGGTTTTAGCCAATGTTTCCGCATCAACCTTATTTATAACTTTAGATGCTATTACATAGGCGTTATATGGAATAGTTGGATGTAGTACACCAGCTACAACATTTACCACACATCGTCCTAATATAGCGACAGTTTCGTCGGCACTTATCCATAGGTACTGATTTGAAAGATGTTTTCTAATGCATTCTACTGTTTTCGTGAAGCACTTAGGGACAAAATATTAAGTAAGGTGGATTCATCAGGAACAGTTCGACCAGTATATTCTTGGAGAAATGTTTTCAAAGTATGATTGTCAAGTTTATTTAATGGGATATTAGTTGCCATTAAAGTTTCACATAGTTCTTCGTTAAAATTGTTAGCTTCCAACGGGTCCAACTTCTGTGTAAGTTTTAGAGAAGCTAAGTGACGCACGTGCGATTTTATGGCATTCTGTAACGATATTTTACAGACTTTGCAATAAATTTCGAAATCAGTGACAATGGAGGACATACAATCAATATGACCCATAATCCAATTCGCCATTGTTTCACGATGCCATTCTCGACGTTCTTAAGGGGGCTTACGCAGAGGTGCCGAATAACAGCAGAATTTTTGATTTTCTTATTATGTTTTTGCATTAAATTGAATACAAAGGATTAATTAAGGCTTCGTTGGGAGTACTTTCATATAATTCAAATTATTTACTCCCACATTTCACTCTCAAGGTTGGCAAAATTTACAACATCCTAACACAGTTTCAGAAACTTTATTTTAAAAACTAATTCCAGTCGAGCATGAATTGAACCTTTGTTTATTTCTGTTTTAAATTTCGTTTTGATATTTCGTGAATAAAAGCGGTACTATTGTTTTAACGAAACCTTGTAAAGTTCAGAATTTACATTAGCGCATATGGCGCCACCCCCTTACGTCCTACCTCACAGCAGTTAGTCGGCACCTCAGCGTAAGCCCCCTTAACTCTTCGTAGTTTATTTATTTTACGAAATATAAGGTAAATAGAATAGATTTTAAAAACCCCTCTCCATTCTACCTACGCCAATAAAGAAAGAAGTTTAACAGTAAAATGAACTTTTTTTGTTATCGTTTTCGGGACAGCAGATGTTGCAGTTCACCATATGAATAATGCTATTGAGTAACTGCGTGATATTTACATTATTTATTTGCTACGTCGTAATTTCAACCTGGTACGTCCGATCTATAGTAATGATTATTGAAAGATATTTAGAAAATGGATAAACTACGTACCTACTAGTGACAATACTTACATAAGAAGAACTATGAAATCATTTCAAATTCAAAATATTCATAGCGCGCTTTATACGTATTCAAATAAAAAAATAAAACCCATCAAGAGCATCAAGACTAGAAAAGGAAATTTCACGATTTCCGTCATTTTGAATAATTAATTATTAAAGAAGATATACATAATATAACAACTTATAATCACCTTATTGTCACACCCACCTCATTCATATTGTAAGTAAAGATTTTTACGAAACCTCAAATCGCAAGATAATGGAGTCTATCTTGAACTATTACAAAATTTCTTTCGTCGTTACTGCCTACCTACGATAAAAAGAAAACATTGCACCTTCTAGGAATAGTAGCGCTGTTTCTAGGACGGCTATTATGATTAACTGCTGCGATAATGAATGTCTAACGACATCGCGATCTAAGTTTCTTCAACTACACGATTGAGATTAATTACCAGTTACGCAATTTAATATTCAGAATATTTCCCTTTGTTCAGTGTTTCATGTCTGGCTGCGAATTTTATTGTTATTGCAATTTATTATCAGCACATTTCAGAACCCTGATGTATTCAATTCATACATGTAGATACAACAGGAATTTACTTGACCGCATTCATACGTCTCGAGGAATGCGAAATAATAATTTGTTGTTAACTTTCGATATGTTTGTGTTGGTAAAAAAAACATTTAATATTATTTTACACCATTGCTATTACTATACATCAATCAAGCAAACGATGAAATCTGACAAATAAAGACAGGCAAGAGGTAATATATTGTTTAGCAACTACATTTATGTATGTGCATGACTGTACATTGCGCTGCAATAACGTTTAAGAATAGTTACATTGTCCAAATATAAGACATACATTAAATTCCATGTAATTAATTAAATATAATATTAAAATATTTAAGCTAACAACTAAGTGAAGATGAACTTCGCTACATATAGAACATTAAAAGACTAGCCTATGTGTTAGTTAATAAATTTGTGGTTAGTGTATTGGCCCGGGAACTATTCAAGCTTTGTCTTATTCACCATTTTTTTTAATATTAAGAAAGAAAGGAAAATTTAAAACAATCTTTTTTACGCAGAACCGTTCTAAAACTGGATGGGAAATAAACCACATTCATATTTAAGGTTTTAAAGTATCAGTTTGGCACAAGTCATACCACCTAAATGAAAAGTATATCTTAAAATAAATCTAAACTTTCAATGAATATACAGTGCGTGTCTAAAGTCTCCCCGCTCCCTGTTATTTTTTAAAAGGAGTGGAATAAAGCATTGAAACCAAAATAAAACAACATGACTATAAAAATACTAGCTTTAACCATGTCTCATTTTAAAATTTTGACGCTGTAGGCTATATCAACTTAAAGCATATTTAATGAAAAAATGACCCCTCATTTGAAAGGTGTTTGGAAGAACTATTCAAAATTTATGTGTTTTTAAATTTTCATTTCATTTGTTAAGGAAAAAGCCGATTCTCCGGTAGCGAACAAAAAGAACTTCTAAAATTGAAAAAAAAAGCAAATAATTCTGTGATTCTAAATTAAATATTCAAAATAAACACCCTCAACCTCTTAGCAATAGAACAACCGATTGCAAAACACTGATGTAACAATCCGTCCCGTGAAATTCGGCGTTTTTTCTTTCTTAGCAAGTAAAGGAAATTTAAACATTTATTTTTGATTAGATTTTCCAAATACCTTTCATATGAGGGGTCACTCGACCCCCTTTACCATTTAAAATTTTTAAGTTGATATAGCCTACAGCGCCATCTGACATAATTTTAAAATGAAACATGGTCGCAAAGTTAGTATTTTTATAGTGGTTTTGTTTTATTTTTGTTTCATGGCGTTATTTCACTTCGTTTAAAAGATAACAAGGGGAGGAGACTTTAGACACACAATGTATATCATCTATGTATGTATACAAAATTTTATTTGTGTTTTGTCCTATTTGTGCCTACACATAATATAAAAAATATAGTAAATTAAGGTATGTAAATTTTATTTATATGATTATTAAAACATAAAATAAGTACGTGACTTTAGGCGAATTCTCTATCTGAAAACAAATATAATAAGTATAATTTTCAATTTATATTATGTTAAATTTGATTAGTTTATGTCGATAATATCTAAACTCATTTCTAAAATAATCCTAAAACTGTGCTAATTATAAACCCGTACTGTCAAATTTGACAGTTATGCTGTGAAATGTAAATGTCAATCAGTAATTTCAATTAAAAGCATCCATTACTATACTACAAGGGTTAGACATTCATATAAGACTGAAAAGTGCGTAAGGTGATGCAACAGTGGATGTCACCACTGTTAGACGATGGGTTCGCCGCTATAACGAAGCTGAAGGACCAACATCGTTGGCTGACGAAAAGCGGAGCGGCAAGACTTTGACTGTAGTGACTCCACGCAACATTCAACCATTCCTGGTGACCGCCGGATGTCTGCAGATGAATGACAGCGGCAAACCCATCGTCTAACAATAGTGATAACCACTATTGCATCATCGTACATATTTGTGAGTTTTTTATGAATGCGAATAGGCGTTTTACCTTCTGCATTCAAGAATTCAATTACAGAACGCTCTCTAATACGAACATCGATGTCGGCCATGTTGCATGCGACTGCAGTGCTGCCACTTGTTTACGCAGAAAGTTACTATTGCAGTGGATTGTAGAAGAAGGTTTGAGGAACAGCGCCAAATTCAAATTTTTCACTTAACTAACTTTATTTAGGTAGAAAAAATAGGAGGCATTAGGTATTGACTGACGTAATAGTATAAGAAAACCGCTAAATACACTTGCTTCATAACAAATAGCCATGTATGATTAATAAGTAATTTCATTTTAACAACAGTCAAAATCAAAAGAAAAATACTGTTACCAACTGAAGTCAATCAGTATATGTAGTACTTATCAGTAACTGCTTGCTTTTATTTTGTTGTGATTATTGTGAAAGAGCTTTTTAGTCTATTAGTTCTTTCTACTGTCAAATACTATGATTAGCCTATTTCCTGAGGATTTATTCCCGATTTTAATCGTGAATTATCTCCTATTACTGCTGAGTAAATATAAGAAATTGTGCATTCGTAAACTTAGCTGCAAATGAAATGCTAGTGGATAATACTACAAGCCAACGTAAGCTCCCACCTTCTATTACAGCCAATATAGCACTGTCAATCCCGCGCATTTGAGTCTGATTAAATAATATTTCAACATGCGGCATGATGAATGAAACATTTTCAACCAGTAGAGAAATTCCGGGCAATTCAAATGTTTCAATAAACCACTTGCTGCAATAATAGTAACTGAATCCATCCCATTTTCGTCAATAGTTTTGTCTAAACGTTTTTGAAGGAATCCTGGTGTTCAAATAATGTGTTCACATTTCGCCTTTTGAAAATTCAGCGTGTAGAACCAGCGCGAGGTAATTTACGTTTGACTATTTCATTATGAACTACCGTTCGGTTTGGCGATCGAGAAAAGAAAGCTTGAAAATGAATGCAAATTTTTACATTTTTATTGCACTGTGCCGCTTGTTCAATAATTAAATTAAATTGATGCGCGTAACAGTGAATATAATGTGCATGTGGAAATGTTCTTTTGATAATAGATAGCATGGATACCATTTGTCTTACCACTCATTACGGAAGCCCCATCGTAACTTTGAGCGATTAGTTTATTGTTATGAGACCCAGAAGGAGAATTTAAAATTATTTGCAATCCATTCAGCAATGTTTTCGTTAATGCATCAGCATTATGTCCACCCGGCTTAAAACAAGACCAAAATCTTCAAAAACTTGTCCATTAAACACGTATCGATTAATAACAACCATTTGCTGATTATAGGTGTCTGTAGTTTCGTCGGCCTCCAAAGCAACGAAATTTGCAGAGTTAATTTGTTGATTAATCCTACATAAATACCTGAATTTTCCGACGTCAATGTATCATCATGGCCTCGTAACGCCAATTCAAAAGCCCCGCAAAATTTTATACCCATAATTAACCGGCGCAAAATATGTATGACGATTTTTTTCCACATCTTCGTTGTACTTAATTTTATGTCGCTCTAAGCACTGTCTACCTGTTCACATATGTCCACTTTTCGTAGAACACTAAAATCCACGCATGCATTCTTGTAAGAAACGGAATTTTCGTGTTTCTTTGCCCTCTCTGCAATATGCTTTAAACCATTCAACCCTTGTTTATTCCATGCACTAACCTCTTCCTTAAAAATTAAGCAGATAAAACAAAATAGTTTATTTGTTAGTGAACACTCGCACATCCACTCATATTTTTTATATATAGTGTTATTGAATACTCTATTGTAAGTTCGCGGTTTCACTTGTAGAAGTGTAGTTTATTTGAAATTCTGGAATAGGCCTTCCTTTCTTCTTAAATGAAAGTTTTTCCTCAATTGATTTTTTAAAAGATCTTGCACACAATTAACTTCCATAATTAATAATAAACGTCACTTCAAGGCTTTGAAATCACACACGCAAGGTAACGCAACGAAAACATGCACTCGCAATGAGTGCAGATGTTGACTGGAGTCTGGCAAATTTGTGCCTCAAACCGAAGGTATAAGCGCATATGTCGAAGATAAGCGGAGCGAGCCGATTCATACTCGAAAGAGGTACATCTGAAATCGTGCCCCGGAACATAGTTTTGAGCGTTGGCATACGCTAGTGTGTGTGGTGCGAAAGGAAAGTTTGATACCATCGTTATAAAAATACGTAAAAATAAAATAATGCACTGAATTACATGCGAATTTCTTTCTGTCTTTATCTTGGTGGTTGGGTGGGCTCGTGCCCTTTAGTACCAGCCGTATCAGTTATGAAAATATTAGTTTAATAGATGCAAGTACTACTTTAGGTCATCGAATGTACCAACATAAGTGTATGTCGCTGATAAGTGTTAGTTTCATTGCAAAACGTATGCAATACCACAGAGGAATAAAGAAATAGAAAATATGCTTGCAAAGAAAATAATAATGAAATAGAAAACAGCATATATTAATCCAATCGTTGTAGTTAAGAAGAATAATGGTACTATTCGCGTGTTTGGATGCTCGCGAAATTAATAAAAATTTGTTTAAAAGAACATATAATACTCCTATAACTTGAATCGTTGTTGAGTAATTGTTTTGGAAAACAATATTTTACCAAATTAGATTTACAAAGTAGTTTTTACCTTATTCCGCTTCATAAAAATAGTAGGAAAAATACAGGATTTTCTATAGATGGTGCTTGTTATTGTTCTTGTGTAGTTCCATTTGGGTTATCTACTAGTTCTAGTAGTTTAGTAAACTATATGAAACATTTATTAAATGGTTATTCAAGCTTTTGTGCCCATTATATTGATGATATTTTGATTTTCTCTAAAACTGAAAAGAATGATTGTCAGAATTTACACTTAGTAATTACAACACTGGGGAAGGCTGGTATGAAGCTTAGCTTAGATAAATGAGAGTTCTTTAAAAAGTCAGTCACATTTCTAGGTCATATAATTGATAAAGATGGAGTTAGATTAGATTCGAGTAGAATAGATATAATAAAAGAATATCCTCGACCAGTAAATATTAATAAGTTAAGGTTTTTTTTAGGACTTTTGAATTATTATCAATAATTTGTTCCGAGTTATGCTAATGAGCGCTTACCTTTATATGAACTGTTTATGAAAGATGTAAAGTTCATATGGACATACTGTCAACAGATGGCGTTCAACCATGTTTAGAGTTTATTTCATAAAAATCTCATGCTTATTCATCCAGATTTCTGCATTTGTGCTTAGAACAGACTGTAGTTATGCTTGTTTAGGTGGAGTTCTTGTACAAATCCAAAATGATGTAGAATATGCGATATCTTTTGTTTCCAAAAAATTATCCAGACAAAAGATTTCATATACCGTCTGTGAAAAAGAGTTAAATGCTTCGGTATTCTGTTTAAATAATTTTTTTTTATTGGGAAGAAGACATTTAGTAGAGGTAGATAATGCTCCATTAACTTCTATTCTTAAAATAAGGACTTCAGGAAATAATAGAATACTAAAATATTATTTAACTATACAGAATTATACATTTGATATTAATTAATTATTATTGATTAGTACTAAACGAAATCTTGTTGCAGACACGTTTTCAAGGTTATATGCAGATAAAAAAGAAAAGAAAATCTTTAGCAATAAATTTATATAATTTAGAAAATGTAAGAGATGTAAAATATTTAAAAGAAACTATATTACATGTACAAAAGAATAGCGAATTATTCGACATATTTAATAAAACTAAGAATCAAACGGTTTATAAAAATTACAAGATTAAAAATGAAATGTTAGTAAAAGTACAACAAAGTCAAGAAGTGTTACCAAAATACCATGCTGTAATTATTTTAAAAGATATACAAATTTTACATGGACACTTTGGTATTTGTGCAACATTTAAAATCTTTCGAGAAGCTTTCATGATTTTATTATCCTATACTTGTAAAAGGTAAGTTAATCTTCACTCACCGAACATAGAATCTAGCTGATTTTTTAATTCTATATGAACGTGAAGTGCACCAAGCAGTTGGTGGGCAAAAGAATTATTTTGGCGAAATTAATTGAAGATACGGTGGCGAATAAACAAAGGTTTGCTCAAAAGATGTTCACTCAAATTAATGAACACATTTTCAAGAAAGATGTACAAAACATATTATTTTGATATAGGGAAATTATAAAAGTGAAAGCAATAAATATTACAAAATTATGCATGCCATTAAGGATTGAATAAGCCGTCAACATTTTAAATTCTTCACAACAGCCCTAATGTGAGAATTCGCGAGAAGCTTGTAGTATTTTTCTTGTATTTTAATTAAGCGATAGAGCTATTTGTGAAATGGCAAACCGTGAGAGTTTTTATTGTACAGTTATGTATGGCACTAATGTTACAAACTTAATAATTCAACATTTTCATGAAATTACATAACAGTGTGAGTGCCAGTGTATAGATATAGTAATTTATGTATAGTGAAAAAGTATACATTGCTTAATTTCATTGTTTTTCCTACAATAAAGGTCGCACGATTATCCATTTTATACACGAGCTGCGTTAAATTAACTTCGCTACTAGTTTTTCGTAAATTTTAAAACTGTGATATACCGGGTGTCTGTTTAAGCTCGTCCACAGGCCATATCTCGGCAACCGTTTATCGTACAACCTGGCGGAAAAAATCTTGATAGTAAAATGGATGACGGGAATTACAAAAAAATACCTTTAAGGTTCCAAAATGATCGCAAGGGGGCGCGATTCTCAAGATGAATTAGAAATTCGATAATTTTTCATTAAATTCTTTTCCAACATTGAAATAAAATAATAATAATAGTGAACAGTGTAGTTTGCTTTTTTTTTTAATTTCCATCATACAACATGGAATGCACAGCGATACTAAATTACATTATGATGGGCTTTCCAAGGTAGGCCATGAAAATCGAAATGCAAAGATATTAGTGTAGTTAAACTTTTTGTACGTATTTAGCAAATTAAACCTTTTTGGACACCTGCACATAATTATTAAGTTTGTGAAATGTCGTATTCTAACGTTGAAGCTTATGATATGATCAGAATGTATTTTTAATGCTTAGAAAATGCATTCTTGGTTCGGGACAATATTCCCTAAATTATCCCGAAAGAAGACATTATTGAGTTTTTATTCGCCTTGCCAGATGTTCTTGATGTCTATTTATGGGGCAGAATAAAGGACATAGTTTGTCACCAAAAGCCGACTACAACAATTGCTGCCTCCGAAATGGAAGTAACTCTGCTCTCTACTAATCGACAAGTAAACTTGTATTAAAAATGAAGGTGAACACTGAACATTTGTTGAAGTTTTTTCATGTTTTTTGTTTGTACTTTCTGATTTAATAGTTATTTACGAACCAAGTGCGGGAAAGCATATTTCGCGAATAAGTGACCATTTTTAAAGCGCGAGCCGAAAGACGAGCGCTTTATGGACACGAATTCGCGAAATGTTTCACGCACGAAGTTTGTACAATATTTTTTGTACGAATAATTAAATAATACCTACTGTTAAATACGTTATCATTTATGACACACTACAAATTTGTTCATATTAATTAAAAAATTTTGAGATGGCAGTACTTATTATTTGAATTGACATTTAATTTAAAATTAGTCAAATTCCAAACATTGAATACAAAATTAAAATCTCCTCTAAAACATGCATTCTGATGAAGAAATACAATGTACACCTCCTAAAATTCGTGAAGCTGCCAATACTGCAATCGATACTTTATTACCTACAAAATCAAAAGACAGATACAACACCATTTATGGTAAATTCATAACTTGGGCTAGATCTAAAAATATAAAAACTTACTCAGAAAATTGTTTATTAGTTTATTTTCAAAGTTTACAATCAAATAAATCATTATGGTCTACTTATTCTATGCTAAAATCATGCTTAATAATATATGATAATACGGATATATATCTAAATATGCAAAACTCATAGCATACTTAAAACAGGCAACGAAACACCTTCAGCCTAAAAAATCAGCAGTATTAAGCGAAGAACAAATTACTAAATTTATAGTTGAAGCACCAGATTCCTTGTTCCTACTAGTGAAGGTAGTCATTTTTGTATATTTTAAATTCATACATTACTATATGTATTTATAGGCTGTATTAATAATGGGTATTTCTGGAGCATGTCGACGTGTAGAACTTTGCAAAATGTCATTGCGAGACATAGAATTTAAAAATAATTTAATTATTGTAACAATTCCACAAACAAAAACAGATAAAAGCCGTACATTTGCAATCATTAAGCCAGAATGGATTGCATTAATTCGGCAATATGCAAATTTAATACCAGACAACAACCAACGATTCTTCTTAACATATCGCAATGGCAAGTGTGTTTCTTCACCTGTTGGTCTTAATACAATTGGTAAAATTCCAATGCGAATAGCTGAGTACCTTCAGCTTGATAGCGTAAGTAGCTTCACAGGTCACTGTTTCCGAAGGAGTTCAGCAACATTGTTGGCAAACCAAGGAGCTGACTTGCTTTCAATTAAAAGACATGGTGGATGGAAATCATCTATGGTTGCAGAAGGATATGTCGAAAATTCTCTTCATAGCAGAATTCAATTGGCTAAAAAAATGACCCAGTCAGAGATGTTGATTCCTCCTGCAACTTGTTCGACGTCTGAAATACAACAAGGATTATCTAATAATACTATTAATGTTACCTTACCCTCACAATCGAGATCAATTGAAACGAATCAGCTAATCCCTGGAGTATCAATATCTGGTTGTGAAAATTGTGCTATCAAAATTTTTAATAATTGTTCTGTTTCAATTTCTGAAAAGAGTTAATAATGGTAATTTATACAATATTTGTTGCCGTTCTGACATTTAATTAGGTACATACCTTTGAAATATAACAATTTCTATTACATTGTGTTTTATTACTGTCATATCAAAACAACAAACTGGGCAGCGTATTGGTAAGATTAGGGGTTTATGGTTTTAAAATGTTATCAAGTTACAGTTAGTACCAACTTTACTTCCCGCACGAGTGCGGGAAATAGAATTTCCCGCACCCATATGAATGCGTGAAACTGTATGTTATGTCATATGAGTACAAAAATTATTTTTGCTGTTTTCCTATAATTAGATCTACCTATATCTGTTGGGTAACAACCACGTAATTTCGTGCTACATATCCTTCAATTCTTTGTAAAATTCTCTATCTAATGCGCCCAGAAGCATTAAAATCCATTGGGGGCAAACTATAATTATACCGAATTTTGTACGCAGACATACCCCCCTCCACCCTCCCCTTCGTATGGGAGATAGATCAAAAAGTTTCAAATAAAGATTGTATAAATACGTTTAAAAATGTTGCTAGTAGAAATTCTAATCTATCTTAATCGAGAATTTAATGAAAAATTATTAAATTTTTAATTTATCTTGAGAATTGCGCCCCCTTGCGATCATTTTGGAAACTTAAAAATATTTTTGTTGTAATTTCCGTCGTCCATTTTACTATCAACATTTTTTCCGCCAGGTTGTATGATAAACGGCTGCCGAGATATGGCCGGTGGCAGAACTTAAAAAGACACGGTACCTATATAACGTAAAAATAAAAGTTGTATGAGAAAACAAAAATTAACAACTTTACAAAATAAGATTCCTTCAATCTTTGCTTGACACCTGAATAGAGAAATCAACAAAAAAGATCATAAACAATGTTCCTGTAATCTGTTAAGCAATAAAAAAATTTAATCATTACTAAACATAGTGAAAGAACAAATAATGTAGTCGTTTGTAAATTCTGAAACTTTGAAAATAAATATCTACTGAAATATCCATAATACGTAATATATATAGTAAAGTGTTGATGCAGTGTTTTATTTACAAAGAAATATCAACACAGTACAGTTATGTCAGTCGGCAAGTACGATAATTAGTAGAGGGGATCATTTGGGAAAATGTGAAATAAATTTTGATTTGTGTTGTTGGGACTGAGGAAAATATGGATTTTGCACTTCTTAACAGGCACGGATTAAAATGCCATGTTTAAATATGTCCGAAAGTTTTATATTATGTCTAATATTAGTGAGTGTTTCGATTAGTATCAACATTTGTTTTCCATTACTTACGTAAAGAAATTATTTCCCTTGCTTTGCACTCTCATCCACACTGGCTAGAGATAAAGTATAAACAAACAAATTTCTAAACAATACAAAAGTACTAAACAGTGAATTTTAGAAAGATATAAAAAAGTTTTTGGAAATTCCTACCGTAAGTAGGTCCCCTTGTATTCTCGAAAAACAATTTCTTGCTAACATCTCGCAAAGTACGCACTCATACAAATTTATCTCGAATACAATAGTATTTGGAACCCGAAATAGAACAATTTTCGTTTATAAAAATTTTCAAAATTCGGACCAGAAGTAACACTTTTACTCTTATCAAGTACCTTTTTTTGCAAATGCCTATAAATTGTGTATTAGATATAGATGTATTATAAGTGCAAAAGTATTTAGCGCTAGATTTAGAACAATTTTTATATAAAACAAACTTTAAACTTTGGACCGGCAGTAATATTTCTAGTCTTATATAATAGCACTTTTTTGCATATATTTCACAAATATTGCATTCTATACAGATGGAACACAAGAGTACTTTTAGAGCTGCATTTGGAATAATGTTTGTATAATGCAAATATATTTGTACAAATTCGGGCTGAAATTAACACTTTTACTCCGTTTATTAAGAGAATAAAAGTATTTAAAACTCTACTATATTCTACAATATAGAATAAATATTGTATAACAGATTCGAAAAGCACATTCGTATAAGAAATTCCTCTAATGCCCACACATATTTCTTTAATTTTGATATGTATTATGCTCAAAAGTTGATACTAACCGAGATATTTACAAATAATGGAAAGAATTAAAGTATGTTGCTTTTCTTTTAAGCTACACAAATCCCGGCATTCTAGGAGGTACAATTTTAAGTGACATTTTTTATCAACAAACCAAGCAGACTGCAATCAGTTAATTCCAGGTTGTTCGAAATTCCTCTCACTAACAGTCACTTTAAACAGCTTGTCGACTGGCCTAAGTATAATATACGGTACGAAGGAACGGCTATAAATGTGATGATAAAGAAAATCATGATGATATAAAGTAAATGCAATGAAAAACTGCAAATTAGTTATAATTGTTATCTCCTGAATAAGAAGCAGTGGTTCAAATATTAGGCCAACATGGTACATCTTTTTAAAAGTTTTCATTGGTTTTTGCTTAGGTAAAATAGCTTAATTGCTTAAGGAAAAAATAAATTCTCCATACACGGCATATTTTATAGCGCAACCAATCATTAACCTGTGCCTCTACGTCAAGATGACTGTCTAGTTCAATTTTGTACATGTCAACTGTTTCATCGATTTCGTTTTTTCTGTTAAATGGAATAATAGGAAGGTGGTCTTCTATTACTGTCTTATACATAATATAAGGAAGAAGAGATTGTGATGACAAACATTTTTGACCTCGAGATTTTTGCATATGTCCACATTTTGATGTCCCCTGATACGTACCCAAAAAGTGGTTTTTAAAAAATCTCTCTCCCTTCCTCTTGCTCTCCCTCTCTCTATCTCTCTCCCTCTTACGCTCTTTCTCTCTCTCTCGCTCTCTCTTTCGCTCTCTCATCAACTACTAAGTTTAGACAAATTTATAGAAAAGAACTAATAAATTTTAGGAAGATTTTAAAATAACATTTTTCCAAATTCCTAGCGGAAGTAGGTCTTTTTGTTTTATCAAAAAACAGTTTTCTGCAAATATCTCGCAAATTAAGCATTCTAAATGGATTTGTCTTGAATGCAAGAGTATTTAGAGCTCAAGTTCGAGCAATTTGTGCGTTCAAAATTCGGACCGGAAGTAACACATTTGCTTTTATCTAATAGCATTATAAGTGCAAAAGTATTTAAAGCTATATTTAGAACAAGTTGTGTATAGAAGATATTCGGCCCTAAAGTACCCAAAAAACAATTTTTGTTTTATGAAGATACTCGAGATAACACGATCACCTCATTATAAAACTTATGGCAATATAAATAGTCGATGACAACGTTTCCGTTACCCCCATATACCTCTTAAAGAGCTTAAATGGCGTATCCTATAAGAGTTGCCGTTTCCATTACTTGGTAACTTTATATAACCCCAAGTTTTATAACAAATGTTATAGAGATATAACTATTACTCTTATATAACTTCTTATGGACTCCTTATAGGCCGTATGCGCCTTTTTATCAAGTAACGAGAATGGTTCCGCAACCTTTATATACATTATTTATAATGGTAATCACAACGTTTAACCAACCGTCTTACCTAATTGGATATCCTCCTTGCTCGCTCTCTTATGACTATCTTTTTCTTTCTTTTTCGGTGTTGGTGGTAAAATTTTAAGTGAGAACATAAATATATCATCTCCTTTTCTTCCAACGAGAAATATTATTTTTTTCTTTCGCTTATGGATTATACCTAATACCAGAATATATAGATAATAATGAGACTCTGAAACATTTGAAATCCTCAAAATTTTACTGCAATTTCTTCTGGACTGTGTAATTTGCATTTATACCTCCAGAAAATTAAAGCGCCCGCCAATATTACAGATATTTTAGATTTTTATAAAAAAAAATACTTTACTCTGTTTATGAAAATGATCACTTTTTCGTAATGAATGCATACAGAATAAGGCGACAAGTCGATTCTTTAAGAAAAATGTATTACATACTGTATATATTGTATTTTGATCTTTTATTCAAAAGTTTTTTTAACAGTCCTAATATGGCGTGCCAACAGCCCGTCGAAAATATGGCGGATATATATTTAAGTGCCAAACGAACACTATGAAACCAATATGTAAACTTTTCTGCGCTGAAAACTGCTCTGAATCTTTAATACAAATTTGAGGAACATTACGGAGCAAACGTATAGATATATAACTTTATCGAGGGTTAACAGTTACCAGTAGTGATACACTACATATATAACTTATGGTGACGCTTATTACTGACAAGTGTCGATAATTAATCTTTTAAAATAAGAACCACCACTCTTATATAACTTCCAAGTTCCAGCTAACGGACAACACGCGTATCATAGCCTCAAACAATATTTCGTGCCATGCTCGAATTATCTGTGTATGATTTTTTTTTTTGAAAATGCCGTTTAAAATAGTGCAAACAAGAAACCCTGGATTTAAGCTATCACTCTATGCCCATTTTCCTCTACAAAAGGAGTGATGAATTCTCAAAGGTTGGCGGGTTTCTTTTACCAATATAGATTCCCATAACCATAGGTCGAATACACTCTGTTTCGTGAATATTGAATAGAATTGGCCAAAAGTCGTCTTTTGAGCTCTAACACAGCCGTCTCTACTTACAAGCCGTGAAGTTGGAGATCTGGAAACTGCGCGTGTGGTTCTCATTCTATTTAATTTTCACGAGTCCAAGTGCGTATGATGTGCATGTCACGTTTATTAGCTATAGTTTACGTGAATTTGAATCAAAAACATTTGAGAAGAAGTATTTACAAAGTTAAAATCAATCTCGGGAAGTACCTATGGGTAAACAATTCGTAAATATGGCCGATAACATTATTAAACATAACCTCAAAGTGTCAACACGTTCTTTGTTTGCTGTTTATAAGTTTGATTAACAAATACATTTGGAGAAGGTAAGAACAATATACATTTACTAGTTTCGTTCATTTTTTTACAACTGTGGGATGTTTTAGATGCCATGATTGTGCTTTCTCTCATTGTGTACCAAATCGTACTACAACATACACTTGAACAGGAAGATCTACAACAACCTTTTCATTTTCAAAGGAAAATTAATTACGTAAAAAGTGGTTACGAGCAACTAGTAAAGAAAATTTCGCCGCCACAGGGAATTCAGTGGTTTGCTGTAAACATTTTGATTAAGGTGAAATACACCGGTTTGCGTCATATAAAGGAAGGTGAAAGTGTAAAAATGGTTTCAAGTATCGTTATTAATAAATAGTGTATAGGTAGTTACAGTTTACGTTAATAATACCGAATTAGCATCAAATAATCTTATGTGGGTGTTACCTGAAACCCGTAAGTTGACTCGTTGGTCTCAGTTACAAAATTTGTTAGCAAGACATATCTAGGTAGTTTTTGCAGTGATTTATTTATAAACGATGAATATTACAAGCATACATAGTGGTTATGCTGTTCATTCAATTAAATTGAAAATTAAGTGTGTGAATTGTACAAATTTGGCAGTGAAAAGTAATGGTGCTTTGTTTGGTGATGTTTATTTTGGTCATCGTCAGAGAGGCGGACGTTGTGCAGCAACTGATGAAGTAGGTTATGTGTATTTTCACTTATGTGCAATATTTGCTTTTATAACAAAAAATATAAAAATTGAAAAACAATTCTTGAGCAAAAATAATCATCAAAAGATATTAACCTCATTAGCAATTAAAAGTGTATAAAGTCTGATAACTTTTATGTTTATTTTAGTGTTGTATGTGAATGTGGAACACCAATGAGCAATATAGTGTTAAATAATTGTAGCAGAAATAAAATTAGTGTATGTCACCATGAAAAAAGCGGTCAAACGAGAAAATTACCACTTTGAATAATTAGCGAATATTATTAAAAATGTTGAAATATTAATAATGTTTTTATACGTTTCCCTTTTATACATCCTTTCTTCATCACATTATACCTACCTAAATTTAAAGAAAGAATTAACTACCAAAAACCTATTTCAGATTAGGTACGCGATAATCTATCTCACTTTCAGCGCCTGCTCAAGTCCACGAGTAGACCCACTTGAAGGCAACTAGGCGGTGTTGCCAATTTTAACTTCACGGCTTGTAAGTAAAGACGGCTGTGGCTCTAATATATGGGTAGTCCAACACTGTATTAACACTAACCGCTTGGAGGTTTCTAATTTTCGAAAAAGACCTCTTCAGACATAATGCAAAGCCTTGGTGCCAGTATTGACCCCCGTCAGCTAGATTTTCAACTGTAACTAAAGTTGGTGTCTCTAATAATGTTCTCGGATCCTGAGCTAGTACATTTCGTGTACGACCCTGATTTTTCGTACCTTCACTTTCCAAAATTTGCATCGATCCTGGTTCTTGATCATCTTCTTCAAGTAGTTCAACCAGCCAATTATTTCTATTTTCTTCAACGTCATCTCCGTCAATATTATTAGGCGGAAGTGGTGAAAGACAAGCTTTATAACACTTACCATCTGATTACACACTAGAAATTACTGTTTTTGAACATAATCACTATTGAAAACAGCGGATTGGTTGGTTATGTCATCACTTCTCTTAGTTTGTACATTAATTACAGATGGTACAGAATGTAAGATTCGGATCAAATTTCATTGCACATTCCGGCGAAAGTACTACTGTATTTAATTTTTAGCAATATACTTTTTCCATTTTGCGCTATTAAACACCGAGGCACATGTACGTCTCTAATCAATTAAACCCGTATTTGTAACCTGCTAGTAACGACGCGTTTCTCTACGATACCAATGGTCTCATATGGATTTACCGTGGTTACCAACTTAAAAATTACATACGAATTGAAGTTTTATTGCAGTGGTTTCGAACAGCAGTAATTCCTAGACTTTATAAAGGTAACTGCTATTTCTATGGGGACAGTAAGTTTTATATTTATCACAGTAAAAGTGTATGGGAACTGAACACTATTGGTTGTAAAAATTGGTAACTGCAACTATTATAAAAACTCATTATATAACCTATAGCAGCCGTTACTAAAAGTAATACAAGTTAGTGATGTAAATGTTTCTGTTACCACTTTATAAAACCTAAAGCTCTTCGGCCTTTTAGTGATTTTATATATCCTCTATGAAACTTCGTAAAGTATTAGTAACCATATATAAACCTCCAATATAAACTCGCAACCTGAATAAAACCCTTATAAAAACTGGCAGATACTTAAGGTTATGGAAATTGTTTGTTGGGTAATACTTCTACTCTTGCAAATTTGTCGCTAATTTTGCATTCTATACAGATTTATCGGGAATGCGTTTGTAATATTTTTTGTATAAAAGAAAATTTAAAATTTGGTCCTTCTACTCTTATCGAAAAGTAGCTTTTGGAAAATATTTCTCAAATTGTACCTTCTACAGAGATTTGTTAAGAAAACAAAACTACATTGAATTGAATATGGGATAATTTCTGTATGAAAGAAAAAACCAAAATTCGGACAAAAAGTAACACTTTTACCCAGAGCCTCATTTTTTAAGAAAATACAGAAACATACTATGGTACAATTTTTTTATACACACTTAGACCGCACATACGTATAAAAAGGTCATATTTAAATGTCTCTAATTCCTTGAAGATTAATTCGCTGTGGATATTAGGCGTGAATGTGTATCTTATTTAGAGATTTTTTTAAACTTAATAAAATATATATGACCGGCATACATAAGTACAAGCAAGTTTGTAAAGCACTAGAAAATGTTGTAATAAAGTATGTAGAGTATAGGATCGTCTAAGTATGCCAAAGAACTTCTTTTAAATAACGGCAGTGTATGTAAAATGGTATTTTAAAATCATAATAATCTTCTTTCTATGTCAGCACTTATTGAAAAATATACATGTGTCTGTATGTAGTTGGTGGAATTCTAATTATAATTTTCCAAAATATACATTAAAATGTCTATTTGTGAATTATACGATACATTATTTATAGGCCTTCAAATATTGGAGTATTGTGGTCATTTTCTTCACCTAATTCATGGCTTATTCCTCCTTTTCAATTATTGTACATTGAGGAATTAAAAAAAAACAGTTATAGTGATTGTCCTTTCTGTCATTTGTTACGTAATAAGACTATAAATGATATTGAAACGAGAATTGAATGCTTTATAATTTACCAAATCAGAACCAAAACAAACGCATGCATGCATACATTTTTTATAATAAAATTGCAATTTTATACTTGAATAATTTCCAAATTAATTTCTTTACCTGACAATTTACTCATTTGTGCATATTTTGAATAACAATTGAAATATAATTAACAGCAAAATGTTTACATTCGTAGTCGAATATCTACAAGGCGCGGCAAATTCTTTCTATATAAGAAATACCTAATTATCTAAAGAATTACTTGAAAATCATTTGCGTAACAACATGATAGCATTGCATTCCTAAACAGTATTTCAACTACCTACTGTATATCTTTTAATATAATAATATATTTATGCAAAGATTAGGAATATATATATTTCAACAAAATACATTTGAGGTAATAATATTTCTATTAATTAGTATTTTAGATGAAGTAACGCCATCATCACACGTCATGTAATTTATTCAGGAAATGGACCTCAATGATTTTAAAAGTTCAAGCTAGATAACAGACATTAATTATGTACATTTTATAGCTTATACGTTCGTTACTGACATAATGCATGCATCTATAAGCAAAGACATACTTTTATGTAAAGAAATTCAGAAGAGAATTACATGTATGGATCTATTTCGAATTATTAATAATTATTTAGTAAACTCTGGCATGGAATGCAAACAGTGTGTTAGTAGTTTTTGTAGTGATGGAGAACCGGCGATACCAGGAAAATATGAAAGTCTGCAAATGAGACCCACATGCCACCTGCATCTTTGCATGATAACAGAGCATCACTCGCTTCGAAAAAGATCATCCCAGGACTTCATTTGTTATTATCTATTGCAATTTCCCCTGTAAATTATAAGAAAACAATAACTTTAAGGCCAACACTATGCCACTGCACTGCTGTTTTACTGCTAATATTGGTGAAAATCACACAGGTACCGAAAAGTAGCTATTTTAAATACCAAGTTGCGTCTTTGAAAATAATACACTTCTGAACAGTGAATAACAAACCCGTTTGAGGTTACGTCTACAGATGTATAGTTAGAAAAAGAGGAACACTTCTTTGCTCAACTATAAAAAATATAAGAGACAATTTGACAACCATGGTCGCGTATTAGATTAGTTCACAAAAGAAATGTTTAGCGTTATTCATGAGGTTTATGGAGATTATATTATGACTTCTTACATCTTATCATTATCAAATTTATGTTCTTGCAGTAGCTTGTATAGAAATGAAATACAGAAAGTAGCTGAACATCGAACGTGAATAAACGATAGCGATTACACATTTGAAACCAATCCTGGACAAGTTGTGCAGATCACAAGCGATGTATTTATGCCACTGGTTTACTGAAATAAACCATTAGTGTAGTTGTTACTGTAAATGTAAGTACATACATTATATATGATCTCTTATAAAAAAAGGAATATGCTTAACATAAAAAGATAGGTTAAGCTATTTTATATTAGTTTCAATATTCAAATTTTTCTTCTACCTATTTAAATTTATTTTGCTGCATCTATGCTGCCCTTTGAGGATTTATGCCCCCCCCCCTCTCCAGAGCACGGCCTACAATTTGAAAAACACTGCTATAATGTAGAATATGATACAACAAATGATCTTGTGTTAGTTATATGCACAAAACGCAAATAAATACTTAATAGATGCTCATTTTACTTTGAACAACATTTCATCAGGTGCTCATAGCTTAAAATGTAGTAGGCAATTTGATATGACGAGTAAACATCTAAGAATGTAGTAATTTGTAATCAACTCACCCTGTATATATTTCGACATAAAGTAGCAGATATAATAATAATAAATGAAACTAACAATATTCCATAACTGTTTCTCGTACATGCGACATTCAGAATATAGCATTTTTCTATGCAAAATTTCTCTTTATTTGTGCCCAAATCATTTCAATTGGTTGAGTTCACAATGATATGGTAGCTGCCTTATCATCAATTATGTTTATATGTGATATTATTCCTAATGAAGATGTACTGGAAGCAATACTTCAGCGCCTAACATTTCTGTGTGTAGCTCAATATATTTATGGTTTAAAGAATGACTCGTGGCTTTTCTCGATGATGAATGATATAATGCATTGTCCATGGCTATAGCAACATTATCTGAGAATTTAGCAATACTTGTTCAAACCATTCTACATAAATTTACCATTTATTTCATCATGATAGTCGGCTATGTTTCTACCTTCGAAAAGCAAATACCAAATCAGATTCTATGTGAAGTATTATTAATCGCCTGCTTTTTCCACTAGGGCTTTCCAGTAGATTAACTTCATGGAAAGCTTATTGTGAACTCATTATAATTGCATCAATTCAAACCTTTTCCTTTGTGAGTTGTTCAATCAACCATGGTTACAGTTAAGTAAAATATTGAAAGACCACAATCTCTGTACTGTTTTATTTTTCTCAGATATTTTCTTCCGCATCTGATAATTTATTCCTGTTCTGTTACTAATTTTTTTTGTTACGTATATGGGACCTTAATTCGCCTGTTTTTTATTTTCTTTAATTATGCTGTATGCAATTGAGTTATGTCACTGTAAAATTTTCAAAAATCAAATTTGTACTCTCCTGTACATAACAGGGATGGCAGTTTAACGGTAAGTCATGTAAATTGATTGATTTTATAGGAATAACAAGTGGTAAAACTTTAAATGCGAAACTATGTTTTTCAAGACAGTGTTCACAATATCCCAGACTGTGTCTGATGAATCGACTTGAAATTTAATACATCAAGATGATCTTCGGAAAGACGTTCTCTTTTGTAGATATAAGGCGATAAACGTTCTTCGAAAAGAAAACAATTAATTTTCCAAAACTGCTATAAATTGTCTACCACCAGCTGGAACGTATATATCCAATTTTCTACTCATTGACTACAAAACTCTGTCAAAAATAACAGGGTTGTTTCTGATTGCATAACACTCACCAATTACCTATCCGATATCTCAAATCTTTTTCATTTTCCACTGGAGTAGACATGATGCTTGAGAAATTGTTCACTGTACAGTCAATCATCTCGAACGAATTTCTATTGCAAGTCTTTTCACAATATGCACATTAGTCATTTTGGCGTTCGTATTGTGATTCATAACATAGAACTACAATAACAAAAGATTAGTTGTCAAATACAAATGTGGAACGCAACCAACTTGTCAACTTTCAAAGACAGGAATTGACAAATTGACAATCGAAAAATAATAAACAATGGATTAAATCCACCATTAAACTATAATGGTGTTACTGATGTCTGCAATAATCTTTTATGACCACAAGTAATACCCTGTTTTTTCTAATCGAAATGTTATTAAAAACATAATAAGACATTTGCTGATATATCTTATATTCAGTAATTATTAGTCCATTATCAAAACCTTTCTCGCTCAATATATCGGATTCGTCTTTCGGAAAATCATAGAATAGCCCCCTTAATTTCTGCCACATATTTGTAAACAGATGTTATATGTATTAATTTCCTTTTAAAATTATAAACTTCGAATAAATTAACCTTTGCAGTAACTTAAAGCTTATTGTGATAAATATTTATTTTCCTTTGATACTTATGCTTAAATTATTTTATTAATTTTTTTAAATAAATATTGCATTATTTTTTTATATATTACTCCTTTTAATGTAAGTGTAACCGGGTCTCAAATAATAGCTTGTCTATTACCTGCTGCATGTTACACGTAAGAAATAACAAAATATGGGGATCAACTAGAAAATGCCCAATGTGTCTCGGTAGTAAAATTTCTTGAGATTAAGATAATAACAGTGCACCATACATATTAATGAGCTAAGAATTCTAAGAACTGTATCAACAGGAAATGATTATTTCCATGTTTATTTCTTAAAATATATAAACCCAGAATTTTTTTTCCTTGAAATTTATTGTTTATAGATATCCAATAATTAGAGTTTTTTAATTTCTTTTAATATAACAATAATTTATCATTAGGGAAAGTATAGAATAAATTCTTGAAAACTATTTTCACAAAAATAATAATTTACTTCTACTCAGACTGCTTTAACGGAACATTCTTATTAAGAAACAAGTTTTCAATTTATGCATATATACAGAAATAGTTCTTTATTTTTAAATAGTAATCGAAATGGTTGCCACAAACATAGCTGCGATAAAATATTACTTTTATATTTATTATGTAAACTAAAAACGACATTAAAAATTAAATCATTGATGATAGTGCAGGTACATATAAAAATCAACCATTAATATACTATTTCTCAATTGCAATGATAACCCATCTCTTCCGTGTTCGATGGATGGGTCATTCTACATGTAGGTATTTATTTCATTTGCAAAATATAAATAATAACATAATAACACTTTTTCAAACTGAATTGAAACAGATTGCATTTTTAATTTTATTCAAAATGATGAATTATCATTTGATAAAGAACAAGTAAGAAAGACATTACCAAACAACACTAAAGCATTTTGTTCTGGGGGGGTTATTCTGGAGAATAGCGATTCGATACCACCATTAGCGAGAGTAAAAAGCGATAGCACGTGATATTGCAAAAGCGTGACGTAAATAGCGAGTGTCGCTCCGACCTATTCTACACAACATACTTAACTTTTTAGTAACATTTTTAAAATTATGTTTGCATTACGAACATGACATTGGTAATAGTGGTAATATTATGGGTTCTAATCTGTGATTATGGGGAAAAGGACATTTACATTTTATGTTTGTGGTGTTGATGTGTGTGCTTGACGTTTGTGAGTGTATAAAGTATATTATTATTCAAACATGTCAGGAAATCGAGAAGAGAGATAGCGCATGCCCAAAAGGAGCATTTAATACTGTTCATGTCAATACATCTACCAACAGATGCTTGGCCAAGAGCTGTTAATAAACTATTGTCAACATGTCTTTGGTAACTGCCATGACCAAGAAAAGATAGTGTACATAGAACCTATGCAAAGTTATATATATTACTGAATAAAAAATATACAACTGCAATGTTTTGTTTATTATTTTAGATTCTAATAAAAATCTTACAGGTAAATATGTTGAACGGATGTACAGTTCTCGACAAATAAAATGGGACATATATTTTTTAATTATTGTAAGTCAAGATTACATATATTGTTGAAAATATTTGACATTTATAATATATGCAAGGCATTTCATAACATTAATTGTTTTAGTAAAAAACTTACTCACACAAATAAAATTAAGCTAAAATCGTAATAAGATGTCCCATTTTATTTGTCGAAAACTGTAGCAACAGGCCTTTGATTAAATATGATATCGGTATTATTAATCAGATCTCTTGCTACTGCTTTTGTTAAACGGAAATTTATAATGAACTCCTCCTCTGTTATTGAAAAGGGGTTCAAAGTGCCCCTTAATCCTTGTCTTTGTATCCTTAGCCTGCGAATTACTCTTTTTCTTTCTTCTCTTTCCAACAAATGGATGGCTAGATATTGCCCATAGAAAGCTACCATTGTCGGACAAATAAGAAACAGAAAATTAGAAATTACTTTTATTCTGTATCAAATGTCAACTAAAAAAAAGCAAGTCGGTAAACAATAACAGTAATGAACTTATAAACACATCATAGCGATATCGATAAATTATAATAGGGACCCCATTTTTAGTCTTGCTAAATATAGCGAGATATCGCTAAGTTATGACGTCAAAAAGAATCATGGCAACATCGCTATGTCTGCAGAATACCTCGTAACGCTATTGACGTCATAAACTGACCTTGATGGATAGCGATATCGCTATCCTCATGAGAATAACCCCCCTGCCTTAGATAGAAATATGGGTCTAATATACAAATAAACACTACTGCCTCGTTTGACAAAGAAATCTATTTTTAATAACTTGTGTACTTTTGGGATATTATTATGTTGTTACTTTTATGTATATATTATTGGCTCTGCTCTTTAACTTTTATTTGAGAGATAAATAAAAATTATGAAGTAAATAAAGGCTGTCTTGACGTTCATAGCCATCGCGACTCGACCATTGGAGAAGATGAATGATTACTTATATTGCAAATTTTACAATGATGTATTCAAAATAAACTGGGGCGGGCCTGATTCGTTGTGCTAGCGGGTCGGTTTTGCCCCGTAGGCTGTAGTTTAGAGATCCCTGATCTATATCAGTGTATTGATATTATATGTAGTCTTTATTTCTCAAAAAAAACACACATTTCATTTCTTTTCAAAACAGATTTATTATGATCTCAACCGTTTTATTTTCATATTGCAAGTGTTTATTTGCGTAACACAAGCTCATTCTAATTATAATATGTTATTAATTGCCTTTTGCTTTTATATTTGAATTCATTTTTACTATTTCCTTTTTAAAAATACCATTTATCGTATATGCTGCCATGACGCTAAGTGATCTTTTAGATACACCCTGACAAGCTGTGACACTGTGCGCTTTAGTCACGGGGTGAACTTAGCAACAGGCGCTTTAGTTAGTTAAGTTAGCTACAGGTTTTGTAATTGCAAAAATCAGTTGAAACTCACTCAAGTTGGTTGAAACTTGTCATCAATTTGTCAAAACAACCAGACATAGCGCAACAGTTAACAAGTTATTTTGTATTATTTTGATTATTTGCTGTCGTAGAAAAAATATATTACGAAACTCGTTTTATAAACTCTTTAGTCACTCGTTTTACTAAACATAGTGACGAAAATGATCAAACTTGATGCATAATATATTATTGTGTTAGTTTTCAATAATCTATCAGGAAAATTTACTGGAAGTGGTAAATAAATTAACGAAGTAAGGTGTTTCACATAATACTTTTCTGACGCTTTCATTGTGGTGTTATTCGTCATTATTGTTAGTTACAATTACTGTTTCATATCTCTTTAACTATTTATTTTTATTATATTATTTTTGTAATAATACGTGCTAATTTTACCTTCGGAAACAGCTTTACATACAGTAACATGCCTTATAAAAATGCGGCATAGTCACGCTAGTCAATCAATCCATAAATATTATTCAATTAAATACCGTTAAACAGAATTAGAAGTTACCGGCGTACGGTACCATTAAATAACCTTGCTAACAATGTTCGCTTTTGTATTACAGCCCACATCTATTTTCTTGTTTATATTGGCAAGTTGTATATCTGTATATAATAATCCTTTATATTATCGTTGGTAGGTACTGTATAATTATCTAATCAAGAAATTTAATGAATGAAAATAAATAATTTTCTAATGTTTACCTTATTTTTATTATTTCTGAATCATAATACTCTAATACGTTAACGTTACTCTGTAGTTACGATATCATAAACTCAAACGGGCATCTACTGTAGGATCTCGTACAAGAGATCTTCAATGATAATCCAAGTACAAGTAAGTCACGTCGATCGTATCGACCAATACACGTTAAAAATTGTCGAGTCCGTTATAGTTCACAGTTCTGCCCAAAAAAAGCCCAGAACAATGCGGGTCGGTGTCTCGTGGGTTATGCAATCAAGACAGGCATTAACTTCCTTCATAACTTCCGTTTCAATATGCAAAAGCGACTCCAACAGCTAACATGCCTCGTTCTATTTATAGAATTTACCGCTACCTCTCTAATTAGATATTCATTTCTCGAGTGTTCATCAAAATGCACCGATATTTTGATCATACTAAGTAGACTATCATCCCATTTGGATGGTTTATTTACTCATTAGACATGCCGATGATTAAAATATAACCTTGAGCGTGTCCCGCGACGTGACGAAACGCTAAGTGTTTATCTTCTATTCGAAATATCTTAACAAAATTGTTCAGTGTTCTGCATAAATGAATTAGGTAAACGTAGTAAATTGCTTTTGATGATGTTTATTATACAATATACAGATTTAAATCAAATTACCGCAATTACTACGGAATAAAAGGTAATAAATTGCTTTTCCGAATTTTTAATTATTTTTATTTTAAGTCACAAAGCTATGTACATATCTAGTTCACGCTCGAATAGTAAAATTGTGCATAAATATGAGTATCAATATATGATTTTGAACTCTGTCACACATGATAACTTTTGTTTATGCACATGTATGTACTACCTACTGAAAATTCTTTCTGAATAGAAGCCACTATAATATGTTCGTATGGTTTTATTGTCCAGTGTGTTTTTACCCTCTCCACAATATTTTTTCATTCTTTCCTATATCTATTTTCGTATATCACTGTGGTATTTTTAATTTTCGGAAGAATTAACTTGCTCAAATCATGATGCTCGTGGTTTATCTCTCGGTCTATTGCCAATCAGTGCCCAATTGGTCTTCTCCTTCGAGTAATTGACGGATCTTGTAATTCATTAGAGTTCTTCTTCGGTTCATATATTATTATATTATTTTCCTCTCTAATGCTCTCTGTTTTTCTTTGTCTCTTTTGGAGAACATGATCGTTTTGGCTGCATATATTAATTGGTATATTTTGTGTAATAGCAAAATTAGCTGCTTTTCAGTAAAATTTGTATTTGTAGCTGCCGCTTTGAACTTTATCTATTACACTCGCGTCCCTTGATTTGATTCTATTTCATGCTTTCTTAATGAATCCGCCGGCAGCTTATATTAAGGAGAATTTATTCTACTATTAGAATGGATTTTTCCTAACATGTCCCTTTGTTCTAATTTTACTAATTCAATTGGGTAGTACTCCGATTTTCTTTGGTCAGTCCAAGACCATGTCTTTACATTCTGCATTTTTGGATATGTCTCTAAATACTGTCAATGTCTTCTCTAAACTCTGAACAGCATATGAAAGTTGTTGTGGTATTTACATCATTTGTCTATTACTTAGGTTGTGATATGGATTGTCTTTACAGTAGGTCTTCGGCCCCTAAACTCGTGTTAAAATGATTTTACATTCTAGGTCATCAAGTACCATCAATAAGATAAGCTAATAAGACAACAAAACTGGTCGATTTAATATCCATTTACAATTTTACTAATGGAATTAGATCTCTGTAGTGGTCACTAATTATTATTTAACTTAAAGTTACTGAATATAGACACAAGGCTCGTTAATAACAAATACGAACAAACTTTAGAGAAACGTCTGTCTGTGGCAGGATACTTAAAAATATAGATTGTAATAACTTGACAAGGTTAAATATTAAAATTTTATACAATTTTTTTTTTAAAAAAACAAAGTAAACACCACTGAGCGTCAGTCACTAATATTACGAAATAAAATAATATAATTCTATATGCCAAAATGTTGTAGCTGTACAGTTTTTAATATTCATATTCCACAAAATAAGAATCTCGACCCACTTCTTTCTATCTCTCTTCACTATTTTTGGTGAGACTCTTTTGCCACGAATTTATATTAATTGTTTTTCTTTTCTCCCATAATTAAACCTAATCGTTCGGTTTGTCTAATCATCTTTTACCCTGTCGTTTTGAATCACTTCTCTTTTGGTTAATACAACATTCTCTGACATCCGTGTACGAATTTAGTTGTTATTGAGTTATGAATATGAATTTTGATATCATGAATTACGTTCCTTCATTTGTTTGCATGATTGTCGTATAGTGTATTCATAATGAACAGTAAAGTAGTTAGGCTTACTTAATAACTTTTTGCATTTCAAACTCTCTGGATTATTTACATTTTATTAGCATTTCCTCCCTGACTGTATTATACATGTCTGTGTTAACATAACTACACTTTTTCATTACTTTTGGTTAACTCAAGCAACTCCATTTTCTTTAGATACCGTACGGGAAATAACTACATTTATTGTGTGTAGTTCTTTTCCTTGATCCTTTGGACTTTTCGAGATTTTTATAATTGCTTACAGGATCTGGAGATTGTTTTCCACAGATACAGACAACTTGTCCTACTTACAACTTCTTTTCTCCTTCCTTTCTTAATTTATTTTCTATGTACGTTTTGGCAGATGTCAAACAAATAAAAAATGAATATCTATTTTATGTATTTTGTCTTAAAATAAAAAAAAGAATTGATTTTTTTAAATATACATAAATAATATTCTATATGAGATCTGGCAATTTAATTGTGATGCCGATTCACATTCTGAACAACACAGTATTTGTTCTATTGTTGTCTTTAAGGCTGATTTTGTGTATCTAGAGAGACTATTAAACAGATACATGAGAAAATGTTCGTCTTTTGAACGCGTTTTTAATTTGGAAATAAATAGAAAAGTCGAACATTGTGAAGTTAACAGACAGACTTATTTCATTAGAATATTTTATGCAGAGAGTATTTTACAATTAATGCATTTAGACTTGATATTGCTATGATGAATAATCCACTTGTCTGCTTTAGCTTAAATTATAATTAGTCTAACGCTCTGAAGTTATTATTATTACTTAACGTATGGTCCCAAAGTTTTTATCTTTGAATTTGACATTGTCTGGTGTGTTTTCTATGTCGTCGGTATAAACACCGTCGTTTCCCTTCATCTCTGAATGGGACAATGTGAAATATATCTCATTATCTATTACAATCAGTTTATTGACAAATTGGATGCGTCTTAACGCACGACAACACCTGGGTATTCTTTCTAACTGGGTCGCGATATATTTTGGTGCTTCCCTTCGTTTTCGGAACACCACTTTATTTCGGGAAATTGCTGCAAAATCGGTGGTCTTTGAAACACCGAATCTTTGACCTACTTTTCGCTATGAAACTCCAACTCTGTCCTTAAGGGCTTTAAGGATACTTCGTTCCCTCACTTGGCTCAAAATTCTTGGTCGATTACTTTTAGGTAAATTAACGCACGACATTCCCTCTTCACAATCCTTTATGATTTGATAAATTGCACAATAATGGCAACATTATCACCCTTGGGCATTCACTCAACTAGATTGTAAATTCCTTTACGAATATCTAGCTTATAAGACATTTTGCCGAACGAGGTCACAAATACTAAACTGTTATAATTAAAACAAGTTAATTGTGACATATGACTTCCAGCGACAACTTAACCAAACGTCATTTAGTACAACTACAAATCATCTAAAATTTTTCCGAAAACTTTGGGACCATACATAAATCACTTGTCAGACCACATTGCACTCGCACTCAGTTAACAAGTTCATTTTATTTGGATCAACTCAAAGAATACAAATCAGTGGTAGTCATGCGTAGTCAAGAAGTTAGCCAAATAACTGTTTTACTCAGCAGCATTTACTATGTTATTGTACAGTTATTTGAAGTTTAAGTTCGGAAAGAAACACTCATCACTCTGCGATTTTTTGAAAATTGTAAATTTTAACTTCAATATTTGTGCAAATCCCTATATTTCATTGGAATGTAAATATTAATTTCTAAACTGGTTTATTTATGCTGATTGGACGAGTATTTCATCGGCAGTCACGCAGAATTTGTGCATGGGAAAGAACTATAACCAAGCCATTGAATATTTTACACATAAAGAAACTACGTAGGAGCTGAGAAGTGTATGATCTTGATCGCGAAAACAGCCTTTAACTTCTGGGGTTCCTCAAGCATCCGCGCTCATATACTAGTGTATATAGTATATGTAAATGACCCTCTAAAGAAGAGTTTACGGTTTAAGTCTGTAAACTCTTCAATAATGACCGAGAGGACAAAACACGTGTCAGAGAAAAATAAATCTGTCCTAAGTGAAACAATATAACCTAGTGTTTATTCGTTTTAATATTCATAATCATAGTCAGTTATAAGAATTAATTTTGTTTTTATTTCTAAAAATACAAAACAACTTAAAAGATCGCATAAATCATGCAATTAAGTTCAGGGGGTGACACAAAAATAACAACGTGCATCCATAGATAAAAAGCAAAGATTACATATTACGTTGTTCTGGTTTACCGCTAGACAGTTTTAGCAAAATGTGTTATATTAAAAAAAGTGTTTTAACTGAGGAAGACAAGAATAAAATTGTCGAAACGTTTTAATTATGTGTTTTTATTGTTAAATTTTAATATTTGACAAGTAATAAGAAACAGGCCGCTAATACCAATAATTTTAATGTTTTTATTACTTATATACTAATATACATATACCGGTGTCCCAGCGAAGGTGTAGAGTCCAGTATTAGTAGAAGGCAAAAATAATGTAGGAGAACTACTTTAAATAAAGCCACTAAATAAGAAAATAGAGATAGAATAGTTGAAATACTATGGGGATGTAGGTTGAGTGAGCTAGATAATGGAGTGGTAAAAAAATTATGGCTGTAAAGTGAAATGTATAAGAGAAGCAAAAGAAGTCAATTTTATATTCTAAATTAAAAACGGTAAAGATTCTATAGTTAGATTTTGCAATGTTTCCGTAGTTTTGCCGTAAGACCAACACATGTTCATATACACGAAATACTGTACCTCAACTTATAAACACTTTGTCAGACAATTACTAACAAGTCGTTTAGCGAAAAAAAGCAATCGTTAAGTTCATAATATCGTGGTGAAAAGGAAGTCAAACACTCTTAAAATTCTATTTTAGTAAACTTGATATTTACATAAAGAAACAAAATATTTTGAGTTATATACTTATGTCATACGTTCTAGATTATACAAACAACCTTCCTTTTTAATACGAAATTACTACCAGCGGATGATCTGTACTTTCACCAATGCATCCTTTTGCGTCATCCGAAAGTGAATTTTAATATAAGAGAATATTTGCAATGACATCATTTAAGTATACCTGCTGCAAGATATGTGTATACAAATATATGTAATATTCTTAATATCATGGTACTATACAAATTGGTACTTTATCATCACCAAAACATCCCATAAATATTTGTAATAAAATAGCCCATGTAAAATGGTTTTATTTATTATTAATAAGTATTATTATGGTGCTGTTGCAAAGAATAAAGGAAGAGAAAATTTTCGATATGTATAGAGTTACCAAAATCAATCCTCTTTCCGGTGATAAGTTTGGAAGCATAAAATGAAAAACGAATCGATATCAAAAATGTAATTTTAATCTTATATCTCTACTTTACTTTAAGGAATATCTGCAGTCGTATTATAAGCAACCACATAACCTTCATAATTAGCGTAATAAAGAACTTACTGATGATTCATTGTTCCTATTTAATTATTTATGTAGTTGAAGTACCCTATAGAAAGAGATCAATTCACATTTTTGGATAATAGTTTTTTTTTAGATAATTCTGTGAAACATCTAAGGACCGCAGCAAAAAATATGGTGTTAAAGTCTGTATAAGAAGGTTGATATCTGCATTAGCAATTTCAACTTCTTGACGTAGGATGTAGTGCTTGAGAAGATAAATATTTTTGACGTTTCAATAATAGTATAAATCAAGAAAGACAGAAGTTGACAGAGGTAATACCCGCCAACCTCCTTAGCTTCAATTTTCAAGTTCTAAATATTGAAATTAAAATCGATGGATGTAAAACGAGCCTAATTTTCTACTATACGTATTTGAAAAATAAATAAATAATCATGAACATTTGGTAACAGTGTAGCTCCCTAATTGTTATTTCCTAATAATTAAGAACACAAACCTTTGAACCTCGTGGAGACAATAAAGAATACACGAGAAACCAATAGACACCATAGAAGGGATAGCAGTAAATACTGATAAACAATAATTTGAATCAAACTAAGCAAAATTGTCCAGTATGGGCAAATATTGCACAAAGGCAGCTTGTTTTGATTCGTCATTATCAAAATCATTTGTATGCTATAGTATAGTCAAGCATCAATCGAGAATATTTCGTAAGCTTCACTTTAAGATGACTCGAAATGCTAGTCAAATTACCTAAAGCAAAATACTTAAAATATAATACGTTGATTGACTATGTAAATGTATTCAGTTTTACTTGAAAACCTTACGTGAATATAAAGAAAAGCACCATATGAACCCGCATTCTGTTTTTAAGACTAGATAATTGGAAAAATAAATTTCAAAATAGAAAGGTACACATTATGATTATTGTTTGCAATGACATTAATGGCAACCCTAAGTTATCCATAACCCTAAAGTTTTTTAATGTACCTATATGGTCAAAATGTGAACATTTGACTAGTAAAATTTTGGAACATATTGTATTTGACACCATAATTATTTATTGTCGCATCTCACTAAAGCCATTCTACTATATATAATAGCTTTTTATTTTTAATACAGTTAAGAATTATTTTAAATTTTACTATTTAATTTGTGTTTACAGTATTAATTGGTTTATACAAAGAATTAAAATCATATATTCGTTGAAAAAGTTGATACGCAGCTAGTAAAGTATGATAAATCTTTGCCGCTGATGACATAGATTCTGCTATAACTAGCGGTGAGCTACAAATGTGCCTTGCTCCATATTTGTCAAAAGCCTTCTTTATTCCCTTCCGTAAGTTGGACCACCAGATAATTAAGTAGCAGATTTCACAACTATTTTCATATAACTTATAGTAGTATTGCGTGTCCCGAGACTGGTATTTCTAAATAATATTTTCCAATTAACTGCCTAACTCTAGCGGAGACAAAAAGTATTGTTAAAGAAAAAATCACGTTTCATTCAATTTTCATATCATTCCTTTACTTAAAAGTTTCAACCAACCGAATGCTATGTTGTTTCTGAAGTAATTTCATTTGAATATGGGATATTACTCACCACAAGAGTATTACACTACACTATGCCATTATATATAACAATAACCGTCTAATTGCTTAAAAATGTTATAAATAATCGACGTTTGTTGGTACTGAATAGTTCATAGAATAATGTTTCCTTCCTTGCCACTATGTCGTAATAGGTAATATCAATATCATAAAAGCATTCACTGAAACATTGAGTGTCCCTACAAAAATAAATACAAGAAAATAATAACAGTGAAAGTGTCTGAAAACAAATAGCCGTAATGATTTGTAGGAACAAAGTGTGACATAATTATAAAAAATATTCGTCTCACCACAATGGTCTTTATAGGCGAATTGAAAAGATCATGCGGGATGACATTGCGTAATTGATTTAATTTAATGAAGCAATACCGCTTTAGTATTTAAAATGAAGAAACTCTCTTAGTCACAGAATATACAAAGAAAATATTGTGTTGCATCACATTTGTTTTCAATTTTTGTTCGTTTGAAGACTAACTGACTGATATAGTTCAAAAAATTAGATTTACATTTGCGTTTATTTCACTTGACGAAGATAATAATATATGAGAATTTAAGAAAAATTGTTATGTTGGAATTCCATATATTATTCTGTGTCCCAAAAGTATTTTAAAAGAATGTGTCAAATTTACTATTATTCTATATTTAATAAATTGATATGTAATAAATAGTGCAATGTTGATTGTAGGAAATGTGGGTGCAAAGATTACACTTTAAAAACACACAATGTTTTAGCACCATATCACACACAAAAGCATAGGTTAAGACCGTGGGCATATTTTGATAACGAAGTCTATTGAAGAATGTTAATTTTTCAATCGCTTTTTGAAGTAAACTTTAGATCACCGCAGAAGCAAATAGCTTCGCTATTAAAATTCGTATATTGTGCCCACCCAAATACTTTTGTGTGGTGATAAGGTGTTAAAACAATAGAGAAAGGGCGTAAGGGAAGCAGGACAGAGAAAAGGGAGTGATACACACGCAGAGAGAACGAGTGAGAGAGAAACAGTCAGATAGACATAATTTGGAATACCATATGTTCTCATAAAGATTTGAAAGTCGTAATGTTCGTAATACTTTGAAATTACGAAGATTTCAAAATATTATAAATGAGCAAATGAAAATGTATACTTATGTGTATAGTGTGCTCGAATGTGAATTGTGAATATTAAAACCAGAAATATTAGTGTTTCTTTTTTAAAAAATTCGAATTATTCTAAAGTATGCCGGAAATACTTGTAAATGTACGATTGTGTATTACTTCACCGAAGAATGAAACTGGAGAAGATTAACAAGACTGTGAGCATTGTTTGGTTGCTGATTTCAAGAAATAGTCAAAAAAGCCCATCACGTACCACACCGAGAAAAATAAAATGTTCAGTCAACACAAAACACTTTCAGTCAACATTTGTGTTTATTCACCTATAATCTATACCTCATCTGTTTTGATGCAATGCAAGTGAAGTTGTTGACACTTGCACATTGGCGCAACATTTTCGTGTGTTGTATAAATAAATATTATTAATTGAATAGACAAATGAAATATATTGCAACAACTACACGTATTTGTTGGCCTAACAATGGCCAGTTATTGTATGAGTTAGAATAATTTCAAGTCAACAACTCGTATTTGTTAAATGAATATAATTTTGTCGTTCTTTGAAATCCTTTTTCAGTTGACTGAAATATTCTAGTCTATTAATACAAGACATATGAGGTTTCACTTAAGAGTGTGTTAATTTTCAATATACAAATTCTTGCATTTGGTCATCATGAGTTTAAAATGTATGAATAATTTAAATTTATGTTGAACCGTCACTTTTAAGTTAAAGCTAAAACTGTTTTATGCAGCAAGTAGGTAACTATATTTAATTTGTTTTTACATCAACTTTTGAACTATGATACTAATTACCGACATTACATTCGGTAACATGAAATCTGTATAGTTTCCGAAGACATACAAATAAAATGTTGTTACTTAGGTACATAGTAACAGTCCTGAGTTTTAACGTAAGTGTTCTAATTCAAGATAAATTTAAATTACCAATAAATTTTAAACTCGTGAAAAATCCAATACTAGAACTAAAACAGAACAATAAAATAAAATAATGTAGTGTACTAGAATGTCTATCTATATTGCTGTTATTCTTGGTTTCCAATGAGTGTTATTTATTTTTATTCTTCCTCTGGGTGGAAACAGACTAGCAAGAAAGAATATTTGTAAGGCGTATTGAGTGTCTAGAAAACACAATTAAAATGTAAATACTAAAAACACAGTAAAAAAATTATATCGCCTTCTGATAGGCCATTATTATCAAATAAAGTTAATTGTTCTCCGTGACTTTATCAATAGTTTTTTTTATTGTGTAATCACTTTTGAAAGAAGGAATCCAATTTAGAAAACAGATTTACAGGGAAATCTGGAAACATTCTGCCGAAGTCGTTTTCAATCTAAAAATAATATTACATGCATAGATACGAATGTCTTACATAAATAATTGCTTACTAATGCTGTAGCATCCTTGTGCTTTAATATTGGCCAATCTTCTATAAATTTGCTTATAGTTTGAACTCTACTTTCTCGTCTTAGAATGAATGTGTTTTGGGAATGCTTTACTGCTAAACTCCATGGTTCTGAAGAATACTTTAACCAAACAGCGCTTTCTCGCATTGTATATAAAAAGTCATACGTTGTATATTTTGTTCGCCTATTAAAGCTGTTGGATTCTGTGCCATTGTTAAATGATAAAGAATCTTCCGTAACATTGACTTTTTCAAGTACTTGAGGAAGTATAACTATGTTACTACAAGTACCATGATATATTATAGAAAAAATTATTTGCAAAATTTAGTATAGATATATGTATACTAGGATGCTAATGGTAAAAGTTTGCGCTATTTACCTGTCAAAAATGAAAAATGTTCTAATGTATTTTTTTGGATTTCATACTGCTTTGAATTATGCTAGATATAAAAAGGTCTACTTGTAATTACGGATGACTTTTCTGTTGGTTTTTCCTCCCTAACTCGAATTGTATAATTATAATTTTAAATTTCGATATTTGTCGATCAGTTTTGCTTTGGCATTTATAAATTTGCTTGTAGTGTTGTCCTTTGTATTTACACGGGGCTAGTTTCCGTAGAAAATAGTTCACATATTTGTTTCGAAAATATTTCGAAATCAATTGCGTTAGGTATTCTAATAGCAACGGAAAAGAAACTAGAATATAAAATCCATATTCGCTATGAAGCAGAGTTACTTACCCACCACACGCCGTCATCGAACCGTTTATTATAAGGTCTACTAAAATATTCCTGGCTTTACTTGGTAGTCCCTGAAGGCTGCCAAGACAACATTTCCAGCAGTAGTAGCTTTTAAAAGCACTTTTAGGTCTGATAAAAATAAAAAAACAATTTTTAAGTAATAACATGTGCCAACTTTTTTTATTTGGTCAAATTTCAAAATAGATCCTATTGGTCGAGAGTTGTGTGAACGGAAATGAGTCTCTTGAATGCTCACCACTTCATGTTTTTCCTCTCGTCTATTCTACACTCCCTGTGCTCTGCTCAGTTTGTATATGATCTGTGAGTGAAAAGGTTGTGTACTGTGCAATGCAATTTTTCTCAAAATGTTATATTTTTAGCGATGATTTATTTCTCGTAGCGGATAAGTATACTCATTTTTATAATTTTAGTATTTATAGTTTAACCTATAAAATGTACTAAATGGCAAAATGGGTTGCCTTAGTTTATCTGATTCCTTTCGTTACGTTTGTGGGGAATTTATAGTGAATAAACTTGCAGAATATGACAGATTTTCTGAAGAAAGTATATTATGCACATACTTCGGAGTAAAACTTGGTAAGCAAAATAAATCATTGTCCCCACCTAAAGTGTGGGTTTAATTTAGCCTTAATTCTCACCAAATTGAAATATAAAGATATTGGGCAGTGATTTGAAATTGTTTTTCGTGCTTCTTGGACAACAAGCAGCATACACCCAGTACCTATACTTCTTCTGTGAATGAGACACTGGACAAAAAGAAGTGGCCATCTAGGAAAGCATTAAACCTGGAAACAAAAATGTAATAAAGAACACGAAAAATGAGTGTGCTTAAAACCACACTGCAGAAGTGAAAACTTCATCAAGGCTCTCCCATGTAACGGTCGCCGAAAGAATCGCCAAATTGAAGACGTAATAAGCGACAACAGTCACCCCCGTATCCAAAATTTCACAAACATTCATCAATTTTCAAAAAACTCTTCCGCCATTTTTTTCTGCCATTTTAACTTTGGATTCGTGATCGGCGACCTCAACCAGCCCCGTATCGAAAATTTCACATTCATACGTCAATTTTCAAAAAATCCTTCCGCCACTTTGTTTTTTTTAACATTTTGACTTTGGATTCGTGATCGGCGATCTAAGACACCCCCGTATCTAAAATTTCACATTCATACGTCAATTTTAAAAAAACTCGTCCGCCATTTTTTTTTTGACATTTTGAGTTTAGATTCGTAATCGGCGACCTAAGACACCCCCGTCTCCAAAATTTCACATTCATACGTCAATTTTCAAAAAATAATTCTTCCGCCATTTTGTTCTTTTGACATTTTGACTTTGGAATTGTGATCGGCGACCCCCAAAACACCCATATCTAAAATTTCACATCCATACGCCAATTTTCAAAAAACTCATCCGCCATTTTTTTTTTGATATTTTGACTTTGGAATCGTGATCGGCGACCCCCAAAACCCCCGTATCTAAAATTTCACAGCCATACGTCAATTTTCAAAAAAAATCTTCCGCCATTTTGTTTTTTTTGACATTTTGACTTTGGATTTGTGATCGGCGACCTAAGACACCCACGTATCTAAAATTTTCACATTCATACATCAATTTTCAAAAAAATCTTCCGGCATTTCGTCTTTTTTGACATTTTGACTATGGATTGGTGATCGGCGACCTAAGACACCCCCGTATCTAAAATTTCACTTTCATACGTCAATTTTCAAAACATCCTTCGGCCATTTTGTTATGTTTCGACATTTGAATTAGTGATGGGCGACCGTAAAAACTTCCAAGTGCCTAATTTTAATCAGACGAGAGAGAAATTGATTTCAGCCGGCTCCGCCCACTGTGCACGTTTGCGTAATCGTTTAAATAAAATTATTTCCTAGTAGGGGCACAGAAATGTCGAAAGCAATCCTCCTTTTCACCTTTAAGGAAATACACACGTTCTGGAATTATCGTATTTTAATTCAAATCATTATTAAAATATTAATCGACCCCTGTATAGATAAAAATATCAAGTCATGTGGGAGACCGTTATGTATTCTGTGGAGATGCAATTCGCCGGACCGTAATACATTGATCGCCAGTACACATGAGAATCTGATATTTATTTTTCGCCCGTCCGGAATACATTGATATTAGTACACATTTAAACGGCCATTTTTCTTACCAAATCCTTCTACAAACGACCTTTAAATTGCCGGTACCTTCGATTGCGTGCGACTGCCGACTCGAAATAAGCATACAAAAGGTCCCAAAAAGCCGATTCCTTAAGACCCCGAGTCTTGTTGTGCCCTCGCAACCTTCAAAATTTCGTATTTCACGCTTAAAAGTGAATATGTGGTGCAACTCAGTTCGCCTGTCAGTTTGACGTTTCTCGGGATTTTTTGATTGTCACGTGAATCGTCATGACGTAAGCCATTTTGCTGTTAAAACATCGAGTGCACGCTCTTCTTTAAAAGCCCATATATTTACAACCGCTCCACTTAGGAAGGAAATCTCTCCGTCGACCGGAAATTCAATGTCGCCCGTACACCAATGCCAAAGGGCTTTCAATTTCGCGTATCCAGAGAGGCTTCAAAAATTTGCTCGATTCCAGTAAACGCTCTTACCTCCACTTCACATCAAACTTGGCTTGATGAAACAACTTATTAAGGCTTTGTTAAAAGAAGAAAACTGTTTTAAATATCTCCGCCTCAAGTTTTCGTATGTTCTGATATCCAGAAACTTTCTCAAGAGGAAGTGTTTGAAAGTAAAATGGAAATAAGTGAAAAGCTTGTTGTCAACTTAAAAAGACCAAACTATAAATGTCTCGTAATAAACGTGTTAACGAAATTCAAAGACTTGGGTTGTTTGATGAGTTTGAATGTTCATTTCTTAAATTTGCTTTCGGACTATTTTCCCGACATTATTGTTGCTGTTTGTGAAGAACAAGGAGAAAGATTTTACCAAGTTGATGGAGCGTAGACACCAAGGTAGGTTAAAATCAATATAAAGCTTGGCTATTGTTGGATGCTGCACAGAGGACACCCACATGCTGCCTACAATAGGTAAAGTGTCAAAAGGTGCTTTGAAGGGAAAAGGAAAAGACAGCATAAGGACCTATGAACGGCAGGATAATTTAGCAAATCATTTTTAAAGTTTGAGAAGTAATGAATTTGTAAACAAAACATATTTAAAAAATGAGGTGTGGCCACCACACGACTTTCTTATACGTATGAGCGTTTGAAACTATACAATTTTAAGATTTTTTTTATACAAAACTTATTCAAAATCCTATTCTAAGTACTTTCGTTCTCTTAATAAATCGCTATAGAATACATACTTTGCAAGATATTATCAAAAAAGTGCTCCTCGCTAAGAGTAAAAGTGCTACTTCCGGTCCGAATTTTGAAATTTCATATATACAAAAAATATTGAAAATCCAGTTCTAAATACTTTTGTACTCTTGATAAATATATATAGAATGCATAATTTACGACATATTTGCAAAAAATCGCTATTCGATAAGAGTAAAAGTGGTACTTCCGGTCTGAATTTTGAAATTTTTTTTATACAAAAGATATTGAAAATTATGTTCTAAGTACTTTTATACTCGAAACATACTTCTCTAAAAAGCATGACTTGCGAGATATTCGCAAAAAACTGATTTTCGATAAGAGTAAAAGACCTACTTCCGGTTGGAATTTCGAAAAACTTTTTTAAGACAATTTGTCTCAAACTTAATTTTAAGTACATATGAATTCTTTATAAATTTGTTTAAACTTAGTAGTTGACGAATAATTGGCGAAATTCGATTTCTTCACTGAAGTAAACTACTACTTCCGGTCTGCCGATTTTACTGAAAATCTAATCAGATCTCAAGAGGGAGATTATATTTGTTAATATAAAATTTGGAATTGATACCTATAGCGGTTTGACCGCTATCGTGGTCACACACACACACACACACAGAGAGACACACACACACACAGACATACACACACACAGACATTTTTTAAAAACCACTTTTTTGGTATCAGGGGACATCAAAACGTGGACATCTGCAAAAATCTCGAGGTCGAAAATTTTCATCATCACAATACTTCCTTATACTACGTATAAGAAAGTAAAAGAGCTAGTCTTTGCCAGAATATGTAAAAAAAGAAAATGTGAAAAATCCGTGATATACGTGACTGAGAAATAGTACCATATTTGAAATTAGACCACCAAATAATAAAAAATTCAGTCATACTTTTTTAAGGCTCAAATATTGCAAGCTTGTATAACCGTTTTACAAATGAGATATATATCAATAGATATTTTGTGCTCTCATTCTGTAAAAATGGAGAATCCCTAAATATTACATATTACATGAATTATAAAATCATACCCTCTGATCAGTCAAAACCAATTAAAATTTGCATTAATACATTCAAGATTACATATCTTCAAATTATATTTTGAAAGTATTAAAATGTTGATATGGGTGATTTTTATTTTTTCATGCATTTACGACATAAATTTCAACGTAAAAGATTAAGTTGCTTCCGAAGCATGGATTATAAATAGTAACAAAGATGTTTTCTAAACAACAACAACACGATATCTAGCAATCCCTAAGCAAATACTTCTCATTAATTGTATACTCCATATTTGAATAGTAAGTTGCAGTCTCTTATACAATGAATACAAAGCCAGTCCGGAATGACGAAGTTAATAGATCGTGCAGTCTCTACTCTACTTCTTTACTAAATTTTACATGGAAAAAATGTTTGCTATTTTTATGGAACACAGCGGCACATAATAACTTACGAAGGAAATTGTTTCGTAAAATGTTCGAGCATACGAGGTATGATCAAATATACGGTGAGTACTAAATAAACAAAAAATATTATAGTATCAGTTCTATTAAAAAATATCCGACCTCATTCTTTTGGTTCACTTTAAAATCAATTACGCAATTTGACGTAAAATACTCTAAAAAAAACTGCCTCTATGCGATATAAAAATAATTTTTCTCCATCTTATTTTACAATAATACTCTTTTAATAAAAATGGTTAGAAACTGCATATTAAGTTAAAGATAAGAATACATGGAATTAAGCAAAAATTATTGGAATTAACTAATATATGTTATGGTTAGTTTTAAAAGTTAATGTAAAGAGTTAGTTGATAATTTTTAATGCTATTATATACATAAATCTTTAGTGTTATATATTTCGTAAATAACGTAGTCTACCAAAACTTATGATAGTGGCTGAAAAGATACTATACTGAATTATTTTCTAGCAAAACATTGAAAATATGTCTAAGGGCTACTTACTTTATTTTTAACTACACACGCATTTTAAATTACCATAACTAAATAAATATTATGTTAAGAAGTATACAATAGTGAATCTTTTTATATGTTTCTATTTTCAAAAAATCACTGTTTCCTATACAACCAGTTCCTGCATTTTTTACTCTCACTAAAACATATGATCTAATTCCCTTTAATCTCTGTAGAAACAGTACCTCCAGTTTGTAACGGTAGGCCCTGTATATCAGGAATAAAATATAAATATAATATAACATCCAAACTATTTATATTTAGGTAATGTATGTCATAAAATTAAGGTAGATAATAAATCAACACAGATCAGGAAACATATATTACTCATTTATTTGTATGAAATTATTATATTCCTGTTTAAAATGTTCCTATATAAATTCTGTATATGTAAGAAAGAAATAGTGCGTAGGTGTATCTGTGTGCAAGAAACTCAAGTGGCGCCAATGTTATCAAATTCAGACAAGAGTTTAGGCGGCATTAACAAGAAACGGTGTGTATACAATCAATACGTGGGCAACCTTGAACGCTACATATTTTGCGAGTGCATGTTCTCACGAATAGAGTTTGAATGGAGGTAAAGTACATAAGTGGCACGGGGAATTCCCTAAAAGAATACGGTGTGACATGCCTTAAGCAAGGAGAGGCAAGCAGACGCTCCCTAGCCCGTAAACAAGTAGGTTCGCAGGTCCCGTTAAGTAAAATAACACTGGACCGCACCCAAGAAAAAGGGAACCATCTCACAGGCTAACAGTGCGAATACAAACATAGTAATTCCAAGCATTAGTTAAAAGTGATATAAAAGCCTGGTGAGAAAAGAAATATATGTTTATTAAAATAAGTGTGTGCCGTATCTCGGGACAAAGAAGACGACGGGTTCAGTCTACCCTGGGAAAAGCCGCCCGTTGAAGACACCGTTCCAGCGTCACAGCATAGTCTAAAGGTACCCAACGTTGTTTGAATTAAAGGCCTCTATCATGCATGCAAATTTTGTGAATAATTAATTAGAATCTAATAAAATTCACGAGATATGATTTATATAAGGCAACATTGTTGAATCAATTTATTGTATTTGTCCATGTTGTAATTGATTCGTAATTTGTATTGTGTTGTACCATTTGAATTGTGTTTCGTTCTATAGCCTTTGTTTGTAACCTGATCTGTGTTGATGGTGTTATAATCAATATATTCATAATATTTAAATATCTTTTGCATATTATTTGTCTACCTTCACATAAGAAATTTGGATTTTAAAAAAAAGAAGTAATAGTACGTTCAGATAAATAATCTTAGTGTCTAAATACCCGAACCGACCTGAAATTAAGAGTTTTGTGCGAAACCGAACCATTTATCTGAGCTAAGTACGAGGAGTGTTCATTAAGTAAATTCATTTCATCAATAAGTCAATTTTAGTCATTTTAATTATATTATTTAAATCTGTATTATTACATATGAACATCCCACTTTGGGGCATTTTATTCATTTTTATGTAACTTTAAATACCGTACTATTACAAGTTATTCTCAATTATCCACACATATTAATATTATCAAGAAGCTCTCTTCACTAAAAGAACTAAACTATTTCCTAGTAAAACTAATTTCTTGAGTTGGTAGAGAATCGTTATTAAAAGTACCTATATGAATTTAGGGCAAAAGTGAAGTATTTAAAATTGGAATTAATAAATATGAACTGTGTTTGGCGAGAAAGAGACTGAATTTATTTACTTGCATAAAGAATATACGGGCATTACAGTTTCTACTATTAATCAAGAAATTGTACCAAACGTTTATAGGTCATTTGAAACTCCACTTCATATGTATAGAAAAAAATGAGGTGTGGCCACCACACGACTTTCTTATACGTATGAAAGTGTTACTTCCGGTCCGAATTTTGAAATTTCATTTATATAAAAAATATTCCAAATCCAACTTTAAGTACTTTTGTACTCTTCATAAATATATATAGAATGCATAATTTACGACATATTTGCAAAAAACCGATTTTCGATAAGAGTAAAAAGCCTACTTCCGGCAGGAATTTCGAAAAAAACTTTTAATAAAATTCTTCTTAAATTTAATTTTAAGTACATATGAATTCTTTATAAATTTGTCTAAACTTAGTAGTTGACGAAATATTGGCAAAATTCGAGTTTTTCACTGAAGTAAACTACTACTTCCGGTCGACCTAATTTGCTGAAAATCTAATCAGTTCCCAAGAGGGAGATTATACACGTAAATACAAAATTTGGAATTGATATCTCCAGCGGTTTGACCGCTATCGTGGTCACAGACAGACAGACAGACAGACAGACAGACACACAGACACACACAGAGACATTTTTTAAAAACCACTTTTTTGGTATCAGGGGACCTCAAAACGTGGACATCTGCAAAAATCTCGAGGTCGAAAATTTTCATCATCACAATACTTCCTTATACTACGTAAAGAAAGTAAAAATGAGGTGTGGCCACCACACGACTTTCTTATACGTATGAGCGTTTCAAATTATACAATTTTAAGAATTTTTTTATGCAAAACTTATTCAAAATCCTATTCTAAGTACTTTCATTCTCTTAATAAATCGCTATAGAATGCATACTTTGCAAGATATTCGAAAAAAAGTGCTACTCGCTAAGAGTAAAAGTGCCACTTCCGGTCTGAATTTTGAAATTTCATGTACACAAAAAATATTGCAAATTCAACTCTAAATATTTTTGTACTCTTAATAAATATATATAGAATGCATAATTTACGACAAATCTGCAAAAAATCGATATTCGGTAAGAGTAAAAGTGGTACTTCCGGTCCGAATTTTGAATTTTTTTTTATATAAAAGATATTTAAAATCATAATTTAAATACTTTTATACTCGTAATGTACCTGCCTAGAAAGCATGACTTGCGAGATATTCGCAAAAAACTGATTTTCGATAAGAGTAAAAGACCTACTTCCGGTTGGAATTTCGAAAAACTTTTTTAAGATAATTTGTCTCAAATTTAATTTTGAGTACATTTCAATTCTTTATAAATTTGTTTAAACTTAGTAATTGACGAAATATTAGCAAAATTCGATTTTTTCACTGAAGTAAACTGCTACTTCCGGTCTACCGATTTTACTGAAAAACTAATCAGATCTCAAGAGGGAGATTGTACACGTAAATACAAAATTTGGAATTGATATTTACAGCGGTTTGACCGCTATCGTGGTCACAGGCAGACAGACAGACAGACAGACAGACAGACAGACACACACAGACACAGACATTTTTTAAAAACCACTTTTTCGGTATCAGGGGACTTCAAAACGTGGACATCTGCAAAAATCTCGAGGTCGAAAATTTTCATCATCACAATACTTCCTTATACTACGTATAAGAAAGTAAAAATAAGGCGATACTTCTGATAATTTATTAGACTTGCTTAACATTTTTTACTTTAAATTTGTATTTGTTTTTATATTTTATACATTTTAAATATTTTTTAAACACAGGTATTAAAAATTCACTAATATTATATCTTTTGCGCATTCTTTAATTTGCTTAATGATTTAATGCTTGAAAATACTAATCTGTACTATAAGTTTGGCGCTTTGAAGACTTTTTGACACAGTGTAACTGCGATATTTTCATACTATTCATTATTCCTGAATTATCATTCTAGTGACTTCAAAAGTTATTTATGCTATATGTAGTGCAAGTCTTAAATTAATAAGTCGTAACCGTATTAATTCAGATATAACGTTTTCTAGCATTTTCTAGAATTTTCTGGAATTTTCAATTTTTCAAAAACTGCGCAATTTTTAACAAAAACTTGCTTTCTCGGAAACATGAAAACTCCTTATCTCGGAAACACTCCAATAAATAATAAAACAAATTCATGTCGGTGTAATCAACTCTTAAATTCAATTTTAAAAATATATAAGTTTGTGTTTGTCCGTCGTTATCGAACACTCTGTATAAATTAAGACATTTTTAAATCCTAAAACTTATGATTACCTACAAATAGACACAAATACCTAATGGACTTCACCGCTTCGCTAGGCCATAAAAAAAATTATCGGAGATACATATAAAAACATGAAGCAAAGTTATTTGTTAAATTCCTTTACATTCGTCTGTCTTCTTTCTCAGTTTTACTACTTAAGGGCATGATCGCAACAATATTTCAGGAGGTAGAGTTTTACTAAAAGTATTTTAAGCAATCTATTTTATCTGAACCTAATATCTCTTGTAGTAACATATAAATATTATACGTTACGTCGTATATAGTTTCTCAAAATTTTTCATGAAATTCTTGTCAATTATGTCTGATGAATCAACCAGTATATTATATTACACATTATATTAACAAATATGTATATTGACAGATGCCAATACAATTAGACTTTCTTCACAAGGACACTATATTGACAATTTTCTTAAAACTGTTGTTTTACATTTCAAGTAAAGCGTGTAACACAAAGACTTAATTTGCATATAATCTTTACAACTCGAAAGAATAAGTGTTAATATCAAACAAGTTTACGAATTACAGAAGGAGAAGTTGTTTCAAAAATATTTCGTATACCAGGCGCTGGAGTATATACGAGGTAGGCGCCATAAATTATCGGCCTGATATACAAAAAAAGAAACTTGGAACAATATAAGAATTTTTATTTTTCAATGTAATCTCCCCTAACATATACACTTATTACAACGATTAATTAATAATTCGAAACCCTTGTAAAAATAATCTGAAGTTTTTCCGTCAAAATGTTCTATACCAGCTGCTTGCAACTCACTGTCGTCCCTAAAACTACGTCCCCTAAGGTCATTTTTTAAATTAGAAAACAAACAAAATCACAAGGACCATATCTGGACTATACGGTGGATGCTCCAGTTCTTGAAAGCCGCATTCGCGGATGACAGCTTGTGAAATGGCGGCAGTATGGACGAGAGCATTGTCGTGCAATAATCGCACACTTTTTGTCAATTTTCCACGACGTTTTGCACGAATACTGTCTCTTAATGTATGCAATAAAGACGCATAATATGTGCCGTTCACACTTGTATTGCGCTCTTTAAAGTCAATTAGCAAAATGCCCTCATAATCCCAGAATATTTTGGCCACCACCTTTTTTGTTGATTGAACGACTTTCGCCCTTCTAGGACGAGGTTCATCAGGTCGCTATGATTCCATGGACTCCGTTTTCGATAGAGGATCGTAAAACAGAACCATTGTTTCATCCCCTGTGACAATAGACACCCAAAATTGGTTTTGGGTCGTCTCCACACATATTTAAAAACGACTGCGCACATTCGACTCGACGTTCACGTTGGAGTGCAGAAAGGAGTTGCGGTACCCATCCAGCACTAATTTTATTCATACACAAATTGTCCTAGAGAATTCGGCGAACACTTGTTTCGGAAATGTTTGTTATCGCTGCTAATTGCTTCACTTTCAAACGGCGATCTTCCAGAACTAAATGTTCAATAATTAAAATTTGTTGAGGCGTTATCACTTCAATTGGTCGACCCGGCCGATCAGCATCTTCCAGGATTCTTGTCCCAAACGGAAACATTTTGCCCACTTTTTTACAGTTTAATACGAAGGAGATGAATCATCGTAAACGCCATCTAAACGTTGTTGAATGTGATAAGGTGTATGTCCTTCTTTTGTTAAAAATTTAATGACCGCGCGGTACTCAATTTTCGTTACTTCAGACATTTTCGTGCGCTAGTTACGTTGATTGGTTAGTTACTGCACACTACTAGGCTTCGAACCGTCATATTTATAGTGTACACCACGCGTATGTGTATGCATGACGTGACGGAGTTTAAACACGTTTGAACCAGTATAAGCGTGTCAGCCCGAGAATTTATGGCGCCTACCTCGTATTCTGGAAAAAGATCTTTTATTTCTTGAGTATTCATGTAAACAAATTTCATTGAATTATCTATCATGCAAACTAATTTGACAATCCTTGTATGAAAATTGTATATTCAGATTTATCTATAATATAATTTAAGAATACGGTTTAGCACGTTTAGAATGGAGAATAATTGTTCTAGAAAATACATGTGATATTTTTGTGCTATTTAATAGCAGACAATTTGACTAACGGATTTTATTTGTAAGTATAAAATTCTCGACAGATTGACGAGAGGTTCTTTCAAAAAATCTTAGAAGCTCATGAGTTAAGGTTTTTTCTTTCTTTTGCAAATGGCAATTCTTGGTAAACTATTCTTACCCATAAAAGTTGTAGAACAATAACATAAATTTAATTAAATTACTATGAGACTTGCATTTTTTAAGAACTTAAATAATTTTAGTTCTGCAAATAATGCAGTAAGTTTAAATTATATTCATGTTTCTAGTAACATAGTAAGAGGAATCTTATAAATACTTCACCACGTAAAACTACCATATAATTTAGTAGACATATATTACTATGTATAGCTCGTTATTTCTCGGTGTGTTGTAAGGATAATTTAATATCATGTCGAATTAACTTCAGCTGTTATATTCAACTTATTGTGCGTAAATTTTACGTTTAGACTACATCGTTTTTTATAGATAATTTACTGAGTATTTATAGATGATTACTTTTTGAAAATATGCAATATGAAAAACTCACCGTAATGATTCATAGAGGTTTACAATAATAGTCTGATTTTCAGATAAATAACAAAGATATACATTCATAATAACAAAATTATACTATATAGGATGCCTTTTCAATAATTACTCTTCATATACTCATCGTTTTCTTTACATTATTGTTTTTTTTTCAAAAACTATATGAATGGATTTTAACTCGATCAAGTCAAATTAGTATCATCATTTTTAGCAAAGATGAATATAAAATCGATTATTTAATTTTATTTGTATGTATGCTAAAGGCGATAAATTTATTTATTGTTGTGAAATATATCAATCAATTGAAATAGTTTGTGCTGATGAATCTGAAGTTCTGGTAATACTTTTGAATAATGAAGCAAAATTTTGCAATAAATTCGCTATATTTACGTACGTTGCTCATTTTGGTTCACAGTAATGAATATTAATTACGAATGTCAATAATGGTGTTTATTTATTTACCATTTCAGTAAAAATTAATAGACCATTTAAGGATTTGAAAAAAACACGTTTCTAGTGTATTTTTAAGTGTTTTACAACACTAGCAATTTGCCGATTTAGGGCCGCTTTTTCCAATTCCAATTAAAACGCCGGTTAGCGTAGTAATTGATTAAAACACCGGTAAGCACAAATTTGCGCTTTTCCAGCACCGGTTAGCGCTAATCATTGATTAAGAACGTCCTTATTTTAACCGGTGCTTGAAGTACCTGATAAAATATTAAACAGTGATTATATAGATTTACTTACACATGTGCATAACCTAAGAAAATTGAATTTTTATTATTTATTATTGACAGCGCTTATGCATTTGTTTGCTGTATGACAGTATTTTTTGGAATTAGTTAATAATTATTTTCATCAGTGATATAGTAATTGTATTTCTTCTTCTATAAATGAAATAAACAGTACAATTAAATATAAAAATAATATAATATTAAATCTGTGTAACTTTTAGCATACTACAGAAATAAAATTAATTGATAACCACAAATACATTATTTTGTCTGATGAGGACAAGTCTACCCCAATTCTGGGACTTTATCTCAGTTTGTGAAGCTTCTAAGATTTTGAGGCAATTTATGCTCGCCGTTACTCTTTTCCTGTTTATCATTGCACTTAAGAGCACCCTATTAATTTTTTTTTTCAACAAACCATTCCTAATTTTATGATTTTGTTGCAAGTCATATATTTTACTTATTTTTGACAACTGTTAATTTCATAGGAATATATGTTTGTATATTGTATTAGTTTTTTCATTTTTCACAACATTTTTGTATTCTTCAATAGCAGCAAGTAATCAATAAACTTGTTTCAATATCACTCACATTTGTTGCACTTTGTTGTTTATTTTATAATGGAAATTATAAATATGTGCTATGTAGATAGAAATTCTCATCGCAATTTTCACAAAATAAATGCTTACAGCTTATTTACTAAAACGAAATTTCTAATTATATGGAATATACTATTTAAAAAAATAAAATAAGGGCAAAATTTAGATCAAATGCGCTACCAAATATGTTGCCGACTTTGTTCAATAAATCCTTAAACAGTGTTTAGATAACCGGAGTATTTCTTTGCATTGAAAAACTCCGGTTAGAGATAATCAATGATTAAGCATAATCAATGATCAGTTTACCGAGCATTTTAATCGGCGCTTAATGATATCATTTTCTTTTATGTTAGGCATTTAAGTCTTTATTATTTAAACTTACATATATTGCAATACATGTCTACATTGCTGATTTAATATAACAGATGGAATTCGGAAACAATACTCTGTAATTTGCTGACTATGAGAGTAATAATAAATATGTCCCGTGAAAGTTTGAAATACGTGTAGGATTTGTAGCCCAGATTCTCATGAGCACATGAAAACATTACAAACAATGCTTCCATGTAATACACATTTCCTCACTTCGGTTTGTGCAAGTAAACATTACACCAATAATGGGAATGTATTGTTGCCGCATTTGTTCCTCTCGTGTACAGAAATATCTAAATAGAAAATAAACTGGACTGTGTACAGTGTGAACGAGGGGGAAACCACTACTGGATATTTTTGTACAGACCTGTGGAAATGCTTGGAAATATTAAAAGAGAGTTTATATTTTATGGGCCAGTCAAGTTAAGAGGATCTCATCCCTATTACTTAAGTAGGGTCGAAAAAGTCACAATTACACAAAAATATAAATACATCAAAGAAAATTAAGGATTTCATATAGCCTTCCGCTGTAGCTAGAAGACGCTAATTATGTTTTGGTTTGTTATATATAAGTATATTTAACTTTAGAATATATACTATGATTTCGAGGAGTACCTGTTATTTTTTTTATTTTGAAATGTATTTTTATGTTTATTATACCTTACTATATATGTTTATACACCTTTGTGTTTTATTTTGGATATGTCGTACACCATCAGTGGTAGTGGTTTCCCCCTCGAGTGTGAAACAAGAAAGACACCATCATCATTAGGAGTTTGCGTTATCGCATATACTACAGGATGTTACATAACAAGCTTCTAACAATGTTTAATAATACAACTGGACTTCAAATGTTTAACAGCAGTATCATATATTTGTTTAACATTAAAGAACAATGCTAACTATTTGAAAATAACGGAATAAAATTCCTAAATAACAATTTCCAGGAATAAGGAAACGAACCTTGAAGATTCTTTTAAAAATAGGGAATATTACTTGTACCAGTTTTTAGTGAGAACTAGCCGTGAATATTCCCTCATGCAAGATTCCTATCTACGTATGTACACATTTGCAGCCCTATTCATAATGAAAGTTAGTGGCTACTAAGATCCAACTAACACGCTACTAAAAAAAAGTCGTATTCATAATCGTATTTAACAGCGTACTAAGCGTAGTAGCCAACTAAATTGTTAGTAGCGTGTAGGGGTATGTTTAAAGTTACACCTCACCGTTAAAGCCAACCTAAAAAAACAAATTGGTACGAATAAAAATAAACACATATTTGTCAGACTTCTTTTAGATCCAGGATTATAACTTTTTAATTAAATACATTCAAATGGAAACATTTACAGTTGAAAAAGATCCGCGATATGAACATACAAAATAAAATTCAATGCTATGAAAATGAAATTGTTAAAAGAGAAAAAGGAAGGAATGAGTGTATAGATATTCTTATATGACTTTATTTTAAATAAAACATACTTATGATAATAGGTGCTTTTAATTAAAATGTCTCATTATATGCTAATCTATTGCTTAAAAATATTGCCAACATTATCATTAATAATCATTTTAAATCATTATCCACATTAACAATCTAATTCCATACAAAGTTAATGAAAGTGAGGAGATATTTTTTTAATGTGAAGATTCCTCTGTTTGCAATTTTTCCTTTTATAATATTCATAATGGATATTGCTCCTATCGATGCCCTTGTTGTGTCCAGTTTAATGAAAAAAGGATCCAAATTTATTCTTCAAATGAGTTAACAGATATCTTGAACATGCATATCCATTATCACTACCTAATCAAAATACCTTCTATATCTCCATTCTGAAATCATACTAATATCACCTAATATTGTTTACATTTTTCTTAGCATTTAATTTTAATGAAGAATTACTTCAAATCTCCTGTTTAATGAACATTTGTTCCAAATTCTCTAAGTCATCGGTACAGTCTTTTTACCTTGCAAGTGTATCACAAATCCTTGCCTTAGCATCGCATAGATTATTATTAATGCAAAATATAAGAATAAACTATATATATAATTAAATGTGTAGTACCTATAACGTCTTTTCACCTATTGATTATTATGTTTGTAACTTATTTTATTTCATTCTACATATATTTTGTATAGAAATTCTATTATTATTGAATTATATATTTCCAGTGGATTAAGCCATTTCTAGAACATTTTTGGATTTAGAGCCCCATTAACTTGACCTTCCTCAACTTCTTGGTATTCTGCTATGTTCTGTTCTAACATGTATTTGTTCATAATCCATAAAAACTTTTTCTGCTATACATACAATTTATATATAATCGTACCTGCATATTTTACAGATTTTAGTTAATCTGAAATTGTAAATTCTAACCTTTTAATATTTGCTTTCTATCGTGATTACCGCAAATTTAAATTTGTACATCAGTGCGCACGATCGTTCTTCATATTACCCTGTTGTCATATGCATTTTTCTATTAACATCCTACTACTTACTAGCCACTAAATAAGCGTTTATGGATAAGGTAAATTAATAGCGTCTTAGTAGGATGTTAGTAGCTACTTACTAGTAGCGTACTAACACCCTATTAGGGTGATGATTATGAATAAGGCTCAAAATATCGATGAAGCGCTATTGTTCCAAACAAAGCTTGTACCCTTCCACGATCGTTGTCCAAATACTCTTTGCATTCGGGCTGAAACCGCGCCCTCTCGGTTTCTCCTGTCGACATTTCGTCAGAAAATGCACAGGATACCTTCAGTATAGTTCAGACGTTGCTGTCAGTATATATTGATAATGTAATATATGTTAATTGTTTATTGATATCTTGGTTGGAGTAATTGTTACTAATCAGAACTTTGGTACTGTGGTCGAGATGTCTTATAATCTTAACCGCAAAACCCGACAAGATAAAAGAAAATAACGTACTCATCAGATCATTCCCAACAGTTTTATTTACTATTTTTGTATACGAGTATGACTTTAGGACTTTATCACCTTCTCCAATGAAACTGTTTATTACATCGATAAAAAATTATAAAATAATGTCATATTCTGACATGCAAATCAGTCAAATTAATAATTACAATTTAGACATCTATGGACGTGAATTTCTTGAGGTAATACTGCACACATATGCAGCTGTGTCACACTGATGAAACCAAATAAAGTAAAAACATACATATCTGTGACTACTAATATATTTAACACTTTCATGCTTGAAATTCTATATTGTTTAATTTGCGTTAATATTATTTGTGTGGTTAAGTGAAATGCATGTCTTACATCAATCAAGACCATTTCATGAAATTGCGTGGATAATAGTGATGGTTCTTAATTGTTCACATTTTCACTTTTACACATTTCTAGTTTACATCTCCCTGGTCGTTGAAACTTTTTAGATGACAGCTTGCTGTCAAATTGTCATAAATTAAACAAAAAATACAATTATAGATTCTAATTTGCCTAATTACATTGTAATTTAAACAATTCAAACAACTCACATATTTTATAGTATTTTAAGATACTTAGCACATACCTTAAAATAATAAAATAATTGAAGTCAGTTTCAATTTTCATAAACTAACACCTGAAAATCATTATAAACGATTGTAATTGAAGTATACTAAAGCACGCATCCTATTTCCGTTATAATATTTAATTGTTTATGTTTCAATCAAGTGAATCAATAGGTAACATTTGTGGACATAAAAATAACTGTTAATAAATATGATTAAAACAACTCCTTCTTTAGCAGAGGTATAAACCGAGTGATTCTTTTCATATACGAAAATATTTTATTTAAGACATATTTTGCCATTCAGAAGTAAGTAATATGATCATTATTAATAAAAATGCTCGAAAATAATTTGCATATTTCCCGCCTACGCCATAATTTACTATCTGTACTTCAAATATTCTAATAATAATAACAATTATATTGATATACCATATGCTTGCAGGCGACCTGCGTATAGGGCTTACTGTAAGATAAAACGACGACACCGAGAGTTTGTATGAGTTAGTACGAGAAAGCAATATACAAACTGCAGTACAGCTGCTATCTATCCTCGTTGCCCTGCTTAAACGGAGAGTCAGCCTAGCCCGTTCTAGCCTCAGCGTAAATCTACTCGAATCCCCTCTTTTCCAACACTACACTCGACCAAGGAGCAGTTTGTATATTGCTTTTTCGTACTAACTCATACAAACTCTCGGTGTCGTCGTTTTATCTCACAGTAAGCCCTATACGCAGGTCGTCGGCAAGCACACTGTATAGATCAATAATTAATAGAGGAATATTAATATTAATTTCATAAAAGGCGCAGTTCAGCCAAAAAGGCTAGTCTAACTTAACCCAATTAAATTAATACTGCATTGCGCAAGATAAGGGAAAATGAAAAAAAGAAATGTAACAATAGAGTTCTGCAAGATGCTGTCGAATTGAAATCAATATGGTCACTTGTAAGTTACTCCTCAAATATTCCTACATGCAAGTATACTTACTTTTAAGTAATATCTATTTACTATGTACACTAACGTTAATATTAATTCATTTGATTGTAGTTTACTTCGATGTCAACCAATATAGAAATTCTAAGAATTGATTTCTATATAATAATAATAATAATAATAATAATTTATTTGTCCTCTCGAGTACATTGTAGTATGGGATATGTCAACAAACAAAGCAATTATACATACAATATACATAAAAAGAAGACAACGTGAATATAAACTAATATAAAAACACCAATTCCAATTTACAGCTCATTCAAGAACTCTGATAACGAGTAGTAAAGATTCTTTTATTGTGCGTTTAAAGATCTTTCTGCACCCGATATTTTTAACGTTATTTGGTAACTTTTATATGCTTTTATAGCTAGTAAGAGCGGCTTCTTTTCATAGAATGCAAGTTTATGCCTTGGTATTTCCACCAGTAATGAATTCCGGGTGTTGTATGAGTGATAACTGTTTAAATGGGGTAAATCATTAAGATTGCCCCTCGCGTATAACAAAAGTTCCATGGTGTAAACACATGGTAGCGGCAATACCCTCATCGAGACAAAATATGATCTGCAATTAGTTCTACTACCCACCACATTCATAATACGTATAGCACGTTTTTGCATTTTAAATACTCTATCCATGTCAGACGATGAGCCCCATGCCAAAATCGCATAGGATATCTCACCTCAGATTTAAAGTCTCTGAGAACGTGACAATATGAAGATATCTTTTTGCAAATGCGTCAATGTGTTCATTCCGCTTGCATCTATAGTCAATGGTAACCCCTAGAAACCTAGTATTATCAACCTGTGCAATACTGTAACCGTTATATCTAATTATATTCTATGTGTCTCTGTCATACGTTCTTGTTCTGAAGTCCATATAAGTGGTCTTTTTACTGTTTATAACTAAGTCATTTTGAAACAGGTATTCGCTTACCGCGACTAAACTATTTTCCGCGCATCGCACATCTGTCCCATTTGAGCCACTTATAATCATAGATGTGTCATCCGCAAACAAAACAGCCCTATCCACGTCCATATCATTGACATATATTATGTAGAGTAATGGACCGAGGATGCTTCCCTGTGGTACACTACGCCCCAAATGCACATAGTGCTTTCTTCCTACAAGGTAGCTATTAAACCAGTCCCAAACATTCTCTTTAATCCCATAATTATACAGTTTTTCAAGTAGCACTCGATAGTTTACACGATCGAAGGCTTTACTAAGGTCCAAAAAGATTCCTATACAAGTTTTCCCTTCATCCATATCGCTGACAGATATTTAATAATGTAATAATAGCAGTGGAGGTGTTGCGTCCATTACGGAAACCAAACTGATTATCGTTAAGCGTGTTATTTCGCTGAAGAAATTTTATTAACCTTACAGTCATGGCTTTTTCAAAAACCTTAGAAAAAGAGCTCAATATATAACACAATAAACAACATAATATAACAATTGATTCAGTAAAATAGTAACTGCATCACATATATACCGTAGTCGACATATTTTAATTTCTGATACGAAAGTAGAAAGAGGAAAAGAGCGCGACGAAATAAACTAAAGATAAACATATAGCGAGGCTGCCGAGACAGTACACTCGACAAATGTTTCCTATGAAATGTAAGGAGTGAGGGTCCCCCGACAATTCGTTGCTCTCCCACCACTGTTAGCAAGCAGGCATCACTGCATATTATAAGGTCATCTTCTGCATGGGATGGAAGTATAAACCGAAATTAAAATATTTTGACTACGGTATGTATATATTCCATAATATGGCAATGAACCGAATGTAATGCACTGATCTTCTAAAACATACTCGGTGTAGGACTACCCAACAGCTACTAATGCTTTATCTGAAAATGGAGTAGTATGCAGGTAAAGTTTTACATACACAGAGGCACATAAAAAATAGTTTGTACCATTCCATTTTCAATGCGTTCACAATTTGTTCTTGTTTCATAATCATGCACAAATCTTTACAAAATATTTGTAACTTAGAAGCATGAGATACAACTTGTTAATCTGTCATGTCGAATTTTTCAGTGAAAAGTGTTTTACAGAAACGGTTTGTGCTTCTTTTGCAACCAAAGTAAAACGAGCAACACATCCAACAACTATTACTTATAATTTTGTCTTTATATCGTGAAGCAATATCTCTATTTTTCACAATATGAGCATAACACATTCTTATATTTCTTTTAAAGTAATTGATATCGTTTTAATTTGTAAAATTTACTTTAAGAAACATATACTAACGCAGCACATTAATGTATTTACTTCATAGAGGCTGTTATATGGTAATACTATACTGCAGACAGTTAGTAGTCAACGCGATAAAATAAATAATTTGTATGTCTGTATGTGTATGCCTACAAGAAATATGAGATAAGAGAACAAGCAGAACTCACTTATTCTTGGAAACAGTAAAATCCTACTTCTAGAATGTATTATGTACTGTATAAGTACTATTTTATTCCCATATTAAATAATACAGATGACAGACTTTTAACAACTGAAGGCAATGAAATACATATATATTTTTCAATATTATACCGGAATGATTTTTCGATCAACATCATCAGTGTATTTTACTCAAAAAATATCACTTTTTCATTTTATTATTATTAATTAAATAGGTTGGTACTATTACAACAGTCAAATACCAAAGTATTATTCTACTTCTCTTTAATTAAAAATTATTAATTAAGTTTATTGTTACAGATAGCGTACAAATGCCAGAGGAACCATACAACGTAAGTTACTGCTTGTATTTAAGTGCTGTTTTCATATTTGATTTTAAAACTCTATTGACTATATTTAACGATTCGATATTATGCTTATTTATATTGTAATTTTACTAATTACGCTAAACAGCATCTGTTGTATTTAACACTAGATCTAAATGTGTTTATTGTTACTAGTAATGCGAAGATAATTTGACAGGAGAATACCTCTTCAATAGTTGCCAACTCTTGCTCCATGATAAGTATTTTGTTGACTGAGAAAGAGAATCTTGTGTGTTGATTAATAGCACTGATCTGTACAATATAAATGTATAAACAATAGCATGTTAGAAATTGTAATCAAATACGAACTGCGCACGGGGCTGACACACATGCGCAATAACACAAAATAAAGGCGCTAATTTGAAATCCCTAAAATCTTTGAAAAGCATGTAACAAAAATGAACTTTCAAATTAAAGTCTGCATCTGAGGATATTGAATTGTTTATTTATTAAGGGCTATTTAAAAAAATACATTAGCAAATATATATTTTCATTTTTCTCTAAAATTGTGATTTTGCTGCTTGGGGCATGTCTATTGAAATCGGAGTTCGGAACTTTAGTGATTTCACATACGAATGTCAAAAGACTAGGGACTGCGCATACTCGTAAGCCCCGAGTTAAGTATTCAATTTGGCATAAAAATTCCATGCGCATCCTATTGCATTGCTTATCCATTTATATTATACAGATCAGTGATTAATAGTAGGTATATTCAAGTTTTATATGACATGATTTTTGCGCGGGCGTTCAAGTTTAAAGATCAATCCGCGAGGCGAGTTTCCTAAAGACCAAGTGCGCAAAATGTCTTATGAAACGTTTATTTTATAATGTTTTTTTTCTATTTCGGATATTAAAAGTTCAAAAAAACGTCAAATAAGGGACATGTTTCGCTTCAAAAGTTTTAGAAATTTAGCTTATTTGAAGTTGGTTACACTGTTTTTTATCCAGAAGGTTTTAAATATTTGAACATCAGCTGTATTGAGAAGTAAATTTCAATAATAGTACAGAAATTGTACCATCCAACTCTGTTTAACGAATTATATCTTTTATTAGTCTAAATAAAATCTTAGCATGTGTCTTTTTATTCTTTGTACAACTCCTACTACACATGTTTGTTACATTAAAACGTTTAGCCAAAAATAAAATTAGCCTGCGATAAATAAAACTTTATACAACGAATACATCATTTTTTACATGGAAAAGCCTCATTATGTTATTTGCACACCTCATATGATGCAGTACATCCATTTACAGGGAAGATGCTAAAATAACGGTTGCACAGAGTTGCACTACACATCACAGATACTAATATGATTTTAAGAATAGTTAATAAAATTAGAGAGCTATAGGACTTATACATATTGCTGTGACTCTTGCAAATTAATGATTGCATTAAAATATATTAATTAATTTAATGATAAGTAAGAGCAGAATCAAACATATACTTTAGTTCTAGGCCTTATGCTAGACCAAAGTCTTATAATTTTCTGCAAAACAGTAGGTTTAGCAATTGCACACATCACTAGCACAGTTTTAAAATTATTAAAGAAGTTTTTACTCAGGGGCAGAAAATAATAACAATGTTCCTTCTCCAATATGAATGCTCTCAAGTTGTCTCCAGGTCAGATAAAATAAATAAAAATACGAAAGAAACCTTATAATATAATTTATTAATCGTGAATCACATATTTAAAAGAATAACGAGCATATACAACATCATATATATTTATAATCTAGGCATTTATAAAAATTCTCACATGTTATGATAAAAGTAAATTTAATGAAGTAATTAATTATAATAAGAAATAATATATACAAATATAATAAAAAAAAGTATATTTCGCTAAACATTCATTATCTTCGAATTCATGAGTATTTATGAATTTCTAAAACAATCAACAAATTGCAAATTTACAGACGTCGTGATCTATACTGGATTATATTCACATATAAATTATGTTGAAAATTTGCCGTTTCAAAACGTTGACTTTATTCTGATGAGTTCTGCTTAACGCCTTTGCTCGCTGCCAAACAGAACTACGAAAACCAATTCGTGTTTACAGGATTAATTAAGGCTCAATGCTATGAATCAATCATTTACTTAAATCATTGCACACATCCCTGACCAATTACCCAACACGTCAAATTTTAATACACAAGCACAAAATAAAAAAAAATCTAAATTTAATTGTGAAACCATATATACCTAATAATAATAATAAAATTACCAACCTCGTACAAAATTCTAGCAGAAATCACCACACAATTCTTACTTAACACTAGATACATAATTATCAAAATTTTTATAACACGAACTAATTACCTTCGTTCCCCATAAAGGTTTTCAAACTCCTCCATTTCTCAAAAATAAATTTAATTCGTCCTCCAAATAATACAATATACTTCAAGCAAATAAATGTTTAAACTAAATAAAGAAAATATCGTCAAGTGTCTATACTTATGTAAAAGAATATAAAATTTAAATAAATCCTTTCACAAAAATTTGAAAATTAATTTAATATAATTACTAAGAATGTTTCGCCATAACGCTTGGTATGAAACCACCACGTGTAAGAGTAAAACATCCTAGTTCAAAAGAAATAATTATTGTAAGTTCAAGATAAAATGAATTTATTTAAAATATTGACAAAACTTAATTCATAGCAAAATCTCTTAAAATATTCTAAGTTCAGAATATAAAGTTAATTCCTGAAAATATTTCTAAGTATAAACACCCTGTGTTTAAGAAGAAGAGGTTTCCACCTACTTCGGGAAGTTTACTTTAGAGAGCGGTTTCCACCAGCCACCTACTTTCAAATTTTTCATGTTCTCGCTTATATTCATCTTTTCTTAACAAAAAATTTAAGGTTATCCTCGGTACGATACCGATTCCACCTCTTCAATTATATTTTTACAGTGCTGCACCACTCGGTAAAGTGGTGTATTACTAGCCTTTCAAAACCGTAAACAAACATCCATCTCGATGTTGTGTTATTTACATCCGTGACTGTTAATTGCATCCAGCGGAGAACATTGTTTCGCCGGGCCAATCAGTCGCACAGTCTGGGTCATAATATCTTTTCCCCGCTGAAGCTTGCGGGACACACTTTCTTGTGAATATTCACTTGATATACCAGGCTTATTTTAATATTAGCTTCTTGAATAAAATTACAATAACATTCTTATATTATTTTACTTAAATTAATTTAAATTTGCTAAAATAATAACTTAATAAATATTTATATACAATGATCATTATAAAATAAATAAAATAATATTTAATTAAATTAAATCTAGAAGTGATATTGATTATACTTATTTACAATTCAATCCCAGACTCAAGATCACTGCAATATGTACATTTAAATTAAATGCCATACAATTAAAATACACATTTTGATTCTCAATTCATTTGTCATTTAACTTTTACAAAATCTACAAGATAATCCTTTTATTTAGTAATACACTTTTGTTCATATGCGTTTAATTCTAAAATATGAAGTACCTAACATTCAAAATGAATCTCCTTGTCGTAAAAAAGACGATATATATACATACATACAGGGTGTAGATAAAGTCTGAAACAAAATTAATATTTCTGTTATCTTCGATTTGATAGAAAAACCCTGAAATAGGTCGATTTTGTTTTTGTCCCCTGCACTTTATAACATCGTGAATTTAATTCTGTCGTCATCTGGTTGCGCGCGGGCGTGACGTCATTAGTTTTTTCAAATGGTAACCCGCCACATTTATTAACCCTTGTCGTTAGGTATTCCATTGTGGATGCAACGGTATAAAAAGTTTGGTACCTTACATAACAATTTTTGGGAGAAAAATGCTTTCGAATTTCAAAAAATTAAAATTTTATTTCTAATGAAAAACTAATCAAAAATTATTTTAAAAAATCAGATAAATTATAATCCGAGATTTATCTTGGATTGTCGTCAAACAAGACACCAAAAAAATGTCAACGAAAGTGTTCAAATTGTCCGCCATTGGCCATTTGACACTGGCCGAGACGGACGTACACGCTTTCTACGACACGTCGTATTGTCTCTGCACCAATATTTCGCATTTCCTCGCGGATACGATGTTTCAGATCATCCAAGTTATTTGGCTTATTGGTGTACACCTTTGATTTCACATGACCCCATAGAAAAAAATCAAGTGGTGTGAGATCTGGCGAACGGGCAGGCCATTCAATTGTTCCCCTTCGTTCGATCCATCTCCCGGGGAAAATTTCGTCGAGGTAACTCCGAACACGCCAGCCAAAATGTGGAGGTGCTCCATCTTGTTGAAACCAGATTCTGGGGTGAGGCTTGTCGGGGGTGTTTTCATCCGGAAATAATTCTACCAATGTTGGCAATAGCGTAAATCTTAGGAAATGTAAGTATGTTTCAGCGTTTAAATTTCTGTCCAGAAAGAAAGGCCCCACAATGCGATCTCCCACTATTCCCGCCCATACATTAACTTTTTGCCGGTGTTGGGTGTGCTCCTCTCGAACCCATCGAGGATTTTCGCCCGACCAGTACCTACAATTGTAACGATTCACTTCACCGTTCAAGGTAAAAGTTGCTTCATCACTAAAAACCACATTGTCGACAAATCCGGGATTCTCATCGCACCGTAGCATGATTTGTTCACAGAACACGAGTCGGCGGTCGAAGTCATCTTCATTCAGTTCCTGAACCCGATTGATTTTGTACGGATGAAGTTTTTCCTTCTTCAGCAATTTGGCTACTGTGGTAAAATCGACTGCATGATCCCTGGCAATGTTCCTTGTTGAAGTGTGGGCGTTGTCCTGAAGTTCCAAGAGAATGTTGACCCTTCTATCTTCCTCAATTCTTGGTCGACCTTGACGAGCCCTGTCTTTTACACTACCAGTTTCAGCAAATTTTGCGACAATTTTGCTCACCGTTGACCGCGAAATCGGTGCGCGGTTTGGATTTTCTGCATTGAAAAACTGACAGACTTCTTCATGGCTACGTATTTTATCACCACAACCAACAATAATGAGAATTTGAATCCGCTCTTTTTCGCTCAAATTCGCCATTTTCGCAATGCACGTTCAACACTACCAATGGAGCAAGTATTGTGAATGGATAAGTTCAAACACCAAGTAATGAACTGTCAATATGACGTGTCGTAGAAAGCGTGTACGTCCGTCTCGGCCAGTGTCAAATGGCCAATGGCGGACAATTTGAACACTTCCGCTGACATTTTTTTGGTGTCTTGTTTGACGACAATCCAAGATAAACCTCGGATTATAATTTATCTGATTTTTTAAAATAATTTTTGATTAGTTTTTCATTAGAAATAAAATTTTAATTTTTTGAAATTCGAAAGCATTTTTCTCCCAAAAATTGTTATATAAGGTACCAAACTTTTTATACCGTTGCATGCACAATGGAATACCTAACGACAAGGGGTAATAAATGTGGCGGGTTACCATTTGAAAAAACTAATGACGTCACGCCCGCGCGCAACCAGATGACGACAGAATTAAATTCACGATGTTATAAAGTGCACGGGATAAAAACAAAATCGACCTGTTTCAGGGTTTTTCCATCAAACCGAAGATAACAGAAATATTAATTTTGTTCCAGACTTTATCTACACCCTGTATATAGATTAATAAATATGACATGTACATATATCGGTGTCTATTGTTAGATATATAATATTACTTAGATTTATTGGATTACTAATTAATTTACTGTAGTAACTTATGATATACTTTTTATATATTAGTTATCTAGATAGTCTCCCCCTTTGACCATGCATCTTCTCCCACGGTTAGGCAGATTTTTCATGCTGTTATTGTAAAAAAAAGCCGGACGCATGCTCAATCAGTTGCGCGCGCACGTCTTCCACATGGTGATTTGACTCGAAGCTCTGGACTCCCAGAGTTCCATTTATGAAAGCCTTTTAGAAATCGCATGACGATAGTTCATGGCTGTATGGTGAATGCTCAAGCGTTTTGCACTGCATTTTTATCAGTTTTTCCTTACTCACACGCGCTATGTGGAGCCTTGTGGTGTCGTGGAAGAGTAGCAACTCGCGGATGCGACAATCTCGTAAATTTGTGTCACTATAGTAGCTTCACTTGATCGAGGAGGCCGCTGTAGTATGTTACATTGATGGCCCAACGTTCGCTCTCTGACACCCCGCACGATGAAACGAGGATCTCGTTCAATGAGCGCCCCAACACGCGTAACATTCTCAACGGTTACGTTGCTGCGAAGGCGGCGATGATGGCGCTGCTTTTCGTAATTACCACACCCTAACCCATGAGAGTGTACGAGGTAGGCTCCATAAACTCTCGGCCTGACAGGCCTACACAGGTTCAAACGTGTTCAAACTCCGTCAAGTCATACATGCACATGCGTGAGGTGTACATATAAATATGACGGTTCGAAGCCTAGTACTTTTTAGTAACCAGCCAACCAGCGTTACTAGCGCACGAAAATGTCTGAAGTAACGAAAATTGAGTGCCGCGCGGTCATTGAATTTTTAACAAAAGAAGGGCATACACTTTATCACATTAAACAACGTTTAGACGGCGTTTACGGTGATTCATCTCCTTCGTATTCAACTGTAAAAAAGTGGGCAAAATGTTTCCGTTTGGGACAAGAATCCCTGGAAGATGCTGATCGGTCGGGTCGACCAATTGAAGTGATAACGCCTCAAAAAATTTCAATTAATTATTGAACATTTAGTGCTAGAAGATCGCCGTTTGAAAGTGAAGGAATTACCAGTGATAACAAACATTTCCGAAACGAGTGTTCTCCGAATTCGCCATGACCATTTGGGTATGAATAAAATTAGTGCTAGATGGATACCGCGACTTCTTCCTGCTCTCCAACGTGAACGTCGAGTCGAATATGCACAGTAGTTTTTAAACATGTGTGGCGAGGACCCAAAACCGATTTTGGGGTTCATTGTTACAGGGGATGAAACAATGATTCTGTTTTACGATCTTCTATCGAAAAGGGAGTCCATGGAATGGCGGCGACCTGATGAACCTCGTCCCAGAAAGGTGAAAGTCGTTCAATCAACGAAAAAGGCGATGGCCACAAAATAGTCTGGGATTGTGAGGGCATTTTGCTAATTGACACTAAAGAGCTCAATACAAGTGTACACGGCACACATTATGCGTCTTTATTGCATAAATTAAGGGACAGTATTTGTGCAAAACGTCGTGGAAAATTGACAAAAGGTGTGCGATTATTGCACGACAAAGCAATTGGAACATCCACCATATAGTCCTGATATGGCTCCTTGTGATTTTTTTTTGTTTTCAAATTTGAAAAAATACCTTAGAGGACGTAGTTTTAAGGACGACAGTGAGTTGGAAGCAGCTGTTATAGAACATTTTGACGGAAAAACTTCAGATTATTTTTACAAGGGTATCGAATTATTAATTAGTTGTTGTAATAAATGTATAGAAATTAGGGGAGATTACATTGAAAAATAAAAATTCTTATATTGTTCCAAGTTTCTTTTTTGTATATCAGGCCGAGAATTTATGGCGCCTACCTCGTATCTTTCCCTGAATGGGCGTGAATTTCAGTTGGTTTCACGTTTTTACAGGTGAAAAACTTTATTATGATGGGTTGCACAACAGGCACACATGTACATTTGCTTTGCTCATCGTGAAAACTAGAAAATGATAGACGAATCTGCTTAACTGATTCCCCCAGTGTGAGCATCACTGCTAATAAAATTCAACCGTCCTTGATTATAGATAATCCTCGGAGAAATGTTATTTTTGTCACCATGTAGTTATCGAAAGTATAAAATGATGTAACAAAATGTGGTTCTTTAGGTTACAAATTCAAAACGTTTTTTTTTTCTACCGTAAATTAGTAAAGTAATACTTACTATTGGTGTTCAGTATGAAAATATAAAATATTATTTACTGCACATACAATATATCGCATGCGTCAAATATCATTAGGCATAGGGAATCAATGCATGTAATATGTGGCAACGTGGTACCGTCCCATTGCCGGTGCCGACCGATACCACAACGATTATCTCGCAAATACAAGTTAGCAGTAACCATTGAACCGCCGTTTTTGTAATGCGTTCAGAAATAATATTTGCGAGTTGCAAGGATTTGTTTTTCTTTTTCCTTTCATTAGATGCAGAGAATTCTTGCTGCATGACACAAACAAAAGCGCAATTCTAATAAAATAAAAAAAATAACCCTAATAAAATAAATAAAAAATGATTCTGAAAATAATAATAAACTATACAAGGGGCTCAAAAATTCCTCGCTGCACAGCAAGGCATTGTCCTAGGCGGTCGTAGAAATTTGCTTTTACGTTTGCATGTGAGCAGTTACTGAATTAGCAGCCTCAATTATTTTTTCTCTCAAGGCAACTATCTTTTCTGCTCAACCAGCTTCATGGATATAAACAATTTTTTTAGGTATCCTCACAAAAAAAAATTATTTGGAGATAGATCAGCAGATCGCGGAGGCCATTTGATGTTTCACTTCTAGTAATAAGACGGCCAGGAAAAGTATTCCCTAGAAATTCCTTTACCCTGACTGCATTATGTGTTGGACAGCCATCATTTTGAAACCAAACGATTTCCTTGTTTATTCCAGTGTTTTGAAAGGCGGGAAATATTTGATTTTGCAATAATTCGAGGTACTTGTCGGCATATAATATACCATCAATGGAAAACGGCCATATCAAATGGTCACCTAAAATACCTAAAAACGTTTACTTTTTGAGGATATTGGGTGCGGTTTGCAAAATGCCGGTGTTCATTTTCCGTAGCCCAATATCGAATAAGGGAGGGATTGTGCTTTCCGTGCAATGGAAAAGTTGACTGAAGCAAATACTTCTAACGAAATTGTCGTCTCAATGTATCTTATCCATAACGGATTGACAAAACTCCATTCTTTGGTCCTCCGGAAATATTTCCTAGGTTTTCGAGTACTTAAAACATTTAAAACCATTACATTTCCAAATACGTGAAACATTTTTTTTTGCCTATACCCAAATCCTCGGCAGCACTTTTAGTTGATATCGTGTTGTCAATTTCAACAATACTACAAACTAAAACATTCCGCTCAATTTTTTTTGTGGGGATATCTCTCTTGGTTTGCATTTCGTGCAGTTATTGAGACAGAAACATTTTTCAAATGTATTAATAATATTACAAAATGTTTGTCTGCAAGGTACAGGACGGTTTGCAAATGTCAGGGCAAACATAGTTATGCACTTCATTCCAGAGTTATTACCATAAAAGCAGTTTACTATCTGACGCTTTTCAGCGGGTGTATACAGACTCATTATAAATTAATTTAATTGAATGTTTTTATTGCACAGCGCAACGTGTGCGCAGCTAAACATTGAATGTAAAATCTGGGTCGGGACAATCGGGATAGGAGAAATCGTTGTGGTATCGGTTGTCGCCGGCATTGGTGACGGACAGTAGAAGTACCACGTTACCGCGTATTACATACATACGCATATATCACACGTATACATTCAATCTCTATGCCTAACGATATTTGACACATGCTGTATAGTGCATTTAGTATTGTCATGTGTAGAGTATCTTTTTCAAAACAAAAAAACAAAAGAAACTTCTATAGATGTTCTAATATTATTACGCAATTATAGTAATTACTAATTCATTTTAATATCAAGTTTTATGCAAACCTAGTATCAATAACATTTCATACCAATACCAATTATTTATATTTATGTAAGTATGTGTTTAATAAAACCAATTAGTTTGTAATTATTTCAAAGTTTTTGTAATCATTTACGGTAGGTAAAGAGTAATTTTTATATTTTGTAATAAAAGTATACGGTTAAACGAGCCATTATAAATACGAAGCAGTAGTAGCTGCTGAACTCTTAAAAAAGAAGGAAAAGAACAGCGTATATAACGTTGTATCTCCCATAAATCACAAAATTCTTTATACAATTCATGCAAGCTCATATTTTATGGCATGAATAATAGTCTACGGACAACTAAATATGCTCTTACACAAAAATAATAAAATTTATTAAGACCTTCTTGCAATAATCTTTCATTATTAATTATTGTATTTATATAGCATTATATAAAACTTAGTAATAGACTATTGAGTATTCGTTCATACCTATCTATAAATCAAATAAGCTTCATGAAGATTAAAGAAATTCCACATCCGGAATAAAGTAATTGAGTTGTTTCTTTTCTTTCTACATACTACCGCAGCACAGTCAGGAACATCGTTTACTCACGCAATAGAATAAGAATGTTGCATATCTTTAGACAAAAATCATAAATGATAAAATTCTAGTAACGAAGTTATGTGTTATGTGATACATTGTTTGCAAGTAAAGTAGAAACACCAGTTTTTATACTCAGTCCGATGTAAAAACGAGCATAAATGCATTCAATATATCGTGCATGTCATAATATAAATGTATAAAAAGTTATGTAGAATGATCCAAGCTAATGTTTATTATTGCTAGCCTTCCACTATTTCTCATTCTACAAATTCTATCATATTAGCAAAACAGCATTGTTTTTAAAACTGTTATTTTCTATTTTCTCACTATACAATAAACACTAGCTCTTTGCTTTGGCATACACACCTCTTCTCTCCTAATTTTTGTAAACAAAAGTTGTCCTAAATTAAGTTTTAAATACTTTTTTTTACTCTCGTGTTTTAAATGCCATTAGTCGCATTTGTGTCAATGACGCAAAATGACCTTTTAAATACAACTTGACAAGCTGTGGCTTTGTGCACTTTAGTCACGATGTGACTAAAGAACGCATTTCTTTAGTCACGGACTGAAGTTAGCTCTGGGTTTTTTAATTGCAGAAATTAATTGATATTCAATCAAGTTGATTGGCACTTGTTCTCAGTCAGTCAAAATAACCCGAAATGGCGGCACAGCAAACAAGTAATTTTGTTTTATTTTCAGTATTTGCTATCGTAGAAAAGGTATAGTATGAAAATCGTTTTATAAACTCGATAGTTACTCGCTCCCCATTAATAAAACTCCAGACTAAAGTGAAGTTTATAAAACTTGAAACACAATATAATATTATACCCTTAATATACTTAATAAAACTGTCAGTAAAAGTGTTACTTCCGCTCCGAATTTTGAAGTTTTTTTATACAAAAATCATTCAAATGCAAGCTGTTTGCTCTCAACATATGTGTCTGAAAAGCTTAACTTACGAGATATTAATAAGATGCTCTTTTTGTAAGTAATAATGTATTACAACCAATGCAATATTTGAGTAGAAGCATTTGTTATGAACTATTTATTTTTCGATATCTGTGAAGTTTAAAAACGCAAATTCGTGAACAAACAGATCATGTTTAATTTTGGGATAGAAACCGCAAAAGGAATTTTCGAAAAATATATTAAATAACATAACTGTAACTCTTTATGTAAAAGCATTTAATTAATATGGTTCTACTGAATGCATTATAATTGATAAATAATTGTAGTTTCTCTAATTAAGGAAATGACCAATTCAAAAAGAACTATTAAAAAAAACAAAATACGATAGATACTACTAGAAATGAACAGTCAATTTATATTCGTGAATAAATAATGAGAAAACGTGTTGTAAGAAAAAAAAGTCGCGAACTAAACTAACAGCGAACAATAAAAAAAACCTCAAGGCTGCAATTATCCATTGTTGTGAAAAATATACCGGCCAAAAATTTCACACAGTAAAGCTGTAACCGTACCTATATATGTTATCAAAAATCATTTATTATTAAAATGGACGTCAATCTCAATTAAGAAAGGCCCTGTAGGTTGATTTGTACGTTGGTCATTAAACTTTTAACTATAGGCAGTCTTAAGAATGCAAAGTTAAAACTCTGCATTACTTCTTGAAAAAAAATACAGGTTAATGAATCTTGGCTAACGTATCCCACACGTTCATTTCAAGTTACAATGAACCAAAAAATTGAATTACCTTCTCTCTCATTACAAATTCCAGTGCTGCGTAGTACTATAGAAAAGAATACTGAAATTAATTACTTTTATGTGTATATCTATGTAAATATACTTGTATAATACCTATGTGTTCATCATGAATACCATGAAGTAATCAAAACAGCAACATTTCTTTGGAGAACGTTATCCTTTGAATTGTTTCTGTTTATTTTAACTTTATTGACGTAATTATAAAATGGTTCGTTATTATGAGAGAAATAATCTATTGTGTTAGAGAACAACCTCGGAGTTCAATTGGTAACAAGTATCTGCCGGTATTTTTGAATATACAGTTGTCCACATAAGTATGAGACAAATGAAAATGTTTTTATGGTAGATTTTACAGAAAACTTCGGGTACCACAAGAAACCTAATATTTGTTAATTGCGTTATACTTGGTTTGAGAAAAAATTGGAAGAAATCTATTTTCCCGAAAGAGTAAATTATATTTATTTGTAGAAAATCAAACATATTCATTTAAAAATGTGGTTTCAAATAACACAATATGCTAAAATACAAACTTCTTTTAAAACAATCGAAAAAAGAAAATGTACTCTTATCGACCAATAATAATACCAAATATCTAATTGTTTTTAACAATTATTTAAGTGGCAGCAGTTCTATAGTATTCATATGGACTCTCATTTCCATACGTATGATTGTCACATTTAATAATTTAAACATTTTAAGATATTAATTTATTACAAGTAAAAATTGAAATAAATTCAAATTGAGTTCAAAACAGTTTTATTTAATTCACAACAATTGTTTCACCCTACTAGGGCTTCATCAGGTGATGAATATTATAATACAAAATATTTGTAGACGTTCTTATTTATGTCTTTTCCTAAATGAAGAGGGGGGAGTTTGTGACATTAGGTTAAGAGCGGGAGTAACTTATATCTTTAATGTAATATTTAATATATATTGTTATAGTATAAAGGCATACGTTAACAATATAATATGGAAAGTTATGAAAGTTACCAAATTTAATTAAATAAACGTAGAAAAATTTATTATGATGTGTTTAAAATAAGATTTATTAGGTTTATCATAATAGAGGTTTATCGTATTTAACAAGTATTGGAATTTTATAATAAACCACCTGTATATGGAAAGGTTGACCATGTTCATTTTTCTTAGAAGTTCAAAATATTCTGGAAAGAAGAGAGTTGAATATTAGTTGTTATTTTGTAAAATGTATTATAAATTTGTAAAAACTTGGGTAATTGACGTTTATGAGGTGATAAAAATATTTAGAATCTTATTTTGAAAGGTGTATAGATTGTATTGTAGAACAGTTCCCGGGAATAATTTGAAATACAGGAACTGTCATTATTTGACATTTGGTCAGAAATATAGATGTAGAGAGGTATTGGGATATGAATAGGTAAAGAAGGGTTGATAAAATTATGAAAAGAATTTAGATAATCAGATAATACAATGTTAAGAAGTATTCTAGGTATATTAGAGAATTTAAAAGCTATGTTGTTAGTTGTTATTGCTGTTGTAAAACTTTGATTGGAGAATACAAAATGAGAAAGGATTACTAGGGAAATGAATAAATAAACGAAAGAATTTTTCAAATTCTAAAAAACGGTAGACGTGTTTTTTGAAAAAGGAATATCTTTATTGATATTAACGCGATAATAATCCTAGAATAGTGTTTAAAAGGAGAGAATTTTTCTAATTCTAAAAAGCGGTAGACGTGTTTTTTCAGAAAGAAGATAATTTCTGATTTAAAACACGAATACAGTTAATTATAAAAGAGAAAAGTGTGTCCTGAGTGAACTACGTTAACTACGAATAAATTAATATAAAAAAATAATAGTACTTACAAATTGGTACAAGATCCAGGTATATCCGAAATAGGGTTGTTGTCTCCGGGATCATAGAAGTTTTCAGGAGTTTATTGAGTACCAGAGTTTTTGAAATTCCATAAAGGTTGAAGCAATCTTCAAGATCCGGTTATTATAAAAGGAAGTTTATTCCAGAAGTACTGGTGTTCAAAAGAGGCAGATTATTACAAGAGATCCATAAAGGTTGGTAAATTTCACAAGTTCCGGGTGTATAGGAGAATTTGCTGTGCACTAAGAGATTCGACATCCTAATAAGAGGACAATATATTCCAAACGTCGAGCAAAGTCCTGTACAGGATAATTGGTATTCTTTCTTCACGAGTTTGAACAAGATTGAAGTTTAACCACATCAAAGAAGTAGTATCCGTCCAACAACGTTATCAGGAAGTGGATAGTTACTCATCTAAAAGAAGAAAGCAATTAAGTATTACCATTTTAGTATTTTATTTGTGTCAGTATTAAAGAAAGATAACATTTTGTGAATGTTGGAAAAGATTTAATTATTTGCAATATAATTCAGTATTGAAATAGACTGAACTAATAGTTATTACAACAAGTACATCTGTTATAAACAACATAAGTTATTTTAATTCTCTACTATCCAGTATTATGTCAAGATATGAATAATTTTCATTTATATACAAATTTATGGAGTTATCAAGCCATTAAATAGTTTTGAACACATTATAATAATAGTTTAAATTAATTTGAAATAGAAAGTAATAGAAAGAATTACTTAATTTTTTAATATCAATAATAAGTAAGATCAGAGTACGTACCTGAATTATTTAGTTGGATTTGGAACTATACACCTTGGAGTCAATATTTTTTAAACGTCAAATATTCAGTTTCCATATTAAAATATTGTTAACCATTGTCCAGTATTTAAAAAAAAACACACGAAGTTTGAATATAAACATATTATTTATTAGTAGAATATCTTTTAATTTTATCATAGTCAAATTCTCAACTATAGGAAATATTTTGGTAAATTTATAACCTGAAAGAAATAAATGTCATTTGACATATTAAATTTGAATCGGTTTATCATTGTTTTCTTACCGAAGGAATTAAGTAAATGTTATAAGAAGTATAATCTGAGGAATCAAAAATTCCATTGAATAAAGAAAAATAGCATTTCACATCAAACAATTTAACATTTAGAAATTTGAAATAAATAAACTGGTATTAATTACATTATACACATATAAGGGAATGAGTAGTGGTGACATCTAGGTGTTTTATTGAACACTCGTTAGCAGACTGAAATATTAAAATATAGAAAGTATTAAGATAATACAGATGTCAGTAAAATATAGAATGTTAGTTTAGGAAATAAATAAGGAATTTAAAAAAAGATTATTGAGAATTACTAAAGTATATGATTGTAGACAGAGTTAAATATTTTAAATAAAATAAAGAGTTAGATTAGAGTAAAATAATTTATGTAAAGATAAAATATAAAGCTAGTCGGGAATAAAAATAAAACACTTTCATATAATGAATGGAATATTAGGAGATTTATAAAGATATTATAAAACTAGCACATACGAGGGTTGTTCATTAAGTAATAGTAATTTTACTAAACATGTCTAGAGTGTTATTTCAGTTCATATACAGTTCAATTTATGACATTTAAACTATAATAGGATTTAATAAGTATTTCGAGGGTTGAACTGATAAATATGAGATATTACCTAGTCCATTTTATGACGCATCAACGTGGGGCCACGTAAAATAAGACTCGTAATATAGTATTTTCAATATTTTATTTACATTATTATATGTGTTAACATAAATAAACATTTTACGAAGGGGATTACCATAGTAAAACTTATATTGATAATTTTGGAAATTATATTTGTATTGGTGTCACATAATAGTTATTAAAAATGAATACTAGGTCTAAAAGTAGTTCAAGAATGAATAGAGTAGAATCATCTAGTGATGATGAGGTGGAGGTTAGTCAGGAAGGAATTTCACAAGCAGATGTGTTGATAATTTATCAATTGTGTGTAGAATTAAAAAAAGAAATGGAAGTGGATAGAGAAGAAAGAAGACGTATGCGAGAAGTAGACAGAGAAGAAAGAAGACGTATGAGAGAAGTAGACAGAGAAGAATGAAGACAAATGTGGGGAAATTCCTTCGAAAAATTAGAGAAAAATAGCGAAGAATTTAATAAGGAATTAAGTAATAAATTTGACAAGGTGTTTGAAGAGAATAAGAAGAATTTTATGGATGTGAAGGAAGAATTAGGTGGAAAGATAGACAAAACGTATGAAGATATTAGAGTTGAATATAAAAGGGATATTGAAGAATTTAAAGAATCTTTGGTATGTAAACCAGATACAGTCGAAGAAAAGGAAATAGAAAATTTAGAGAAAGATGTTATTAACTATATCGACATTGAACAAAACACAGTTGACATTAAGAAATCGTATAAAATTGTACTATTACAAAAGAAAACCAAATACTTAGATTCCGGCAGAAGAATTTTAAGATCAAATTTGGATACTCTTTTATTAGGAGAAGAAGATGGTAATATTTTAAATGTATATTTCTCAAGGTATACTATAGGGAAAATAATAGGAGACGGAAAATATACTCGAAGGGATTTTAAAGTTGAACGTAATATGATATCAACACATAAGAGAAGTGTTTTAGGAAATGTATCAGATGAAAGGCTTAATCAACTGGAAGATACTGATCTGGGAAATGATCAGGTCGTGAATAGACGAGTTTCTTTAGTAAGAGATGCGACAAGAAATGTTTATCAGGAGACATTTATTTTAGATATAATTAGCAAAGAATTATTAGAATGTGATATTGAATGTCAGAAAGTTTCAAATACATTCACATTAAATCATATTAATTTTGGGAGAGTATTTAATAAGATTAGGAAAATGAATAAGAAGATTACTTATATAATGGAACAAGAAGATACATGTTTTTTAGAAAATTTGGTACCAGTAGAAAAATTGGGTACATGGAAGAATAGAGTAAGATTAAAAATAGAAATCATGTAATAAAGTTATAGTCAGGACAGAAGAAAAGAGGTCGTCTTCTGAAGGTATTTACGACACCTGCTTATCCCAGTATTGATTAGATCTCAAGTAATAGTCAGGACAGAAGAAAAAAGAGGTCGTCTTCTGAAGGTATTTACGACACCTGCTTATCCCAGTATTGAATAGATCTCAAGTTATAGTCAGGACATTATATTAGAATTGATTGTGTTATATAGGTGGGTAACGTCACTTCCGTATCCAAATATTGTTAATTCATTCACATGTTGTTTTTGAAGAATCATCAAACCATATAAGAAATGTTTTTATATTCAAGAGTTCAAATTTTTATATTGTATAGAAGTTAGGGGCATAGTAGGAGTATTCTTTATAACAAGATCATAATCGGATATAAAAAAAAATGTTGACTTATTTGATTGTTGAGAAAGGGGCATGTTAGAGTTTATAAGTAGGGTTTAATAAAGCCTAGTATAAAAATGGATAAATAGAAAGAGGTTCAGAATCGAAATATAGAATATAGAGTTTAGAATATTAGAAAAATTTGAAGAATGTTGTTTTAAGATTTGTATCAAATGTTACTCTCATTCCTACATATTTTATATATAAAAAAAAATAAAAATAAACCAAAGTACTATAAGAAAATCTATTTGGAATTAAATGTGTAATTATATGCCCAAATATAAAACATAGAAGGAATGTATTTAGTTGTTGAGGAAAAGAAAGAATTATTCAAAGCCTTCAGATTTTAAAATAATTGAAGCAGTAAAAGAGATTTGCAGAATAATAAAGTAGGTGATGTTATAAAGCTAATTATAAAAAGATAGTAAAAGCCTTTATGATATAATATTTTAATTGAAGGAAAAATGCTTGCAATAATAAATAAATATAAAATGTACCATTAAAATATGGAATTATAATATAAATGATAGAGAATGGGTTAAAAGTAACCTAATATGATGATTTATATAGGACTAAAATGTCTAATGAGAGATTAAGGTAACGTACGCCAATAAAACGTAAATATAAGTATAAACTTTCATAAGTAGAAAGTATGGGGAAGACGGATATGTCTATAGGAATATTATGGGATACATGCGCAAAGGGAATAGAAATAATAAATATAATATAAATGTATAAGTGAGCATAAGTAAAATATTTTATAGAGGCAATAATCTTTACGAGAAAGAGTTGAATAAAAAAATTGAAACTATCACCTAAAAGAAATGTTAAGAGTAATACAGTTACTATGATATTATAAAAATTGTATAGAGGCTAAATATTTATATGTAGAGAATACTTGCTAAATATTAATAGAATGTACAGGGCATAGTTATTATGTATGTAAAATGAAATTAATAATTTTCATATGATGAATTAAAATAATTGGTACTTATATTACTTTGGATATATTATATATAAAAAAAAAAAATTGCTTAAACATATATGTTAATTGTTGAGAATTGTGAAATGTTAGTACATTGGATTTGAATATAAATAGTTTATTTGAATGACATTGGTTATAAAATAGGAATTACTGAGAGCGTAATAATTGAAGTTATATTAGTTTAATAAATGAAAATTTGTTTATTTGAGGTTTAAATTTACATTTATTAAAAGGGGCATATGTTATAGTATAAAGGCATACGTTAACAATATAATATGGAAAGTTATGAAAGTTACCAAATTTAATTAAATAAACGTAGAAAAATTTATTATGATGTGTTTAAAATAAGATTTATTAGGTTTATCATAATAGAGGTTTATCGTATTTAACAAGTATTGGAATTTTATAATAAACCACCTGTATATGGAAAGGTTGACCATGTTCATTTTTCTTAGAAGTTCAAAATATTCTGGAAAGAAGAGAGTTGAATATTAGTTGTTATTTTGTAAAATGTATTATAAATTTGTAAAAACTTGGGTAATTGACGTTTATGAGGTGATAAAAATATTTAGAATCTTATTTTGAAAGGTGTATAGATTGTATTGTAGAACAGTTCCCGGGAATAATTTGAAATACAGGAACTGTCATTATTTGACATTTGGTCAGAAATATAGATGTAGAGAGGTATTGGGATATGAATAGGTAAAGAAGGGTTGATAAAATTATGAAAAGAATTTAGATAATCAGATAATACAATGTTAAGAAGTATTCTAGGTATATTAGAGAATTTAAAAGCTATGTTGTTAGTTGTTATTGCTGTTGTAAAACTTTGATTGGAGAATACAAAATGAGAAAGGATTACTAGGGAAATGAATAAATAAACGAAAGAATTTTTCAAATTCTAAAAAACGGTAGACGTGTTTTTTGAAAAAGGAATATCTTTATTGATATTAACGCGATAATAATCCTAGAATAGTGTTTAAAAGGAGAGAATTTTTCTAATTCTAAAAAGCGGTAGACGTGTTTTTTCAGAAAGAAGATAATTTCTGATTTAAAACACGAATACAGTTAATTATAAAAGAGAAAAGTGTGTCCTGAGTGAACTACGTTAACTACGAATAAATTAATATAAAAAAATAATAGTACTTACAAATTGGTACAAGATCCAGGTATATCCGAAATAGGGTTGTTGTCTCCGGGATCATAGAAGTTTTCAGGAGTTTATTGAGTACCAGAGTTTTTGAAATTCCATAAAGGTTGAAGCAATCTTCAAGATCCGGTTATTATAAAAGGAAGTTTATTCCAGAAGTACTGGTGTTCAAAAGAGGCAGATTATTACAAGAGATCCATAAAGGTTGGTAAATTTCACAAGTTCCGGGTGTATAGGAGAATTTGCTGTGCACTAAGAGATTCGACATCCTAATAAGAGGACAATATATTCCAAACGTCGAGCAAAGTCCTGTACAGGATAATTGGTATTCTTTCTTCACGAGTTTGAACAAGATTGAAGTTTAACCACATCAAAGAAGTAGTATCCGTCCAACAACGTTATCAGGAAGTGGATAGTTACTCATCTAAAAGAAGAAAGCAATTAAGTATTACCATTTTAGTATTTTATTTGTGTCAGTATTAAAGAAAGATAACATTTTGTGAATGTTGGAAAAGATTTAATTATTTGCAATATAATTCAGTATTGAAATAGACTGAACTAATAGTTATTACAACAAGTACATCTGTTATAAACAACATAAGTTATTTTAATTCTCTACTATCCAGTATTATGTCAAGATATGAATAATTTTCATTTATATACAAATTTATGGAGTTATCAAGCCATTAAATAGTTTTGAACACATTATAATAATAGTTTAAATTAATTTGAAATAGAAAGTAATAGAAAGAATTACTTAATTTTTTAATATCAATAATAAGTAAGATCAGAGTACGTACCTGAATTATTTAGTTGGATTTGGAACTATACACCTTGGAGTCAATATTTTTTAAACGTCAAATATTCAGTTTCCATATTAAAATATTGTTAACCATTGTCCAGTATTTAAAAAAAAACACACGAAGTTTGAATATAAACATATTATTTATTAGTAGAATATCTTTTAATTTTATCATAGTCAAATTCTCAACTATAGGAAATATTTTGGTAAATTTATAACCTGAAAGAAATAAATGTCATTTGACATATTAAATTTGAATCGGTTTATCATTGTTTTCTTACCGAAGGAATTAAGTAAATGTTATAAGAAGTATAATCTGAGGAATCAAAAATTCCATTGAATAAAGAAAAATAGCATTTCACATCAAACAATTTAACATTTAGAAATTTGAAATAAATAAACTGGTATTAATTACATTATACACATATAAGGGAATGAGTAGTGGTGACATCTAGGTGTTTTATTGAACACTCGTTAGCAGACTGAAATATTAAAATATAGAAAGTATTAAGATAATACAGATGTCAGTAAAATATAGAATGTTAGTTTAGGAAATAAATAAGGAATTTAAAAAAAGATTATTGAGAATTACTAAAGTATATGATTGTAGACAGAGTTAAATATTTTAAATAAAATAAAGAGTTAGATTAGAGTAAAATAATTTATGTAAAGATAAAATATAAAGCTAGTCGGGAATAAAAATAAAACACTTTCATATAATGAATGGAATATTAGGAGATTTATAAAGATATTATAAAACTAGCACATACGAGGGTTGTTCATTAAGTAATAGTAATTTTACTAAACATGTCTAGAGTGTTATTTCAGTTCATATACAGTTCAATTTATGACATTTAAACTATAATAGGATTTAATAAGTATTTCGAGGGTTGAACTGATATGTATGAGATATTACCTAGTACAATATATACATAACAATATGATTAATAATATTAAAAATTTTTGAAAACTGATTGTTTACTGTTATTATAAAATTAAACAATTTATAAATATATATATAACTATAAGAATTATTAAGTTGATTTTAAATATTTAAATTTAACAACGGTGAATTATTCACTTCTAGTTGGTCATTTAAAATAAGGTTTAATTTGTTTAATTTATTTATTTCTAGGTTTTATAATAAATTTAATTTTTTACTCTTGTCTTGTATATGTAGTATGTCAAACTTGTTATTGAATTTATGTTTTTGTTCAATACAGTGGTTTGCATATGTGGAATCTGTTTTTTGTAATTTATAACTTCTTTCATGTTCTTTTATGCGCGTGGAAAAGGATCTACCAGTTTGTCCGATATAAGCTTTTCCACACTCGCAATTTAACTTATAGACCCCAGATTTTAAATTTTTGTCAGTTTTATCTTTATTATTTTTAATGTGATTCTGTAATTTGTTGTTTGTACGAAATGAAATTAATGTGTTTGTTGTTTTTTGTAAATATGTTTTTATTTTTATGGAAGGTGTACCTATATAAGTCACAGAGGCAAATTTCGATAAGTAAGTTTGGGGAACTATAGGATAAATTTCGGATATGATTTTTGTTTTTTATGAAGGAGATTATTTATTAATTCTTTTGAATAACCATTATTCTGAGCTATGGTGTAAATTCTATCTAATTCTTTATCAAAATTAATCTTATTCATAGGAACATGGATTAATTTATATAATATTGAGTGAAAAGCAGCAAGTTTATGACTAATCGGGTGGAAAGAGTTAGAATGTATCGTAATATCTGTGTGGGTGGGTTTATGGTAAATAGCGAATTCGTGTGTATCAGTAATATGTGATATTTGAAGGTCTAGAAAATTAATTGTTTTATTTTCTTCTAATTCTATGGTGAATTTAATATTATCATGCAAAGTGTTAATATGATTATGAAGTGTATTTAACTGTCTCTCCGTTCCTTTAAAACACACCAAAATATCATCTACATATCTCACCCAGTATATACAATTTTTAAATAACGAATGTTTACTAATAATATCTTCAAGGTTGAATTTATTTCAATTTTTACTTGTAAATTATGGAGTTTCAACACGTATCTCCGTCTTCAATCAATTAATTAATTTATTAACTAAATAGCATCTATAACCACCTAACTGACCAACGCGTGTTAAAGATTTTAAATAAGGGAAAGTTTTGTACATTCTTTAAGATCTATGAATTAAAAATCCCAAAATTTTTCAGAAAAATTGCAAGTAATTTGGATATAAAAAAATCATTGTTTGACAATGTTATGGTTAGGGTTGATACATAGATTAGATAGATTCAGAGTTTACAGGAATTTTCTTTTGATATTCAAGGAGCAATTTAAAACGCATATATCATTCTTCATAAATGTTTTGTTTGCCTATAAATCAAGATTTTATACAAATGGTGTTGCGTGTGCACAAATTTTCGTTTTTGCTTGTCTGTTAACCAAAAGTTTAGGTTTTCTGGTAAGAATCAATACTCGCAAAGGTAATAATAAAAAAAAGTTTTGATCATAATATTTTTCAAGCGTAATTAAATTCACAACGATATCTAGAATTTCTGTAATCTATTGCATAGCAAAGGAATATTGATTGAATAATATGTGTAGTATAAACTCAAGAGAAAGAGTTTATACTATTTATTAATAATTACTTATAAAATGCTAACCATGCCCACCAACAGTAGTCAGTATAGTATAGTGTACCATGAAAATGGATCATTATCAACCAGCACTTTCGTAACAAGATTAACTTTTTCGTAGTCATATTAAATGAACCTAAAAATACCATTCTAAAATATTATCTTGGCTTTATTGTCAAGCATAACAAATTAATAACAAAAATGTGGAGGTTCTGTTAAACTATCCTCAAATTAGAGAACAACCAGTAGTGTCAATTTATCGGTTTATATGATTCCAAGAGTGACAAAACATAAAGAAAGATATATAATATTTAAATGCCTTTATATATTAAAAAGTACAATTTTTTATTAATGAAATAAACTTATTGATATACGTCAATTACTTATGTCACCCAGCGGATGTTTCTTCAACAGTATGTTCCGCTGAAGACACCCGGTGTTGCATGTAATTATAGTGCTTTGGAATAGTAAGTGAAATTACTTGAAGATTTGAAGTCCCCTAATACTGAAGAAGTGGGTTTTGCAAACATCTCCCCCCCTCTCCCCCCTCTCTCTCTCTCTCTCTCTCTCTCTCTCTTTCTCTCTCTCTCTCTCTCTCTCTCTCTCTCTCTCTCTCTCTCTCTCTCTTTGCGTGTGTGTGTATCGAAATGTATATGACCACGATAGCAACCAAATGGCTAAAGCTGTCAATGCTAAATCTTATATTTACGAGTATATACTCTTGCTTTTGTGGTCTAATTAGATTTTCAGTGAAATCGATGGAAAAAATGCTAATATCTAATCAACTACTAAGCTTAAACAAATTTCTGGAGAAAACGAAAGTACTCTAAAGTAAATTTAAGAAAAAATTATAAAAACAGTTTTCGGAATTCTCTATTTTGTACAAAAAACAAAATTCGAAATGGAATTAGCGCTTCTATTTTTACCAAATATTGGTTTCTTGCCAATATCTTGCAAATTATGCATTCTATGCAGATATGTTGAGAGTATGTAGAGCTACAATTGGTATACTTTTTAATAAAAAAATTAAAATTTGACCGGAAGTACTCACAAGTTTATTTTATTAAAAAAGCGAAGTATTTAAAACTTAACCTTAACTGTGGAATAACTTTTGTATAAAAATTTTAGAACGCACACACATATAAGAAAATCGTGTGGTTCCCAGACTTCATGAAACCATTAGCCAAATACCCCATAATAGAGTAGACTCCATAATACCCATGTAGACAGTGAGTTATTCGATTATATATACATATAAGACCCAGTTCCTATAGGTAAATTGCGGTTCCTGACACCACTAGTATTTTTTTTTATTCAGCAAATATGGTCTTTCTTCGTTGATTATTCCTTACGGCAAGAACGGAGATCTTGTTCTTGTTTCATAATAAAATTTTAAGGCGTACAAAATGCACTTTGACCCACATAATGGATATATGAAATAATAAATGAATAAATAATATCGTACAATATGCCAAAATGTGCAATAAGACCGACGCAGCGTCAAGGTGTGTCAAATGAATGGTAAATTTTGAAATTATAATTATCTTGCAACGTTTTACCTTGCTCGTCGCTTTGTATGTCATATGAGATCATTGTTGTCTTTTACATGTACATTTTGAACACGTTAGTTAATTATTATGTTAAATTATTGGGATAAAGTATTCGAATTAACTCACGAATATAGAGTTGTAAACGCCATTCCATTAATTTTTAAAATTTAAAAACATAAGTATAAATACAATAGGCCTCACTAACTTATCTAATCCAAAATTCAAACAGTTTTGAATCGACAATATAAAAATATATGTCTGACTAACCGGCTGGTCAAATAAACCTTCATATATATAGGCTGACTCAGATTGTGACTTTATGAGAAAAGATATTTCGAAGCGGTTATTTTCTTAAAATAGCCACATATGAGAAGCACTTTTAAAATTATTTTATATTATAGAGTGTTCCATTACTTAGTGGCTGACTATAGTTATAGTTTTTTAAATATAACACCATGAATATTATTATACTTCTCTGTTGCCCGTGTAATTCTTAGTCAAACAGTTATAATATAGTATAGGCCTAAAATTTAAGGTTTTGGACTGAAAAATTGAATGTTCGTATAAAATATTTCTGGAAAACGACGTATTAAATTGAAACAACTTTTGTAGCGTTGTTCATAGTAAAAGATTCTAATACAAACATTGTAATATATGTAGTACGGTTAGTGCATGCGTCTCCCCTCCCTTAGCAGTGAAGCAGAGAGAGATGAGAATGTATATAGACACTCGGATGTAGATAGGCAGATTGTTAAGTTGTTCCGAATAAAGTGATATATAAAAATCGTGTTTTATTGGAATGCAATATAGGAAATAGCGGGTAACCAGCAAGAATATAACAGTGGCGAAGAAGATAAAAATAAAAGAAAACCAGAAATAAAAGTGTAAAGTAGCCACGTGGTCGGATTGGAAAATTTTTAAAGCAAGGCTGTTTAATTATTTCGAAGCAAACGATATAAATATAACGAAGAAGAAAAGAGCAATTTTATTAAATGCATTATATGAAGAATCATACAGGTTAGTCTGTAATTTATGTTCGCCAGCGTCCCCGGAAGAAAAGGCGTTCGACGAATTATTGGTAGTAATAGATAATTATTTCGCGCCTAGAAAATCTATTTTTGCCGAAAGAATTAAGTTTTATGGAGCGAAACGGGAGAGTGGAGAAGCTGTAAAAGATTGGGCGGCAAAAGTGAGAAGTTTAGCTGCTTCATGTGATTTTCAAGAGTATTTAGACACAGCAACTAGGGACAAATTCGTATGCGGCATCGGAAGAGGACCCGTTCTAGACCTATTATTAGAAGAAAAGTTGTCATTGACGTTAGAGGAAGCGATCGGCATAGCGGAAGTTAAGATGAAAAAATGTAATTTTTTTCAAAAGAAAATTGAGTATTTACGGTATGTTATAAATTCTGAGGAGCTGCACCCCAGTTAAAGTAAAACAGATACAATAGAAAAAGTACAGAGGCCTAAGAGTATTTGTGAATTAAAATCATTTTTTTAGGAATGATAAATTATTATGGAAAGTTTTTAAATCAATTATCAACAGTTTTATATTCTTTGTATTAATTGTTAAAGAAAGATGTTTAATGAAGTAAAAAAATTTTAATATCCGCTGAAATTTTAGTTCATTTTGATTCAAATTTACCTATCAGATTAACTGCAGATGCATTATCATATGGGGTAGGTGCTATTCTGTGTCACGTGTATCCCTCAAATATAGAAAGACCGATAGCAGAGATGCAGAGAAACACTATTCTCAAATAGAAAAGGAAAGTTTACCAATAATCTTCGGAGTTTTAAAATTTAATCAGTACTTGTTGGGTCGAAAATTTGAGTTATTCACAGATCATAGACCGTTAGTGTCAATTTTTGAGGAGAAAAAAGGTTTTCCTGAATTTTCAGCGAACAGGCTTAGACGTTGGACGGTTATTTTATCTAATTATAATTATGACATAAAATATGTGAATTCAAAGCAATACTCTGCAGATTGTTTATCGAGAATGTTAGTAAGAGATGATGGAGAGAATAATAGTAAAGATATTGATATTGAATATTGTTTTTTCTTTGAAAATAGTGAAGATTTTAATTTAAACTTTAAAAATATAGTAAGCGAGACTCAAAAAGATTCAGATTTATCAAAAGTTATAGAATTAGTTAAAAAGGGATGGCCTTTAGATAGGACCTCTTAAAGGCAAATATTATTTGATTGTATTAGATGCACACAGTAAATGGTTGGAGGTGGCAAAAACAAACGCTACATCTTCAAGCGCAGTCAATATAGATTTAAGGACGATGTTTGCGAGATTCGGTTCTTTGCCAAAGTACGTCAGACAATGCTACATGCTTTTCATCAAATGAATTTCAAATGTTTTTAACTAGGAATGCTATTAATTATATCACATCTCCTCCGTATCATCCCCAATCTAATGGTGCTGCTGAAAATGCTGTAAAAACAGATAAAATGTCGCTCGAAAAAGGAATAGATGTAAATGCAGATTTAAATTTGAGTATCTGTAGATACCTCTTTGATTATAGAAATACGCCACATTGCACTACCGGTGTGAGACCCTCAAAGTTAATGTTTGATCGACAGTTGAGAACTAGATTTGATGTAATATTGCCAAATAGAAATAATGATGTAGTAAATGTAAGTAAAAATAGAGTTAAATATAAGCAAGACAGACAAAGGAATTACTATAAAGGGAAAAAAATTAGTTTTAAAATAGGAGAAATTGTGTTAGCTAGGCACTATTGAAATGTAAAAAATAAATTGTTAAGAAAATTGGTAATTGTATATACTTGGTTGAAATTGCATCTCTGAATATAGTAGTTAAACGGCATGTAAATCAACTGAGGAAAACTCTTCAACCATTGGAGATAAGGTATGGAATTTCATTCAAGAGAATTGAGAATCAGGGACAATTGGGGGTGGAAGAACAACCTTCTACTTCTAAGTCAGCAAACAGATAGATTAGAGTATTAGCTATATCTATTATAGATATAAACATTATATAGTTGTAGTTGTAAGCTAGGGGAGAAGAAATCGTGTTTTATTGGAATGCAATATAGGAAATAGTGGGTAACCAGCAAGAATATAACTTTGTAATTACTAATTGAATTTGCAGAAAACTGGATTAAAGTTACATAACATATTTTTGTCTAAAAGTGATTTTTTTCAAATGAAACACCTATATAATCAGTTCATTTTTGAATTTCCTACTAAATTTTGCAATTTGTCGTTTTTTGATATAATTTTGCCAACTTAATGTTTTTTATTTGAATACAGTATAGTGAGCAATGATATTTGCCGCGAAAGTGACAGTTGAATAGATGACATTCAATAAGTTGCTTCTCAGTTGGCATGATTTTATAATGAAGTTTTCTAGAAATGAGCTTAGAGATATGATTTTTGTGTGTGTTAGGGTAATAACAAAAAAATGGGTTTATCTTATTAACAGAAATTATAAAATAACAATGAATATGAACATTAAAATAGGTAAAAATTAAAAGTGTTTAAGTTCAATTTTAAACGTTTTTGAACATGCTCACGAAATGATAAATCAACATTAATAAGGCGTTGAGTACGTATATTTCTAAATATTTGTCAAATATGTTCCCTTATAACTTCTTTTGTGGTTACTGGTATACTGTATGTTTGCTTTTTACGGATTCCCTATAAAAAGAAACCAATATTATGATGTCCAAAGACCCAGCTGGCTAGTCAATAGAGCCTCCAATGGCCAGCCATTTCCCTGGAAACATTTCATTTAAAATAATTTGTGTCTGTAGCATAGAATGTGGGGATTGGCATATAAGTTACCTGCCACATGTGTTGGTCTACTTTTCTAATTGTACAACATCAAAACTGTTGTTACCATAAATATACACTACCAGTAGTAATTGAAACTAAATGAAACAGAAGCAGAAGATAAAATGACCACATCTTTCTAGTGCAAAAAATAATCTATCTCAATAAGAAACTTTAAGCTAGTAACAAAGGCAGAAAAACATGAACTTTCTTGGTACAGTAAAATGTTCTGCATTTTAACGATTCAATTTTATGTACATATATAACCAATAGATTAATTTAGTACTGTGTATAACAGGGATTACTGCACTTGTATCTCAAAACGGAGGTACTTACAAACATGCTTTTATTAAGAACAAATTTTTAATAATATAGCTGTATAATCTCTTAAAATCTTGAACTTTTATTTTTAAATTCTCTATATATGTGTATTTGTTTATATACAATTCAAATACATATACATACATCCACACCGTGCAGGAGTAAATTACTTATATAATTCTCGGATATGATCTCACCAGTAGAAACTGCCATAACATTTAGAAACCTTGTCGACAACTTTTGTTAAGTAGTCCTATAAAGTATAATGTTTGCGTCTTCCTATTAGATTAAGAATTTATAGAAAGTATTAAAGATTCGATACCGGCTACTATTAAATACCTTTTGCACTATAAATTTTCTTATTCTATTACATAAATCGCACTCATATGTGCATACGTACATAATACACATGTTTTTACTTATTGCACATGAAATTTTAAGATTAGACTAATCAAAGAAGATTATAACATACAGGTACGAAACTTCAGTAAATGACTGACCATCTCTATGTCATGGAAGTATATGTAACAAACCTAGTATGCAAGTATATCAGTGGTCCACCCAGTGGCGTAGCGTAGTGGGGGCGGCAGGGGCGGCCCGCCCCGGGCGGCACTTTTAGGGGGCGGCAAAATTTCACAATAAATAATAATATCTTGTAAAAATTTCAACCATTTCATTTTATCTGATGAATTTAATACTTGGTGGAAATTAAAACCTAAGGTTTCAAGTCACGAGTCAAGTACACTATACAACCAAAATTATTGTAAATGGAAGAAGTTGGAGACCAGACTTAAAAAGAGGACAGACTATTGACAAGATAGAGCAAAACTTAGTGGCAGAGGAAACAAAAATGGCAAGAAATTCTTATCAGAATGTTTGATATTATAAAATTCCTTGCCAAACAAAATTTGGCTCTGCGTGGCCATACAGAAAACGACGCCAGTACTAATAGAGGAAACTTTTTAGAATTGGTGCAATTAATTCCAAAGTACGATCCTGTACATACTTCGTGAACATCTTTTAAGATCTAAAATATGTGGCAAAATTTCAATATCGTATATGTCACCAGAATCCAAAACGTATTTATAGCAATTTTGGGAAATAAAGTTCGCTAACATATCATCGGACAAACAAAAAAGGCCAAGAATTATTCGATTATATTCAACAGCATTTCAGACATTTCTCATACAGACCAAACAAGCCAGATATTAAAATACGTAGTGATTGAAAATCAGGAAGTACAAGTAGTGGAATCTTTTATAGATTTCATTGAAACGAAAGATAAAACTGCTGAAGGAATTTCAAAGATGATTTTGAGCAAGCTTGAAGCTGATGGCCTCGATATAAGCAATTGTAGAGGCCAAGCATATGATAATGCTGCTGTTATGGCTGGAAGGCATTCAGGAGTTCAGCAACGAATTAAAGAAATAAATACCAAAGTTGAATTCGTACCTTGCTCAAATCATTCATTAAACCTGGTTTGTTTACATGCTGCCCCAGTTGAGGCGAGTTCAGTAACTTTTTTCGGCACATTAGAACGTTCCTATTTATTTTTTTCCATGTCCACATATCGTTGGGAAGTTCTGATAGCAGCTACAGGCGAAACTTTAAAAAGGGTTTAAGATATGCGGTGAAGTGCAACAGGTGTTGCCGCCAAAATGACATTCCATCATTACAAAGACATTCTCGTCGCTTTGGAAAAACTAACAGAGACAGGTGAAAGCTAGTTACGATGGGGTCATTTTCCTTTCTTTGTTTCTTGGGTCTCTCGCAACCGGTGCTACATGAAGTGAATGATGCACAAAAATATTTACAAACAAAGGGACTTGACATACGACTGTGCGCTAAGAAAGCAAATGCTTTGCAGATGGTACTGACAGAGAAACGAGGGGAATGGGCAGATGGCGCTGTAAGTTATGCAAAAAATATCTGTGAAGAACTTCGCATTTCTATGGAACCTTAGCGGCGCATGACGAGAAGACATATTTTTGATGACGGAACCAGAGATGCCAACTTGCCTTGAGAAAATGAGTTGAGACTAAAGCTGTTTTCTTCGTTAGATAGAATAATTGTAGAAATTCGTGAGCGTTTTCAGTAGCTATAGAATTTGGCGGATAAGTTTGCTTATCTAACGACGGCTATGTTACTAGATTCGGAAGATACTAAATGTAATCTAGACTACGCATCTGCCGAAATTGACGAGCAGGACTTCAAGTTGGAACAACTTCGACTGTGGACTTTTATTGCTGACAACGAAAATAATTTAATTAATGCGGACCCACTTGAATTATTAAAATTTATTGTGAAATCCAAGCTGGAAGATTCTCTGCCCAATATTATAATAATGCTCCGAATATTCCTCACAATTGCCATCAGCAATGCCAGCTGTGAGAGGAATTATTCAAAATTGAAATTGATCAATTGTTATTTAAGATCAGCAATGAGTACTTTAAGGCTAACCAATCTGGCTATCTTGTCTGTTTAGCAAGAGGTATGTGATGCTAAGACTTTGCTCTTATAAAAAGTAGATGAATAAAGCTTTAGTAAAAAACAGAAGCGTTGTTTTTAATTCTAACCATTATATTATTTTTCAATAAAAATATAAATAGTTACAGTATCGTTCTAGTTCTACTTGAAAGTAGATTTGTGTTTTATATTCAATTCGCTAATAACTTAACCTTGTCAATCGGTAGTTCTATACGTGTTATATCAATGTAAGTGGCAAACGTGTAAAAATTTTTGTAATAAATTTGATTATTATGTTGTAAAACATATTGCCGACAAGTTCTTCAGAATTACTGTATACCCGTATTTTAGTCTTTTAAAATAAAATACCTAAATAAGGGGGCGGCGAAATTTTCCTCCGCCCCGGGCGGCTGACACCCACGCTACGCCACTGGGTCCACCGAAAGCAAAACAAATGAATCCTTTAAAATAAATTATTTAATTAATTTTATTTTGAAAGTTTTGATGAGGCGCGTGTGTTAAAAAAATAATTTCCCAGCAGCCCTTCTAGAAGTTGGGCAGTGCTGTCCGCCCACTTATTATCATCATCGTAGAGAATAAATAATTAAATGAAGTGATGGAAATCTCTTGGTGAAACATATCGAAATATAAGCAAGTAATACCAAGTGTGTCATTTGTTATTACTTGCTTATAGTAGGGAATAAAGATGGATTGATACGTATTTTAAAAGTCAACTAAACTCTCATCATAACGATAGTCCTTTTATTAAGTAGCATTTCAAAAATACAACGTGATCCGAAAAAAGCATTTATTAAGTAGGTACCTATAAATATTACATTTATGAGTCTTCTAATTCATTTTTAAATTCATAACCTCATACTTTCTTTTGGAGATGGTACTTTTCCTAAGACGCTATAAAATATTAGAGTTAATAGAAAATATCGTAAATAAGAATTTTTTCACATAGGTACCTAACATAATATCAGTATTACTTTCTTATACGTAGTATAAGGAAGTATTGTGATGATGAAAATTTGCGACCTCGAGATTTTTGCAGATGTCCACGTTTTGAAGTCCCCTCATAGCGGTCAAACCGCTACAGATATCAATTCCAAATTTTGTATTTACGAATATAATCTCCCTCTTGAGAACTGATTAGATTTTGAGCAAAATCAGCAGACCGGAAGTAGTAGTTTACCTCAGTGAAAAAATCGAATTTTGCAAATATTTCGTGAATTACTAAGTTTAAACAAATTTATAAAGAATTCATATGTACCTAAAATTGAAATTGTGAATAATTTTATTAAAAAGGTTTTTCGAAATTCCTACCGGAAGTAGGCCTTTTACTCTTATCGAAAATCAGTTTCTTGCAAATATTTTGCAAGTCATGCTTTTTAGACAGGTACGCTATGAACATAAAAGTATTTAGAACTTAATTTCCAATATCTTTTGTGTAAAAAAAATTTCAAAATTCGGACCGGAAGTATCACTTTTACTCTTACCGAATAACGATTTTTTGCAAATATGTCGTTAATTATGCATTCTATGCATATTTATGAAGAGTACAAAAGTATTTAGAGTTGGATTTGGAATATTTTTTGTATAAATGAAATTTCAAAATTCGGACCGGAAGTAACACTTTCATACGTATAAAAAAGTCGTGTGGTGGCCACACCTCATTTTCAGAATTATTGTAGCGCAACTTCAAGTAATAAAGTAGTATTGATGTAGACCTAGAAAAGTTCATGATCGTAATTATTTCTGCTTACGATAGAGGTAATTTTTGCTTAGGCTTATTTGTACATTTAAAATATTAAACTATAAATAACATCAAAAAAACGTTTCAACATATATTTACATCAGAAATAATATAAAATACAATGTTAAGTTACTCAATATGTAGGGTAAGTCCGAGAGAGTTCGACCACTTTTTGGGGTAAAATTATAACTTGCTTGTGTTCTGAGATAAAATTTTCTTTAAACCGTCAAATCATTGTCCAAAGGGTTTAGAGACTATATAAAATATAATTTATGATATAGGAAAATAAATTTTTGTTTAGAATAAAAAGTACAAACATTGCAACTGGGTGATCACACCTGTATATCTGGGTTAGACCGACCACCAACTACGGATGAGATCGACTTCAAAAATAACGAAACGTATATCTTCGAACAGCATAATAATAATAGTATAATAGAAAAGTATAAACAAAATTAGTTTTTACGACTTTTCTTTTTCATTTTTCCGCAAAAATCAGAAATTCTCGAATTTCGAGAATAAATTATGGAGCCTACGACTGTAATTCGCACATTTAATCCAGTCATCTTTCTTAGTGGTTTCAAAATAATTTTCCCCACATCCTACGCATTCATTTTCATCCCACTCTTCTACTGATGTATCACTTTCCTGCAATAACGGACGTTCGCTGTCCGAATCTGAAGATGCTGATTGGTTTCTTGGTTTAACCACATTTCTCTTTTGAATTTGACAGTTTTTTTTGTTTCTTTGTTCTTTTGAATCTCAAGGCGATCTGAACTATTTAGAATGACTGCAAGCTGTCTACCTCGTGTTTTAACCACTGCTTTTGCACTAGTGTTAGGAATTGGCGAAATAACGTTCTCCAACAACTTCCCTGGTGTGGGGTCAATATTAACTGTTGCAGTGTAGACATCTTGCGAACAGCCAGGCGAAGGTGACGAAATACGTTTGTTAGTTGCCTGAATGGTAGTGAACCGTGGCGGAGTCGAAGGAGGTGATGCATTTTTAGCAATACTATTTGAGTCATGTGATGTGACTTCTGCATCTTGTTTCATTTGAATGGCAATATACGCGTAATCTGGAATTTTCCACAGTTGCGGCTTTACCCCAGGCTTTTCTCAAAAGGTTTCCAAATACCACCCTTGTTATTTTGCTATTTAGATTGGTTTTTAAGAAAGTGTTACAAGCCGCGTAGTAATGGTTTTTCAGTTATTTAAAAAAGGACCTGTTTAGAGCTTATAGGTAATGAATCGTGTGACTCGGCAAACAAAGTAGAATGATGTTGATTGCTTCGCAAAATTCCAGTACTTCTACAGAATTTGTGTGAGAAGGATGGCCATGCCATCGACAATTAACAACAATTTTCCAGCTGGTTTTCGTGACAAAAATAGAATTCCAACCAATCCTTGAAAATGGTAGCTTTGACATACGCCGATTTAACTGACATAGCAATTGGAGAGCTAGGTGGCATTCCGTCTAAAAATTCTTCCTTTCTATTTTTTCCTTTAAATATTGCGTAAGGTGGGAGAAACATTCCCTCTGTATTGCAGCAACCTATGACGGAAATAGTTTCGCCCTTCTCTCCTGATGTCAACGAGGAAACAGTTTTTGAGCTTTTTGCGGCTAACACTTCAGTTGGTTTATTGTTCAACTGCAAACCGCTTTTGTACATGTTAAAAATATTAGAAGGTTTGTCCTGGAGTTGGTTATTAGTGAGAATATTGTCTAATAGGGTAAAATAGTGTGTCAAATTGTCACGGTTCATTCCATGTGCTCGAGCATTCTAAATTCCTTAGGCTTTTCTAATTAATATATCTGGATGTCGTCGCAAAAAAGAGTTAAGTCAATCATAGCCGGCTTTGCCTTTTTCTTTATTGAACGTGTGCTTCAATTTCAGTTGTTCGGTAAGTTGAAAGGCCTATATTCTGACGGACTCCCGATCTGGTGCAAATCCAACTGCATTTTTTTAATATGTCGCACCAATTTCAGTTCTGCATCATCTCCCAACACCGATGACGGACCCAGTCTCTTTCGTTTTATTCCGTCCGACTTCGTAATATAATCTTTTAGAGTTGTTTTAGGAATCCCAAACTCTCGGGCGGCTTCATTTACACGCATTGTATGATTTTATACACATTCAATTGCATTTCTTAAAGAATCGGTACAATTGGGCTTCATTAAATCTCTAATTTCCTTCAAACCAAATTTTTAATTTCTTTTTCGTGGTCGATCTCTCCCGGATTAATGTGGTCGAACTCTACCAAAGTCACGGGAGAGATGGACCACCATATTAACTCCATTAATCCAGTATCGAAATAGTTTAAATAAACTTACCCGTCTTTAAAATATCACTAACACAGTAAATATGTCAAAACACTTTGAAGTTCGTAAAAAGTTTAAAACTTACTTTAGAAATTCACACTGATGTCACGGCCTGTGTTTACACGTTGCAACAAGCTCAACTAATTCTATCGAATATGTGAGACACAGGGTCCTCTATTGCTTTTTTCTTGAGTTATCCGTACTGGTCGGACTGTGCCGGTGGTCGATCTCTCCCGGACTTCCCTATACCGTAGTCGAGAAATTTTAATTTCGGTTTAAACTTCTATCCCTTGCAGAAGATGACCTTATAATATGCAGCGATGCCTGCTTGCTAACAGTGGTGGGAGAGCCTCACTCCTTACATTTCATAGGAAACATTTGTCGAGTCTTGGCAGCCTCGCTATATGTTTATCTTTAGTTTATTTCGTCGCGCTCTTTTCCTCTTTCTACTTTCGTATCAGAAATTAAAATATGTCGACTACGCTATAAGTATATGGTACCGCAGATTTTCGCAGGTATATTGTGCATTCGAGTTGTTTCGGGTTTCGTCCCGCGGAGCAAGCTTGTGTCCTGAAAACGACCGGTGCTACGTTTTGGTAAAATCTCGTTACTATTTTCAGGCGATTGTGTCTCTCATGGTTTTCGTCCGACACTATAGTCGGATGAAGATTATGAGCGTGTCTTCTGAACGCGTGCATCACATGTTTTATGTCAAATTATGCATGTCTAAGCGATCTACCATGTGGATGCCACGTTTACTGAATGCAAATCAAGACCGTGAAAGTGCGCAAATTGCCATTGACAACTTGAAGCTCTTTAGCACGAACTCAGTAGATTTTTTGCTTTGCTTTCTCACGAAAATTTTAGCAGTGTAGGCGTCATGCCAGTCTGCCGCCAAAGAAGGCCAAAACATTTTCTTCGGCTGGAGAGCTAATGGAAACGATAGGAATTTGATTGGGATACCTCTTATCGAATATATAGCAAAATGCCAAAGTATCAATGCGGCATATTGTGCTTCCCTTGTCGACAAATTGGAACTTGCCTTCAATTCAAGACAGACGAAAGAGTTGTTGCAGAAGTAGAGGTGCATTTTGACTACTGTAACTATGACTATGTATGATTATAACATTAGTATAATATCACTTCAGCACTCTTGGTCCAAGTGTATTAATGTCAAAGTAAATATGTTAAACAATAAGTAAAATCGTTACAGTAACACAATAGTTTCATTTTATGCTTCACCTTGCGTCATCATCCTCGTAAGTAGGCATCGTAGTAAGAAAAAAGGAAAATATTCTTATAAGAGGTGAATAAATCCCTTCCCCTTAACATTCTGTTAAGAACTACCTGAGAATTTAGTATTATATAATTCATAAATTCAATAACGTACCAAAATTCCACAAATAAAGCAAAACTTTATACTAGAAATAGCATATGGGATTATCTATTACATTATAGTTATTCGACGAAGTTAATAAAGAGTATGGTGATGCTGGATACCTTAAACATATGGGGGAATTACTTTTACTTTCTTGTACGTAATAAGAGGAAGTAGTGTAATAATGTAAATTTTTTACCTTGACATTTTTGTAGATGACCACGTTTTGAAACCTCCTGACAACGAAAAAGTAGCTTATGCCTACATCTCTCTCTCTCTCTCTTTTCTCTCTCTGTGTATGAGTGAGTGACTACATTAACGGTCAAATGGTTAAAACTATTACCAGAAGTAGTAGTTTACTTCAACAAGAACACGAAGTTTTTCCAATCAAGTACTAAAGTTATACAAATATTTGAAGAATCTAGAAAAAGTGCAAAATTCAAAAAGTTCAAAATACATATTGTACCTACAATTAGCACAAATTTACTGAAGATATAAAATGTTTAGAATTTAGAATAACTAGCGCTTTCAAAATTCGGATCGGAATTTTTCCTTATCGAAAATTAGTCTTGCAAATATCTCGCAACTTTTACATTCTTTACAGATTTTTGAAGACTAGTATTTAGAACTTAATTTGCAACAAGCTTTGTATACCAACATGTTCAAGATTCCTACCGAAAATAACATTCACAGTTATCAAAAAAGCAGAGTTTTTTTGCAAATAACTTGAAATGATGCATTCCCCACAGATTTATGGAGAGGATAATGCATTTAAAACTGTTATTTGCATAAAATATTCTCCTGCATTAGAATGTCGTGTAATACCCACATCTCAGTTCTTTCAATAAATATATTTCAATCAGTATTCAAATAATTCGACGTTTAGGTTCGCTACCGCTCAATAGTGAACTCGTGAAAAGACGTATATTGTTATTTCCATATCATAAGGGAGAAAGGTTTAAATCAAATCTTGCTAGTTGATACAAATTTTCTTTTATCTTAATTTATGGAATTTATTGTTTAGAGTTTATGTCAAATTATGCAGGGTGTTTCTTTGAAGTCGTAAAATTTCTTGAAAGTAATTGAAATAAAGCTTTTAATTGATTTGACATTAATATATTCAATATATAGACATTTAACGATTTAATTTAGATATCTCTTCGGTCATTTAATGTTCTTAATGTTCTAACAAATGTGTAACTAATAATTAATCAAGATACATTTCCAAAGCCAACACTTGTGAGATGTCACTTTTATTCCTTTAATGCAATCTTGTTATAACGTTACACATTAATGGTCTTTAACACACTTGGCGTTGTTATATAACAAGCGTAGTATACACATCGCTGCGTCCGCATAAAATCTGTTTAAAATTCAGTTCACAAATGTATCTCTACCTATGTGCACACATGCCGATGGACAGGAATCTACGATAAATGAGCCGGCAATAAAATCGACTCTGTATACAAATTAAAGACGGCGCATTTAACATTTAAATCGCCCCGACTACGGATTTCTTTTCGCCTTCATTCATAATTAGCATTTAAATACATAAGCCGAGTGAGGTTAGAGTTGAGTTAGATGGAGTGCGTTCCTTCTATTGACAACTTGAGGTCAAACCAAGGTCACGGTGCCGATGACTCTGAATGCGCTCGTGATTCAAGCTCAGGTTGAGAGAGCTGGAGGACGCGTGGGCGCAATGTCTGATCTCCTTTATCGGAGCCCTATCTGCAGCGTCCTTTCCGACTGCCTTCGGTTGTACTACTACATGATATCGTAGATAGGGGCGCAAGAGAAGACAGGTTTTCGGCAAACGTCAACGATGCAACAGAGTTAAATTGTACTGTATTACCGTTTGCCGTTGCACAACACAACTGTACTTACGTAGGAGCATTGGAAATACCATATAAAATTTTAATGTACAATTGGAAAAAGAAAAAATCACCAACCAGTAATTTATTGCAATAAGTGAACACCTGTCGCGACTTAAGCCACATGCATGAGCGCATACGTTAGTGGTTTAAACATGAAAGACTTTCCTTTTTAGGTTTTTCGAACCATATTCTTTCAATCTACGTTTGCAAAGTGTATGTTGGTATATGTTCATCCTCGACTTACTGGCATAAGTACAAAGAACTTGTACAAGTCCTTTGTAAAGCATATGCATTTCTTACAATATCTACGAATAAATCTTACTTATTGTGGGAAGTAACATTGCTTATCTTAACAATAAATATAAGCGATTTGATCAAATGATTGGCAAATTCAAACACACAGTGTGAAATTATCCTTTAAATATCATTTTAGTAAAACAATTTTTATCAAAAAGTAATCCATACCATGATGTTTGACAAGAAATATTCTTGACAAGAGTAGGTAGGTATATACCTAATTTCAATGTGAATTTTTTATTCGGAATTTTTTTTCTTTAAAAGTTTGTTTGCTCTGTGTAGTAAAACTGGTTGTACATTTAATAAATTTTGACTTACTAAGTAATTGCTTTAAATACTTAATTGCTGGCTGTTCATATCCAAGTGCACTTGAAGTGTACCCTGGACATCCTTTACACAATACAACTTCACATTCCGAATACTGTATTATGAATCTCTTCAGTAAGCACACCTTCTGGAATTACCTTTCGTAGACATACCGTATGTATCAATTTTCATTAGGTATAGGGATTCAATGTTTACGTGCGATTTATACGTATACAAGTAATACGTGGCAACGTGGCACCCCTACTGTCCGTCACCAATCCCGGCAACAATCGACATCACAACGATTTTCTCCGATCTTCCCACTTCTCCCGACTAGATTTTACATTCAATGTTTAGCTGCGAACACGTTGCGATCTAGTCTGCAATAAAAGCCGTCTTATTAATGTAACGGGAAACATCAAATGGCCGCCGCGATGTCCTAATCTAGTAGTTTATTATTATTTTCAGAATCCTTTTTTATCTACCTTATTTTTAATTTTATTAGAATTACGCTTTTGTTTGTGTCATGCAGCGTGAACGCAGCTTAATAATTCTCTGCATTTACTGAAAGGAAAAAGAAACACAAATCCTTGCAACTCGTAAATATTATTTCTGAACGCATTACAAACACCCAAGCCGGTGGTCGAATAGTTACTGCTAAGTTGCTAACCACGCTAACTTGTATTTACGAGCATGCATCGGTCGTGCTGACATTGGAAAGGAAAGAAGGGGTACTATGTTGCCACGTACTGTATGGATTAATCGCCTATGGCTAATGAAATTTGACACATGCTGTATGTAGAGTTCTAAGTTTGATACTATTTGGGAATAATAACATTCACTTAAATATGTTAGCGTTAACCTTATTCGTCCTAGTCGTATAATAGACATTAAAAATAACATTTTTAGTACAGCACAAATTAGAAACTGCGTCCAGGAAAATAGAAAAATCTTCTAAACTGTTGCAAAGTATACACAAGAAATATAGCGTGCAGCGCATTTATGGTAACAACGTTATCTACATTTACGATATTTAGAAGGGAGTCTAAAAATGGTTGACACATGAACCATAGTGTAAGGATCACTTTCTAGTAGATATTTGTAATACATAGATCTTTAATGCTTGTATCTACAGACCTAGAAGAGGATAAAAATCTGAGGTCACGGTTGTTCACTGCTGACAAAAAATACGCTCGAGAGGACATTTCGACGTGGTCTTTTCTCATCTATATCCACAGGGCTTTTGGTATAGATTAATAAATTTGGATGAAATTTGAATCAACTACTTATACACATCAGTTGTAGCAATTCTCAAAGCAGTGGAACTGTAAAAAATTAGTCAAGCAAGAGAATTGCATTTTTTCGGTTAAGAAGTTTGTGCCTATTAGCTTCTAACAAATGCTTTATCGTAGATGGTTATGTAATCGCGTCATGTTTTTAGCAACAGTTGTCATAACATAAGAACAGACGACACATTACCTACAAAAATGTAGATATGTTGCAATACTTGTCGGAACATTGGAGCAGTTGGAGATTATGGAATACCTTTTTTCCTTCCGAAAAAATGTTGCAGTAGTATTAGAGTGCACTAACATTCTAAACAACCTGTTAGTTCTCGGATTGTTTGAAGTTCACAATTATAAATTTCATAGATAAAAGGAAACAATATCTAAAATTAAATTTGAAAAACGTTACAATTTGAATACTCCAGGGGTCCATTCTTGGACCGCTTTTGTTCGTGCTTTTGTAACTGACATACTTAAAGTGGTGGACGATAGTGTACCGAATTTCATCGATTTTCTATTGTTGGCAAAGAAAAAGTTTATTTAGAAAATAAGTTGAATAACAAAGAAGAAACAGACATGGATACTAAAATTCAAAATCGGAAGACCGGATAGTAGATATATGAAAGTGTGTTCACTTTCATTTTAAACAGCAAGATTTGTTTTCAAGAAGCTTGTCTAGTTTGTATTTTAAATACAGCATATTTGAGTTTTTCAATGTAAAACATAACTACGATCTTTTCTGCCAATTCTTACATTAGCTTTAAAGCCAAGTATAGAGTGGCCATCGTTTTATGACTGCATAGACAATTTACCAAAGTGATATTAAATACTTATTTCATATCACTTAGAAATCAAAACACCTCTTTGCATGGTTATGAGGCACGGGCATTTATAAAATTTACTGAATAAATAATTATAATTATTATATTCCATAATTTATTCCAGTGTACATTTACTGAACTTTAATTATTCAGTGCCTATTAATTTAGATTTTCTATTATATTCAAAGTTGGAAACCTGTATCTGAATATAGAATCAAATGCTGTTCTACGTTGTAACTTAGTTTTTCATTTTATTTGTAAATTCCTCGGTAATTGCATACTCACTCGTTTAAGAAAAAATATGCTAAGTTATAGGGGAAACAAGTACGTACATACATATCTTTATTGGAATCTAATTTCTTGGCGCTATACTAGATTTATATCGCCATTTAGATTATATCTTTATTGAAGATTGTTGTAATCTTTCTTAAATTAGAATCTATTATAAAAGCGCAAGTTTAAATTAATCAAAAACCGGTACCGCCACTAGTAACATATTACATTAGCCCTTAAGGATTCCATATAGATGAAAGCGAATTATGTCTTTAATGGTCACTATGCTTAAGTGTTTTGATGAAATTTCATGCATGAAAACGCATGCTGCATCATGGGGAGTTTTAATTTTATGCATATCCATTTAGTCGTACCATTTGCAGTCTTATTTTTGTTAAGATATGGAATTAATTATTACCGTACCAGTAATATAAAAAATGTAAAAAACGCATCAAGATCGTACGAATATATATTATACTATGTCATCATTCTTTCCCTTTATGTAATATTTCCAAGTTGAACAAGAATTATTTACGTATGTTATTTATAGCATTGTCTCGTATACAATGAATAACAATAAAAAGTGTGCCGTGCAATATTTGTACATAAATATGGTGAAAGTTTCATATAAACATGTTTACAAGTATTACAGTACTATATTTCATTATCAAGAGCACATTGCTCAAGAAGAAAAGTTAAATGACTCGATCAAGACCCATTTTTTTTTAAATATATTCAAAAATTAAGTGAATATATACGGTGTTTGAACATTAAATTAAGACAACATCGACAAATTCATTATATCGTTTCTAATACTTTCAATATTACAGACTAGCACTTATTTTATTGTATATGTTATTAGACATATATACTTACAGTATTTTGTATACTAATTTCGTCATTCATTCTACTTTCTTAGGTCTATTACCTATAACGTATCGTCGAAGATGGCACCTAAATGTTATAATATTAAACTATATTAATTATCGTTTTTAATGACACTATAATTGCTGTAACATCTATTATTGTCTAGTATACCATAACAAGACCAATGCTTTGTGGCACATTACAGCTGCTAGAATGACGGTCGTTTTCTTAAACTGGACAAACCAAGCTCAACAAATCTAAGATACAAAAAGCTAAGAACTCTTGCACTATACTATACTATATATGTTTGAGTTCAAGGATAGACTCGCGTCTCAATGTTTGATTGATTTAGGGACAAAAAAATGTGCATTACTGTAGACTAATGAATTTTTAAATTGTAATGTCATCTCTAAAAAACACTCACCCATCTTCTCAACGAAATAAAATTTCGAAACTATCCTGGAAGATACGAGCAGAAAAATGTGCTGGTAATATATTTGCTAGAATTTAGTGTCCTTCATTTTTATTTTGTGACGTCATACCTCTGACCATGACATCCTTACTTTTTTAAATAAAAATCTTTTTTTCCCAAAAATCAAAAGTATTTTTCTTTCTCTTTGCGACCATGTAAAAGTATATATGTATTGATGCTGTTGATCCATTTTAACTAATGATTATAGACCGGACGTACGAGGTTGAAGAACGTCGAGAATGTCATCGTGAAACAATGACGAGTTGGATTAAGGGTGATACTGATTGTATGTCCATTGTCAGTGATTCCGAAATTTATCGCGAAGTCTATAAAATATCGTTCCAGAATGCCCAAAAATCGCATGTACAACGTCATTTAGTATCGCTAAAACATACACGGAAATTGGACCGATTGGAAGCTGACAATTTTAGCGAAGAACTCTGTGAAACTTTAATGGCGGCTAATATCCCATTAAATAATCTTGACAATCCCGCTTTCAAAACATTTCTCCAAAAATATACTGGTCGAAATGTTCCTGATGAATCCACCTTACGCAAATATTATGTTTCTAAGTGCTTCACGAAAACAGTAGAATGCATTAGAAGACATCTTTATAACCAGTACCTATGGATAAGTGCCGACGAAACTGTCGCTATATTAGGACGCTGTGTGGTAAATGTTGTAGCTGGTGTACTACATCCAACTATTCCATATAACGCATATGTAATAGCACCTAAAGTTATAAATACAGTTGATGCGGAAACAGTTGCTAAAACCATTGACGAGAAGTTACACAAAATGTTTCATTCGGTACAGGGCAAAAATACTTTTATTTGTTAGTGACAGTGTCGCATATATGTTAAAAACAAGCAGACTATTAAAGAAAACATATCCTTATATGCTGCATATTACTTTTGTAGCACATGCTCTCCACAGAATCTGTTAATATATCAGAAACACCTATTCTGAAGTTCATAGACTTGTATCCGCTTTTAAGAAAGTTTTCAGAAAAGCACCATTGAGAGTAGCTCTTTACAAGGTAAAACTTCCATCTTTGTCACTGCCTCCCTCACTAGATGGGGAACATGGTTGGAAGCTATTAGTTTTTATGCATAGAATTTCGATAGTTTACAAAATTTCGTTACATGTTTAAATGACGATGCTCGAAGTATCTCTGAGTGCAAGGAACTAACACAATTCCCAAAATAAAAGATGGATTAACCACATTAGATGTGGCTATTAACAATTTCTAAAGTATTCCAAGTGACGTCCGATGTGGCATTGGGCAAAAGTTAGACGCATTTTTTAATAGAAATACAGATTTAATAACATTGCGGCAATTGTGTATAGGGACAATGACACAAAATCTAACTACTAAATACCCTGAAATAAAAGAATATTACCAGTATGCACCTATAACCAATTACGATGTAGAAAGGACGTTTTCTATCTACAAGGATGTACTTCATTCAAAGAGAAGAAATCTTACAGAAGAGAACCTTGAGAAAGTATTGCTAGTAAATATTAACACTCCTTTACTCGATTTGAACTACAAGATGAACAAATAATAACGTATTTTGTATTCTATATATATCACCACCCACTTGTTATCCAATCATATAAATAAAATTAAAACTCTTTAAAAATAGAAAATTTCAATAGTGCGCCCATGGACGATGAGTCATCAACCGCTCGTGTCCGGTCTATACTAATGATAAAAATAAAACATTTTTTGTCTGTGCTTTACCACTTTTGTTGTTGCATTGCCCGTTACTAATTTCAGCTCTGGTGACTCATTTATAAACGCTATTTTGTTACTGATCCATAGAAACACAAAGTCATATTTATACAAATGGAGTGAGCTTAAAACTAATTGCAGTAACTTTCTTAATTTACTAAGAATTATACCGTATTTTGAGTGTCATTAACTCTATTGCATGAGAGTAGGTAAAAACTCAGTGATGCTACATTAACCAATTAATTAGTAATACACACCGGTATACAACTACCGTACACCGATAATAAAACTAAATTAAAGAAATTACATAATCTCTATAATTCAAAATTGAAAAATTAAGTATGAGCATCACAAAACGTTCTTATACGTATGTGTATTACGATTTTTGTATGTAAAATTTTCAAAATTAAGCTTCAAGTACTCTTATCTCCTTAATAATCTGTGAGTAAAATGTTATCTTCGGTCCGAATTTTTGAAACTTTTATATAAAAAAATACTTCAAACCTAACTCTAAATACTTTTATAGCTTTAATAAATCTTTATGAATGCATAATTTGTTATATATTAGCGAAAAACTATTATTATGTAAGAGTGAACGTGGCATTTCCGACCCGAAATATGAAATTATTTTTACACAAAAATTATTGAATATCAAGCTTGAAATACTTTCACTATTTTTAATATTTCTGAAGAAAGAATAATTTACTAGATCTTCGCAAAAACTATATTTCGATAAGAATAAAATACCGACTCCTGTCGAAAAGCTTTTTTAATAAAATTTTTACTAAACGAAAAGTACAACATACTGCTAACCCGGTAGATAACAAAAAATATATAAATATACACATAATAATATAATGACGTTTATACGTAGCAGTTGACGAAACATTAGTAAAATTTGATTTTTTTCACTGAAATGATCTACTAGTTCCAGTCAACCGATTTTACCCAAAAATTAGATCTCAAAAGAAATATTATACTCGTAAATGTAAAGTCTGATATTGATATCGGTAGCTATTTGGTCGCTATAGTGGTCACGCACACACACACGCATGCATGCTCGCAAACGCACACGCACACGATCGCACATGCATGCGCGTGTACGTGCTCGCCCTAACACACACACAGAGAGAGCGATATACACGCATAGAACGAGACATTTTTGAAACACCACTTTTTGGGTAGCAGGGGACATCCAAAAAGTAGACATCTGCAAAAGTTTCGAGGTGAAAAATATTCGTTATCACAATACATACTTACGTATATGAAAGCAAAATTGATTTGGAAATTTTTGGAGGTAGAACAAATGAAAGGAGAGCATGTTGTAGATTTAATAATATGGCTATTTCTAAAGCGCAATGCGTAAATCAATTACAGCATCCGGTTATAACGTATTGCATACATATTCATACATTTAGATTCAATTGAAATTCTGTTGTTTTTTCAGAACTCTATATATCCTCTATTCTAATATCGATTGTTCAAGCCTATATTTAGTGCGAGTGGGAAATGTGCACACAGATATACAAACAGCAATGCGTAATACATAGGCGCCTAGTGTTATCTAGTATTAATAGTTATATAAAAGAAAAATCAGCAAGGAAGATACCATTCCTTGTTGCATAGGCATGTTATTCAAATGTAGGCTTTTGTACAATAAATACAATACCTACATTTGTTTTAAGAAATCATGTGCCAATGCAAAATGTCACTAACATAATAATATACGATAACCAATATACACGCGTGTTAGATTTAGAAATGATTTATTGCTCATAGATAAACTGCTACGCAACAATGCCCCAACTCAATCTTAAATAATTATATATTTTATTTTATATACTAAAAAAATTACTATTTCAAAAATAGTGAAACAATTATAATTTCAGATATTTATTTATTAGATTGCCTTTAACACTCCTTGAAAATTCCGATATTTTTGAGTTTCAGTTTACAATAAAAAAACGGCTCAAGATAAATAATTCTTCTTATGTTTTAACATATTTAGCTTGAAAGATGAGGCGTGGGCACCACAAGACTTTCTTATACGATATGCGTTCCGTACATAAACGTTTTTCCAAATTAAGTTCTGTATCTTCTTACTAAAATAAACCTCTGCGTAAAAGTGTTACTTCCGGTTCGAATTATGAAAATGTTTATACAGAAAATTCCAAGTCCAGCTCATGGTGCCTTTATTCTCTTAATAAATCTGTATAGAGTGCATAGTTTCAGAAATATTTGCAAGAAACTGTTATTCGATAAGAGTAAAACTTTACTTCCGGACCAAATTGTAAAATTTTGGATAAACAAAAAGCTGCAATTTGGACTCTAAATACTTTTGTATTTAAGTCTATCTAGAATTCATAATTTGCGAGATATTTGCAAAAAACTGATAATAACTAAGATAAAAGTCCTACTTCTGGTAGGAATTTGGAAAAACTTTTTTTATAAAATATCTCTAGAAATCACTTTTTAGGTGTTTTGTATTCTATAGTACAGACACATACAGAGAAAGACATGTTTCCATAAAACACTTTTTCGGTGCCAGGAGACTTAAAATCAGTACTTCCTTATACTATGTCTAAGGAAGTAACATATAGTCACATATCTTGCTTTATACTACTTTTGAAAGTAAGCGCATCCAATTTCCCCAGCGACTGACACTTATGAATTATGTAGAAAAATAACTATGCAAACATAAAAACATTATAACAAGTATCCGGCCGCCTATCTCATAATTAAGGCAAGAGAATAAAGAAAGGTATTGATTATTTGATATGAGTGATATGATTAAAAACATTAATATTTCAAAGAAATGCGATAATTTCAATTAAACAAGTTTACATATATGTACTGTATGTATGTACCCACATAAACTATTATTAAATGTTGTCTAGGAGAGAAATTATTGGTTGTATATAATGTTCATAAAATCCGCAACAGGACGGCTCATCTAAATTTTAAATTGCCTTTAACTTGGATACATACGCCCAAAAACAAAGAATTTATTGTAAGTCATTAAATTGAAGGTAAGTTAATGCACCATACGTAAGAAAACAACGACGAACCTACACACATGATATGCATATTTAGTACATTATGCAGAATGACAAACAAGTAAGATTTAAATGTGGTTAAGTGAAACCGATCCCATGTTTAGTTTTTTCGAACATTGCCATCATGGCAAAACAATCAAGACAATAACGTTGGTTGGCATTGTTTATGTGATATATTTATGTACATTATTGATAGATGCTGTTGCATGGGATACATCGAATTTGCTACTAATTTTAGTAATGGTACTTTCAGTGTCGTTTTTTAATATACATACAAACACTTTTAGTATGTCTCGATTTACTATATTCTAATTTAGAATTTTCCAGTTTTCGCAGTTTGATACCACATTTTATCTAATTCCAATACATTCGGTTTGTTAATCATATATGATAATTTGTGAAACAACAGCAACATTATTATATGTATTAAGTGCCTGTTCGTTATACTGGTTATACTGTGCATTGATAACCTATAAAATAAAAAAAAATCGGTTGTTTAAATATACGCGAATAATTCCGTTCAATGTCAACAATATCTGTGAGTGATCTATAATATTTAAATATGGCTATGAGGTTCATTAGATAATGACCGACCGTCCTATTGATCATTTCAGAGATTCAAAAACAACTCCACTTCTCTAATTACATCAAGATTTTATATTAAGAGATGTAAGTTTGATAGGTGCTAAAAAGAAATGAATAAGAATACATGCGCAGGTTTGAATGTCGGATTTTTGTCCAGAATCATTTTGTTTGAGAATGGTTGGTGCTATATCAAAAAAGTGCTAATTGACAATCTTAATAGAACTTTACAGTATATTAGTAAGTGCATAGGAATGACAAGGTCAGTCAGTGTGGTTGAATATATCTTCGCCATATCAAAGGCGCCTTCACTTATAGACGTATTGACAATATTTCAGGCATTCTTTTGTATCAACCGCAGCCAGTTTATCATTCTTATCAAATTGTAAATTTTTTGGCGAAAATTCTTTCGTAATTTTTCTTCTATACACTCAACGAAAATGATAGGTAAATTCAACTAAAAAGAGCATATGGAATTGCGTCTATGTAGTTTCATAGTTAAATCAATCCGAAGAGAATAGTTGAATCAGTTTTGTCACCGTAACATTTTTATTGTTACTTTGAACAAGAACTTTAGTTAAGCAACCATTTTTTAGTCTGGCAACAACTTTATTTGTTGAGTAATTATTATATCTTGTAGAATAACAAATTAAATAGTATTTTCACCATTTTCTGTTCTCTTGCCATTTTCTTGTTTACTTTACTATTAAACAGTAAACAAATATTTTTTGTTTTGTGTCGTAGGTATGTGTTTGGAATAGGTAGCTAAAAGAAACTATTTATGTATGTACTATAATTTATTATTTTACTTTATCATAACATACATATACATACACCTGCTATAGTTGACTATAAAGTAATTATTAATAATACTTTGGTATTACCATTAGGCGATTTATAAACATGAATGGGGCAATAATGAAATTCATGCAGCTGCGTATGAAATATAAAGAAATTGTTAGTTTTATATAATACTTTAAAAGATTGAAAATGATAATTTTTTTGACCTATTTTTTGTTCAACACATAATAAATAGCAATGTTTTACATTTTCAAGTTCAATGTGAAATAATTCAAAAATGTCCAATTTGATTATATTATATACCTTCCCAATTTACAGTGTTGATCGATTTAAGAAGATTGACGTTTTGTTTATCTTTGACCTTCACATTTAGAATAGGAATAATTTTAGTTTTTGAAGCTGTCCCAATTTCTTAATAGGTTATAGGATTTTTCTTTATGCAAGTGAGAAAGTCCAAATCAATCTACAAAAGAATATCTTTGATGGTTTTTTAATAATAAAAAAAAGGTTCTTATTCTTTACCAAACTAAATCCGTCAGAGTGTCTATGTCAACAATATTTGCGATATTATTATTTTTACCCAAAATTTCTTTTCTTCGTAACTCAAATGTGCTCTGCCACTTTTTTTCATCACTCCAAGGACTGCTATTTAATTTTATCCACAACTTGTTGTTATTGCTCTGCATGAAATCAGTTTACCAATGCAGTTATTTCAAAACTAATTTTCATCATCATCAAGCTTTCCTTCATTGATGTCATTTGTATTAGGCGATGGTGGTGCTGATCTGCTCACAGAGGAAGAGAGTATTCCTAATCTTCGTAATCTTTTAGTGTGATTTTGATATTTATCATATAGTCTTCCAGATGGAACGTTTCCAGTTTTTTATAGTAGATAGTCTGAGACTAATTGAAATATTCAAAATAACTATGGATTTGGCAATGGTTAACAATTGTCGCGCCAACAATAGCCTTGACGCTGACTTGTACGCTGGCTTCACTTTGTTAGATATTATTTTCATAAGAAATTAGGAAGCATGATCGATTGAACATTCATCATATTGACGGCTATAATATTTTTCCTTCTTGTTGTGTAAGCAATATAAATATTTTATTTCAAGAAAAAACACAATTAGCCACTTTGCGCTTGCATTTCAGTACAATGGGTAATAAATATTGGTGAAGTAAATCCGTAGATTTATTTCCATAAATGTATGCTACTAATCGTTTGTTACACCACTGTGAACCACAAGATACATACATGTTCCTGCTGGCGCTCCAATTGTTTACCATTGCTTTTGATTTTCTACCAAGATATCTAAATTGCCAGTTAATAGAATGATAAATGAACGTTTTATAACTGGCAATTTAATAATATGGATCAAAAATCCGGAAAAGATATTTAATGATTATGTAGATATACATACCTTGTTATCCTTGAAATGTACTTCAATGTTAGATGCCAGAGACTCAAACATAGATCGTGTAATTTTTATAGAATGCTGCATGTACCATGTTATTATGGAATCTATAATTATTTTTTGTGGTGCATCATCTAACTTCCTATTCTTTTCGAAAATTCTGAAAACGTAATCTCCATTGGGTGATTCTTTTACAGCCTCTAGAAGATTCTGAAATAAAACAAATTATGAGCCGAAAACTAAAACAAAATTCAAAACATACGTAACTTACAAAAGATTTTGAGTATGACGAACCATTACTGAAAGAACTAGATGCAGATGAAGTTGGAAATGCTTCATCAGCTGCTGAGATGTCACTATTCGTAATTGTATCGCACAACTATGTCGTTATATTCTGAAATAAATTATTTGTAGATTATTAGATTATTATACTATTTCTTACAGTAGGTCTACTCAACGTTTTGTATTTTTCACTCTTTTAGTCTTTGACGAAATTCGATTCTAACTCCCAATTTAAAAGCCCTCAGTAATTTCTTTAGATCTTCTTCGGTGATATACATTACCCTGTCTCGAGTAACTTCTTCCGCTAGAATAATAATAATGATAATAGTATATATTTACATTATATTCAAGTGTCTAGGTTCAAACAGGTCAAGTGACAAAATGAACTTCGGAATAAAGATCAGAAAAATGTATTTCTTTGTCTATTCCTTATGTCAATTAAATACTTGACCTGTGCCAAACTAACCTAAAATATAAAATTCAATATTTCGAATAGCGAAAATTATAAGCAATAATTATTTATGCTACTCTAACATACAGGAGAGATACTTGAGAAACACTTACCCTTTAGTAGCTGGAATAAGTGACCAAATCCCCAACTATTTAATAAATTGCTAAGACCCAAGTCTTCGTCTTCTGTTTCGGCTGGCGTCGAATCGTTATTAACATTCTCGGTATTATTCATCATACTTTATGTATTATATTAAAACAGGCACATAGTACACAATCACATCACATATAATTGCTTGATTCACATCTATGATTCATATACTTATTCGCACCCAATTCGAAGTTTGGAAGGTTAAGTTAGGCATTATTATAGGCTTCGCCTAAGAACGAACGTGCGCATGGGCAGACGGTCATAGTCAACTAAACATAGTCGACTACGCAACTATTTTATGTTTATGTAAACAAAAGCGAGGGTTAATTCTACAATAATATTGGTTGAGATACCACTATAATAGTACATCAAACTTATACTGGGTTAAAATTACAATTTGATAGTACTATGAACTATAGTATTTACTATTTATAGTTTGATTCAACAATTTTTAAAGTTATTGTTGGTTTGGTTGGTCAACAATTCTTTATTGGTTATAATAACAACTACGTTTTGTTGAAAAATAGTAGAATACAACATTAATGTAGTTTAATTTAACAAAACTAATGATATTGTTAGTTAAACATTAATTTTGTTTGAATTAACCTACACTATTTCTTTGAGTGTATCGAAACATGGGTTGATACCATAGCATATCCAAGACTCAAATCAACTAAAGACAACTACTTAAGGCTTTCTGGAAGTTTGATTATATGAAGAATAGTAATTAGTAAAAGGAGGGTTTACACAAGGTCAATTCATCGCCTTCAGAAATATTGAGTTATGCGCCCATCATTTTAAATCTAGAAGGACTTTTCTAGCAATGGGGCACTACAATTAAACTAAAATTAATCCCCAGGCAATTCCTTTTCATAACGTGTTATTTACGGGTGAAGCTACTTTCCAGGAATTCTTGACGGAAGGAATCTTCATTATTCAAATGAAAACCCTTACTCCACTAATAAATAGATCCATCAGCAAAGGTGGAGCATAAATGTATGCGGGGAGGCATTTTTGTTGATCGGATGAAGGCTCGCACGAAATATTATAAATGAAATGTTTCCCTGGAAGTGGCTAGCTCGTAAAGGTCCTAGACATTACCCTCTTAGGTCTTCGGACATCATAATTTTTTTTACATGGCTACGTAAAAAAGGAAATATACCGTGTACTTGTAAACACAAAACAAGCTATGCGGGAAAATATTCGACAAATATTTAGAAATAATTATGATATAGAGCCTCATTATTTCTAAATATTTGTGGATTATGTTCCGCATAGCTTGTTGCTTGTTTTCTGTTTACAGGTACACTGTATATTTCCTTTTTTAATGTCGATTTCTTATTTCGGACGTAACAGTTCTTCTTTCTGCTACTACTATAATCAAGTTATTAATTTGTTTGGTTTTAAAATTTGTTTATTATACCAAATTCTAAATATATTACGAACATATTGCTGGCATAGATTGTATTATAAATAAAATATATCCATCAATTTTCATACAAATACATGTAGGTATAGACGTAGATTATATATGTAAAAAAAAGAAGAAGTAGCCAATAAGAAAGTTTTTTGACATTCTCTCAATGCATACAAAAATCATAAATATTACGTGCTTAACAACTGGAAGCAACTTACTAAATGTCGTCCATTCAGTTGTCAATTTCGCAGCAAATATTATGGCTCATTAAACCGTATTCAAATAAAGAACTTAAATTTGTCAAAATTAAATCAAAAAATAACAATAGTTCAGTAATGGTCACTTTTAAGGTAATAACGCCTTAAATGTTTTTAGTGCGAAATTTAGTAAGCAATTCAAAAATGACGAGACATATAGGCTGTTCTATTTGAAAAAAAATACTTTTTGACTATGGTCAGCCACCAAGTTATGGAACATTCGGTTAATACAAAATACATTTAAAAAGTGCTCCTTATGAGTGACTATCTTAGAAAAGAAAACCGCTTCGAAATATCTGTTCTTATAAGTCACCGTCGGTTTTTGCCACGGAGGTGACTGTATATACATGGTGATTAAAACGTTACAAAAAGCTCTACATTTCACATACTTCTTTGCGTTAATTTGAAATTCTGATATGTGTGCTCTGATTAGACTCTTTGAAATTTTATAAACAAAAATAGTATTTAGACAAGACAGGGCGAAATCTTGATTAAGGAAATCTGAAGATTATATGCTGTTTGCAACTCGATTGATGCCTTAGTATCACATGTCGGCACTTTAAAATTCATTTCAACAAATAATGAAGAGGAATCACTTATATGTGTTAGCAAGTTCAGAAAAGAATTGGCCCTGCAACAGTAGGAAATACTGGTAGTATGCTTGGTACGCACGAGCGTGTAAAATAATACTTTAATACTGCAAGTACTACATGATCACACAAGAAGTACAGATTTTGGGTATGTGTTGGGCGAAACTTAGTTAGTCATCGAAGAAAACTCCTAAATCATTTATTACAGATTTTCTAGCAATATGTTTAGAATTTAATATAGCCGTGGTCTCACAAAAAATTTCAACTTATGGTATAAAATGAGCACTAAGTTATTGCGAAAAGATGAACATTGATTACTGATGGCTAATGTTTTGCCATCAGTGATTACTCTTTATTACATACCTAACATCATGTATTAACACATGAGTAATTTTTTTGTATACCTACTACATAACATTAGACGTCCGTAATATACGACATATTGCGAACACTGAATACACTAGTATTACATATATTCGAGTAGCCAGAATTTGATTTCAAATTTTATAAGTATACAGGAAAATAGATACCAGCATAAGAATTATCTTCAAAGTAAAGCTAGACTACTAAAACAGGTCTTAATAAAGGAAGAACAACTATACCATTAAATAAAGTAAACATAATTGTGTATATTTATACATGTAAGCAACAAAACAATATTTGACATATGTTTTTTTTTTGCAAAACATTATGTAAACTCAAACAGCTGATAAAAGTCATTAGAAATTTTGAACAATTTAAAGAAATTCGCCTATTAAAAATGTTATATGCGTATAGTTATTTTTGATTATAATCATGTAAATTTGCATTTACGTGATCCGAAAACGCAACCATTATATTACGTGCCTTTATAAACACAAACACATAAATAATACAAAATTTCTAGAACAGGTGTCATAGAAACCCACTAATATAAAAGGAATGATCGAAAATCATGTCAGGACTCGTTAGAGAGTTATAAATCATAATTTAATATATGGCAACTTTCACTTATAAGACAGTTCCGTGTAAAATTATATCATTAGCTACCACTATTACTACTCATAAAGTAAACGTAAAAAATACGAGCATGATTTAATTCTGATAATAATAGGTATCTCACAAACTTGCGAAGCCTCTCTAATTATAAAATCATATGTACATTGATATTTAAATTGCTTTAAAATTACTAAAATATGTTTTTAAAACTTATATCAAAATATATGTCCCTAAGCTAAAAGTTGTAGTTCCACATTCAAACCTAACTTAAGCTGACAAAGTTATCTGACAAAAAAAAATTAATTATATATTGAAACCATAATAATATGATGACTGTATTCGGAAAGGCTTACCCCAAAGATAGGTATTCCATATCTTAATTAAAGTAATCAAAGCCTTGTAAATTCAGTGTATTGTTTTTTTTTTCATGTGTCAATATTCTATTCCACAAGTTGAAATATTTTGCATCTTATTAATGGAACATAAGAGAATGAAAAATATTGACTTCGGAATTGAAGTTGAACAAACATTCTTGAAAAAGTTTATGTATTTTTCTTATAAAATACTTTTAGTTTGGAAGAAGCACGATTGCTTGTAGCCTTGGAGTTATGGGACGAGACAATTGCAAAAGATCGCCGCCATACCGTTGCTAAAAACGCGTCTGACATAAACATCAGCATCATTCTATCATCTACGGTGAGCTCGGTTTCAAAAAGTTTTCGGCCCTTTTTTAGAAGAAAAAAAGCATTGTTATCATCCAACGGCTTCTCACTCGTTATTGGACAGGGGTTACCATTCTCATAGTCACATTGTGACATGTAACTAAAGTTGGGAACATCGTTACGATCCCGAGTGTAAGCAAGCCAGCAAAGAATAGAGGAAATAACGAGACGTCGCCCCGAGTGAATGCAAGTAATATTCTCTGGACAGTTTTCTAGGTATACTTCAAAAGGCATACGTTTGTTTAAATTCCTTTATGGCCAGAGAACAATTAATGCAGCTTATTATTGCACTGTATTGAACTAAGTGAATGTCGCTTATTGGAGCAAAACAAGAGGATAACACGCCAAGGACGTCAGTGTGCTGGCAATAACCGGCCCTATACGAGAAACTCAACACACATGAAACTGAAGGAAATGTTTTGAAAGATTCTTGAACACCCACCACACAGCCCCGCCATATGAATGTGTGATTCCACGTGTTTGGACCACAAAAGTGGCTTTAGTATAACAACGACAATGCCGGGATTGGAGGAGGGGGTGCAGGGTTGTTGCAATATATACAGGGTGTCCGGGAAATGTGGGAAATCTCTTGGATGCAGATAGAACATGAACAAATAATATGACCAGTTCCTATGAAAAAAATTCCTACAGGCCCCTCCTACAGAGATATGCGTCCCTGAAGGACGCAGCTGGAAATCGGTATTTATTGAATTTGTTTTAAAGTAATTAATATAAATATAAAAGCAGTGGTGTCTCTGGAGGCACCTTAACGGAATTATTGAAAAACTTCATAAAAGGGTTCAACATGGGCTCCGTGAAGTCTGATACACTCGCGGGCACGACGAATTAAGGACTGTTGTACTCGCAACAATAACCCAGCCGTCTTCCTTATCACATCACAATGAAACGTGATTCTCCCTAGTGTCGACCGTAATGGAATACACCATTTTTTTTGAGGTGTTCCCACAGGTAAAAATCCAACGGCGTTAAGTCAGGAGATCGAGGAGGCCAGACAATTGGTCCTCTTTACCTATCCAACGGTTTGGATAGACGTTATTCAGGTGCTCCCGCACACGATCGCTGAAATGAGGTGGTGCCCCATCGTGGATGAAGTACATGTTTCGGCGGGTTTCAAGTGCTAAGTGCTCTATTAAATCTCGAAAAGCGTTCTGAAGGAACTCCAAGTAAAGTTGTCCATTCAATCGTTCTGACAAAACGAATGGTCCAATCAAAAAATTGTCAATGATTCCTGCCCAAATATTAAATGATTGGAACTGATGTTGATAATGGGAAACAATAGTGGCATGAGGATTTTCATCAGCCCATACATGCGTATTGTGTAAATTGGTGATACCATTTTTGATAAACCTTGCTTCATCCGTGAAAGGAATAATGCTCATGAAGTTAACATTATTACGTTGCTGATCCAATACCCAGTTTGCAAACTGCATTTTACGAGGAAAATCTTCAGGAATCAGTTCATGTCTTTTTTGCAAATGATATGGATATAACAGCTGTTCATGAAGAACTTCATGTACTATTGTTGATAATGCGAAACAATAGTGGCATGAGGATTTTCATCAGCCCATATATGCCTATTGTGTAAATTAGTGATACCATTTTTAGTAAACCTTGCTTCATCCGTGAAAAGAATAATGCTCCTGAAGTTAACATTATTACGTTGCTGATCCGATACCCAGTTTGCAAACTGCATTCTATGAGGAAAATCTTCAGGAATCAGTTCATGTATTTTTTGCAAATGATATGTATATAACAGCTGTTCATGAAGAACTTCATGTACTATTGTTTTCGATGTATTAAACTGTGCTGATAATTGTCGAGTGCTCGTTGATGGATTGTCATCTACAGCATTTAAAATACGTTCCTCTAATCGCGGCATACGTACGGTTCTTCTCACGCCAGCATCAGTACTACTTTTTCCAAACTTTCCTAAAATTATGAAGATAGTCAATAATATGTATTACCTTATTAACTGGAATCGCCCACCATTCTCCCTTAGACGTTGGTCAATACGTTGAATTGTCTGATGGTTTGGTAGAGCACGATTAGGAAATCTTTCGTGATATAATCTTTTCTGGCTTCTAAAGCATTGCAAAACGCAAGACCATACATCAGATGCATATTTGCATACTCAATAAACGTGTATTTCATACTTCGAATAAATTCAATGTGTCAACGATGTGATGAGAAGTTCTAAAATGCCGGATATTTTATTTATTTCGTACCATAGTAACGTTTGCAACAGCAATAGATTTTTTTGGTGCTGATAAAAACTAAAACGCACATTTTTGCAAACTTTTTCTCGTAAACGGTTCATTTTAACGACAAAATAAGCAAGAATACCTTTTTTAAAATCTATGGTTCAAGCTATCCAGTTTAATATTTTTAAAGTTTTTATCATACATGGTGTTTAAAATTTAGGCATTAAGTTGTAAAGATTAGCCCGTCCCTGGTAAAATACAAAAGCTAAATGTGTTTCAAGGACACTATTTTAAGTGGTCCTTACTCGTGTCCATCACATTAAATTTTTATTAAATTATATTAATTACTTTTAAAAAAATTAAATAAAAACCGATTTCCAGAGGCGTCCTTCAGGGACGCATATCTCCGTAGGAGGGGCCTGTAGGAAAAATTTTTATAGGAACTTGTCATCTTATTTGTTCATCTTCTATCTGCATCTAAGAGATTTCCCACATTTTCCCGGACACCCTGTATATTGTAACAACTCTGTAGTTCCATATAAACAGTAGATGAATGCAAATAAAACAACTAAAAAACATCATTTTAATGTAAAAAATGAGGTGTGGCCACCACACGACTTTCTTATACGTATGAGCGTTTCAAATTGTACAATTTTAAGAATTTTTTTAATACAAAACTTATTCAGAATCCTATTCAAATTACTTTCATTCTCTTAATATATCGCTATAGAATGCATACTTTGCAAGATATTATCAAAAAAGTGCTCCTCGCTAAGAGTAAAAGTGCTACTTCCGGTCCGAATTTTGAAATTTGATATATACAAAAAATATTGCAAATCCAGTTCTAAATACTTTTGTACTCTTGATAAATATATATAGAATGCATAACTTACGACATATTTGCAAAAAATCGCTATTCGATAAGAGTAAAAGTGGTACTTCCGGTCTGAATTTTGAAATTTTTTTTATACAAAAGATATTGAAAATTATGTTTTAAATACTTTTATACCCGTAACGTACTTGCCTAAAAAGCATGACTTGCGAAATATTCGCAAAAAACTGATTTTCGATAAGAGTAAAAGACCTACTTCCGGTAGGAATTTCGAAAAACTTTCTAAATAAAATTATTCTCAATTTTAATTTTAAGTATATATGAATTCTTTATAAATTTGTTTAAACTTAGTAGTTGACGAAATATTCGCAAAATTCGATTTTTTCGCTAAAGTAAACTGCTACTTCCGGTCTACCGATTTTACTGAAAAACTAATCAGATCTCAAGAGGGAGATTATACACGTAAATACAAAATTTGGAATTGATATCTACAGCGGTTTGGCCGCTATCGTGGTCACAGACAGACACACAGACACACAGACAGACAGACACACAGACACACACACAGACATTTTTTTAAAAACCACTTTTTTGGTATCAGGGGACCTCAAAACGTGGACATCTGCAAAAATCTCGAGTTCGAAAATTTTCATCATCACAATACTTCCTTATACTACGTATAAGAAAGTAAAAGGTTAAATGCATATGCCTAGGTTAGATCTTTCCTTGCAAGTTGACGCAGGTGTACAAAACTGGGCATCGCTTATAAGTTGAATTCAATTTGTTTTATAAACACGTTATATGTAGATATAACCATAAATGTTTTTAGTTTATTTATTAAAACAATTCCAGTAACGAATGTTAAAATTGTAAATAGCCTGCTAAAGAAAAAATGAATAGTAATACCCATAGATGTAACACAGTAATAACAATTAAAATTACCTTGTACAATTGGATGTAAATACCTACTTAATACAACGATGTTAAATTTAAAATTTAAATTTAAAATATTACTAGAGAGTACTTTCGTCTTATTTACGAAAAATATCAGTATAGCTGGATGAGACCGAAAGATTTCATATCGTACTCCGATATTGTTCTTATGTTAATAAACATTGTATTTATTACCTGTCAGTATCATATTAATATAAGAATTTCAAAATTAACATTTCATTTTGTTTTCAGACATTTCGAAGGATGTAGCACCGAAGTAACGGCAGAGACACGGCTCTAAAGATGTTTCAAAATTCAACAATATCATCCCGGAGCAGTTCCAACCACAGTGGGAACAGCTGCGGGCGAAATTCTTCCATGCCATCTCTGAGAATGCAAAGCCCTATTTCACCCAAGACTTCATACAATCCTTTATTTCGACATTCCGACGCTTTTACCAGTTTTGACGCTTCTCACTTCATATTCCAAGAGCAGAAACGTGATAAGAAACATCGAAAGCATCCCGTATTGCGTAGATACAATTCCCAAGACTCGCACACTAATTTCCATGAAATTTGCGTTGAGTCGACGAACAATACACCAGATTCTACTGGTAGCAGAAGTGAAAGCAAATGTACTCCAGAAATAAGTCCTCAAAATACAGGAGAAAAGAGTTCTAAACATCAAGAGTTTGATGCGAGGGACTTCTTAGAAAGATTTTCTTTACCGAGAGTGGTTCGAGTTCAAAACGGAGAGCCACTACTGTTGTATAGATGCTTCGATAGTTTTACTAAAGTGCAAGCGAAAGGTTACGTTGGGAAGAAGGGCAAGGAAAAACCAGATACAAATTCACTATACTTTCCAGAGGGATATTCAGGTAAAAAATGTTTAATTTTCGATCCAGATTTTAATTAAAATGCTAATAAATCTGTAAAAAGTGTATTCGGTAAATATATTAAACATGTGGCAAAGAATTTTAAGATGATTTTCGGTAAGACGCAATGTTTTGAAGATAGAGGGCTATAAAAGATTTTCGAAAATAAAACCATACTTTATTACTTACAATGATGACCACCAGCTGGAATGCATATATCTGATCTATTCCTTCTCTGCAAAATTTATTCAAAAGCACCAGGATTCTTTCTTATTACATGACACCCATGTTGTATTTTCCACTGGCGTGTACATACATATCTTTATTAACTGCGCTATTATATTATAAGAATTCTTAAAATGTTGTATAATTCTTAACAAAAATTCGATATATTTCAGAAACATTTGAAAATCGGCTAATACAAATTGATGATTACTTAATCAACCGTTAAAGGTCTATACATTCTATACAAAAAACAAAAGTTTGTCTTTAATTACAAAATCACATTTAGTAGTATTACCCAATAAATTTTCCTTATTATTATTGTTAATTATAGTTTATTTGTGGTGTTGTTTATTTGGCATTTTATTTTCTGTTGAAGTACCTACTTCCTCGTATTTAATAATTCTTTTTATTATTGTGTTGTTTAGCCGTAATATGATTAAAATAATCATTCTCTACCATTTCAGCAGCTTAAACATAACTTAGTTGTTCCACGAAAATTAATACACTCTACAATCTTTCAGCATTTTCAGAGCTTCTCGGTAAAGAAAAGGTGTGTAGATACAATAGTTACATGTAATTCAAGCTTAAATGGAAATATTCTCGCAACATCATTTCTTGAATTCAAAAAATTCCACACGAAATATAATTTGATAATAACTTGTTTTCGCAAAGTTTCATCCAATATCATATAGGGACCTCTCCAGAGTTGCTGATTCTTGAAGCAGACTGGTGTTTCTTGGCAAGTGTTTAGTGTTATGATTCTGTTAATTTCGAATGAGGGACTTCCAGGGACCCGATTCTTGAACTTAATAATTTATCGTTTTACAACTAGGTACATGATTGAGAGGAATAATTATCTATTTTCAAATATGTTTTCTTTGTAAATAAAATGATGATTATAATCCAAGTAAGAAGGATTAAAAGTAATTAAAAGCGTATGAACCTACCTTATAATATCTTGCTGACCAAACCCGACGTGTTTTGAGATATGTTCATCCTTTTTATACCAAACACGTCTAATTCATTTAATTTAAGAAATTTTTCTAACAATTGTAACAAACGTCATTATTAGATAGAAAGCCGAGTAGAAATAGGGATGAAATTTCGGTGTTGTGAAAACTGCTATGCGTATCACTGTTTGAATCAGATGAGCCGCGAGAAAGGAGTGGCATACTTTTATGGCGCGATGTTGTTAGTTATATCAAGAATGACAGATGTTTTAAGATGCATAGCATAAGCGTCATTAGATGAAGCGATAGCAAAAGTTACAACTGGGTAACTTTACAATATAGACCAACAAATGTAAATGTCTTTCGTGAGAAGAAATCTTACTTCTGGGACTCAGGAACGGTGGAGATAGTTTCCTTCGATAGATGCGACTATGCTAATGATAATTCGTGGATACGATTTTTCCGAAATTTAACTTAATCTTGTGGTCGGTTTTCAATTTGTGCTCAACCAATGCAGACCCGAGTACAACTCTCATGCTCGGAAATACGTGTGCTGACCGATTACTTTGTCTCACCGGCGCCAACACACTTGTACTATAAATGTTACTTGTAGGACAACTTTTAGAGAAGTAGTTTCAAACGTTAGTATGAACAAATGAAAAATTTTTAGCCACCATATGAGTATAGGTAAAAAAAGAGTGGGGCTTAGACGGATTAATAGATGCTATTATAGAACTATTTATTACTTGTGTTGGAAAGGACAATATTGAAGTGAATTTTTGTATATTTATAATCTTTGTCATTGTGTTTTTAAGATACTTTCATAGTAATTTCTAAAATATTTACATTTTACTTTTACTTTCATATTGAAGAGAAAATTTCATGAAATATTTATATGCTTAGGTTTGCGAGAATAGGATGTCAACAATCGCAATATAATTTCTTTATACTTATTACCTTATTACAGTATAACATTTAAAATTATTAACTAATTACTACATGTTTAAATTTTTACATGTCATATCAAATTTAGACTAACTTCCGCTTTTAAGTACTTTTAACATATATTTTCCGGTTTTTAGCGAGATACTTGATTGAATCACTACTTATTATGAGGCATAGTATGATTTAAAGATAATAAAATTATTATCAAGTTTTCCGGCAAGTTACATATTTAAGCTACGTGTTATGGTTTTAGTATATTTGAGACAGGGTTAGGTAATAAAAATAATTTATTTTCATTTACTATAGAAGTAAGAAGCCAATATTATTAATAGTGCAACAAATAAAGTAAATAATTTTGAAAGATTTTAGTTTTGATAAAATTTATTACCAATGCTAAGGAATTTAATTAAGATACTTTAAATTGTAAACATAACCGTTACTAATAAGTAGTATATTAAAAATTCTAAAATTGGCTTGCACTAATAACTAGTTGGTTATCATTAAAATATCGGCAGCTTCAAAGTCAACCACGGTATAAAAATATAAAGTCAATAAACAAATATCCCATAATTTGTATAGTACGTGTGGACAATTAATTAGTTATTTACCGGTTCTCTTTATGAAGTCGTTTTGTTTGTTTTCCCACGGCGTTTATAATCCGAGACAGAGACGGCAATTAAAAATACTAATTAAAATTGAAAAAAGTGACACCGCTAACAAAGATACACTACAAGCACATATCGTTCTAAAACCACTATCGCTTATCTTAATTATAATCGCATATCATCGTTAAACACTTGCGCGCATCATAATTTCAAAGACTCCAGACTCTTTTGTATTTTTTAGTATATCTTTTAATATAGACTATTAAAATTACCAATTGCGTTTAAGATTCTTGGAAAAAATCAGTTTTATTCAGGTGATACTAATTTAAATTTGATTAAAGCCTTCTAAGAAATGACAAATTAGAGAGCGCTTTTTAATTCTGTGGATACTTAGTTTATTACTTGATATTTAAATATTTTTTGCCAGACATAAATAAAATTGCAATTAATTGCTTTTCATTTAATTCCTTTTGTGGCTGTATTCCCATGTAATATATGTACTCAGATGAGTCGAAAGTTATTGAAAATAAATTGATGTGGCCACCGCACGACTTTCTTATTCGTATGTGGTCCCATTTAAAATATATGTACAGGGTGTAGCACCTAAGATGCCTCGGACCGTAGCTCCTCTATCATACAATATATCGAAAAAATTCTAAGAGAAAAATTGTCCATAACTACAATCACCATTTCCCTAAAATATTTTTGGTCATCAGTGCCGTGCCGTATTCCAGTGGCGTATCAAACCTATGTTTTTTTTAAATGGAACAATGTATATTTTGTGGCTGATTCGGAAAGCCCCCAAAGAGTACTTTTTTTTCTTATATAACGTCATACTCCTAACTTGAGCGGTTTCGCTGTTATAACGGTTTTTCTTCGCAGTTAGACCGTACTTCGACATTTTTTTTTGGCAGGAACATAACCGAAACCGGCGTTTCGGTTTCGAATTCAGGGATAGACTAAGACCTCTTCTAACTACTCCTAATTTTTTTTCAAGTGATTTAAGGAAAGAAGCTAATTTTTGATTGGGCTTTGCAAATAGTCATTTTTTTCTAAAATATCAAATGGGAACCATATAAAATAATTATATCGTTGGATAATCGAAATTCCAAGTTTTTCATTTATTAAAAAAAACACATTTCATTACAAAATTAAAAAGAAAAAAAATTTGTTAGGTCAATTCGTCGAAAAACGTCTTTTTTCAAAGTCAGCTGTCATGATAAAACAATAGAAGTGTAAATGCAAACGGAAAAAATAACAATAAACTGACAGAAGTATTATTGGTATCTGGTAAACGTTGCGAAAATGTCTGGAACTCAACAAGAAATGGTTGACATGTGCTTATTCTTGGAGAATGTTTCAAAAATTGTTTGTTGGCGTCACGAGTGTACTCTGAGAGATATCCTCTAAGAACGTGTCCAAATCCACGTGAGTTTACAAAGGTGTTGCATAGATTTACGTCTACTGGTACTGTTCAACGAGCAAAGAGAGTTAGAACGAAGCCAGTTTTGACCGTAGAAAACGAGTTGAAAGTTCTGGAGGCTGCTGTTGAAAATCCTCATATCAGTGTCCGCGAAATTATTAGGAACACTGACAAGTTACATCCATTTAAAATTCAATTGCAATTGGAATTTCGATTATCCAACGATGTAATTATTTTATATGGTTCCGATTTGATATTTTAGAATAAAAATGACTATTTGCAAAGACCAATTGCAGAAATTCTGCATGGTTTCAAAATCTTGAGATTGCAATTCCTGGTGCAATTGAATTTTAAATGGATGGAACTTGTCAGTGTTCCTACTAATTTCGCGGACACTGATATGAGGATTTTCAACAGCAGCCTCCAGAACTTTCAACTCGTTTTCTACGGTCAAAACTGGCTTCGTTCTAACTCTCTTTGCTCGTTGAACAGTACCAGTAGACGTAAATCTATCCAACACCTTTGTAAACTCACGTGGATTTGGACACGTTCTGCGAGGATATCTCTCAGAGTACACTCGTGACGCCAACAAACAATTTTTGAAACATTCTCCAAGAATAAACACATGTCAACCATTTCTTGTTGGGTTCCAGGCATTTTCGCAACGTTTATCAGATAACAATAATGCTTCTGTCAGTTTATTGTTATTTTTTCCATTTGCATTGACAGTTGCACTTCTATTGTTTTATCATGACAGCCGACTTTGAAAAAAGACGTTTTTCGACAAATTGACCTAACAACTTTTTTTTATTTTTAATTTTGTAATGAAATGTGTGTTTTTTTTTAATAAATGGAAAACTTGGAATTTCGATTATTCAACGATGTAATTATTTTATATGGTTCCCATTTGATATTTTAGAAAAAAATGACTATTTGCAAAGCCCAATCAAAAATTATCTTCTTTTCTTAAATCACTTGAAAAAAAATTAGGAGTAGTTAGAAGAGGTCTTAGTCTATCCCTAAATTCGAAACCTAAACGCCGGTACAATTTAGTTCCTGTCAAAAAAAATGTCGAAGTACGGTCTAACTGCGAAGAAAAATCGTTATAACAGCGAAACCGCTAAAGTTAGGAGTATGACGTTATATAAGAAAAAAAGTACTCTTTGGGGGCTTTCCGAATCAGCCACAAAATATACATTGTTCCATTTAAAAAAACATAGGTTTGATACGCCACTGGAATACGGCACGGCACTGATGACAAAAAATATTTTAGGGAAATGGTGATTATAGTTATGGACAATTTTTCTGTTAGACTTTTTTTCGATATATTGTATGATAGAGGAGCTACGGTCCGAGGCATCTTAGGTGCTACACCCTGTATATTCAAAGATAGTTCGAAATTAACTAAGAAGACGTTTGTAATCTTTATAACTTTACTTATACCACATGATTTGAGAGTTATTTGCAAAACCTGTTCTGGTTTTAGGCTTATAAGTTTCGGTTTTAATCATCTCCTGGAGAGTTTATCTACTTCTTCACTGGCCACGATTCCACTGTGTCCTGGCTGTCAGATTAGTTTTATCTTATTCTGGTGCGCTAGTATATTAAACCGTGATGTCATAAAATTAATCATTCCTGGCACTTCCAAAGCATTAGCAAGTAATGTATAATGGGATATCTTATTGGAGCCAGGTTCCTGAGCATAGACAACGAATAGAGTAAATATATATTTAACAATCTTGGTGATTAAAACCTGAGAAAGATATAGCCTACCTGCTTGTAATACAGGTATTTGAGAAATTATCTCTGTTTATCTCAAGTTTTAAGCCAATATAGAGCTAGCAATATTTATTATATGAATAGTTGTACCCAGCATGCGTTGCAATGCCACTCAAAGAACACTTAGGCTTTCCAATTTTATTTCCCGTTGCTTGACTGTTTCAGACGAACAGACTTGAGCATTACATATTCGAACGATTTCCAGTCTTGCTTCCCGTTGCTCGTAATGACTTTTTCTTTTGTGCTTAAGGTGTAGATCAACCAATCACGTGTCACTTGGATGGCATAATTGATTTGACAGCGAAAGTAATGCTTTATAACGACTATTACAAATTCACTTAAAAAGCAACGAAAATGAGCGTGATATGTATTATCTAATGTGGACCGGAAATTGGAATTTCACAGTCAACATCACTTATTATGTTACACATAATTAACTCTTTGTATTTGATTAATTCAATTGTGTGAGGTTTTATCGAAGTCGAATGAATGATGGAGGAACGCATACAGAATAAACAAAGAAACATTCATTTTATGTAGGTCTCTTGTATTTTCACAGGAAGTATCATCATACATATAGATTGAAGTGCTCGATTTCATGAAAAACATAAATACGCCACATTATATATGTCCATTTGGTAGAAAAGCTTACGGTCAGGAGCAAAAATGGTCACATGTTAATATCGTGAGACACGCCTGTAATTGGGGGAAAAATTGTGAACGAATTTCTTCTTTTGATACCATTTATGGACAGCATATATCTGACTTTGTAGAATGTGGCTGTTTTTGACATTGACCACTTGATGGAAGAGCATCTTCAAACAATATATTCAAGTTGGCATATATAATAATCAGGAATAAAAATGGCCCTATATTATTGCGTTGAAACACGCCAGAAATTGAGAAAAAGATAATGTTTTCTATTCAATAACTATAAAGAGATTAGAGCTGTAATGGGTGAGGAACATCCAAACATTTCAAATTTAGTTTACAAAATCTGTGGCCAATACGATCAAATAGTATTGTAGTAAGATCCATATACAGGTTCGGTCTGATTTTACCTTGCATGCGAGCTAAAGTCCATGTACTGAAACGAACGTTGTTACCAGTATTTATACACATGTGGGCAGTGGGCACGTACTGTTCGACGCTCGATAACAGACCGATACGATCATAAGATTCCAATATAACGCATGTGTGCATGTTGCAGGGGTTGTTATCTTCATGTTTAGGTATTATTCCCATTCGTAATATTCTTAAAAAAGTATCTTAAGTCAATATTATAAGAATTCCTTCAGATTTATTATTTTTATGATTGAATTTAATACGATTTCGCTGAACGTCTACTTGTCGGCTCGCGTATGTATATCTGTTAGGTAGGTACGGTTTGTCAACTCCTTTCATGTTATGTACGGAAATCCGCATGCAAGATAATCGTAGGCCAAACCTATATATATATATGATCACTGCAAAATACTGCTGTTCACAATACCTTTGTCAAAACTTCCGAGAAAACATATCTTTGTGTGTATTGAAAAAATGAACTAGCTTTCATGGCAGTAACGGCAATATGATTAGTAAATAATGACAAAATGACAAATTGGCTGCTATCTAAAAAAATTACAATGACAAATATAAACTGTAAAATCAAACAAATTCTATAAGTGCAAGTGTAAACAAATAAGTATAGCGCAGCCGGTACTACTTACGCAGTCCCACCAAAAGGTTTAGGTCTACCATTAACTTACATTTAATGAAACTACAAAATAATAACGACGCAACTATGTAATTAAAAATTACGAGTAGAGCTTTTGTTTTTTTAATTACATATTTGCGTCTTTATTATTTTTGTGTAAAATGTAGAGATTAAAATACTCCATAAAATAACAACTATATCCGTAGTATGATATTTATATGTTATAAATAGTTTTATTATAACTACAACATATAAATAAATTCTGCCAATGTACCTCAGACTGCCGATTCTTAATAATAAGTTATACAAATAATTATATCATATTGACAAAGTTCAATATGTTAACGTATAAACGTACATTGTTTAATAATAATAACAGATCTATGCACTATTTACATTACAATAACATATTCGTATACATATTTCTAAATTGTGACAATGATTATAATTCAATTTCAGGTTGGTTTTCATTAATTAATGAAAAAGGAGAGAAATGTGCAGTCCCTCATTCTTCTATTCTGCAACTTGTTAGGGAGCAAGTATGCTCTTTTATTAGCCTCCAGCCCTTTACTGCATACGCTGGCCATAACCCTGACCCCACTGGTAAGTTTACAATATATATATATATATATATATATGTATATACTTATTTAAAATGTTATCAAAAAAACATTATTATTAATGTTAAACTAATCAGTTATTTTAATACAAAAAATATATAAACTTGCAAAAATTAAGGCATACTTCTTTATACAGTGCGTTCATGATGAACGGAACAAATTCGTTTAAAATTCAGGTAAATATTTTGCAGAAAAACGCTCGGAGAGGTCGATTAGTACTTTTAGTTTAGAATTTTTTGACATAAGAGAATTATATATAGGCTGTCTAAAGACGAACATATGCAGCAATCATTGGTTTTTTTAAATGGAACAGCCTATATATTATGCCATTTTTGAATTGTAGGGTAAATTCTAAACACATTAAACACATTTTTGTGTAACATACCATATCCCCAAAATCAGCGGTTTTCGGAATAATGAGTTTTGTGATAAATTTAAATACACATAGGTAATGAAATAAAATGTTTAAATTGAACAAGGACACCTTGAAATTTTTTTTAAAAGCCAACAAAAACAACCTGGTATTGCAAATTTTATCTTCAACAATAAACTCTACTTCAAATTAATCGATTTTCATATATTTTTTTTAATTTATCACATTTCAAACGTCATTATTCCGAAAGCCGCTGATTTTGGGGATATGGTATGTTACACAAAAAGTGTTGAGAATTTACCAAACAATTCAAATATGGCATAATATACAGTATGTTCCATTTAAAAAAAAACAATGATTGCTGCATATGTTCTTCCTTAGACACCCTGTATATAATTTTCTTATGTCAAAAAATTCACAACTAAAAATGCTAATTGACCTGTCCGAGCGTTTTTCTGCAAAATAATTACTTGAATTTTAAACGAATTTGTTCCTTTCATCATGAACGCAATGTTTAATATTATTAAATTCTGTTATAAACAAATATACAACTATAAAGTTGAATTGTTTTGGCAACCGACACAACCAACGAACTAAAGACAACGATTCAATCCCACTACAAATTTCCGTCGACAGGAAGAATTTCGGAACTATAAAATTAAACTAATTAACTCATGACGTGTAATTCTTAACAACTGAGTATAATTTGATATATTATTTGTGCTACTTCTATCGTTTCGATTCTGAGCAACCGGCATTTCGGAGGACATTACGTCTGCCGTAAATTGTGTTCTTAGTATGAAATCCCTGTAAAACAGTTATGACAGTTCTAAATGTCAATGTGACGAGTTATGTCATACTTAATCTGAATCTGACTTGTGTAATGGGAGTATCGCGAGATCAAAAATTATATTGCTTTCATTCAGCAGACACAACAGTTGCGCAACTGTTCAGTGATCATGTCCAGTAGACGAGCGCTCACTCTGAACATGTTCAGGAGCGGCCGCCATTTTTGTGAGCGGAAAAATTCTACGCTCACTTAGTGAGCGTATTCAGTACGCATGTTGATGCATTCCAAGACCAACCTAATACATAATTTTAAAGAAAGTTACTAGAAAAGTAAGATACAACATATTAAAGGTATTGTGCAGCAATAAGTGTATTATAATATTGGAGTTCACCCAGTATTTTATTCGGGGTTGGAAAAACCAGCCCTTACACTAAAAACTATGCCAAAACAATGCAGAAAAACAACTTATTATTATTGTTTATTCGGTTTAAGTTGTACAATTTGAACATATGGCAGCAATGAAAAGTACCAGATGACAAACGATCACATAAAGGTGAGCGGTCCTATCCAGCGAACACTCAAGTGTTGTGAAGTGAACGGTTGGAGCGGGAGCGGTTCCCGATCCGCCTGCTGAATGAAAGCATTGATAAAGGTTTGCCATGGAATGTAAAACATCTGTCTTATGTTATATCATTAAGTGTCATACTGACATTTAACTGACATAAACAGTATGACACTTAATGATATAACTTAAGACAGAAGTTTTACATTCCATGGCAAACCTTTATCAATATAATTTTTGATCTCGCGGTATTATATGTATACGTGAGGGTATAAACACGTTATCTAATAAACATACTAGAAGCCGAATCTCCTTGGTTACGAACCGAACCGTTAAAATCGACAAAAATCAGCGAAATTGTGCAAAGAACTCCTCTCTGGATACGCGAAATTGAAAGCTGTCCTTTGGGGTGATTGTACGGACGACTTTAAAGGGTTCCTCGACGGAGAGATTTTCCTTTTTACTGGAGCGTGTGCAGAGATATGGGCTTTTAAAAGGGAGCGTGCAGTCGATGTTGTAACAGAAAAATGGCTTACGTTATGACGTATTCCCACGACAATCAAAAAATCCCGAGAAACGTCCCATGTTTCACTTTTAAGTTTGAAATTCCAAATTTTGAAGGTTTCCATGGCCCAACAAGACTCGGAGTCTTAAGGAACCGGCTTTTTGGGACCGTTTACATGCTAATTGCAAATCGACAGTCGCACTCAATCGAAGGTACCAGCAAATTAAAGTTCGTTTGCAGCGGATTTGGTCAGAAAAATGGCCGATTGAATGTGCACTGATATCAATGTATTCCGGACAGGCGAAAAATATATATCAAATTCATGTGCACTGCCGATCAATGTATTACGATCCGGCGAATGTTTGGCATCTCCACATAATACATGACGGTCCCGCTTGATTTAACATTTCTATCTATACAGGTGTTGATTAATATTTTAATAATGATTATAAATTTTATTAATTAATTCTTTCGACACTTATGTGCCTCTACGAAATAATTTTATTTAAACGATTACGCAAACATGCACAGTGGGCGGAGCTGGTTGAAATCAATTTATCTCTCTTCTGATAAAAAGTAAAACTAGGCACTTTTGACTTTTTGCGGTCGCCGATCGCAATTCCAAATGTCAAACAAAAAATGGCGGGGGAGCTTTTTGAAAATTGACATATGAATGTGAAATTTTAGATACGGGGGTTCTTGAGGTCGCCGATCACGAATCCAAAGTCGAAATGTAAAAAAAAATGGCGGAAGGGTTTTTTGAAAATTGACGTATGAATTTGAAATTTTGGATACGGGGGTTCTTGAGGTCACCGATCACGAATCCAAAGTTGAAATGTCAAAAAAACATAATGGTGGATTCAATATGGCGGAAAGGTTCGTCAAAATGTCTTTAATCTTGGTGAAATTTAGTATATGGGGGTCTTTGAGGTTGCTGATCACGAATTCGAAATAAAAATTTAAAAAAACAATGTAGCGGAAAGGTTCTTCGAAAAGTGCTTGAATCTGAGCACATCCTTCCTTCGTAAACTTTAACGTGATTTATGTTTAACATTTAATTATCCTTCTCGCTCTTCACTGTTCAGTATAACGGTTTGTGTAGAAAGGAAAGAAAAGTTCTAAATAATATATACGATTGGTATAACAAAATTTATATGCGTACAGGGGTGCGTCAAAAGTTAATAAAACCGGACATTCTAAATGGCGTCAGGACAGTGATTACTTTTTACAGGAAACTGTGAAAAAACTCTAAGCGGATGCGAAAAAAGCGATTCAAGCTCGGAGAGATTGACGGGCAGCTGTAAGCGGACGCGAAAAAGGCGATTCAAGCTCGAAGAGATTGCAAATACAACTAGTACTACATAATAACAAAAAGCATTTTAAAATTTGAATGTTGGCGTTGATCATTTTAAATAAAAATGTACACCGATTTAAACAATAAATTATTTCAAATAACCATTGAAATAGAAAAATATTATAAATAAGCAAATATAACACAGGACAACACAATTTTTGCTGAATGAAAACTGTTGATTTTTTTCTGATTCTTTACCTGATGGAAGCTCTCAACCCAGCCCTAGTTTTATTTCAACAGGCTACATTTTTTCAAAAATCGCTATTATAGAAATTAACAGTTTTAATGATACAAGTCTACAAAAAAGATTTGTTTTTGCTTTCCTTTAATTTTCCATATCAGAAATATTTTAGTTTTGTAAATGGTCTGTTGATCGTCAATGGAGTTTTAAATTCCAGTTATTTGAAGGTGCGCTTGAAAAATGTCTGATCGACGACGGTGCGTAAATAGTCCAGATTCCTTTTGCTATAATACGTGTGGTAGTTATATCCAAAAAAAACAGATTAGAAATATAACTCAATTTTATATAAATGCATATAAAGGTGGATACACACATGTCTGGGTATGGCTCTAGCTGATTTAGAAAAAAAGTGGGCTCCTCATTACGTATGTTCTTGGTGTACCGACAATACGAGAGAGTGGATTTATGGCAAACGGATATCGTTGGCGTTTGGTATACCAATGATGTGGCGTGAACCTAAAGACCACATTACAGATTGCTATTTTTGTTTGTGCAACGTTGCTGGTATAACAAGAATGAAGAAAAGGGTTTTAAAAGATCTCAGTAATTCGTACTCTGTAATTCGTCCCATTCCACACAGTGAAGAAGTACCTATCCCTTGGGAGCCTCAAACTCTTGATGAAAGCAGTTCAAGCGCCAGCAGTGAAGAAGAGAAGCATGATCATCATGAGAGATGGACTTTCAGCGTCAAGACTCGAAGCAGACTCAATACTTTACACGGGCTGAATTAAGTAATCTTGTAAGATATAAGAGAGACCTGCCAAAGAGCAGCTCGAAACTTAAAGATTTCTTACCCTTCCTCACATACGCTGATAAACTGGTGTACTGTAACAACATAGCTGGTCTTTTTATGAATACCTCATATGAAGCTCTAGAGCAGAGACTGTTTATTGGTATTTCAAACAGAAGTTTAAATGCGGTTCTGTTGTACAATGGAAATTTACTACCTTCTGTTCCAGTAGGTCATTTTGTTAATTTAAAGGGATCCTACGATAGTGTGCAAGTTTTGCTAGAGGAGGTGAGGTATATGGAAAATAAATGTAGTGCTTGTGATGACCCGAAAGTGATCTTTAGTCTCCTAGGCCAGCAAGCAGGATTTACTAAATATTCCTGCTTCCTTTGTTGATAGGACAGAAAAAATTGGCCACATAGGGGTAATTTACTTCCTGGAGGAAAAAATATTAACCATTGGTTTCTCCATCTAATTTCCTTCTTGCGCCATTCCATATTAAATTAGGCTTGATTAAACAATTTGTAACTGCTCTGAATGAGAACATTGATTGTTTCAAGTTCCTTGTTACAAACTTCCCACAGAAACCTGAAGCTAATACAACCTATGTAGGATGAGACTTTTCCTCAGTCGATGACCGAGTTAGAGATTTCGGCATGGTTCATATGATATGAATCTTTTTTCAATATATTCATTAATATTTCAGTTATTTAAACCTGCAAAAACAGTTTTGTATTAGATTTATGTGTTGAATATATTTGTAATATTTCTTTGGAAACGTAAGTACATACTTATATTTGGTTTAATTTTGTATGAAAACCTAGCCCGATAGAGGAAAACTGAAAATAAATTTGAATTCAAGGTATTCGTGTATACGAGTATATATTTCAGGAAAGTAATATATTCGGGTGGAAAATTAAGAAAAGCACGCAAACAATTTTTTTTGTATGCCTGTGTAATCTGTGTTTGGTGATTATTTCACTTCTTTTAAAGAAAATATTGTATATTTTATACAATATCGGCTCCGCACTAGATGCTCAAGCTATTTATCACACTAATATTTATATGTTATATTTACAGAAGTGTCAGGGAAAGTGCAATATTTGAAAACTCAAGTTCGTGGTGGTCAATCTTTCCAACTAAGGGCTGTTTTTCAACATAGAGACCACGCAGAAAGTGGGCGCCACTCAACAAAGTCGTCCCATGTATCTAGATCCGCCAGAGACAAGGATCTTGCTAATAGATATGCCCAACTCATTAGTCAATCTAATCAGGTAATGGTACATTTGTGTTTGTTATGGATATAATCGTAATAATCGTTTACTTCCATACCTAATTATAAATTAAATTTATTTGAGAAATAAATATATTCAGATTGTATTTATGTACATACTATACTAATTAAAAACATGTACGTATTACGTAATAGAGTTTATATATTTAAAACAAACAGTCGACCACTGTAAAAAATAAAATATATGATTTTATTTTGGATAGTCATTTATATTATTAGTTCATTATATTATTTCTCTTCATTGCCATACGATCTTTAAATAAACTGCAGTAGTGTAAATGTATAAAGAGGGGCACGTGATCGCTTTAATATATAATAGATAACTTAGTTACTATTAAGCATAACAGCTTTGATGACAATAGGTTACTTTTACCTTTCCTATAGGTAGTATAAGAAACTATTGAAAAGTGAATTTTTCCACATTTTGAATTCCTTGATAATGAAAAAGTGTGCTATGTCAAACATATCCATATGTCCGCCTGTGATAAGGATAGCGACCAAACGGTTAAAATTGTCAATACTATATATTTTATTTAAGAGGATAATCCTTACCTACAGCGGTTTTTTGAAAAAGTTTCGAAAATTCTTCATTTAATAATAATATTATAAAAGACATTAATTTGGGGCACATTTTGTATAAAAACTTCGGATCGCGCAATAAAAAGGTCATGTGACATGTAATTCTTTTAATTAATTTTGATAAGGAGTAACATTTTTTATAATATAATTTTAACTAATATAAATACGTAATGTATATATTTAGAGCAAAAATACAGGACTACGTGTAAATCTCTAATTATTTCCAAACAATAAAAACCGTCATAATAAATAGCTGTTCATACTCACTATTTTAAGTAAATATGATGTACCAAACATAAATATAAAACAAATGAAATATCTGTATTTTATATAGGTTCATAGACAAATTATTATGCAGAACACAAAATATTACAAATGATATGACCATAAATATGCTTCAAAAAAAAAACCAACCAACTTGTACAACCGAAAATCTATGTCCATGGAAGTTATATGGTGACACAAGACTCAATTGTCACCTAGTGCACCTTCAATAGGGATGCATCTCATGCTTTATAAATACTGGTTTAACATATGGGAGTCATCAATAAGATCGTGTTGAAAAATCGTGAGGCAAGACCCATTCATCCCTTAGTATTACCTATGGCACTACCTATTGGAGCTGTAGGAAGAACGTATCTCATACTTTCGCGGAGACACTTAGCGAAAGTCGTACATATTTTATTAGCTGCATATTTCAGCTTAATTAAAAATAAATGAAATTTCCAATATAAACAATTTTCCTTAAATGCCATAGAAATAAAGAGTTAATTTTATAGAAACAATTTTCAATTTTCTTTATGAGTCGAAGTATTGTTTGAGTGTCTACTAGATTGAAAAGGAAGGTGGTATCACATTCTATTTGCGTACTGATATACATTCCAAAATGTGTATATATGCTTTATTCTAATATATTATACAAATTTAGAAAGCATACTCCCATCCATATGTAACCATTTAGACAACCCCATAGAAACAGAAATAAATCACGAGGATTTAGTTCTTAATTGCGTGCTGGCTATATAATTGCTTAGTTTTGACAACCGACACAGCTAACGTAGGAACTAAAGACGGCGATTCAATGCCACCTCAAATTCCCATCGACCTCAACAATTTCAAAATTAAACGAATTAATTAATATTTCAGAATATGTAGCTTCCGCTAGTAAAATACTATTCCATAAATGCCAGGTACAAATTGAATCACAATAAGGTTATTAAATATTACTTTTGTATACCTATCTATAATTTATTTAATACTTGGCTATTCTGTGTAATAGGTAAGCATTGTTGACAAATTTATATTATTTGGATGACAGTTATAGCAAATGTCAACAGTTGTATGAATATTATTATTTATGATAGTCCTGAAATGGCTTATGCAGGTTACATTACTTGACACGTAAAATTTTCCTACATCTCAAATTTGACGCCATTTTAATTCATTGGCGCATGTCGGTTGCAAAAGCAATTCAAGCATAGTAGACCCTAACCGGGTCCAAGGTTGTGAATATAGTTGGTTTAAAAGCATTCTTACATCATTACTCCTGTGAGACAATGAACGGCCGTACAGTGATCCATACTCACATGTTCGTGGCAAAACTTTTATAGATATTATATGAAATTGATTCCATAAACTTTGTGCATGCATACGAAAGACGTATATTCTTCAGACTTCATCTTCTCAGAAAGTATAAACAGTAGCAGCTGAAATTTGCAGAATTAATAATCGAAATTACAAGGATCATAAATCTAAATATGAACTTATAGCTACTCGCTAATGCATAATAAATCATACGGGATTTACATATATGTATATGTTTTTGTAGTAAGAACAAAGTAATAATGATATGCAACTTCCACGAAAGCGTATTATAATTTTTATCGTACCTTTCCATCTCTAGAATAAGTATGTTAAATTATAAATGTATTCCCCAACCTATTTCGATTTATCACTACATATTTACTATTATTTATATTTACTTATATTTTTATCACCTCAATAGACTGAGTACAAACTTTCAAAATATAATAACCCAATTACTTCTTCGAATATTAATATTAGTAATCAGGAAGCGTTCCCCCTCAATAATTGTGACTATTAAGCGTATATCTATATTCTTATTACAACCTTCCGATAAAGACTTTCATTGTTTTCAAATTAAATTTCTTTATTTTATTACAGAGATTATTATTGAGTCATAGATGCAAATTGACGGTCATTGAAATAAGAAGTTTTATTTGTAAGTTGTTACAATATTATAATTGGGGACCATTTTTAGTTTAATTCTTAACATATTTGGTTTCTATTGTGTGTTAAAATATATTTCAGTGTTGGTAATACAGTGACATGAACTTCATACAAAATAAAATACTTAAATACTGAAAATATGTTTTAATTTTCAAGCAAAATAAGGCGATTAATTAGCGAAATAAAGTCTTGTTAAAACTATGCAAGCTGTTGGCAACATGATAGTTTCTATATCAACGACTTTAACGCCGTACATTCAAACTACTATATATTATATATATTATAAATGTAAACTTTTTATTGTATGATATTAGTTATGTTTTTGAACTATTATAATAGTAGTTTATACAACGAGTCAATAATGACAGTTATTATTCCCGAGAGCTGAATTTACTCCCGAGCCGCGTAAGCGGCGAGGGAGTAACTCAGCTCGAGGGAATAATAGTCATTATTGCGAGTTAGTATACACTACTTTATCGACGACTAACTGAAAATTACTAAAAAAAATCAAAATAAGTAAACGAAAATGTCAGATTACTATATCAATATGACGTTTATCGACGACTAAACAATAAAGTATGTATTATATTAATCAATATTGGCTAATAATAACACTCATAATACCCGTAGGGAATAATGAAATGCGACCAGTGAATAATGGGCCATAACGTTACCATTATTCACTGCATTCCGCCAATAAGAACATATAATGGGCCATAACGTTACCATTATTCACTGCATTCCGCCAATAAGAACATAACGTTCCTAACGTTGTCATAGTAACGATAGACAAGTCTGGCCATTTTACTGACTGCCTAACCATCAAACGTCATATTGATATAGTAATCTGACATTTTCGTTTACTTATTTTGATTTTTTTTAGTAATTTTCAGTTAGTCGTCGATAAAGTAGTGTATACTAACTCGCAATAATGACTATTATTCCCTCGAGCTGAGTTACTCCCTCGCCGCTTACGCGGCTCGGGAGTAAATTCAGCTCTCGGGAATAATAACTGTCATTATTGACTCGTTGTATAAACTACTATTATACAACGAGTCAATAATGACAGTTATTATTCCCGAGAGCTGAATTTACTCCCGAGCCGCGTAAGCGGCGAGGGAGTAACTCAGCTCGAGGGAATAATAGTCATTATTGCGAGTTAGTATACACTACTTTATCGACGACTAACTGAAAATTACTAAAAAAAATCAAAATAAGTAAACGAAAATGTCAGATTACTATATCAATATGACGTTTGATGGTTAGGCAGTCAGTAAAATGGCCGGACTTGTCTATCGTTACTATGACAACGTTAGGAACGTTATGTTCTTATTGGCGGAATGCAGTGAATAATGGTAACGTTATGGCCCATTATATGTTCTTATTGGCGGAATGCAGTGAATAATGGTAACGTTATGGCCCATTATTCACTGGTCGCATTTCATTATTCCCTACGGGTATTATGAGTGTTATTATTAGCCAATATTGATTAATATAATACATACTTTATTGTTTAGTCGTCGATAAACTACTATTGATGGTTAGGCAGTCAGTAAAATGGCCGGACTTGTCTATCGTTACTATGACAACGTTAGGAACGTTATGTTCTTATTGGCGGAATGCAGTGAATAATGGTAACGTTATGGCCCATTATTCACTGGTCGCATTTCATTATTCCCTACGGGTATTATGAGTGTTATTATTAGCCAATATTGATTAATATAATACATACTTTATTGTTTAGTCGTCGATAAAATTATTTAAAGTGTCCGCAGATTTAAAATCGGTATTAACAAAAACGAACAACATTTCAGTTAGTATAGTTTGTATTATTATATTTGAAAATTTGAACTTACTTTAAAAAAGCCTCTCCTGATACAATAGATATGCTTTTCGGGATTTTTGCTTAGCAAAATCATTAGCAAATACCGTACGGAGTCTATGTCTTAAAACACATCATGTTCAATGAACATCAGCGTCACATTGCTCAATCTTTCGTGAAGTATTGTACTTCTCAGTTTACTGGTGACTCTTTTCAATTTTCGTTTAAAAGAAGATTTAATTGTGAAATACTTATAGCCTTTTCACTCTTACTATTCTGCACACCATTTAAATATACTGCTAAATGCATACATTCCACCTCCAATTCTTTTGCGCTATCATTGTGATAGAGTTCAGCAAAACCGTACTTCTTGGAATTTCAAATTTCCAAAGAAGATAAGACACCGAACCGTTGACTGAGAGCCCTCATGCTATTTCATATGCACGCTCAGAGTATCATTTATTGGAAAAGAAAGGTCAAGTTTGAATTTTTCTTTACCAGTTAGTTGTACAGATGGCACAGAACCATCAAAATATGTTATTGAGATTGGTCTTCATAAGCTTTTGGATTTTTCTCCTTGGCGGGTGATTCAAATTCATAAAGTACCATTATCTCTAACAGACTAAACCACTAAGCAAAGTAAACAAATTTACCGCAATGTTCACTCTTGCCGTTTATTTGTAACGGTTGTTACCACTTTTGTCTTTTCTCCCATATCGTATTTCACCCTCCTGATAAAATACTCCATTTTTGTTCTAACTCACATTTTTCCTTGAAAATCATAGTGTTTCGATGCATTGTCGTAGTTTTGTCCTCTACAAACCATAATATGACCTGTTTTCCAGTAGGACATAATCCGTTCGACATATTTTGATCTGATATTTTCGTACTCTAACTTACGGACTGGCTGTGCTGGGCAAAAGGGGACCTCTATTTAAAAATACTACTAGTCCTAAAACTATAGTTGACTATTATTTGTGGTTACTATTATAAGGTTACTTTACGCTATCAAATATGAATGAATTCTAGGCTAACCGGATAACTCCTATTTAAACCTCTGTCATTGTTATAGTGTTTGGGGTGTATCCAGAAACATCTCAAACATTCTACTCTAAAATGTTTGTTATCTTCTACCCATTTTAACACAGTGTATCGCTGTTTATCTAGTTCTACAATGTTCTAGCAACAAAAAGAACGCAACCAAGAATGAATTTTGATAAAGTGAACGAAAGTCCCGATCACGCGCGTTTCGCTTTACACAGTATAAAAAAAACTCTAATTAATTACACCTTAACTAGCCAATTATCTTTCATCAATTTTTGTAAGTAGAATAAACAAAACAATTTGTCACAGATTGGACTAAACCAGCTTATACATCTTGTAATACTAATTGAATTTTGTACTGATTGAAAAAAATCTTCGATTCGGTTGTTGTCGGAGGGCTTAGGGCCCTAGTACATCCCGTGTCCGTTCGCTATTTTTTTTTCATCAGTGGATTTCCGAACACCTAACACAACAGTTGAAGTCGACACCATATCTACATCTTTTTAGCAACTTTCATATACACACAATTGACATTCGAACTAGCTCATGGAGAATGATCATATGTCCTAAAGAATTGATAATTCTCCACGATCTAGTCCGAATGTCAAAGTTTTTGACAATCATCACAACACCGTAGATTTGGTGATATATCGACTTTAAGTGCCATGTCGAATGTTTGGAATCACAATAACTTGTTAAGCTTTAGTGCTTTAAAAGTCGTACATAATCTGGAGTTAATGTTTAGTTATTGGACGCATGAACAATTTTCGCATACATTTCAATCATAGCTGGTGATAGTTTATTAAAACTGTTATATTTTTAGACGATTAGATTTGTTAAGGAAACTTCCTGGTTTGAAAGTACCATGAATAAAACACAATATCAGTTCAAATACACATTTATTTACTTTCGGTGTGCGCCGATATTTTCGGGGCCGCTCTGCATCGAACATAAGATTACAGCATATATACATGTGAATCGCTCGAGAAGCTAATGGTCCCTATATATACGCACATGCCAGACACTGCCGTCCGTACGTATACATAGGAGGCCTTGCATCGCCTTCGGTGTATAGTCGTGTACTCGGGCCGGCAGCCAATAAACTCGGCCGGTATACGCCCGAAGCCGGCTCCGCATCAGTATGCTTAATATTTGTATGTAAAAAATACATTAAGTGACAATATATTTTAAAAGTTGAAAAATAAAACATACATTACAAAAATATAATAACACAGAAAATAAAGAAAAACATTCATATATAAAGCAAGAAACAATAATATAAAATAAAATAAATGATAAGTTCTTAACGAGATTAACGAATGACATATTGTTATATGTATATTAAATTTGATATCGTTTTTCCGTCTTGCAAAAAGAATTTTCAAAAGTTCACAACAAATATGGTTATGAATCAAATAACAAATTCAGATTAAGATATTTTTATTCGTGATAACTAAAAGCACGTTATTACAAATATACGGGAAAGTAAAACATTAAGAGAAAAAATGAGTTCTGACATGGTAGCTTTAACAAAAAAAAATTATTAGTGCAAAGTAAAACCTGACAACTTTGTTCCAATAAAGTTTAATTTGTGTTCATACTTTTCTACTAAATATAACACAAAATATTTATATTTAGCACTTATCATATGTAGGTTATCGTTATTCTTGTAATCATTTACCCAACATTAAGCAATTATTGAAATATGACATATGTATTTAATTAGAGCGCGTTAAAACTGCTTTGATATTTTAGCTATGTCTCCAGAAAAAAAATACATTATGCTCAATTTTCGTAGCAAAGTGTGTTACACACACAGTATGACCGAAACCATAAAAACCCCTCTCGTAAATACGCAATACGTCATTTACTTCAATTAAGTAATTCTTACTTAGCTCGAGTAAAACGTTTATTTAAAGAAAAGCTGACGACAACATGTAAAATTTATAATTAATAGATTTATTGACCTTTTTCAGCTTATTTATTCCTCAAGATCTTCCTTTATATATCTTCTACACATTCCTCTTTGCTATTTGTACAAATAAGCACTAACGTTGTACATAAATATTTTACTTGCCAGCTTCTGGATCATAGAATATCCAGATTTTGGTCATTTTTTGATTTAAAAAGTAATCTAAATTCTATATAATCTATTATGGCAGTAATTACAGTTTATACTTTAAAACTTTGGCCATTAATGCAGTTTGCGTACATCTACTAAAATTACTTCAAAATGTTTATTTTTATATTTAATCACAAAAGTAAATGTTACATTTACATTTACATGATATATCTAAGTCTAAGTTATTTTTACAGGAATATTATGTACCCCTAACAACCAAAGGCGAATTCTTTGAAATTCACAGTTCAATGAAGGCGCGACTATGTTTTCAAGGCTTATTGGACAAAACTGGCCCACTTGCTTTAGACAAGGATTGCCTCTACAAAATAAATCATTTACTAAGACGAGTTGCACTACCAGTCAAGGTGAAACTGCTGGCAGGTCCTTTACCATCTGGATTACCAAGGGATTTTTCAGGTAATTTAATAATATACCAATTAATAATATACAACTAAAATTAATTAGAAAGTTCTCTGTCAACTTTAAATCTTCAAAATCTCATCATGAAGTATCTTCTGGTCTACCACTGGTTTGTATTCCCTTTACTGTAGATGGTAATACAGCCCAGCCCGTAGAGTATAGGCAAGTGATTATAACAACTGAGGTCATAATGAATGAAGCGAAACAAAAATCTACCGGGTACCGAAATATCACTACGATGAGTTGCGAATCTACAATCAACTGAATCGGACAATGATTCTTAAAGTGCCTTTGCAAGAAGGGTTGTAGTTCAGTAAAATGTTTGTGCTTCAAAAATAAAATTTTGTGTAACTCTCTTGCTTACCTTGCCAAAATCAATAAGTTGTTTATAATGTGGCCTGATTATTCTGATTAATGACATTCACCAATTCTGTGGTATAATATTAATTTTTATACATTTCCTAGTACCATTTAGGAATTGCATACAATGCTTAATAATACATGCAACTACCAGGTCAAATATCTCGGAAACGGATATTTGAATTTTGTAAAAAGTTGCTGCGATAAAAAAAAAATTTTGATCGCCACAATCTTCATTTGTTTTTTATTTGAAAGAGTATTAAAATTAATGTAAATTTTATTATTTGTGTTAGTTTCCAAAATTTAACGGTTTCATAGATATTCGTGTTTAAAGCAAGTTAGAGTAATTTTAAAGTTTTGTCTTTATTTTGTTTAAATATTTAATTTGTGCTGAAAAATGGCAGTAAGCATATTCATAATTCTTGCTATTACATTTACTTCACAATTTAAATTTTATAGTTAGTTTCTTTTTATAAATTTCACTTCATAGGCACCTATAGGTATGTAGGCAGAAAACTATTCATGGCTGTGTTATATGTATGTATGCTTGCTTTAATTATTTAGGAAATATTTTGACATTAGCACACATTAGTGACATTTGCTTGATTATTAATTGTCTTTATAATTAGCTTCATTCAAACATTTATTCACTTTGCGGTGAGATTATATTAAAAATATGGTTTTACACACAAATGAAGACAAACTGAATATGGTTTTAATTTATGGAGAATCTCGGAGAAAAATTCTGAAGCAAAGCGATTATATGCTCCACGCTTTCCAAACAGGCCTTTACCAGATCACAAAACATAAGTCTGTGTGCAAATCTCAGAAATTACGGTAGCTTCAAAAAACAAAAACCATTAAGGCAGAAAAGAGTAAGAGATCACGTAATTACGGAAGCTGTACTACAAACAGTTAATAATAATCCACATACATCATTACGGCAATTAAAAGAACAACATGATCTATTAGTAACCTCTTGCCGTAGGATTCTAAAAGAAAATAAATAATTCTGTATAAAGTTCATTTAGTGCACCATTTAAGAATAGGAGACAATCAACGCAGACTCGATAATCTGGCAGAATTTTCTGTAATATTAGCGGAAAAGAACAACTTTATGAATCAGATCCTGTGGAGTGACGAATGTCGTTTCCACAACAATGGTACTTTAATTAAGCATAATGCTCCATATTGGTCAGAAGATAATCCTAGGTGGATAAAGCAAACAAGAAATCAAATAGTTTTTGGCGTTAACGTTTGGTGTGGCATTTTAAACGGATATATCACTTTTATCATGAAATATTAACGGGTGTGTGCTACTTACATTTCCTGCAAAATGAGTTACCACTAGTTTTGGAAGATGTACCTATAGAGCTGCGAAATAATATGTGGTTACATCAAGACGGGGCACTTGCTCATAATGCCAACATAGTTACTAACTATTTTAATCAAAAGTTCCCACGTCGTTGGATTGGTACTAATGGCGTCCTTACGTGGCCTGCTCGTTCGCAGGATCTAACCCCGTTAGATTTTTTCTTGTGGGGTTACTTGAAAGCTGAAGTTTACAAGGAACCCATAGCAGATATGGGCGACCTTTATGATAAAATTTATGCAAGTGTCCAAGAAATTAGTAGAAATATATTGTTAAATGTTTGCGGAAGAGAACTAATAAAGCGATATACGTTATGTAGGAATCAAGAAGGCAACAATTTTGAACATCATTTAAACAAAATAAACAACATAAACAAAATAAAGACAAAACTTTAAAATTACTCTTACTTTCTTTAAACACGAATATCTATGAAATCGTTATATTTTCGAAACTAACACAAATAATAAAATTTACATTAATTTTAATACTCTTTCAAATAAAATACAAATGAAGATTGTGGCGATCAAAAAACTTCTTTTCATCGCAGCGCTATCTATATCTTCACATAATAGTACACAAATGTGAGAGCAGACTAGGGTCAATCACATTCTCTAGTAACTACTTTTTACAAAATTCAAATATCTTTCTCCGTTTCCGAGATATTTGACCTGGGAATTTTAAGTGGTGCAGTCTGTATATTCATATTTCATATCCTTTAAATAAAATGCTTATATTTCTCTAGCAGTATTATTAGAAATAACTATAAATGCAATAATGTGTTCCTATACTTGTTAACAAATATATAGAAATCAAAAAATTAAATTAAATAATTAATCAAAATCTCTGTAAATTTATTTTTATTTTTGTGAAATATCTAATTTCTTTATTCTCACAGTTATGTTTAAATTCAAAAATTTCATAATTTCAAAAATTACAAATAATTATTGTAAAACATTTATAACTGCGTACTTTTAGAGAGTTAAGTATCTATGAAATATTTAATAGTGTTTTTTTTTTCATTTCAGATACATTTATACTTGAGAAAAAAATTCAAGAACCTCTGATGGTCACTTGTACTCTGCCATCATCATCGGAAAATAACCAGCATCGAATAAGCTGTATTAATCTCAATTCCGGAGTGAAACTTACAAGAAGTATGTTGGGATTTGATTCAGAAAATCGCCTGTTTAAATCTCAACGTTTACAAGAGGCTTTAGCGTTTTGTCACAAAAATGTCGAGGAATGGTATAGGGAAGTAAGATTAGCACCAAACTTGCAGGCACCAGGAGTTAATGCTCAACATTACCAAATACATAAAACAGAAATTAGTGAGAGTAAGAAAATTAATAGAAATTATACAGAAAATGATTTTAATGAAAACACTGAAATTGAAGAATGTGATAAGCAAAAACAAATTATAACGAAAGAAGTATTAGAAAAGTTTCCTAAATCGAAAAAATGGTACAAGCATATTATAAAACTGGGTACGAAATCTGAACATTCTCATGAGAAACACTATGATAAAGAAGGTGTTGAATCTACTGAGAAGCTCAAAAGTATCGAGAGATATAAAGATATGTCCAGGTTGATAGAGGACAAATTTGGAAAGAAAAGTTATAACCCAGTAAAAAAGTCTGCCAGCTTTATGTTTTCAACAAAACCTGTAAACCTAGAGGAAGGGTCCACAGAAACTAAGAATTGTCCAGCGCTATTAAAATGCCAAAGTTTAGATACCCAATTGTATACATTCGAAGAGTCAAAACCAGAAAATAATCGATTAAGAAAAGAAGAACGACGCAAATCGAACATATCGGATAATATTAGTTTTGATTTTCAAATGTGCATATTAGACAATGACAAGCAGATAGTAAATAGTGAACAACTACATCCATTCGACAACGATGGTCAGTTATTAAAACATACACATTCCGGCAATACACCCGATACCAACCTAGATGATCGTAAATTTATAGGTATGCAAAAATTGAAAAAATCGAAACCGGATCTTATACCTACCCTACCTAAAGAAGATAATTCCTATATGACTGATCGCTTATGTTCAGAATTTCATGTAAAAACTAAAGTGCAAAAGCGTAGTATTAGCAAACAACATTTATTACCTGAAAGAACACGGTGCAGTGTAAGAAGTGTTGACGTTAAGGCAAGTAATTTGTCAGTATTTGAAACAAGAGGTGATTACAAAAACATTCATCAGAATTCGAACTTTAAAAAATCAGTAGTAGTAGCTCAAGTGCACGAAATATCTAAAGTCAAACCGCAGAAGAAAGTAAAAGTTCCAGATATAGATGATATACCTTATAGTCAAGTAGTTGACGAAATTAGGGACACTAAAAATAAAAAGAAACCCGACGAAAATATCTACGCGGAAATTTGCGAAAATACGACCAGTACTTGTGATAAAAATAAAATATGTCAGTGTAAAAGAACTCAAAACAGTGAATACTGTTATGTGAAATTAGGTTCAAATGGAGATAGTGTTACACAATCCGATTCGGATGAAGCAATTTATAATACCTTAAGATAAAAATGTAATTTTTGTATATATTTGTACTTAAAAAAATATTATTTTATCAGTACGAGCTTGTATATTTACCAAAATAAACATAATTTTTATTACAGACGTAATGAGTCATTTATATTTATCAATATTATTTTAACCCTTTATTACTCTATCGCAAAAAACTCAGTCATAGAGCATTGCTTTCTCTTCTGTGGAACCAGTACTGCCACCTAGGGTAGGTACATGAATATATTTAGAAAGAATGTGAAACTTATTGTCTCATCCACATTGTTAATCTTTTTGTGTTGCCGTTAACTACATTGAAGATCACTAGATTAAGTAGTGTTTGCATCTAAAGTAATATTGCTCGAAAAATATAATATTTCTATTACATTGATCGACATCAATGATTGATACTGCATAATACCACAGAGAAAGAAAAGAGAGCCCATGAGATAGGCTTTATTGTAGCCCTTCAGTTTTAGTTCATTTAAGGAAAATAGAGGACACTACGATTTAGAATTTACCATTATTTTATATTTGAACCACATGTTTGCTGGAAAAATGCAATTAAGATTTGTTATAAGTTACCTTTTAAGTTTAACTAACCGACACCAGATGACGATATTGGGGAGCTTGAATTAAGATCTATTTTCTATTTTTAATATTCAACAAGAATACAAGCTTCTTATTCATCTCATCCCAAACACATTTAGCCTTGAGTTGACAACAAAAAACCAATTCACTTTTGTTAGTGAACGACAAAAAACATATGCATATGTAAACACACCATACTTATCAATAAAAATTAGGAATTCTTGAATTTCAGATGATATAAATTCAAACATTATTTTCGGTTTTCCCAGTGAGATTTTATATTAGACAATAAACCAAATAGAGTATATCTGAGTACCCATCAATCATCATGATATCATGATCGTAGTTACAAACACTTCCCAATAAGAAAAGCTTAGAAAAGTAGTTGATATAAATCCGATAACAACTCTAATTGCATGGGTACATTTGTTTTGGCACGCTGTTAAATTTTATGTTCACCTCAGGCACAGATTAAATCATTTTTTTTGTTAAAATATGTTTAATTTACACTCTATACGATTGGAGTAATGACTTGTTAATTTAGCACTCTTTAAATCAATTTTACCCTATGTACAAAAAAGCAGTATGCGTATGTTTTTTCTTAGTTATGAGGATCATCATTTTACTTTTAACGCTGAGTCAGTTTACAATAAAACCTTTACATGCCATAAGAAAATTGAATATAAAATAAATCCCAGTATTAGAATATTAAGAATCATTTTCATACGTTGCCCTATAAATTGCTTAATGGTATCACCATGTACAATCTCGCTTTGAATGAAGCATAAAAAGAGCCCGGAATGATTTCACTGAAGTCCGTCGATCATAATCATAATTTCTTAGATTATTCTGAATCAGTAATTATTGTCCTTTCACTGAAACATAATGTTATTTGGTTACCTATTTAGCAGATTATTTAACAAAAAATGTTTACATCAACTTAGTAGCTTTATTAGATATTCATATCGCAGAATTTTTGTTATATGAAAATGAGGCAATATCCCTTTTACTGATGATCGAGTCGAGGTTTTACATCAAGTGTCCAAATGACTGCCGTCAAAGAGTGTGTCGAAGTGCCGGTGAAAGATTTGCACCTCATTTATTTAAGAGTTTTCGAAATAATTTACTAAATGGCGGTTATGTGTATAATAAAATTATTTCTTTCAGTGACATAAAGGAGGCCTATAAATAGTATTGATCAGAAAAACAAGAAGAGCAGAGCACTAACAAAAATAACAAATGCGCATATACCACCCAGTTCCTTTCAAAAAGTGAGTGTAAAATTCTCTGTTCAAGTTTTTAGTCAGATGATGATCGCAGCTATAAGAGTTTTCAGTTATTTAGTAATTTAGGATTATCAATTTCAACCACTAATTCCTTGCAATTTATTTCTCAAAAGTAGGCGGAATTATTATTACTTCAGCCAGATAAATTATTTGACAGTTACAGTACATATTTGTTAAGACGTCATCGCTGTTCAACGTCGTTTCAATAATTTCAATTATTTAAAATGAGAACCGACTCTCAAAGCGAAAAGGTGGATATGATTTTAGTAATTGGAGAATTTGACGAAAATTACTTGCTAGCATCAAGAGTTTGTGCTTAAAAATATCCTAACACGCGTCATCGCTCTGACAGGCGGTCATTAGAAAGTTTATTGCAAGTGTTATCAGAAACCAGAAAGCCAAAGACCAAGTATGGGAAATGAAGAAAATGATTTTGTTGTTATTGAATCTCTTGTAGAAAAGCCGCATACAAGTCAGCGAAAAATAAGTGAAGCCAGTGGAATAATTAAGCAGGCGGAGCGTCGGAAAATTTATAAAAAGGCACAGCTTTTTCCCGTATTGTATTCAATTACACCAAGCACTTTTGGAAGTAGATTACGATTGTCAACTCGTATTTTGTTTATGGGTTCTAGAGAAGTTTAATAAAGATGAAATTTTTTTGGATTTTGTACTTTTTACGGACGAGTCATCATTCCACAATAACGGATTAGTTAATAGACATAATTTTCACTACTACAGTGACGAAAATTCTCATTTTTTTAGAACTCTCGAAGGCAACACAGATGTTGTGTCAATGTGTAGGGTGGAATAATTGGAACGCTAGTGATACGTTCTTTTTCGATGGTAACTAACAAAGAATGTGGTTACAACTAGACGGTGCACCAGCGCATTTTCAAGTAAATGTTAGAAATGAATTGGATAGGCAATATTCCAATAGGTGGACAGGACGCGGCGGTCCACTCAATTGGCCAGCAAATTCTCCAGACCTAACGACTTCTGTTTTTTTTTATGAGAATATTTCAAAAATATTGTCTATGATACACCACCAACTACACCAGACGATATGAGAGAAAGAATAAGAATAGCGTTTCGTTCTTTAACACCAAGTATTTTAACAAGAGTTAAACAGTCCTTTCAAGAGAAAATTCGTTTATGTATTGAAAAATAAGGACATTATTTTGAGCACTTGTTAAAACATCAGTTTTCTTTTACTATTTAAGTTTGTTATTTGTTTAATAAAGTATGTATTTGTTGTTTACCTAGTTATGATGCTTTTTAATTATTGTGAAACAAAACCAATCAAACCGTTAGGTTAATAAATATTAGCCATTTAAAAAATGAATTGCAAGAAACTAAAGTTTGAAATTGAAAATCCTAAATTACTAATATAGTTTTTAGTAATAATAGTAAATAATGTATCTGTTTGAAGTAATAACAATAATATTGTCTTTAAACACTCTGTATAATTTTTAGATTTCAACTTTAACTTATCTTAAAGTCTGATGCTTTGAGTAAACAATAAATATAATTTAAAATAATTCGCTCAAATATGTAAGACAGAAATAGTTAAATGTCTCTGTTAAGTTATGTATAGGGAGTATAACAGTAAGTAACCTTTATTTAGCCTATAGTATCAAAATATGCCATAATATACAAGTGTTCCATTTAAATTTTCATAACTTTGGTACGCAACATTTTATTGAATCACTCTGTATATTTCAAAACAATTTTAAAACGTGCCCGTAATGTGGCAAAGTGTTAAAACATTTTGCCACTTTTCATATATATAAACCGACGGAAATGTGGTGCGCCAGCCTGTATATTATCTGTGCTATAATTATATAAGTGTTTACATTAGGATATTTTCCAGTTTGTTCACTAAAATCAATCCTCTTCCTAGATTGTATTTTTATAATAATATTCCCCCAAATATTAATCTTACTCAAAGAAGGAGCAAAGAAGGAGGAAAAAAGTACGCACAAGTAACTTTGTGTGCATAGTTAATGTAACAGTTTTTTGTGCAGAAATAATTGCAAGCAACTATAGACCTTAAGTTTTATGATCATATGGGTAGAAATTAAATGAAATTTTGAATCCTATATTTAGTAAAAATGGTTTTGTCAATTATTAGACAAAAATAATTATAATATTTTCAAATAACAGAAAAAAATATATGTAAACTAACTTATTCAGTACTGAAATAAATTACCTAAAATAATATTTTTTTAGGAGCGTCATCTGTCGTTAATTAGAATACCAATTGTAGGTTTCAATCTCTTAAATTACAACTAAACTGCAGATTATATAAATTTATCAAATATTCAGCGCCTCTGGTGGTAGTAACCGGGCGACGGTGGCGTAGCCTAGTGTTCGTAACCATTTTAGGGCTACAAAAATTTGTTAATCATGGGCATTGATTATGTATAAGAAGATATTCCAAGTCCATTGACAATCAAAATAGTTACAAATGTCAGCGGAAGATGTCGCCTAACTATCCAAACATGAAAAATTGCAATTTCGCGCGTGACTGCATTCTAGTTTAAAACCAAGGCACATTGCGCTATCTACGGAAGAATAGTTCGTGTGGCTGTTATAAACTCTCGCGTAAATAAACCAAAAGCAGAGAGCAATGTAACCAACACATATTTTTCTTAGATATAATATTTAATAATATGACTAATATATACCTATGATATACCTATACCACAGAGAAAGAAGCAGAGAGCCCATGAGATAGGCTTTATTGTAGCCCTTCAGTTTTAGTTTATTTAAGGAAAATAGAGGACACTACGATTTAGAATTTACCATTATTTTATATTTGAACCACATGTTTGCTGGAAAAATGAAATTAGGATTTGTTATAAGTTACCTTTTAAGTTTAACTAACCGACACCAGATGACGATATTGGGGAACTGGAATTAAGATCAATTTTCTATTTTTAATATTTAACAAGAATACAATCTCCTTATTCATCTCATCCCAAACACATTTAGCCTTGAGTTGACGACAAAAAACCAATTCACTTTTGTTGGTGAACGACAAAAAACATATATGTAAACACACCATACTTATCCTTATCAATATAAATTAGGAATTCTTGAATTTCAGATGATATAAATTCAAACATTATTTTCGGTTTTCCGAGTGAGATTTTATATTAGAAAATAAACCAAATAGAGTGTATCTGTGTACCCATCAATCATCATGATCGTACTTACAAACACTTCCCAATAAGAAAAGCTTAGAAAAGTAGTTGACATAAATCCGATCACAATTTTAATTGCATGGGTACCTACATTTGTTTTGGCACGCTGTAAAATTTTATGTTCACCTCAGGCACGGAATAAATAAATTTTTTTGTTAAAATTTGTTTAATTAGCACTCTTTAATGACTTGTTAATTTAGCACTCTTTAAATCAATGTTGCCCTATGTACAAAAAAGCAGTATGCGTATGTGTTTTCTTAGTTATGAGGATCGTCACTTTACTTTTAACGCTGAGTCAGTTTACAATAAAACATTTACATGCCATAAGAAAATTGAATATAAAATAAATCCCAGTATTAGAATATTAAGAATCATTTTCATAGGTTGCCCTATAAATTGCTTAATGGTATCACCATCTACATCCTGTTTTGAATGAAACATAAAAAGAGCCCGAAATGATTTCGCTGAAATCAGATTCGTTCATCGATCATAATTTCTTAGATTATTCTGAATTTGTAATTATTGTCCTTTGACTGACACATAATAAAGTTATTTGGTTACCTATTTAGCAGATTGTTTAACAAAAAATGTTTACATCAATTTAATAGCTTTATATGCATGCATATCATAGAATTTGGGTTATATGAAAATGAGGCAATATCCCTTTTACTGACGAATCGAAGTTTTACATCAAGTGTCCAAATGACTGCCGTCAAAGGGTGTGTCAAAGTGTTGGTGAATATTGCGCGAAAGCTAATATTAAGTGATGGCTAAATTATAGTAAATGAAAAACTGATAATTTGTCAGATATTTATGAACTGTAAATTAACATTAAGAAAACAAACCTCGCCAGAAAAGCGACATCCAAAATTAAGAATATTAGATAATAAATAGTCTTTTATATTTATTGATTACCTACTTTCTATATAAAACTTACTTCTGTATAAATGTGTATTTCATATTTAGTTCATACATATTTCCTAATCGCCATGCGAAAACATTCTCTAAATAAATTTCGCCTAAAAAGGGTGAGTATGCCATGAAAAAAGCCAAAACATTGTGATTCATCTACAATCTCGCTTTGAATGAAGCATAAAAAGAGCCCGGAATGATTTCACTGAAGTCCGTCGATTATAATCATAATTTCTTAGATTATTCTGAATCTGTAATTATTGTCCTTTCACTGAAACATAATAATGTTGTTGGGTTACCTATTTAGCAGATTATTTAACAAAAAATGTTTACATCAACTTAGTTGCTTTATTAGACATTCATATCGCAGAATTTTTGTTATATGAAAATGAGGCAATATCCCTTTTACTGATGATCGAGTCGAGGTTTTACGTCAAGTGTCCAAATGACTGGCGTCAAAGAGTGTGTCGAAGTGCCGGTGAAAGATTTGCACCTCATTTATTTAAGAGTTTTCGAAATAATTTACTAAATGGCGGTTATGTATAATAAAATTATTTCTTTTAGTTACATAAAGGAGACCTGTAGTATTGATCAGAAAAACAAGAAGAGCAGAGCACTAACAACAAGAAGAATGAGTGTGCTTAAAACCACACAACAGAAGTGTAAACTTCATCAAGGCGAGGTTAATAATACGAAATAGACGCGTATAATATTTCAGTAACGTATTAAATAAAACGTATTCGCACATTTATTACATTTACACATGTACACACGCGTATAATATTTAGTAACGTATTATACGACTGATGCGTCATGCTCTCCCGTCGCCGAACGTATGTACCTATATATATAAATAGACGATATGAATACTCCCTTGGTCTGATGGTAACGTGTCGGCGTCATACCCGTGAGATCTCGGGATCGAATCTGCTCGGGGACACGAATTTATTTATTCATTTAAATTTCAATTTAATTGAAATTAAATGCCTTTATATGATATATTTATCTTGTTCCCTTAGCCGACTTTACCCGAACGAGCGTTACACATATCCGAGCGTTGCAGGTCAGTCTTGTTCACTGCCTACAATCAGCGCAACGCGTCTAAAGAAGTTTACACTTCAAAAATAACAAATGCGCATATACCACCCAGTTCCTTTCAAAAAGTGAATGTAAAATTCTCTGTTCAAGTTTTTAGTCAGATGATGGTCGCAGCTATAAGAGTTTTCAGTTCTTTAGTAATTTAGGATTTTCAATTTCAAACACTAATTCCTTGCAATTTATTTCTCAAAAGTAGGCGGAATTATTATTACTTCAGCCAGATAAATTATTTGACAGTTACAGTACATATTAGTTATAGCTACTGTATTTGCTTTATACATATATGTAGTAGTTGTAATATTAGTTAAGACGTCATCGCTGTTCAACGTCGTTTCAATAATTTTAATTATTTAAAATGAGAACCGACTCTCAAAGCGAAAAGGTGGATATGATTTTAGTAATTAGAGAGTTTGACGAAAATTACTTGCTAGCATCAAGAGTTTATGCTCAAAAATATCCTAACACGCGTCATCGCCCTGACAGGCGGTCATTAGAAAGTTTATTCCAAGTGTTATTAGAAACCAGAAAGGCAAAGACCAATTATGGGAAATGAAGAAAATGATTTGTTGTTATCGAATCTCTTGTAGAAAAGCCACATACAAGTCAGCGAATAATAAGTGAAGGCAATGGAATAATTAAGCAGGCGGAGCGTCGGATAAATTATAAAAAGGCACAGCTTTTTCTCGTATTGTATTCAATTACACCAAGCACTTTTGGAAGTAGATTACGATCGTCAACTCGTATTTGTTTATGGGTTCTAGAGAAGTTTAATAAAGATGAAGTTTTTTTGGATTTTGTACTTTTTACGGACGAGTCATCATTCCACAATAACGGATTAGTTAATAGACATAATTTTCACTAATACAGTGACGAAAATTCCCATTTTTCTAGAACCCTCGAAGGCAACACAGATGTTGTGTCAATGTGTAGGGTGGAATAATTGGAACGCTAGTGATATGTTCTTCTTTGATGGTAACTAACAAAGAATGTGGGTACAACTAGACGGTGCACCAGCGCATTTTCAAGTAAATGTTAGAAATGAATTTGATAGGCAATATCCCAATGGGTGGACAGGACACGGCGGTCCACTCAATTGGCCAGCAAATTCTCCAGATCTAACGACTTCTGATTTTTTTTTATGGGAATATTTCAAAAATATTGTCTATGATACACCACCAACCACACCAGACGATATGAGAGAAAGAATAAGAATAGCGTTTCGTTCTTTAACACCAAGCATTTTAACAAGAGTTAAACAGTCCTTTCAAGAGAAAATTCGCTTATGTATTGAAAAATAAGGACATCATTTTGAGCACTTGTTAAAACATTAGTTTTCTTTTACTACTTAAGTTTGTTATTTGTTTAATAAAGTATGTATTTGTTGTTTACCTAGTTATGATGCTTTTTAATTATTGTGAAACAAAACCAATCAAACCGTTAGGTTAATAAATATTAGCCATTTTAAAAATGAATTGCAAGAAACTAAAGTTTGAAATTGAAAATCCTAAATTACTAATATAATTTTTAGTAATAATAGTAAATAATGTATCTGTTTGAAGTAATAATAATAATATTGTTTTTAAACACTCTGTATAATTTTTAGATTTCAACTTTAACTTATCTTAAAGTCTGATGCTTTGAGTAAACAATAAATACAATTTAAAATAATTCGCTCAAATATGTAAGACAGAAATAGTTAAATGTGTCTGTTAAGTTATGTATAGGGAGTATAACAGTAAGTAGCCTTCATTTAGCCTATAGTATCAAAATATGCCATAATAAACAAGTGTTCCATTTAAATTTTCATAACTTTGGTACGCAACATTTTATTGAATCACTCTGTATATTTCAAAATAATTTTAAAATGTGCCCGTAATGTGGCAAAGTGTTAAAACATTTTGCCACTTTTCGTATGTATAAACCGATGGGAATGTGGTGCGCCAGCCTGTATATTATCTGTGCTATACCTATATAAGTGGGATTAGGATATTTTCCAGTTTGTTCCCTAAAATCAATCCTCTTCCTACCTTGTATTTTTATAATAATAATAATATTCTCCCAAACATTAATCTTACTCAAAGAAGAGCTGCTTGGAATTTATAGTCAATAAATCATATAAATAGAAAAAAAAAAGTATGGACAAGGTAACTTTGTGTGCATAGTTGATGTAACAGTTTTTTGTGCAGAAATGATTGCAAGCAACTATAGATCTTAAGTCTTATGATCATATGGATAGAAATTAAATGAAATTTTGAATCCTAAAAAAAATGGTTTTGTCAATTATTACACAAAAATAATTATAATATTTTCAAATAACAGAAAAAAATATATGTAAACTAACTTATTCAGTACAGAAATAAATTACCTAAAATAATAATTTTTTTAGGAGAGTCATCTGTCGTTAACTAGAATACCAATTGCAGGTTTCAATATCTTAAATTACAACTAAACTGCAGATTATATAAATTTATCAAATATTCAGCGCCTCTGGTGGTAGTAACCCGGCGACGGTGGCGTAGCCTGGTGTTCGTAACCATTTTAGGGCTACAAAAATTTGTTAATCATGGGCCATCTGGATATTTATCTGTGCCTATACATACACATAATATACGAACGGGCGAATGAAGAGATGTATTGTATGAAGCCGGTGTATTTATTTCTTCTTTCTCTCTTTCTCTCTATATTTGAATAAAGAAGGCCAATTTTTCTTTTTTCTGGATTTAAAATCTAATAAAATGCTATACAAAAATAGTCAGTAAGAATAACATAGACCATAAAAAGATACTCAAGATACGATCTTAGATAAGTATACCTTCAAGGTTACATCTTTATTTTTCTATAAATATACTGAGAAGTATTTTAAAGTAATTTTACATTATGGTACATTTTTATTTCTTATATTTATACTAAACACCTAGTAATGTCAAAGTACCTATGCAAAACACTATAAATAATGTGAAGAAAATTTGTTCCTAGATTTATTTAACACCAATTTGACAAACAAAGAATACGTTTACTGTCAGTGAATGAATTAGGCAGTAATTGTGGAGGAACGGGGTAATACTGTCTTTTTTGTTATCTCGGACAAAAAATGCCGAATACACTTTTGAATTCCTTATAAAATTTCTTTGGAATAATGTGCCCGGCATACTTTAACGCCATTTAAAATATGGAAGTGTATAACGGCAGTTCTTATCATTGAACGATAAATTTTTAAGCATGTATTAGCGCTCAAAATTGTATTCAAACAGAAACACAAAATGTGATAAGAGGAAAAAGGATCAGTTTATGAAATAATGTTGCTTTTGTATTACGCAGATCGATGTTACTAATTATAATACAAAAAAATGAGGTGTGGCCACCGCATGACATTCTTATACGTATGTGCGCTTCAAATTATAGAATTTTAAGAATTTTTTTACACAAATTATTCAAAATCCTATTCTAAGTACTTCTATTCTCTTAATAAATCTCTATAGAATGCATACTTTCCAAGATATTATCAAAAAAGTGCTCCTCGCTAAGAGTAAAAGTGCTACTTCCGGTCCGAATTTTGAAATTTAATATATACAAAAAATATTGCAAATCCAGTTCTAAATACTTATGTACTCTTGATAAATCTATATAGAATGCATAATTTACGACATATTTGCAAAAAATCGCTATTCGATAAGAGTAAAAGTGGTACTTCCGGTCTCAATTTTGAAATTTTTTTTATACAAAAGATATTGAAAATTATGTTTTAAATACTTTTATACCTGTAACGTACTTGTCTAAAAAGCATGACTTGCGAAATATTCGCAAAAACCTGATTTTTGATAAGAGTAAAAGACCTACTTCCGGTAGGAATTTCGGAAAACTTTTTAAATAAAATTATTCTTAATTTTAATTTTAAGTATATATGAATTCTTTATAAATTTGTTTAAACTGAGTAGTTGACGAAATATTGGCAAAATTCGATTCTTTCGCTGAAGTAAACTGCTACTTCCGGTCTACCGATTTTCTGAAAAACTAATCAGATCTCAAGAGGGAGATTAGACACGTAAATACAAAATTTGGAATTGATATCTACAGCGGTTTGACCGCTATCGTGGTCACACACACAGAGAGAGAGGCACAGACATTTTTTTTAAAACCACTTTTTCGGTATCAGGGGACATCAAATCGTGAACATCTGCAAGAATCTCGAGGTCGAAAATTTTCATCATCACAATACTTCCTTATACTACGTATAAGAAAGTAAAAGAAGGTTCTGTATTGAGAACGATTCATTTTAGCTCTGTCAACTTGCCCCCCCCCCCCCCCGCGCAGAGTCAATTTATATAGTATAAAATGGGTATCAATTGTGCTCCATTTGTGCTCAATTGTGCCGTTATTAGTGTAATTTGTGCTCTTCTGTTTTTTAAGATTTTTAAAAAAAAATCGAAAGGGGAGTGGCGAACTTGACGATTGGCCCCCAAAAATTTGAAATTCTTTTTAAAAAATGAAGCCCTGGCAAAGCACTCCAATTGTGCTCAGTTGTACCGTATAGCATTTTCCCGCCAACCACTCACTTTTGAAGTTATACCAAAAAGAATTTCTGAAACTGACGAAAGTCTACTGTCCTGCCGCACCTTTGTTATAACTTGTATAGTATAAAATGTTTATCAAATGTGCTTCATTTGCACTCAATTGTTGTTAGTTTCATTTGGACTCAGCTATACTGTTTAAGGAAATTAGAAAAAAGATCGAAAGTGAATATCATTCAACAACAGTAGTAGAAAGATGTGATAATTTTATGGAGCACATTCTTTTTGAGAATAATTACTTATCAAAAAAGTGCTTGGGTTATTACAATTTTAATAAAAGATTGTTTTGTTAAGATTTATTTACTTTTATTTATGTTCTATATAATATTGCATGAGGATTCACCATCTCACTATCATTGCAGTCTACTTTGCGTTGCAGTAAATGATCATACACTTCCCATTTTTCGTTAATTCTGAAAGAGTATGCTTTTAAATGGCCACTGACGTTCTGCTCGACGACTCCAAGGGGCCCAGAGTAAGCGATGAGGCCACCTAGGTCATATTTAATGTCATCAGTAGTAATGGTCTTTGGTACATTATTATCAGAAGCATAATGTTATTTCGTATAGTTACTTCTATCAACATGTACTGCTTGTTGTATTCAATTTTTGTTGTTGTCGCACTTACAAATTCAGTTTTTACGCAGATGTTGCGTTTGTCAGTTCTACCAAAGTACTTTGTTAATACTGCCTGCAATTCTAGATGTGACGCATTGTTTTTTTAAATATAACTTCGAAAGTGAGTGGTTGGCAAAAAAATGGTATACGGCACAATTGGAGTGCTTTGCGATGGCACGGAATTTTAAAAAGAATTTAAAAATTTTGGGGGGACCAATCGTCAAGTTAGCCCCCCTTCGATTTTTTAAAAATCTCTGAAAACAGACGAGCACAAGTAAAATTAATAATGGCATAATTGAACACAAATGGATCACAATTGACACACATTTTATACAATGTAAATTGTAACTCGGGGACGCCAAGTTGACAGAGCTCAATTTAGATACTGACACTTGTTCCCTGACATAATTTACTTTACTGATTGTACTTGTTGAAATAATATAATAATAATAATTTTAGGCTACTAAATGGAATTTTAAAAACATGGATATACGAGGGTGGGTCAGTATGTCCGTGACTTTTTGAATTTCCCGCCTCTTAACTGAAAGGGCAACACTGCTCCTGTCAAGAGACATCTGTCAGTTGACTCCTGTGAAAATTTGAACAAGCCGCGTCATTTCGTTTGTGTTTGACAACCATTAATAGCAGACTACAGCGTGATTTGAGGAGAAAATGGAAAAATGTGAATTTCGCGTGCTCATTAAGCACGGAAGATACCGAACATTCTGGACGCCCAGTAGAGGTCTCTACACCCGAAACAATTAAAAAAAATCACGATATGATGTTGGCCGATCGGAGATTGAAAGTGCGAGAGATTGTGGAAGCCATAGGCATATCATATGACTCGGTGGTTTCAATTTTGAATGATGACTTAGGTATGAGAAAGCTTTCCGCAAGATGGGTGTCACGTTTGCTCACAATCGACCACAAACGCAATCGTGTGACAACTTCGCAGGAGTGTTTGGCGTTGTTTAACCGCAATATGGACGAGTTTTTGCTCCGTTTCGTAACCGTGGACGAAACGTGGATCCACCACAACACACCAGAGACAAAGCAGCAGTCAAAACAGTGGGTTTCTCGGGGTGAATCGGCGCCAAAGAAGGCCAAGGTGGGTTTGTCAGCCAATAAAGTCAAGGCGACCGTTTTTGGGATGCACGCGGTATAATCCACATTGACTACCTTCAAAAGGGTAAAACAATCAATGGCGAATATTATGCCAACTTATTGAGTCGATTTAATGACAATTTGAAAAAAAACCACCGCATTTGACCAAGAAAAAAGTTATTTTCCACCAGAACAATGCAAGGGCGCACACATGTGCAGTTTCCATGGCAAAAATCCCTGAATTAGGCTACGAATTGCTCCCTCATCCGCCTCATTCTCCGGATTTAGTCACGAGTGACTATTTCTTGTTTCCAAACCTAAAGAAATGGCTCGGCGGAAAGAGATGTGACTCCAACGATGAAATCATCTCACAAACAAATACCTATTTTGATGACCTCGACAAATCTTATTTTTTGGAAAGGATAAAAAAATTAGAGAAACGTTGGACAAAGTGTAGAGAGCTCAAAGGAGACTATGTTGTAAAATAGAATGATTTTTTATCCAAAAACCCGTGTTTCATTCAAAAAGTCACGGACATATTGACCCGCCCTCGTATATACGAAATTTAATCTATGGCGGTTTTCATAGTTTTGGAGTACAGTACTTTATAGAAATCTAAAAGTTACAAGGCACAATAGGAATATTTAATAGTCAATGCTATAGAATAGGGTTATACGTTACAAGGTATTACTATTATCTAAATTTTATCTATAACTATTTTCATATACATAGGTAACATTGTGTTTGTGTACTATGAATGAAGCAAGACCTTTATTATTAGTTGGACAATGTATTTTATACAAATATATCTATAATGCATAAAACGAATATTCGTAGTATAAGGGAAAGCGTCTTCACAAAGAATCAATTGTAGACAAATATCCATTTGCGAAGAACAAACAGTATTTGAAATAATGTGCTGATTATAAGAAACTCAAATAAAGTAATAATAGATACAAAAAACATATTTATAAATACGTGATATGTTAGAATAGAATAGAATAGAATTTTTATATTCCTAAATGACAAAATAAATTGAACAAATGTTAATAGCCAATATACCGTATGTGTCAATTTTCATTAGGTATAGGGATTCAATTTTACATGCGATTTATACATATACAAGTAATATGTGGCAACGTGCCACCCCACAGCGTCCGTCACCAATCCCGGGAACAATCGACATCAAAACGACTTTCTCCGATCTTCCCACTTCTCCCGACCAGATTTTACATTCAATGTTAGCTGCGAATACGTTGCGATCTAATCTGCAATGCCGTCTTATTACTGGAACGGGAAACATCAAATGGCCGCCGCGATCTCCTGATCTAGTAATTTATTATTATTTTCAGAATCCTTTTTTATTTACCTTATTTTCAATTTTATTAGAATTACGCTTTTGTTTGTGTCATGCAGCGTGAACGCAGCTTAATAATTCTCTGCATTTACTAAAAGAAAAACAAATCCTTGTAACTCGTAAATATTTCTGAACGCATTACAAACATCCAACCCGCTGGTCGAAGAGTTACTGCTAACCACGCTAACTTGTATTTACTTACGAGCATGCATCGGTCGCGCTTACATTGGAAAGGAAAGAAGGGGTATACTATGTTGCCACATACTGTATGGATTAATCGCCTATGGCTAATGAAAATTGACACGTGCTGTATACTGTAAGTGAAGACAAACGCCTATCAGTCTTCGAAATATTTACAGACGATTCCGTGAGAATTTGGTATATTGTCAGTGTACTTATATAGGTACCTACATAACGAAAAAAAAAATACAAATAAATGTATTATATCTATGCCTTCTTTCTTCGGCAAAGCCCGACTCCGACGATTTCAGATATATGTATATTCATTGTGTTTATAAATGGCTTTTGTGGTAGAGTGGAACGTAAATAAAATATTTTTTAATACTATTAGTATAAGTATACACATTTTATTAATGACACTGCGCAGTATATGATCAGAATTATTATTATTACCTATCTAAAAATTAAATTAAATTTATTTACTTTATTTTACAGCGTCATCTGTTTACTGAAAAGCCAAAACTAGGAATTTATTATGTTGGTTAACGGTTTAAATCTCAATTACCTTGAAAATTACCCCCACCACATGTGGACACTTTGGCGACAAGCGCCCCACTGGTGGTGACATCCAAAATGTTGATTTTAGGCGCAACCTTTTTCTTATGGACTTGGACTGTCTTCTTATACATAATCAATGATCATGGGCCATCTGGATAATTATCTGTGATAATACTAATGCATATCCAACCGAATATGTCCTTTATAAAAGAGAAACTTCGATGCTTCATTCCTTTTAGTTACTATTCAATTTTTCGTTAATAGTAAAATGTACTATTTATACAAAATTTGCATGGTAGGTATGTGTATATGAGTTACCAGAGTTACCTAGGTATTGCAATCATATAAACATATCGAATGACAGAAAATACATTTTGTACTCGCTTATCAAAACCTGTCATTTCACGATTCGATTTGCGTGCGTAAAAAGTCACTTTAAACACGAGTGCGTAAAAGTAAAGTTGGTACTTCGTAGAACTTGATTAATTTAGTGACATTTTAAAATCATAAATCCCTAACCTTAATAATATGCTACCCAGTTCGTTGTTTTTCTATGAAAATAAAAGGAAATGAAATAGAAATTGTTATATTTGGAAGGTATGTAATTCAATGTCAGAACAGCAACAAATATTATATAAATTACCATTATTCATTCTTTTCAAAAATTGAAACGGAACAATTATTAAAACTTTTAATTAATATCAAGAGATTAGTAGTGTGTCAGAAACGATAACGTATTTAACAATATGTATTACTATTATAGTTCTCGTACAAAAAATATTGTACAAACTTCGTGCGTGAAACATTTCGCGAATTCGTGTCCATAAAGCGCTCGCCTTTCGGCTCGCGCTTTAAACTTGTCACTCATTCGCGAAATATGATTTCACGCACTTGGTTCGTAAATAACTATTAGTTTCAAGTTTATTTATTTTCGTCACTTATATGTTGGTTAAATTAGTACATTTATTTTATTTTAATAAAATCAAATATCATGATAATCTGCAAATGATTTACGTCACCGCCATTTCAAATTTGACGCCATTTTATATCATCACATGTATCTACCAAAATATTTAACAATCTTTCAATAGATCACAGATTACCCGTGCTATATAGATAGCAAACAGCAAACAAAACTCTTACTAATTGGGCAATCTCGTAAAATTCCTTTTCACATTTCTGATATAATCTTTTAAAGTAACTCATAGCCTTTGGTACCTAAATAGTAACTACTTTAAGTGAGCATTGATTAAATTATTGTTCGCATTATTACTAATGCCTGAGAGTAATAAATACTCATCTAAAGTAAAAAATTGCGTCCATAAAAATATTCGGAAAACAATTAAAAATGTATAAACACTACAATATTTATTTAGAATTGTAACTAAAGGTTTAAATTGTAGATCCCGTAAAATGCTCGGCACTGAATAAGTAAAAGCGAAAATATATAACAGCATTTGTGAAATACTTTAAAAATCTTAATCATAACGGCTTAATGAAACCCGGAAAACGTATAACAGCTCATAGAGCATAATTAATGGTTTGAAAAGTGCCAACTTGTGCAACCCCTGATTGCCGATACCTAATAATAATATATACCTACTTATTAAAAAGTTGATACCATGAGAAACAAATAGGTACATCTTATGTGAAGAACATAATGCTGATTGAATTTATTAATATCCCTACTTGAAATATGTAGGTACAGAACAAAAGTTTCAACAGTGGCTGCAGATAACTTTAATTAATTAATTAATTAATTAATTTAATTTTTAATTATAAATTGTCTGCTGTAGACTTTGTATAGTAAACTGTGATAATTACAGTCCCAAAATTATCATACATATGTCAAACAATTATAACAACATTAATAAAAGCAAATAGTGACTATAAAGTACTATAAACCCTTGAAGCTTGGTGCCCTTTTCCCGCCACTTCTGTATAGTAGTGCATAAACAATTTTTCTTTAAATGCTATTTCTACTGATTTTAACTTAAAAAAGCATACCTTTTGTATCTCACTTTTAAGTGAATATAAATATTAAATTTAGTTTCATGCCATTTTAAATAGGGTAATCTTAGGAGTTAAGGGGTTAGCCACCATTTATTGGATTGGTTGATTTTCTGTGAAAATATATTTCACAAGATATTTACTACAAAATCTTGTATTTTCCATGTTTGCATCTTAGATCTTAGATAAAATAACTGTTCGATATGTATAATAATTGTAATATACATATATACCTACATAAGAGCAATAAGAGGCAACTAAAATTTGACATAAGCGGCCGACCCTAGATTGTCCTAGAATATGTCTTAACACTTCACTTGAGCATATACAACCAGCATTGTTATGAATATTTGTAAGTTTCCTATATTTTATCCATTCTGAAACCTAAAATAAGTTGATTTCTATCATGTTATTGTCATCGCGTACTGACTAGAGAGGGCGCTATATGTGTAATCGCTTGTAAATAGTTTTTCTAGGTTATATCAAATTATATAGGTATATAATAATAAACAAAAGCTACCTGATTAAAAATATTGGAGTACCTACCTAGGTATATACAAATATGAAAACAGAACATTTTGATATATTGAAACTTTTTGAAAATAAAGGTCTAGTGAAGATTGCTGCACCTATGGTAAGGTACAGCAAGTAAGTTATTTCTGCCTTTATTAATATAACATACCTATGTACCTACTTCTTTAATATTATTCTTACCACAGGTTACAATTTCGCACTCTTTTACGAAATTATCAATGCGATTTGTGCTACACGCCGATGATCTTGGCAGATTCATTTTATCAAAGTATTAAAGCTAGAAAAAATGAATTTACGACAAATCTATGTAGGTAATTGCAAGTACTCATTATATTTTGTACTGATTATATAATTTTAGATGACACACCTTTAATAACTCAATTTGCTGCAAATGATGTAAATAACTTTGTTAATGCTTCTAAGATTGTTGCCCCGTGAGTTAATGAAATTATATAGCTCTATTATTTGAATTTCAAATTTCAAAATTTATAGATATTGTGATGGTGTAGACTTAAACTGTGGTTGCCCACAGAGATGGGCTAAACAAATGGGTGTTGGTTGTATAATGCTAGAAAAGCCAGAATTAATTTCGGATTTTGTAAAACAGTGCAGAAATCAGATTCCTAAGCCCTTTAGTGTTAGTGTCAAAATGAGAGTATTGAAAAACTTGAAGTAGGTATACATTTAAAAAACTAAACGAATTCTATGAATTATGGTAGGTAATAAAATTTTCAAGAATATATACGATAAATAATAACTGTTCATATTTAATAAATGTAGTGGAAAATCCTGCAACAATTATTACAAGTGCTATTAGATTATTTTTTCTAAACTTACAATATGTAATTGATTTTATACAGATATTGTTAGATTAAATATTAAGGCCAGCAAGATTTTCATTGAAAGTTGTACGTAATCACTTTCAAGTGAAAGTCCTGTTAATCTTCATATTGAATGCAAGAATATCTGTATAATATCAGTCAATCAATGTCGTAAGTAATAACATTGTGCATGAAAGAGGTATTGATTGTTCTCATTGTATTTTGGGCAAAAGTAAATTTTCAAAAAGGTATCTCTGTTATAATGTATACATACCAAACTGTTTCGTAATTAATAAGCTGAAGCAAAATAATAGCAGACATAAATAAAAAGTTACTGAAATTACATATTTGAAATTGTGAAGGTATCAATTCATTGTTGGTGGCTTTTCTCAGCATTCGAAGAAAATTAATTTAGGTACATGATTTAAAATTAATGAACAGGTAATATTAGATACCATTTACCACAAAGTGTTTCACTTTTTTGGATACGTATTTCGACGATCGAGATGTCATCACGAGAAATTAAAAATAGTTCATCACTGAAACACTGAGAAAGTTTCATTCATTAGGCAAGCATATGCTTTCTCTAAGCATTTATAAATAAAACGAAAAGATACTCACTCGCTATTCAATAAAATAAACTGGTTCCAAATTAAAGTATGAATACTTATATAAATATTCCCCACTCTTCAGTTAATGTATGTGTGTATCTCAAACACATGCATATATACATATACGTTTTACGTATAAAGGTATATATGTAAGTCACAATAAATATTCTTTATGAATTTCTTTGCAATGAATAATTTAAAAGAATTACAAAGCTTTTTTATAACAGTAAAGTGACATTGGAATGTATATGTCTTTAAATAAAGAAACCCTGTACCTTCTTTACATATTACAGATTGTAAGCGGGTGAGATTCGAATTCACGACCCCCCCCCCCCCTCTAAACGTCATTCAGCTGCACTTGCCACGCGCTGAAAACAAAATAGAGTTTATCAGTATACTTTTTTGTTTTCAGAGCTAACATTCAGATAATTTATAATATTGACTGTTCTATTTATTTAATATGTTTGTTGTATTGAACCATCTAGTTCTCTTTGCATTCTTTAAGCAGATATATCAGATGACAGCGTTATTGGGGTACGCTTTGCTTCCGGTAAGGTGCGCTCTGCGTAAGCTCAGTGTAATAATGAAAATTATAATACAAAATTTAGGAATAGAATTTATATACCTATTTGCTATTGAGAACATTTTAAATCTGAGCATGGAATTTTACTTGTTTGCTGCTATTTTACCAGGTTATATATCTATTAAAAAATTTTAATCTAAATAATGATGTGAGGATGATTTAAAGGAAGGTGGATCTGTTTTTTTATTTATCAATGTTTTCTTTAACGTACACTTGGACCAACCGTGCTGGACTACCATTGTACCTGTTTCAAAACCACCAGAATCAAGGTAGTCAACTACTAACTACTGCAATAACTGCACTTCTTCTGTCTGTCTGAATTTAATTCCTACGAGAAAAAGCTTGTGTTTTCGAATAAATGGCAGTGAATATGGTTGTTGGGGCACAACCTGGGATCGTAATTTATCCATTTTTTTTTTCGAAAATTGCGACTGGTGTGTGACGGCGCAGTCATGATGGAATTGAACTTTCTTTTGAGCCGTTGCAGTTTTTTTCCGTTAATAAGCCATTTGCGTGATAGTCAATAAGAACTTTCCTTTTCGATACCGAAATATTGTTGTCATTGCTTACCAGTCTAAGGAAACATCTTGGGCTTTCTTTTTCGGAAGACTTCTACGATGCTTTCACTGCTAATGTCATTTTGATTCTGGCGCATAGTAGTGGAGCCAAGGTTCATTGACCGTAACAAAGTGCCGCTTAAAATTTACTGTGTCTATTAAAGCTTCAAATTTCCGTTGACGATCTACACTGTTTCACGTTTATGATCTGCATCAGTAAACGTGACAAACCTGGCAGAAAACCTAGGCATACAAAATGTGGCGTGCACGTTGTGTAGATATGCCCACTGTCTTATCAGTCTCGTCTATTTTTACTCCTCGGCCATGTAACACATCATGAACTTTTTCAACCATTTCTGGAATGGTAACACGGTTTTGATGATCCATCATAGCGTAGAAACTAAAGTCGTCACATTTAGAGTAAGCAAATTCAGGAGTGGGTTTGTAAGAAGCATCTATGCCCAATGATTGCTTCATATCCTTCAAAATCTTGTAAGACAAGTGACTACTGACTTCATTGCGAAGCAAGTCAGTTTTGACAATTGTCATCTGTATATTACGTTTTGATAGATTTTTAGGTTAATTGATTGTGTTTCTTAAATAATATGCCAGGTTGTACTGTAGACGGTTGTCGTAATTACAATGCGCGACAATTCTCTGACGTCATTATTGAGAGTGTTCAAGGTTCATAATTCAAACAAACCGTAGTCATTTTTCTCCTGTGTAAATTATATGGTGTGAAAGGAAGAGAGTATTTCTATGTATTTTAATAAAGAGTGCCTACATAAATTGACTTTTTTAGTGATAGGTATGATGTGTGAAATGTGTTCAAATGATTTACTATAGTGTAACACAGAAAATACTTGTATTTTCAGATTCATAGACAATACAACATTGTGTTTACAACAAACTGTGGCTGTTTTTTTCTGAAAGGTTTTGTTTATACCTACCTAGTAAGTAATTTAATCTTTTCATATTTAGATTCTTCAAAAAAACATGAAATTATAATTATCAAAGATTTTATTGAACTTGTATATGCAAAACCATTATTAAAATAACTTTCTATGCTGGATACAATTTAAATATTGTTTGTTTCCTTGAAGTATATCGCTTTGTATTATTGATATAATTAAACTTGCAAGTTCTTAAAGATTTTCAACAGAATAATGAAGAAAAAACGGTCATCTATGTACACAACTTTTATAAAAATTACTTTGTAATAGTCTCTTCTTTAGGTCCATATACTTTACACGCGATAAAAAGAAGTACCCATCCGGTTTGTTTGGATAGTGTAGTACCTTGACCTAGGATAATAGTGACGTCAACAGAAAATGCCCGCATAGAAAAGGTAGGTTAAATATTACAAGTTTCTCAAGGAAGAGACGATACAAAATTTGCTGTTAAAGGCGTGTTGGAGGCAGGATTTAATAAAAAATTGCATTCATAGAATTGTAGGTAGGTACTCTTATATTCAGTGGCTATTCTATAATTATTGTAAACATACTTGTAAAATATGTATATTATACATACCTAATAAACTTTAGCCAAGTTGTATTTGTTTCATTAAAATGAATGTATATAAATTGGCTGATATCCTTCTATTAAAAATGACGCAGCAGCATATTACCATATCCAATACAATATCAAATCTATGCGAGTCATGTATTAATAAAATAGGAAGTACATCTGTGTGAAAGAATGTATTATAAATCCCAAAATATGTGTTAAATAATAATACTAACTTACATTATAACAATGATTTAACTCACCAAATGAAGCATTTATCCATACCTCAATTACAATTTTTAGTTTATATTATCGTAATTGAAATAGTATCACAAAAAGTTAAAACAGCTTACCTAAGTTGTTAGGATTGCATTTAAAAATACTACCTTGCCGATTGCTTGAATAATTGTTCGTATAATTAAAATCTACGTGTAGTGACTACATCAACTATAAACAGCACAACCTGGCGTATTAAATGGAATATTAATCAAAAAACTTAATAAACCAACTCAAAACACAGTCTATATGACAACTGTTCAAATTTACGTGAGCATACCGGTATAAGTGTATCGTGAATTTTACAATTTTTTGCAAAAAACGTCAGATAATATTAAATATCCTCCTGTAAACCCTTAATCTATTCGAAAATAATGCCCATTTTTTAATAAACAATCACTGATAGGTGAGTCGTACCTTCCGTCAAATCTTTTAAACAGTAAGCAACGGTCACATTCAGCAGACACAACAGTTGCGCAACTGTTCAGTGATCAGATTCAGATGATGTACACTCACTCTGAACATGTGGAGCGGTCGCCTTTTTTGCGATCGGAAAAATTCTCCGCACACTTAGTGAGCGTATTCTGTCCGCATGCGCCATTAACGCATTCTAACATCATCGTAATAGGTACACAATTTTGAAGGAAGTTACTGGAAAAGTAAGGTAAGCAAATTAAAGGTATTGTGCAGAAATAAAAGTATTATAATATTGGAGTTAACCGAGTATTTTATTGGGGGTTGGAAAAACTGACCCTTGCACTAAAAACTGCGCCAAAACCTACTGTAGAAAAACAATTCATTATATTGTTTATTCGGTTTAATCTGTATAATTCTAAGATATGGCAGCAGTGAAAAGTACCAAATGGAAGGTGATCACATAAAGGTGAACGGTCCTATCCAGTGAACACTTAATTGTTGTCAAGTGAACTGTAGGACCGGGAACGGCTTCCGATCCGTCTGCTGAATGTAACCAATATGTATGTGTTACATCAGAAGATTACTAAGGAATTATTTCAATTATATTTTAAGGTCACCTTGTATAGAGCTAAAGCCTGATTGTAACTGGGTATGGGAAAATACGCTCGATATCCAGCAGGTACTTCCAAGTCTAGTGTAGTGCTCTCCTATGTTTTACTTAGGCTGATGGTGTATACTCATTTATTATTATCATTATATTTTATTATTCTGAAAACGAAATTAAATTTCCTTTGCAGGGCAACAGTAGAAATTTGCAGAAAATTGGATAAATGTGGTGTTACTTATTTGACAATTCATGGAAGAACTCCTGCGCAGCTAACTGGTAAAGTAGATTCAAATAATTTCAAATTGATAAATGAAAATGTGGATTGCCCAATCATTGCCAATGGAGGTGTTAAAACGTTGCAAGATTGTTTTGAGTTACAAGGATTAACTAACTGTAAAGGTACTCTCAGAAGCATAAAACATAAATTATTGTCTTTTCGATTAGCTATCTATATATGTATGAACTTCTTCATTAAATATCATTATATCCTTAAGGTGGCGTGGATTTAAGCATTACCTACATAACAAGGCCTGGTGGAGGTATTCAACACTTAACACTTTCCTAGTGGTCATAAGACAGAGCCAGGCATCAGCTTATTTAAGTCCAGTCGCGGCTGGTGAGTACGTTTAGGTGGAATAATTACGTAGACAAGACTGATTCGTTTATTATCGGTGATATACTCCCAAATGCCGAACATATCATCGATAATAGACGAATCAGTCTTTCAATGTAATTGCTTTACCAAAACGTACTCACCAGCCACCACTGATTTAAGTAGCCAAATTTCGCATATAGTATGTGCTATTTCAGTTGCAAGAGTGTGTTGTGGGACATTCCTATTTAATTGTATTTAATGGTTTTCTTTAAAATCTCGTTAATCTGTGTATTTTGAAAAGTTTGCAGCCTAGAGAATTATAGATTAGGGGTAGTGTGCTACATTTATTTGACGATTTACGTATTGCTTAAGGCTGTTCTCTCACAATCACTTGCATTGGTTGGCGGGGCAAGTGTGCGGGGAACAGCAATCGTTGTCTCATGCGAAGTGTCGTTACGTTAACGTTTGAACCCCTTTTAACTTGAGACAGAGATAGTTCGATGTGGAGGAGAGTGGGGTGAATATGCGCTCAATACCTGCGCACTGTAGTTTATGAGAGTGCTTGACAGATCCGGACCGACCGACTGAGGGCTATTTCTTATTCTTAGCAGAGAGAGCGTTTTAATTCGTAAGATTATGGGAAAAAACGATTCTAACTACCGTAGGGGTAACAAACCTCGTCTGCGACTAAATGCGTCAAGAATAAAACGTAAAACATTTCCATTAAAAAGAAAGGTTTGTTATAAGCTTTCGTTCTGAATTACCTTTTCCTATTTTTAAACTAATTTTGGGTTAGGACGTTGAAAAAGATATTGGCGAAATCGAACAACAGGTGTTGTCGTTGGATGGATGTGGAAAATCACGCACTTTCGAATCAAAATCTCATACAGTAAGCATTTGTGGTTTTTTGATTAATGGTAGAAATTATCCTGGGTATGGATCTATATGTATTAGCTAAGATACGAGAGCAATTAGAAAAATTTGCGGCCTAATGCAGAATGAAGTTACTTACTTTTTTTAAAGGCAGTTTATTTGTCTACTTAGTCTCCCTGAACTGTACCGCTCTTTGCCAACGATGACCTTTCAACAAATATATTTAAAAAATAAAGTATTTAATATATTTACATTAAGCTTATCAAATTACCATACAAGAGATTGAGGTTGTAGTGCTGTGAAACTTTTCGAAACATCTTGACCACTGTAGTGTTATATAAACCATACTTTTAAAATGGGTAAAATATTTGTGACTATAAAAGTTTATTTAAAAATGTAAAATTTATATAGACATATTATACAAATGTGGACTCCGTTTTGTTATAAGGGAGGATAGGAGAATTAAAATAACTAGACTGTACCTCTACTCTACCTGTTTTGCGTTCTTTCCTAGCAACGAATGACGAATTCATGCATCCCCAGTACAATCTAAACTATAATTTTTTTTTTATTTTTTTAAATTTACTTGTTTTATTTTAATTGTAACATCTATTTTTTATTGCACTGCCATAATTGGAATAATTTTTAGCTTCCAAGTGATATAAAATATGCTGTGGTTTAGTGGTAGATAGGTATAGTAGAAAATCTAAAATTTTCTAAAAGTAGTCTAAATTCAAACCAACTTAACAATAAATTTTTTTGTTGTATAGTAATTCTATTCTGAAATAAATGTTTCCTTCGCCAATGCGTGTAAATGTGAGAAATAGGTTATTTGGTGGTTTTTCTGGTTCGGCAATTGTTAGGAAGCGGTTTCACTTTAATGGATAAATTTGATAGATACCGCCACCTTTGACAGAAATGTCAAAATTTTCAGTAGAAACCGAATATGAACTGAAAAAGAATGAATGAATCATATAAATGGTCAAAGTTTCAAAATTTCTTTTAGGTATTAAATAAATGCCGGGCTGATACATGATCTCGTTGACACCCGGTATATAGCTTATCATTATACATATATGTATGACTTGTTTGTTTAGTTGAAAATAAACATCATGAAGTCTCTTTTTGAGTTGCACAACCACTTGTCCCAAGTTTAACTGCTCATTAAATAATTAATTTGCGATTGATAAAAGATGAAATCACCGGTTTATATTGCAATATGTGCAATAGAACATTAAAAATACATAGCTCTGACGACAATAATGACGAAGTAAACAAAGACGCTGTGCTTGAGATTATGACAATAGAGTCTGATTTTTCACATTTGGAACAAATTGCATCTTCCTTAGACTTGCCTCGCATGTCAGCCCGTATGTAAAACACTGTTCATGATAAGATTTCTGATGCGTAGGAGCAGAATATTTGGAAAGTATGAGACCAGCAGCTGAGGAAAAGAGGGAGTTAGCCATTGCCGTTGGAGATGTGGGTCAATATGGCACTCCGATGATTACTGTCGTGGCAGACGGCTGTTGGCCCAAAAGATCACATCGTAGTAAATATGATTCTTTGTCGGGAGCTGCTGCAATTATGGAATATCGAGGAAAAAAGTTCTCTTTCTTGGTGTTCAAAATAAATTTTGCACTATTTGTAAGTTGGCAGAAACGGCGGATTCACAATTCTGCAAAAGCTCACAAATGCTATAAAAAATGGATTGGATCTTCTTTAAGTATGGAGGCCGATATTTTAGCAGAAGGTTTCGTTAAGAGTAAGGAAATGTATAAACTGATCTACCATCAAGTAATTGCTGACGGATATAACAACTGCTGTAAGAAAATATTGGAGTCAAATCCATACGATACTGTTGTCGTCAAGAAAATTGAGTGTAAAAATCATTTGATGCGCAACTACTACAAGAAACTCAGAGAATTATGTAAAGACACTACTGCAGGACCATTAAACCTTCGCCAAGAAATTCAGGAAAAAATGTTTCATTGCTGTTTTATCAAGACGTACATACGTGAATTCTCTGCGTGTCTGTCTTGTACATTGCTATGAGCCTTCCTTGTGAAGGGGTAAATCAAAACGCGAATGATATAAAATTGTGTTACGGTCATTGGATATTGAGGCCACAGCAAAAAAAAAAAATTAAAAATGTTAGCAATGTTCAAAACAGAATCGTCAACAGAAGCACAGTAGAGATATTTTTCATTTTAGAAAAATCACTTAAGATTAGGTTGGGCAATAAGTAGGGAGCGGAATCGAGCGAGTCATGACTCACCGCCCATGGGCGCGCTATTGAAATGTTGTATTTTTAAAGAGGTTTTAATTTTATTTATATAATTGAATAACAAGTGGCTGGTGATTATAAAATACAAAATACCCTACTATTTGTTCACTTTCTCTTCTGTAAGACTTGTTCTCTTTGAATTAAGTACATCCTTGTAGATAGAAAACGTCCCTTCTACATTAGCATACACAATTGCCGCAATGTTATTAAACCTGGATTTCTATTAAAAACTGCGTCTAAGTCACTTTTAGTTATTAATAGCCACATCTAATGTGGTTAATCCATTTTTACTTTCTTATACGTAGTATAAGGAAGTAATGTGAAATTTTCGACTACGCGATTTTTGCATATGTCCACGTTTTGAAGTCCCCTGATACCGAAAAAGATGTTTTTAAAAAATGTATGTGTGTCTCTATGTGACCACGATAACCGCTGTAGATATCAATTCCAAATTTTGTATTTACGTGTCTAATCTCCCTCTTGAGATCTGATTAGTTTTTCAGTAAAATCGGTAGACCGGAAGTAGCAGTTTACTTCAGTGAAAAAATTAAATTTTGCCAATATTTCGTCAACTACTAAATTTAAACAAATTTATAAAGAATTCATATGTACTTGAAATTAAAATTGAGAACAATTTTATTTAAAAAGTTTTTCGAAACTGCTACCGGAAGTAGGTCTTTTACTCCTATCGAAAATCAGTTTTTTGCGAATATTTCGCATGTCATGCTTTTTAGACAGGTACGTTACGGGTATAAAAGTATTTAAAACGTAATTTTCAATATCTTTTGCATAAAAACAATTTCAAAATTCAGACCGGAATTACCACTTTTACTCTTATCGAATAGCGATTTTTTGCGAATATGTCGTAAATTATGCATTCTATATGTATTTATCAAGAATACAAAAGTATTTAGTGCTAGATTTGCAATATTTTTTGAATATATGAAATTTCAAAATTCGGACCGGAAGTAACACTTTTACTCTTAGGGTGTAGTCCTTTTTTCGAATATCTTGCTAAGTATGCATTCTATAGCGATTTATTAAGAGAACAGAAGTACTTAGAATAGGATTTTGAATAATTTTTGTGTAAAAAAAATATAGTATAGTTTGAAACGCTCATACGTATAAGAAAGTCGTGTGGTGGCCACACCTCATTTTTTAAATTGAGATTCGATTTTCAAAATATGTCATTAGTTTAGGCAAATTTCCAAAGTGTTCCTGAATGAATAACAACTGATTTTTTAAATTTGGGATTTGTGTTAGTTCCTTGCACTCAGAAATACTTCGAGCATCGTCATTTAAACATGTAACGAAATTTTGTAAACTATCGAAATTCTCTGCATGAAAACTATTTCTGTGTATGTTTTAGCAAAGCTAGGTGACGATATTTTACAGACTTTGCAATAAATTTCGGAATCACTGACAATTAATTTTTATCTCAGAAAAAGTAACATGAACAACGTTCTAGATCTAAATAAATTATAACTAAAAATGTATGCGTATGTTATTGAAACATACATATTATATTGCGAAATATAAGGTAAATATAATGAATTTTAAAAACTCGTCACCCTTGTACCTACGCCGATGAAGAAAGGATTTTATTCATAAAATTCCTTTCAGCAGGCAGTTTTTTCTCTGATTCTCTGGAGTAAACAGATGTTACAGTTCGCCCTATGAATTAGTGCTATTCAGATATAATGTAAACAACACGCAGTTGTTTACATTATTTCTTTTCACGGCTGTGGCTCCGTGGTAGTTTAGCTCGCTCGATTCCGCTCCCTAGCAATAAGCAAAGCAATAGCATTCAGGAAAAACGAAGAAATTCCACTTAGCGAAAAAATAAATCGCTTGAAGGTGATATTGACAATTGACATTGGTTGACAGATTGGTTACTTCTGCGAAGAGTTCTATGTTCCTACGAGCTGCGTAATGTCATCCATTAAAGGAACAAGTATGAAATTCACATGATTTGTAGGCTTAGGCTTGTTTATGTTTAATATGCTTTTTTTAGATTTATATACCAAACTACTGACTTATAAAAATCATCTTATAAGACATGCATCAAGTCTAATTTATGACGTTAACAACAACATCGTTGAACAATTCAACTCAGTCATTGCTAAGTTTGGTAGTGGTAAAAGAATTAATTTTTGCAAGAAAAGTAGGTGCGGCGCCGCCGCCGTGGTAAGCCACAGCACAAAGAGACCAACATATAAAATGAAAAAGCATCTTGGATATGGAATCAGTCCGGGAAAATTTGCAACAGAAATAGAAATTCGAAATAAAGAAAAAAAGCCAAATGGAAATCCACGGCCGTTCGAAAGTACTTCAAAAATAACACAAGTGGGGAAAAACTAAAAAGTTGTGATAAGTATTATGGTGAAAACTGTGAAAAACCTGATATGCTTCCAGGACAGTTTAATTTAGAAAAGACGGCATTTCTAAAAAGGCTACACTAATCTGAAGGTGAAATCAAAGAAATTCAATTTACTAGTCGAGGTCAGCAGCAGTGTGAAGTGTGGTACCTCGAAAGACAAAAAGACTGACAGCATCGAGATTTGGCGAGAAACAGCTTACGAGTTTGTTTACCGTGTTTGCGAACACGGTAAACAAAGTAAGGAGGTTGCCAAGAAAAAACTACAAGAAATTATTGAAAAGCAAATACAGCCGTGCGGTTTTTTCATACACTCAAAGTTTCCTTTCTTGGGAACATCCGCAGAAGGCCTCATAGAAGAGAGGAGGATTGTGGAAATTAAGTGTCCTTGGTGTGCGAGAGAGGTTACTCCTGAAGAAGGAATTACGAAAAAGAAAATATTTTTTTTGACAAACAACTAGCTGAACACCAGTCACAAATGGTACTATCAGATCCAGGGACAGTTACACGTTACTAAGTGGTCATATTGCATCTTCGCAGTATGGACGCCTCAGGCCTTAAAAACAGAAACTATTTCTCGAAACGATTTTTTTTTTGAAAACAGGAATGGGACTTTACCTAGTTTCGTTTTATAAAAATTGTGTTTTACCTGAACTTGTGAATCCAAGAAAAACGAGAAATATGCCTATAAGAAAACCCGATTGCAGAGAACAGGCGATAGAGGACAAGAAGAAGGAGGAGAAAGGCAACGTAAATGTTGACCATTTACAAATATAGATTGGTAGTAGGTAATTTTGATAGTTTGGTTGGCACGTAAATAATAATAGACGTCTATAATTTGAATTTAAGTATGACAACTATCATAATTTGAAGTTTTCAAAAGCTTAGCATGTACACCAAAATTGATTACCTAACAAACTTTAAAAACAGCCTACTCTAATGAGGAAAGTATTTGAAGGCACGGTATATGTGATTTATTAACTAAGAAAGTATACACTCAATGTATTTGTTTTGTAAATGTGAATCTCTTTGGGATAATATAGAAAAGGCGTGGGAAGAATTAGTGGCAGATGAAAATTAACTAATTCAATGTCCATCGTTTAAATAAAGTCGTTGAAGAAAACGGCAGTATGATTAATTTATTAATGTTTTCTTATTTTGTTTTTGTATTTATTTTTATTTGTATTTTATTTTGCGTGTTGATTATTAAATAATTATATAATATAATAAGTTTTATTTAATGTTAATATCTTTACAAACAATAATTTCAAATATAATAATAATCAAGATAAAAGATAATTAGAGCCAATCATTTTGATGACCAATGTCAATAATGAAGGCATTATTTAACCTTTCAAATACAGGATAAAATAAGCAATTTTCACATTGACAAAATAATTACAAAATTAGCAATAAGACATGTACACCACTTTATTGCACAGAACTGTACATGCATACATCAACAGCCGTTAATGTAAAATAAAAAGAATTTTGTATTCCGGTTTGCCTGGAATTTACTAGTTTCTTATGTAAAAATAGCAGCATAAATAATGAACGACACGAAAGTTTATCTTTTGGGCCCCTTCAATTTCTTTTAATACTTGCAAAAGTAATTTCTGGCGAACTCTGCTTTGCATGCAGGGGGCGCCACTTCCCAGTGCCTAAATACTGCCTTGCAACGGGTTCGGGGAAATTTGATTACTGGCTTACTTTTGCAATTTTTTCAATTTTTATTTTGGATTCTTGAACAGCAAATATGAAAGCATGATTGTATAATTTTACTTTTTTTCAAACATATTTAAAACTGGCTTTTTTAATTACACGAAAAACGTTGATTTCCGGTTGAATATCGCATTAATTCAGTTATTAATATTTAAAATCTATCGTTATACAATCATCCATTGATCTTTAAACAACATATTAAGACCAACTAGAACCAAAAATTCACAAATTTGAGTGCACAATTAGTTTTCTTCCAAACGCTTGCAACGTGGTAGCCAATCCGAGCGTAAGAACAGCCTTAATACCGAATTTAGTATGATTGAAATTATTAGGCGTTAATTCAATGGTTAATTCATTACTTGAAAACATGATCGACGAGCAGTGGGACAACTCTTTCAGTCTGGAAATAAATCTTCCAGAAACTAATTTTGAACAAGTACCTACATCGTTACTTATTTGGCGAGCTATTGCTATAACATCTTAAGGACAATAGAGTGTATGTTTTGTAATCAGTGTTGGTGTATGAAAAGGAATTGGTTGTTGAAGAAAATTGTATTTTAATTAAACATTTTTATCGCGAGCATTATCATTTCCCACAAATATTGTTGTTCGTGTAGTTAATGACTACTATGCATTCTTAAGAGAATAACTTTCTGGGTTTTGGTAATTTGGCATTCTGCTACACGAATCACATTACTGTCTCAATATTAATCGTGAAAATCAATACGCACAAACTATTTTAAAATTAATAATCAATAATACAACAAACAGTAACGAAAAATTATTGCGGCAAATACAGCAATAGATTAAGCATTAATTAAAAAAATGAGGTGTGGCCACCACACGACTTTCTTATACGTATGAGCGTTTCAAATTATAGAATTTTAAGAATTTTTTTTTACAAAAATCATTCAGAATCCTATTCTAAGTACTTCTATTCTCTTAATAAATCTCTATAGAATGCATACTTTGCAAGATATCAAAAAAGTGCTCCTCGCTAAGAGTAAAAGTGCTACTTCCGGTCCGAATTTTGAAATTTTATATATACAAAAAATATTGCAAATCCAGCTTTAAATACTTTTGTACTCTTGATAAATTTATATAAAATGCATAACTTAACGACATATTTGCAAAAAATCGCTATTCGATAAGAGTAAAAGTGGAACTTCCGGTCTCAATTTTGAAATTTTTTTTATACAAAAGATATTTAAAAGTACGTTCTAAATACTTTTATACTCGTAATGTACCTGCCTAGAAAGCATGACTTGCGAGATATTCCCAAAAAACTGATTTTCAATAAGAGTAAAAGACCTACTTCCGGTAGGAATTTCGAAAAACTTGTGTCTCTCTGTGTGTGTCTGTGTGTGTCTCTCTCTCTGTGTGTGTGACCACGATAGCGGTCAAACCGCTGTAGATATCAATTCCAAATTTCGTATTTACATGTATAATCTCCCTCTTGAGAACTGATTAGATTTTGAGCAAAATCGGCAGACCGGAAGTAGTAGTTTACTTCAGTGAAAAAATCGAAATTTGCAAATATTTCGTCAATTACTAAGTTTAAACAAATTTATAAAGAATTCATATGTAATTAGAATTAAGTTTGAAACAAAATGTCAAAAGTTTTTCGAAATTCCTACCGGAAGTAGGCCTTTTACTCTTATCGAAAATCAGTTTTTTGCGAATATTTCGCAAGTCATGCTTTTTAGACAAGTACGTTACGGGTATAAAAGTATTTAAAACATAATTTTCAATATCTTTTGTATAAAAAAAATTTCAAAATTCAGACCGGAAGTACCACTTTTACTCTTATCGAATAGCGATTTTTTGCAAATATGTCGTAAGTTATGCATTCTATATATATTTATCAAGAGTACAAAAGTATTTAGAACTGGATTTGCAATATTTTTTGTATATATGAAATTTCAAAATTCGGACCGGAAGTAGCACTTTTACTCTTAGCGAGGAGCACTTTTTTGATAATATCTTGCAAAGTATGCATTCTATAGCGATTTATTAAGCGAATGAAAGTACCTAGAATAGGATTTTGTATAAGTTTTTTATAAAAAAATTCTTAAAATTGTATAGTTTGAAACGCTCATATGTATAAGAAAGTCGTGTGGTGGCCACACCTCATTTTTACTTTCTTATACGTAGTATAAGGAAGTATTGTGATGATGAACATTTTCGACCTCGAGATTTTTGCAGATGTCCACGTTTTGAGGTCCCCTGATACCAAAAAAGTGGTTTTTAAAAAAATGTCTGTGTGTGTGTCTGTCTGTCTGTGTGTCTGGCTGTGTGTCTGTCTGTGACCACGATAGCGGTCAAACCGCTGGAGATATCAATTCCAAATTTTGTATTTACGTGTATAATCTCCCTCTTGAGATCTGATTAGTTTTTCAGTAAAATCGGTAGACCGGAAGTAGCAGTTTACTTCAGTATAAAAATCGAATTTTGCCAATATTTCGTCAAATACTAAGTTTATACAAATTTATAAAGAATTCATATGTACTTAAAATTAAAATTGAGAACAATTTTATTTAAAAAGTTTTTCGAAATTGCTACCGGAAGTAGGTCTTTTACTCTTATCGAAAATCGGTTTTTTGCGAATATCTCGCAAGTCATGCTTTTAAGACAAGTACGTTACGAGTATAAAAGTATTTAAAACATAATTTTCAATATCTTTTATATAAAAAAAATTTCAAAATTCAGACCGGAAGTACCACTTTTACTCTTATCGAATAGCGATTTTTTGCAAATATGTCGTAAGTTATGCATTCTATGTATATTTATGAAGAGTACAAAAGTATTTAGAGTTGGATTTGGAATATTTTTTGTATAAATGAAATTTCAAAATTCGGACCGGAAGTAACACTTTCATACGTATAAGAAAGTCGTGTGGTGGCCACACCTCATTTTTTACTTTCTTATACGTAGTATAAGGAAGTATTGTGATGATGAAAATTTTCGACCTCGAGATTTTTGCAGATGTCCACGTTTTGAAGTCCCCTGATACCGAAAAAGTGGTTTTTAAAAAATGTCTGTGTCTCTCTCTCTCTCTGTGTGTGTGTGTGTCTGTGTGTCTGTGTGTCTGTGTGTCTCTGTGTGTGTGTGCGACCACGATAGCGGTCAAACCGCTGTAGGTATCAATTTCAAATTTTATATTTGCGTGTATAATCTCCCTCTTGAGATCTGATTAGTTTTTCAGTAAAATCGGTAGACCGGAAGTAGCAGTTTACTTCAGCGAAAAAATCGAATTTTGCCAATATTTCGTCAACTACTAAATTTAAACAAATTTATAAAGAATTCATATATACTTAAAATTAAAATTGGGAATAATTTTATTTAAAAAGTTTTTCGAAATTCCTACCGGAAGTAGGTCTTTTACTCTTATCGAAAATCAGTTTTTTGCGAATACTTCGCAAATCATGCTTTTTATACTAGTACGTTACGGGTATAAAAGTATTTAAAACATAATTTTCAATATCTTTTGTATAAAAGAAATTTCAAAATTCAGACCGGAAGTGCCACTTTTACTCTTATCGAATAGCGATTTTTTGCAAATATGTCGTAAGTTATGCATTTTATATATATTTATCAAGAGTACAAAAGTATTTAAAACTGGATTTGCAATATTTTTTGTATATATGAAATTTTAAAATTCGGACCGGAAGTAGCACTTTTACTCTTAGCGAGGAGCACTTTTTTGATTTATTAAGAGAATAGAAGTATTTAGAAAAGGATTTTGAATAATTTTTGTAAAAAAAAATTCTTAAAATTCTATAATTTGAAACGCATATACGTATAAGAAAGTCGTGTGATGGCCACACCTCATTTTTTTAATTTAATATTCGTACAAAAATATAGTAAAAACCAGTTGCGTGAAGACATTTTCCGCGCATTCGCTCAATTAAAGGCACTCGTTCCTTTAAAAATGCGAATTTGGTTCGTAAATAACTATTAATTTCACTATTCCATGCATTTTACTAAAAAATCGATGGAGGTGCGACTGAGGGCTCAGTTCCCGGCTGACAGTCTTTCGTGCAAAAACATGCTACGCCCTTTCAAAATTTTAAATTAAAATTAATTGTCAAAATCAACAAAGGCGCAGACAAATGACGCCGACGTGAAACTAAAAAATATACATCCCTCGATACTGATAGCAAAGTAATGGCCAAACTAAAATAATTGTATCGCCGCTTATTAAATAACCAAAGTTTCGGAAAGTTTATGCTTACATCTTCAGGAATGCCTTACCTGTCACTACCCTTGCGTACGGATGATAAAGATGGTGAAGGGAACTGCCTCTAACTCAATCGTTTGTGGGTCGTGGATTTACACAGAATCTCAGACGGATGAATTTACGGACGCCATCTCCCTATGTGTAATATTCCCTACCCCAAAATGATCGTTGGTCCACGAGAAAAATCAATTTAAATATTCGAGGTAGCAAAAGATAAGACAAAACCACAGATTCCCAACAACAAACAATTTAATATACCGGGTGGTGCAATAGTGTGTCGGCGGAGCTTAGTATGAAAACTAATAACGCTGTAGCAATGAGACTTTACGTATATATGTAATATGCGTTACTCAACGTGACCGCAATTGCGTTCGGAAATGTTTCATTTAACCGGGTAAAGTTACTGAACCTGTCAGGTACTTTCTGATCGGGCCAGGTTAATGCTACCAATACATTTCCCGAAAACGCCCTATGTCTATTATACGTTAAAGACCATGCTTGCCAGAAGATGACACAACAACCCAATAACTTATAATTTAAATTAATTCTCATTTAAATTAAAAAAACAGAAATGCATTACTATTACATATGATAACGTGATGGATAAAATTAATTCAAAGCGAAAATTGCTATGGTCAAAACGACAGAAAACGTAACAATAATCCTACGAAAATAAATAAAAGAAACAAAATTCCGGAATATGCAGATCTGTTCAAAATTAACGTAACAAACATTAGATCATATCGCACACATTTATTATTTTCCTATAATTGACTCTTACCTTATTTATCTGACCTTAATATTCTGTGGTATGCTTTATCTACATTTTCTGGAACTTATTCTTTTACCCCCTTTTCTTTCTTCTACATGAAATTCCATAGAAAATGAATTTGGCAAAAGTAAATTTGCACCAAGAAAATTTCCCAATGACTATGACAAAATATTTTCTCACATGACTGGCAAAAAAGTATTCTCTTGAATAAAAATAGTATTTTTTAGAATATTTTACTTCAAGTGAAGCGAATAAATGTAATGCAAATTAAATTACTTTTTTCTTTATATAGGAAACTATTCCTACCAATGCCTCATGGTTGTTTTCAATGGAGCTTTTGCTTACTTATTTATTAATCCAGTTCAGAACTTACTGATATAATACGCGTTTGCTTCTAGGCTCAATATATATTAAATCATAATTTGTGATGCAGTAGTTATATTTAGTATTACATTGTAGTAGTAGTACAGCAGTGTATAAAGTTGATCCTGTGTATATACATTATAACGCAGACATTTTCTATTTTCAGGAATTATGGTTGCAAATGGTCTTTTAACAAATCCTATGCTATTTTCGGGCGTTGAAAAAACAAACGTCGAGTGCATACAGGCTTGGGTTGATATATGTTTTAATAGCACGTTGAGTGATTACGAATATTCGAATAAATTATTAGAGAAATATAATACCATTCCAGAAAAGCCTCCATATCTTACATTCCAATGTTTTCATCATCATTTGGTATTCATGTTAGAGAAAATGCTGCCAAAAAGCAAACGGAGAATTTTCAATAACTTACAACACTTTTCGGATGTTCTAACATTTTTATACGATGAATTTGGCATAGAGCCCAAATTATTTGACATGGAAACTTTTAACAAGTATCGAAGTTTACCTTTGTGGACAGTAGATTCCTCACCGAGTGAAATTAATGACTATGACTATGAATGTAATTCAGGAAAGTATTTTTTGTTAAAAGTAAATAATACAGATGAGAGTGAAGATGAGTATGGAATAGAAAATATTTTTGTAGAACGCTAAAAATATAGAATATACAAATATTTTTGAAAAATAATATAATTGTTGTCATTTATTCCTATTATCCCTATTTTAATATGTGCAATGATATGGCCATCGATACTGTAAGTTCACCACAATTCTAAACAGAAATATTTCGTATTTGCTACTGTTTCCTGGTTATGCTTGAGAAATGAAAGATTCTGTTTTGTACTTAATTTGTTTGTATCTTTCTTTACTTTGAAACATGTAAAAAATAAGAACAACATATTTTATTTAAATTTGACTCAGATAATTCAAATGCTTGCAATATAGAGAGAGAGAGAGAGGGAGAGGGAGAGGGAGAGGGAGAGGGAGAGTGAGAGTGAGAGTGAGAGTGAGAGTGAGAGGGAGAGGGAGAGAGAGAGAGAGAGAGAGAGAGAGAGAGAGAGAGGGAGAGAGAGACTTACCCCACAAAGAAGTTGCTAGGAGATTTCTCGAGGGAATGGAGGTTGATGAACGACTAGACAGTCTGGATCAGGTCCTATGAATGGGCTAAAGCATTGCCATGTCAACTGTCGTTTTTTGCCTTCCAAAGGTCTGGTCTTTTGCGCCGAACTGTATCACACAGTCAGCGGATAACTTGTTGACAGTAGGTACTCCTTTATCACTGATTGTTCTTCCGGTGCGTATTTGAGATGCACATTTCCCCGGGAATCCAAGAACATAGCATCACCTTGAATATGCAACGCACCTGTCGCGCTTTTTTCGGCCTTGGGATGCTTCCTTACGATGGACTGTGCTTCTGTTTATGGTCGTTCTCGAACACGCATGTTAATAATTTTCTTTTCTCACTTACCATTAGAGTCACTGTAAACTATTAGTCTCATCTACATGAACAATCTGTCATATATATTTTACTTCTTCGACATTGTCAGCTATTTTGACTTTATAAGCCTGTATTTTGACTTTGTAAGCGGTACTTCATGCATGCGCAAATTTTAACATTACATACATTTAATTGGGGGAATTCCTTTATTTTCTGACAGTAGCAGCGATGCGTCACAAGCACTACTTACATTATTCTGCAGTAATAAGTGAAACCAGTTACCTGGTTGAATTCACTTTGTTAAAATCGTGCGCGTTGCGCGTTCATATATCAAACAGCGCAAATGTATACAATTCGTAATAAAAAAAATTAACTGAAACCGATATGCTTTACTTCTAGAATCTAGAACATGATGATGTCGATATTGATATTTAGGAAAATATGGCCGATAGTGAAGATGATAATCATATTTCGGAGCAATATAATTGATCTAGGAGAAAATGAACACTGACAATTCTGATTTTTGTGACGAAGAGGAGAGCTCATTGAAAACTCCGGTTTATACATCTAAAAGTGGAATGCAGTGAGCAAAGTTTCTTCTCAATAGCTAATGCAGAGAAAATTGAGATAGGACGAACAATTTACGGAACATTTTTTACAAACATGAAAGACCTTTTCGGATTGTTTATGTCGCCTGATATAATAGATATTATTGTGTTGGAAATTAATAGGAAAGCTACTCATCACTATGGAACATTGAAAATCCCAACAATCTATAAATACTTTTCAACCTACAACTAGAATAGAAATAGAAGCTACTACTATCAATTAGAACATTGCATGGATCTAAGGAAACTATAAGCATGCTGTGGATTAGTGATCCTGCCTATAGGAGGCCAACTTTCAGGCCGTTATGTCTAGAAATAAATACATAGTATTAACCGGTTTCTTGCGTTTTAACAATTTAGAAACAAGTTGGCCCTAATAGGAGAGATATTTGAGAACATAGCTTCAAACTGTAAAGCAGCATTTAATCTTTATCAGCATCTATGCGTTGTCGAACAGCTAGTTCCATTTCGTGATTATATGAAGAACAAACCGGATAAGTATGATTTGAAAATATGGGCACTCGCAGATTGTTCTTTTGCGTACACTATAAATATGCAAGTTTACTTAGGAAAATACTGCGTTTTTATAGGTATACTTTGATTTCACATGTTTCTTTTTTGTCTGTAGGCACACTAGGCAATGAAGCCGAAAAACACCAAGGACAAAGGTGGTCCTAGATTTGACTAACCATTTACCAGGTGATTATGGAATCACACCAGACTATTTTTTTACCAGCTTACAGCTAGCCAAAAAGCTTTGGGATAAGAATATAACACTTTGTGGTAGGCTTAGAAAAATCAACCTTTTATACCAAAGGATTTTTTGCCAGCAACATAAGCCTGTATATTCCAGTATATTTGCATTCCAAAAGAATACAATACAATACTTGTGCCCTATGTACCAAAAAAGCATGAAGCTGTGATATTAATATCAACTGAACAGACAGATAGTAAGGTTAGTGATAAGGGTACAAATTATAGAGCAGATATAATTCTAAGTTACAACGAACCACCACTAATAAGTTGTGTAAGTAAATAAAAACTAATAGGTGGCCTTTGACTATATTTCACCATATGCTATATATTGCTGGAATCAATGCTTATACATGCAGTATACTGTGGAAACAAAAAAATCACCATTTTGATAAAGGTCATTTAAATTGTCGCAGAAAATTCTTGTTGTCTCTACGAAAGGAATTGGCAAAACGTAATGCACAGTTGCGTTATAAAACCAAATTCATACAAACGTATATAAAAAAGCAAATAGGTTCCGTTTTTCCGGAATTCTGCGAACAGTAGCCAGAAGCAGCAAGAGTTCCTCAATATCCGGGCACGTCTGGACGCTGTTTTATGTGTAAGGGAAACGAAGACCGAAAAATAAGGCAAATTTGTGCAAACTGCACCAACCAATGATTTTTTTAATTAAGATTTTGGTAAGAAACATGCTTGAATTATACTTTCTTTGTCCTAAATTAAAAAACTGTTTCTTGCTTTTCAAATCGGTTTTTTCAGTGGTGTACAATCGTAGGTACCTATCCCACTCGATACCGTTTTATCTCTAAATTTCACTTTGAAACAATATATACCAGAAGCTAGACACGGAAATACTGCAGATACTTAGTAATGTACGAAATAAAATGAATAATTTGTATATCTCCATATGTCTACGTGCACAGGCAACCATATTTGTAAGTAGAAGTTACTAATTCTGGATAAGGAAGTCTATAGTTTAGGCGGGGTATGCGTTAATACTGTAACGAAATAAGTCCACAAAAACAAGTCATAAATCATCAGCACACAAGTACGGCGTAAGCAAAAAAGTCTGGATCTTCTCTCGTATTTACTACGAACATCGAGAAGAAAGAGAGAATTTTCTGATATATTTCTAGGTTTTTTTGTATGCGGATATAAAAGCGGCTGTTGTCCCAGGATGAGTAATTCATTCAGTAGTATTCGTACAGTGCAAATAAACATAAATATAGTGAGTACCTAGTGCAGTTTTATTATAGTTCAAGAAATCATAAAATATTGAACATAAAGTTGGGGAGGGGGGAGAAGAGAATTTTAATTAATGTTATAGCTTTTATACCATCATTTCTTTTTCAAACGATTTTCGCTTTCCAAAATAATTTTGTTGATATTTTACCGTCAGTCGGCTTAGCGCAAATTTCCGTTCCAATATATATTAGATGCGTAATCATAATTAATAATAATTTCAAAACGTAATATCACATTAATTATTAATACATTAAAGAAATGTAATAATGATATAATAAATAACAGGCCAAGAATATGACTGTCTCCCTATTAATACTATTTCAGAACTTCTTCTTTTTAGTTTTCCTGTTAGAACATTTATTTATAAAATTTATCTACCTACAGCAGCTGCTATTAGTGTGTAACATTTCTCTACCATTAAAATTGCTGCGACCATTGTTTCCATCTTGTAGCCATATCATTTGTAATTGCGTAATTTTTCGTGTCTACTACTGGGTGTTCTTCAACATCTCTGGGTGTATGTTTGATTGTCAAAAAATTCGTTGCCTCCTGTGATCCAGTGCTGCACTGTTTAGAAATATATTGTATGTCTGACTGTTTCTAGGTGTTATTGCAGAGTCTGCAGTTAAGATCTACATCAAACATGTACCCGTCTTATTCAATTGCGAGAACGAGTTGTGACTTGCAGCCTATCCCTCCTGACATAAAGTAGTTATTTAGCTCTTTTGTTATATGGTTGGACAATAAATTCCTTTCCATGATTTTGCACGGGTATTATTACCCAGCAATGTCTATATTTTGTATGTACCCAGTCTATAATGTGACTTCGAGGCCTATTGTTTTGTGTACCCCCAAGCCGGTTCTGGCAGTCAATGTATAATCGATCTAGGTCCCTCTCCTAGTGAGTTTATCAGCTTTTTCGTTATCCTCGATCCCTCTGTGTCCTGGCACTGAAATTAGTGTTACCTTATTCTAATCCGCCAGCGTTTTCAGTTTGTTGAAGCACTTCCAAACCATTCTTGACGTCAGTTTTTGGCTTAATATTGCCCTCAGTGCCGCTTGACTGTCGAGACATTATTTGAATCCGCAGGTTGGCGACGGCACTCCTATTGTTTACTATAGCACATTGGAGTTGTGGCATACTTCCCAGTGAATAGTATTCGCTCTGACTTGCAGAATAGATTCCTGCTGGTTTTTGATCCCATTTGTGTACCAGGGTTCCTCCGTCCTTCTGATACAGAAAGCGGTACCTACTGTTCTTTTGGTACTGTTGGTAGTTAGCTGCAGCCTGAATGCATCCATCTTGACCTCCCTTTGTATAATAAAGTGAAGAGGTGGGAAGTCTAAGGGGCCTCCTCCATGGCTGCACTTAAAGTAATCCGCATTGACCACAATATGCCCAAGAAGGCAAATCTTTGCACCTTGCTTAGTTGTAGAATCGCCTTTCTTTGCTGTGTTTTCAGCCTAGAACTGTACATCCATTGGCCATCTCGTCTTGGTTATTTCGATTTTCCATCTCATTTACACATTTCTGTTGGCACTGCAGTCTCCTTGGTCTCCTTACTTTTATATAGTGTTTCTAACCCAAATGCGCGTTTGGAGTCGGTATAAAATCGCACTTCTGCTCCTATCGCACTCTGAAAACGAACTCTTGTGCAGGTCAGTGACATTCCAATTAGCTCCGCTCTAGTGATGATCGTAAAGTCTGGTAGTCGACTGTGCTCTTTCGTCGTGGGTATGCCATCCTTCAGCCACACTACTGACACTCCTGCTGCGTTATTCCTTGACGCATCACAGTACCGCCCGTCTTTTTCTTCTTTATCATCTTCTACTTCCTCTACATTGCTTATGTAGATATCCCTGTTCTCCGGTTGCATTCGTTTTTCGGGCCTGATTCACTCGCATTCACTCCTCCACTTAGCTTGTCCTACTATATCCAAAGACGGCTTCCCCTCTATGACTTGTAGAGCACTCTTGGTGTCTTTCTGAATGCCCTACTCATAATCAAAAAAATAGTCCTGACACTTGTTCTGTTGACTCATCAATCAGTACTCCTCTCTCCCCTTATATAAGCTCCTTACATTAGAATAGGGAGTACCACTTTATTATAAACCATGTTTCTCATATCCGCGTCCACTCCCCATGTTTCACCTCCTACTACCCTGTGAGCTATGTTTAAAACTTCCCCACTACAGTACCTTGCGTGATAATCTATTAACAATTCATATCTTTTATGACGTCTAAATAATTAATATATTTCTGTGCTTCTGCTATTTTAACGCGTGGCTCTCTTATCAGTTTCTTATGCGGGGTACCTAAACATTACTCCTGTTTTAATGTAATTGTAGCGGAACTTGTCCCATTATTACTCTTTGCATGCTCTCCACACCCTTGTCCACTTTTCTTCTAGTTTTCTGATGTTTTTGTCTGCCTTATGCTTGGCAGTAATTACTTTCTCCCGTTGCTTCTGCTATTTTTTGGAACTATACTCCTCCATGTACGAGAGGGTATATGTTAGGATAGGTTTTACCACTTTGTTGAATGTTTAGTACTTCATGACCGGCCTTAAACCCCATTGTTTCCCATGCACGCGTTTAGTTATCATTCATCAGCTGCCTGGATTACGCATTCGTCAGGTTAAGAACGTTTTGCATCTGCTGTCTGACCGTTGAGTTGAATTTGTCCCGTGATTCAATGACTATGTTGTTAGAATATCAGAGGACTTGGTGTGCCTGCGGTTTTTCCAGTTGGAATGTTTTGTGCTCGCCATATGGCCAATACCAGCTGTCCACGTTACTTGGTGAAGGGCATATTTTGACGAAACCATGGTGTTTGACTATTGTTAGTGTTGTTTAATGTCACTGTGCTTATCCTAAGACTGCATTTACGACATTTTGCTAATTTTCACCTAGATATCTCAATGAACATCTCCTCCTATGTTCATTAAGACCAAATGATAGAGAATATAATGTATTTATATCAAGCATGACACTAATAATTAATAAAATAAAAATAGCCACTGATTATGCTGAACAAATATTTTAGACATTTTGTATTTTCAAAGGCGATATTTAGTAATATTTAGAAGCACATTACAAGGTTATCAATGTAGATGACAAATACGGCCAATGTAGAACAACGAACGCTAAAGTAGTTCATTTTATTTTTAGAGGCTTAGCTGATTGATTGTAACAATGGGTAACTGTTTCATAGAAGCCTGATAAAGGCAGAAACTAGAATGAGTATCTAGCAGATTTTCATGGGAAAGCAATCGATTATACCTACTTCTATAGATTCTAATATGAAGATGTATCATTTCTAGATTTTTCCTGGGTGGACTCCTTATGAGAAACCTCCACTCCTACAGGCTGGTGAGTATAGGTATGTCATGTAAACTAGAGTAAGCATATTAGAATAACGAAGCGTGTAACAATCATTGATGCCAGGATACGATGACGCAGGTATGTGTCATGGTTGATTGGAAGGGAGGTAATCAAAAAACACATCTGTATTGCGTGGTTCATAGATAATCCATAGACGGATAACATAGTCACCGTAATACAGTAGCGAAGTAATAAAACTGTATATTGTTTGATTAAGTATAATGGATATTTTTGTGTACCTACCTGTGCATATTTTTGTATGCATATCATCGATGTTTTCTAAAAATGTGGATGAATGGGCTTGGAATATTAAACTTCTTTCGTTGCTTTAATTTATAACTACTAGATAGTTAAGTTTTCTTGTAGGTCTTTCCGGTGAGAGCTGTACTTTCTTATTATCATGCTTCTCAGTTGGTTGTGCCTCTTCAATGGTAGCATCATCAAGTATCATAGTTGAGTATGAGGAATCCTCGTGCTATTGGATTTTACATCTCACTAATGTGTAAGGATATTTGTGTTTGATTAAGATGCCTGTTGATGGATTAAAGATGATGCATTTCTTGTGACTGTCAGTATCTTTCTTGACAGTAATTCTAATTTACTGAACCTTTATTACTATTTTGTAAACTTTCTTAAGTTACGTTAGGATTTATTGACAGTATATTCAATTAAGTATAAGATATTTTGTTGACTGCTGTGGCACAATTATGTTACTGCATAAAACATCTTGAACTTGGAACTGAAATTATTAGTTTGTCTCGATGTGTACATAATGATTAGATATCTTTTGAGTATTTAAGAATCTGCCTCTGGACACATCAGTGAAGTTCCCATGTACTTTATATTATAGGGTTTAAATATGTTGTTAATTGCTGACAGTTTCATTGTCGAACTTCATTTCGCTATAGACTAAATATTGAAAAAATGTTTTCTAATCAGGTTGTTCCAATAGAAATCACAAGCTATAGTTAGTAATAATTTTATTGTTCGATAGAAATTAAAAGTAAATTCTTAATTGTTTTGGGAGAAAAGCTGATATACGAGGGCGTTATCTACCTAGCCATGAAACAAAAGAGTGACGATGTGAAACAAATTATTGAAAAATTGCTGTCACTGTTAGAAGTACAAGTGCTGTGCTAAGTTGTGTTTAGTTTATGCTGTGTATAGAGATTTGAGACGGTCCATTTCTCGATAAAATGAGTCAAACTAAAGTTGAACATCGCAGTGTAATAAAGTTCCTGACAAAGGAAGGCAATGGTCCAAAAGCAATTCATGAAAGAATGGTTGCTGTATATGGGGAAGATACACCATCTTATTTCCAAGTAAAATATTAGTCTAAACTCTTTCGATGGGGCCGAGAGTCAATCAATGATGACCCAAAGTCCGGACAACCCGTTGAAGCTCGAACTGAAAACATTGTGCGAAAAGTCGAAAATTTGGTACTGATAGGTCGGCGTGTAAAGATCTCTGGCATTGCCAATGAAGTCTATATATCCGAAACAAGTGTTCTCAAAGTTTTGCATGGCGATTTGGGTATGAAGAAGGGGTCTGCACGGTGGATACCCAGATTGCTTACACCTGAACAAAAACTGTGCAGAAAAGAAGTTTCTGAAGAAAATTTGGTCAAGTTGGAGAGGGACAAAACATTTCTATCTCGAATTATTACCGGGGATGAGACTTGGGTAAGTATATTACTGGGACCCTCATACTAAACAAGAATCCATGCAGTGGGTTCATAAGGGCTCTCCACCACCAAAAAAGGCCAAGACACAATTTTCTGGAAAACAACTGATGGCAACTGTTTTCTGGGATGCTGAAGGAGTTTTGCTTATTGAATATATGCCGAAAGGGTCTACCATAAATGGAGAGGCCTACGGAAACACAATTAAAAATTTAAAAACTGCTCTGGAGGAAAAACGCCCGAATTCTTATCCACAAAAAAACTTGTTGCTGCACGACAATTGTCGGGTTCATAAGGCAAACAAAGTTCAGCAGATAATCAATGACTGTGCGTTTATAGAGTTAAGGCATCCACCTTATAGCCCCGACGTAGCTCCGTCAGACTTCTTCTTATTCGAAAATTTAAAAAAGCAACTCAGAGGAAAGCGTCTTGCTTCTGATGAAGAACTCAAAGAAGCTGTTGTAGAATATTTTGCGGGGTTACCGAAGCAATTTTTTTCTGAGGGTATATGGAAAAAAGATGGAATAAGTGTATTAGTGTTGAAGGGAGTTATGTAGAAAATAATTTTTTTTTGTTCTCTTATGTGCTTTTTCTCATAGCTAACAGATAGATAACATAAAAATACGCCCTCGTATTTGCTATAACCATACAAAGTTTGTGAGTTGTTTCTGCGAATTATATACTTTTGCTTTTAAAGTTGTTAAGCGAAAATGTTTCTTGGTTTTTGATGCAACTGATTGTTTAACTTTTCTTTTGCTGTATAACAGATTCTGGTGAATTGTTGGATTGCAAGACATTTTAATGTTTAGGACCTAACAAAGATTGACTTAGGTAATAACTATTCTTATCTGCATAGTGCAGATCGTCGCCTACTTTTCTCCTTCGTGTAAGTTTCTATAGTTGGTAGGTATATAGTTTTCCCGTCGTTGTTTACATTTTTCATTGTCATCTCTTGACCACAATTGTTTTCTACAGATTTATTAATCGTCCGCAATTTGTAACATTGTGTACATTTACTAGTATCACCTACTCACTTTTAGTCTATCAATTTTTACCAATAATGTGCATGTATTCGCTTGGATTAGATAGAGGAGTAGAGTCTGATAATGTGTTTTTTTCATTCTTCTTGCTGAGCGACTTTGATTTCTTTATCTAGATACTAAAGTTGATTGAAGTTTGTTTGCGAATCTTATTGAAACCTGGAATACCTAGCCAACAACAAATGTCACTATGCTATTGCTGTGGGTGTTAGACCATGTAGACATAAATAGTTCAAACCAGGAGTTCTTAAGGCTGTACGCCCGGCCTCGAAATCGTTTTTCCCATTTCCTAATCGTATTTTTCATGAAAACCTTACCGAATTTACACGCTAATTTAAGAAAACAACGCCTTTCAATGGATAAATCGTAATTTCTTCGAAATTGTCCAAAGGGCCCTAAATAAAAATAAAAATGTAAGAAATTTCAAAAAACAAGCCTTTATTTAACATTATGTAACACTCAACAGCAATACATAAATTTTATTTTTTCTTAATTTTTAAAAATAAGGTCACGAAACGGAAAACAAAATTTTGAAATTTGGGCGAAATTCACTGAAATCAAATAGAGTATGTGGTACGCTCGCACATTGTGTCGAGAGGTAGCTCCGCCTACCATTTCGGGCAGTTTCTACGCAGTTTGCAAAATACTTCTGAGATCGGTGTTTGTTAAGAAAGTAATCGTTACTCGGACATTATTTTATCGAAACCGTTGATATTTTCTTTACAATATAGTGTACATATACAATGTCAGCGTCACAATACTTCCTTATACTACGTATCAGAAAGTAAAAGCAATATCTCTTCCCGTCCCTAACGCTATACCTGCTAGAAGCGCATGTTAGGACTCACACGGCTTGCGGGCTGGGAGTATAATTATTATATTTGACTCGCAATAATTAGCTTCTGAAACGATCTAGAAATTTATTTCTTGCACAAAAAATAATTTTGGAATGTTGGCTTTATTTTGTTTCACATATATATGGGTAAATTCTGAAAAATAAGATTAGTTACTCGATAGCTGAAATATACGTTACACAAATTGGTCGTCTACTAAAACTTTTTTTTTTTTATAAAATTTACACACCATAAAGAAAAATCGAAAACACTAGTATCATCCAAATACTTTAGGGTATAACCTTTAAAAAAAACAGATCCCTAGCTCTCTGCATTGCTAAGATATCACGAGATAAGTATTAAAAATTGAAGAAAATGAAAATTTTAAAATTTACACAAAAAACGATTTTTCGACCTTTTTGCGATTTCGATTTTATTTTCCAACTCAAAATTTGAATCCGGCAGGTGATTTTACATATTCAGCTTCACCTTTTTTGTGTGTTTGAGAAAATATAGATTGTCTAATTTAGGGGGGGTTGCTTCCCGACTGCAAACGTGTCGGCCAACCGGCGATTATCTGAGACCACAACGCAGCCATAAATTACAGGCAGATTAGATTAGGTGACAAGTTCTTTTCTCTATCTTTTTCCTCAGCATAAGACAGAGCACGCGGACCCTTAAACATTTGTCTTTTATTACATTTGCACGAAGAAAACAGTGATACGCCTATTTCAAATCGAACTCAGCTTGAAGCGGGCGTCCAGCCTTAATAACACGATGGAATCTGAACCACCTATATCTATTGATAATAAGTTCCAAGAGATAGCCAAAAAATAACTAGAACCTCATCCTCTAACAATGAGACATAACTGCCAAAGTAGAATAACAAACCAAACTCTCAGTATACAAACAAGTAATACAATTTTCTGGAAACCCGTGGAAGACATAATTGTTACAATGTAAAGAAGCATTACTCTCTACATGAAATTAATAAGTTTTTAAAAGTTTTACATGTGAACTAAGTCATCAGAAATATTCAAACATTTCCCTTCTAATGTAGAAGTATAAGTTTTCCAATAAACAAAAACAAAAATACATTATCTATTTTAAAATGTATTCAGTGCAGACAAAATATCAAATACTTTTTATGTTTAAACATACAAACAAATGGAAAATTCTTATTTTCCCAACTTTTACACACGCCATTCTTGACTAAGAAAATCCTGCAAAAACACAGATTTCGAATTCGAACACCAGACCACTCCTATAAGGCGTTTCTCAGAACCCCGGAGGTGTGTATTTCAATATTTGGCTCCACCTTTACAGGTTTTGAACTTTCAATCATCCCCCACCAATTGAATTTACTAGTTTCGGATGCTACCGTATGGAACGTGAGCGGCGCTGAAGATATCGTAACCGATCTAAATTGTAAGTTATATTACCGACACTTGTAATTTAATTGTGTACTTAATACTGTTATTAGACGTGTGAAGTATTTATTTGAGTTTTAATGTTCGCTCGCCCGTTTTAAACTAATCGACTTTATATGCCTCATGTGATTAATAAAAGTTGTTGGCACAGACAATTGAGACTATATTACTTCGTTTGTTTTGCCTAATATTTTTGATTTATGCACGGTTATGCTATATTAATGACTTTGGATAGCTTAATTTAACGTTTTGTATACATTTTTGTCGCACTAAATTTAAATGGACCATTCGTTCACCAGCGTCGTAAAGCTAAAATACATGTGTTTTACTTAATTTATTAGGTATTAATCAACTCGTTTACTTAATTATGTTATATAACGTTCCCAGTTATTCTGATTACTCTCCGTTGCCGTCGTATAATGAGGTGAGTCTTACTACCTATAATTGTGTCCAACATTGCTTATATAGCATCATATACAAAATCTCTTGTATAAACTTTAATTGGATTCCATGCAGTTGTAGTTTCTTATAATTTGACAGATTAGTGAAAATCGACAATTTAGATACGGACAGTGAATTAATTTGAATTGCGTGAAATTTTGTAGTTAATTTATTGATTCTATTGCAATTACCTTCAAATTTTAAAGAAATAAATTAAAACAGGATTATTATATACTTATGCAATTCGTTCACTAATGAAACTTGCTTGTGGAAAGATAATTGGCAAATTTTACATACCTACTTATTTTTAAACAATTGATTTAAGTTATCAACTAGATCAATATTTTGATATGATGACACCTTTATTGATAGAATATTTTACCTATTTTAAACATTATTGGTAGTTAGATAGGAAAAACTTTATTTTATCAAATTGAAATAAATGTGTAGACCTATATGTATTCATAAGTAATGTATTTCATACTAACACAAAGATACAAGTTAACAGCAAAACATCAAAAAGAAAAATAGTATTGCTACTCAATTTCATGCTGAAGTAGGTATATATAGGTATAATAAGCTAAAACAATGAAATACAAATTAACATAATAACCCTAAGCTTGTTTGCATCACTATGATTCCATTATTCATGTACTATAGAGAATGTTCAATATTACATAAAGAAAAAAATATTTTATTTTTAAATTATTTTATATTGTTAAGAGATTTTATATTAGTTACGAATTTAAAAAATAGCATACCGGTGTAACCAATGTACTGAACGGTCGGTGTAGCGGTAATTTATAATTGTTTTTGTTTCTTGTAGTGTAAATGTGTTCGAAGTTAGTGTAGATGTAATACCTTATAGTGTTATCAATCTTTTTGTCTTGTATAAGTTACGGCAAGTATAGTATAAGTAACGTTTATTAAACAGGATTCTTAAACTTTTTAAAAAAGCGTCAATCATATCTGATGGATGATCCCAAGAAAACATTCCAATCCGTATTTTTGGATAAAAGGAGCTAAAATTACCGATAATAGGATGTAGTCATCTTCAAGTAGCAAGTACCTACATATATATGCTCATAGCGTAATATACTCGCACTGATCATTTTATTGATGTGCACATTCCAGTTTAAGTATTTATCATTCTAAATTCCCAAGAATATTATGCACATAGTTAATTCTAACAGTAACAATATGAACAATATTTCTGAACCAATAACTAAATATTTATCTCAAAATCGTACTAAATATTACTTATTTAACTATATTAGGTAGAAAAGAGATTTGCCCATCCAAACTGATATATTAATTGAAATCTGAATAACGACATACTATTTGTAGTTTCCGCATTGAAAGCCCAAAAAAGTAGACCAAGATATTTTGCACTAGAAATTGAAAATTTGCTCTAAACTTTTTTTTTGCTTGATATTTTCTCTTACAAATTATTTATTTATGCCGTCTAAACATGTAAATATGTATGGCATTAGGGAAGATGATTTTCTGATTTTTATGGAAGTCTATTTTACTCTGTATACCGAAGTAGATACTAGAAGTATGTCCTTAGTTTATATAATTGTGTTCCTGCTATTACGGCGGGACTTTATCTTCTAAATAATTATTTTAAAGATTAGATCAGAAAATTATAAGACACTAATTAATTCATTCATTATTAAATGTTGCAACATTTATTACAACACAGACATATCGTTATGACTAGTGGTCACATATAAATAAAGAGTTCTTCTACAAGTATGTTTCATTTTTCACGATATATATTTTTTTTATTTATCTCAAAACTGGACCTTTGCAATTTAATAACAATTTTTTACTTATATTCCTTATCCTAAACTGATAAAATGACAACTTTCTGTGGCTTTCTTTGCATAAATAAACATGTCTGAAGAAGACTGGAATTACTAAACGAAACGTCACGAAGCTATCGCAGCTGCTTCGCTTGTGCAGGCTTAATTCTAATAAGGTTATAACTATAATTATAACCTTATTAGCTCATTTATTGTACTTTATGTTACGTTATGTGTTCTTAAGTAGCTCGTTTTTAATGTTTACTATTTATTTGTTATAATTAATGTAAAGTTACGAGGACAGATTTACATATTATCTACCTACCCATCATGAAAACAAATGATAATAGCAAATTTTTGCTGTCAAGTTGCTGTGGCATGATGCTGACTGATCAAATTTGGTTCACATCCAAAGAGTCGGATAAAACATAGAAGCGTAATTAAATTCTTGACGATGGAAGGAAATGGACCCAAGAATATCCACCAGAGGATGATTAATCTGAATAAGGTTTTGGCTGAAACAGTTTTGATGGGGAAAATCAATTGAAGATGACTCAAGATGCAGAAGACGTGTATAAGGAAGAACCAACGGAAACATCAGTTCATGAAAATAGGAATTTCAATGATTGTCTATAATGTAGGAATATCGGAAGATACAGTATTAAAAGTGTGCACGAAGATTTAGGAATGAATAAGGTTTCATCACGTTGAATTCCGAAATTGCTTACTCCCATCCAAAACGTCTGTCGGCAACACATTTAATAATAGGTATACGAAGATTCAGTAGGTAACAAAGTTTGCTCAAAGGTTAGGAATGAATAAGATTACAGTAGGTTGGATTTCGAAACTCTTACACCCGAACAAAAAAACTGTGTCAGCAATAGATAGAAGAAAATTAGTCGAATTTGGCTGATGATGAAGAGTTTTTTTTCTAATACCAAAAAAGGCAAGCACGCAGAATTTATAAGAAAAGCTAATGACGTCGGTGTTTTTGGAAATGAAAGAAAGATACAATAACAGGAGAAGTCTATAATGAAACAATCATAAGTTGAAAAATGTCATACAGCAAAAGAAGCTCCATAACTGTGATCAAAAGATTATGCTGCACAAAGCTAACCAGGTCCGCGAAGTAATCGAGTGACTTATCTCTTTTTAAAATCAAGCAAAAAACGCTTGAGGGGACGCCGTTTTTCTTCGAATGAATACCCAAAAACTGTGGAGGAATTTTTTTTATCAAATGATCTTCTTAGAAGGCATGCATTGGTAAAACGTTGAAATAAATGTGTGACCGTTAATAGATCATATATTGAAAAGTACAATATTACTTTTCTCCAAACTCTTTTCCTTCGTAGCTAATTAGGTAATATTAAAATTATATCTCTATTGCGGTAAAATATTACAGAGATCTAATTTTATCTTTAAATTGTATAAATTATGGAATAACAATGCGGATATATGTGATTGCAGTAGTTCGTGCATCTAGAATATTTTTTGTTGCTACTTAAATCCGTATCTAATAAATGTACCTATATATAGACCTATAACATAAAAAAAAACAAGTATAAATAAATATTATAAGTACAAGATAGAAAAGCATAATGGTGATCGAAGTAAGTAAGATATGGAAGATAAAAATCTGGGATACCTGTTGTCAGTGGCGTAGCTAGCATGGGTGACACCCGGTGCGGATATTGATGATGTCACCCCAAGAATGAAAATTGTCAAAATTAATACAAATCCGATACACGTAAAGTATATTATTTATTTAATACAAATGAGAGTAATTAATAATCAAGTTACAATATTATGATAATAATAGTATTGTTTTATTATACATTCTTTCACTTTGATGTATGAAAGTGAAAGTTAGGTATGACAAAACAAGAATGAGGGTAGAATTAATTACCCTCATACATATTTTAACACAGCTGCAAACTCGGAAATTACATCTTCAAAATTTATATTTTGTGTTGCCTCCTATACTATTGTTAATATGCCAAGATTGTTAAGTCTCGTTTGGGTCATTGTTGCCCGCAAGTAATTTTTAATTAACTTTAGTTTGCTGAAACCTTTCTCACACGAAGAAACTGATACGTAAATTGTCACAAATAACTTTAGTGCGACCGTAAGATTCGGAAGAGATTCAGTAATATCCCATTCCACTATGATTTTCAAAAAGTCTGGAGACACCCAATTAGAAACTGTAACATTGGCCGCTTTTAAATGTCTTCTCAACTTTGGTATCTCTAAGAGGAGTTCCGTTTCTGATACCTCATCATAAGAACCAGTAAATTTTGATACAGCTAATTTCAATTCTTCAATGTTCGCCAAAAGCAAAGTATTTGTCTGCAGTTTGTCTCAGTTCTGCATCGGTGGCCAACTCACCGTCCATTAGTTTCTTACGACGAATTCTTCTGTCTGTTGGAATGTCGTAGTCCTCCGACTTTTTCTCAGCAAAATCTATTGCCTCTTCTACAATACGGCCCCGTTTTTATTCAATATAAAGACGAAGTGCCTCTATTGTTATAGCTAATTGATCAACACTCAAGCCTTTACTTTGTAATGCAATCTGAGCACAATTTATTTCCCTTAGTACATCATTCCAAGAGAAAAGATAGCAAAGAAATGTGAAATCACACACAACAGGCCTAAGGCTCTGTACAGCACCTCTGGTGTCTAAATTTGTCTTGTTTCTTTGAAAGATATCGTTTCAACTCTTTTATAATACTTAAATAAAAATAACAATGATTCTCTTCACGTCAATCACAATTCACGAAACAAATGAGAAACGACATACGCGACAACCAAGGACTATTTCAGGGGAATCCCCAACCGAGCAATAGTTAGAACTAGGTATGAATCCGGAATCCCGGACCGATCGTGCCACATATTTACGAAAATAAAAACAGCAGACAGTATGTATGTGTATACATTGTTGTACCTACTGGAGTTTTTGTATGTTTATATTTTTCACGGTCGGGTGTCACCCCCAAACAGGTGTCACCCGGTGCGGGCCGCACCCCTCTAGCTACGCCACTGCCTACAATACCTCCAAATTTTTCACCTAATGTTATTATTGATTTTCTTAAATTTGCACTTTTACCATTTTATGATTCTTAAAAGTAATTTTCGCTCTCGTTTGAAATTTGCTCTTATTATTTCAATGAATTTTCTAACTTAACAATAAAGTTAGAATTTTACTAAAAACAGTTAATCTTGCACATATCTTGTAGGTGAAGGCCTATACGATGGGATTAAAATTACATATTCTACTAGCTGGTCCGGCAGACGTTCTGAAAAATAGTGCCATCTATCGAACGGTAGCATATACCAAACGATTTTGTTGACCACGCGAACATACTGTGTACCTATAAATCATGCCGGTTTGTAGATATAGAATTTATTAATAACTCGCTACTATTTAGCTAATAGCGGCGCCACATATCAGGCCCAGATTTTGTGATTTTCTTTTTTAGCACTAAACCAGTATATTATGAATACGTGTCAATTTAGTGAATAAATATAGAATTTGTTAATAATATGACTACAGCGCCACCTATCGGCTCCTAGCGTAGCTATGAACCATTTTAATTTTTGATCCCAGGTAGTTAAACAAATCTACTTACTTGTTTTAACCTATTTCCATCAAAGTTGAATTTAATTCTTTTTTATTTTTTGATACAATTTTTACCTCTGTTTTATTAATATTCACATTTAATCCGATTTCCTTAAAAACATCATTCCACTCATTCATCAATTTCTGTAGTATGTCTTCATTCTCCGCCGTTAACACCATGTTGTCAGCATACATAAGATCTCTTATTATTACTGGCTCTAATTTTCTCACTCCTACTTGTACTCCTTTCAGACAACTTTTAACCTTGCGTGATAATTCATCCATGACTATTATAAATAAGAACGGACTAAGTATCCCACCCTGCTATACCCCTTTATTGGTATGAAACTCCTTCGACGTGATAATACCACTTCTATCAACATTTCTGCATTTATAATAAATACTCTAATTTGCTTTTATTAAGTTTTGTTCTACTTCTCTTTTCCATAACAGATCCCATCCCATGGGGACACTGTCGAAATGTTTTTCCAAATCCACAAACCACATAGTTTTTGTTGTACTTCAACGTCTTAGTCTTGAGTTACTCTATCAAATCTAACTCCATACTGATTGCCATTCAATGTTTCATCTATCTTTTCTCTCCATCTTCTTGTCAGTATTCTTTCATATATCTTTCCCACCTGACTCAACAAAGAAGTAATATCGCATATAGTATTATCTCCATTTTTGTATATAGAAACAATTATGGCTATGTCTAATCCCTGGGGATATTTTCGCTAAGCCAAGCTACAGAAAATATCCTATGTAGCAAGCACTCCTTATGTACTTCATCAGCCATTTTTGCTCTAGCTACTGCTCTCTCGACTCTTCAAAGTTATATTTCATCTGTTACGTTATCCGTTTCCTCCCTTTTTTCCTCCGCGCTTCTACCTTCTCTTGCGAGTATGGTTTTAAAATGATTTTATCATACATTTATAATTTTTCCTCCTTAGTGACTAGTCTACCTTCTTTATATCTCACATACCTATTTTATTGTATTGTTGTGTCCTTTCCTCACTCTTTTCATTAAATGGTAGAAAAGCTTTGATTTCCCTTGAAATCCTTCTCAATTTTCCTTTCAAATTCCTCCCATTTTAACTACTTAAATTATTTTCTTTACCTTTTTACTTTTTTTCTTTTTTTTTTGTATTTAATATATGTCATCTCATCTCTGTTAGACAAATATTTCTTCGATAACTTCTCTTTCTTTTTTACTTCGTATTTCTTCTGACCACCATTGCAGTCTCTGTTATCTGATCTGACACTTTCATTCTACCATATACTTTTTCAGCTAAGTCGTCACACATTTTCTGAAAGCATTCCCAAAGCGTTTCAATATTTCTAGATCGTAGCTCATGGTTGTATTTCTCAATTTGTTTCTCTACACTTTTATTCAACTTCCGGGTTTTTATAACAATTCGTTTTATAACCTGTTATCGCCTCCATACCCATTTCTATCTTTATTTCAAAGCTCATTGTTTGTAGAAAGTGATCACTGGCCAGTTCAAATCTTCGTTTAACCCTTATGCCTATAACATCCTCTAGGTTTTCAGCCTCAATCAGCATGTAATCAATTAATGATTCATCATTTTTTGACTTCTCGCACCTTGTAATCAGATAAATTTTCTTGTTTTGGAAAGTTTTCTAGTATCATGTTATTTAATATATTAAATAATATATAATAAGTAATATAAATTCTGTATACAGAATTCTATTAAAGTTTTGCCATTGCAATTTCTGATAGGTATTTTCTCCAAACTTTCCTAGTGCGTCTGTTGTTTGTTCATCTCTAGTCCCAACTCTGCCATTAAAGTCACCTGTTATTATGGCTTTGCCTTTCTTTCTCCACTGTGCTTCTTGTACTTCATCCCAGATTTTTTTCTTGTCTTTTTTATCATTTACTCCTGGACCATACACACTAATTATTGATTGTCTATGTTCATGTCCAAACACGTTGTTCTATCCGAAATAAAAGACCAACCAGTGACATAGTTTACTTACTCTTTCTTAACCAAACAGTGTGCATACCACCAGTAATATCATAATAACCTCTACCTTTCTTCTTTGTTTCGGTTATACTTAGTATATTTACAGTGGTTTTTGCTAATTCTTCATCCAACTCCTTTTCTTTATTGTTCATACCTCTAATATTAATAGATTTTATATTAAAAAAAAATGAGTACCTAATTTCTCTTAAGCAGGTTTAGGTGTATTGTTGAAGTTGAAGTGAGAGGGGCTGGAATATAAAGTTTAGAAGAGTAAAATATCAAAAATCTCTTAATATAATTAAATCAAACAAATTAAATATTGAAACGAATATTTATTACAGGAGACGTGTTAATCTAATATATGTGTCTTTTGATTGATTTACAGGATTTATTTTGAACATAACAAGTAGTGCATACTTACAAAATGTGTAATGTAAGGTAAGGCACACTGAACTCACAATTGCTAACAAAAACAATGTGCAGTGTTTTGTTTTGTGGTCGTAATAGATAAAATACATGCCTACCGTTGTTTACAAAAACGTCCAGATTAATGAATCGCTTTATTAAGTTAGCGTTAAAGCCAACAATACTTCTTAATTAATTTACGACGAAGGCATAACTAATCTACAAAATCCCTTGCGAGATATTATCATCATTGATGAAGCTGATGAGAGTATTCCCGGTAACAGATTAAATAACACACAACGATAATTCTTTACTTGTTATTTCTTCCCATTTGCATATCTTCAAATTTATTTTGTTTCCTACTCCTAATTATTATATTAAAAAAGTATAATTTCACATTACGTTTTGATATTTATTAAATTCAAGAGTGAACAAAAATGTGTAAGCATAATTGAAGGAACAATTATTTATAAAAATGAAGTTAGTGATGTTCTAATACTTTCAAATTGAACTGACCTCTGTCAATTTCAAAAGCATACGTTTAGAATAGCTATTCCATGATCATTATAGTCTTCCCAACAGACTAATACTATTAATTAGCGAAATTCAATTATAAAAATTTTGTTGCTGATGAGTGATGAGATTCGAACTTACGTCACGAGGGTTTGCGAGAACTGCGCGCTACCAACAGCACCACGATAGGCTGTAAGAAGGAATCATTTTTAACATCTTAAATTGTATTAAACAACAGATGTTAGATAAGATATGGGCATAGTTGTGCGCTATTTCCTTTCATAATATACACACAGTGATTGAGTACTGCAGGGGCCGATTTTACCCCGTTAGGTCCAGGCCGTGGGCGGGTTGGGAAGGGCTTAACGCTTGTGATAGACGGGACCAGCTCTGAACTGGCATAATATTTGACCATGAGCTGAATATTTTTCGCAGTCTGCATTCGTATTACGATGGGCAGGCATATTGAATTAAAAACGACCACGGGTGGACCGTTAGCCTGTGCAGGTCTATACATAGTGGATATGCTTTACTTCATAATATTGGATTAATATTACTAATATCAGTATAATTTTTTTATAAGTTCTATGAAATAAGTTAAAATGTAATTATATACAGTATTTTCAATTTAATATAACAAAGTTAATTTACATCCTTGACAATTATTTTCAAATATGCAATTTATTAGGAAAGAACAACTTCCTATTATTTTTTTGTATTCCCATCAGTATTAAAACTATTCAGAAAAAATGCTTAGGTACGTATACCTATAACAGTAATTAATTATGAATATATACGCAAGTACTCGTATAAAAGAAAAAATATGTATTATGTATCCAAGATCTTTCCAGTGATCTCTTCCAAACATCATACGAACATATGTGTGTGTGTAACTATGTAGGTATACCTAATTAAAAGAATTTATATTTTTTGTTAGATGCCGACAGCGGTGCACCTACGGCAAATCAAATTGGTCGGAGCGTACAAATTATGACGGTGTAAAATTAAAAAGGACGAAGAGGAAAAATTGGAAAACACGTTTTCTGATTTGACAATTTGTTTTGAATTAATAATTTTCAGATAAATTAAAGTATATAAGCATCTAAATATCTTATTATACGTACGAGAAAAATTATACAACAAAAACTTTGTCAGATTTATGCGTTGCTGTTCCCATAATTTGAAGTTAGTGATCAACGATAGTGTCATCAATGTATATCATCATGTCATGAAAGCAGACGTTTTTATAATCTTTTAGAAACAAATAGGTTTTTGTAAAACTTCTTGCATATTATTACATTACTGGTAATGTCTTAAGACAACATACACATTGACAATTGAAAAGAATGGTCATAGATACATTTAATGTTCTTTCCTCGAAAAAAAAAGAATAAGAGAAAAACATATTACGTGAGAAAATTATTTGATGAATTTCAAGTAGACGACGGCAATAAAAACAGTGAATAAATATTTCAAGGTAGAATTGTTTCATAAAGTAATAGTAGGTAATGATTATTAAATTTAAACCTATTCGATATTTCTTTCATACGCAAAGTTTCCAAACTATTCACAGTAGTTTATCGGACATTATTGAAGCCATGCCTCATGTTTTAACTCGGTTGGTGATGACAACAACAGTACAACACAGTGTTTCAAAATTTAAATGAATGTATTAAAACTTATTTATGAGGCAACATGTCACAACAACACCTTCACTCTTTGGTGACTAATTGGTTGAAAACACAACAGTTTATCAACTTGCTCTGAAGAAAGTGATTGACCAATTTGTAAACGAAAAAGTGAGACTAAAACGGCTTTCAAGTTTTTTATATATGCATTTTTTCAATACAAATTATAAATCATGTAGAAAAAGTGTAAGTTAGAAGTTAGCACTCTGTAATACTTAAAGAATTATATTTTCCTTTATCAATATCCCATTGTTGAAATGCACAAACTGTTATTTAGGGTTTAAATCAAAATAAATAACTGCGTTACTGGATACGGAACATGTTTATTTATATCAACTATGCAATTCAGACTTATAAAGAATAATTTTGAATAGTTTATTTATTTCATATTTTCCATTCTAGACAAAAAATCATTGCGCCAGTAATTTTGCAGATGCAGCTAATGAATTGCATTGATAAAAATTCTGACGTCGACTACGTAGGTATTAACTTCAAGGTTATAAATATAAACTGCTGGTTTGCGTGTTTTTACTTGCGTATCTGCTAACAGATATGACTTGTCGAGATGGACGAAGCGTTTTGAAATACTGCAAACTCGGACGACATTTACATCACTATATTCAACTTTTCCTTTTTTCAAGAAGTTAACGAAGGATAAGTATTCACGTTTCTATTCACGTTTCTGTAATGTATGTAGGAATTAGAAGTGCCATTATATTTTCTTGAAAACAGAATGCTTATGCATATACACACATACATATATTGGTTCTTATATTGACTAAACAAATCTTCTGACATTTAATTCCATTCACCTCTTACCTAATTTACTTTTACTTAGTTTCTAAAAGTTAAAAAATAGTAAGTTTCAGAAATTCATTTCTTTATTGTCCATGAGAAATGTTCTTCGTATAGAAAATGTAATTGAATGAAATAAGTAAGATTTTACTTATTTACTTGTAAACATGACTAAAATTCTTTAACAGTATTAACAAAAAATTCGAGCATATTGTTGCGAACTTAAAACTAATTAACAAAAATTTATTACAAAATAAATAAAGCTTAATTATGTTATAAAAAAGTGTGTTATATTGATGAATTTATTAAAATTTAAATATTAAACTTTTAAACATTGGTTGTCGTATATTAATGTGAAACTACAACATCTTGGCACGTGAAGAAGGAAGTGGACCAGGCTTGGTAGTCACGTGCGACGATGCTTTCTTCCCTGCAATGGCAGGCTCACACTAGTTCTTGTCGTCGCGACTTATGTTTCTTGTACGGCCAGGTAGATATAATAGCCAGGGACTGTACTATGGAAAAGTTAACATTATTAAAGTGAGCTATGAAAATGACAATTATTGTGTTTGATAAGTGACATTTTCGTAATAAAGTAGTCAAAATAGAAATGTCATTTATCAAACACAATAATTGTCATTTTCATAGCTCACTTTAATAATCCTAACTTTTCCATAGTACAGTAACTACGATATTCGACATTTAATAACTCGAACACGGTTTAAGATACCGGTATCATATGGTATAATTTTGAAATCAGAGTAAAAAGACCATTATAAAAATTTAATAATATACAGGGTATTCCATTAAAAAAATATTTTCTTTTTATACCATTTTATCTGCACGCCACTGTGTTTTTGATAGCATGCAAACAAAATTCAGTCTCAGCCACACAACTTTTATTTGAAACATTTTTTTGTATATGCAATAATAACGATGATAGAGGGTGGGCAATTCACAATGAATAACCATGTACTGTAATTAGCATGAAGTAGCGACTGTATAAAGATACATATAATTCTGCAATGGCCTCACAATATTTGTCAAACTTGGCAATATTAATAGAATATCCACTATCTGAAGCACGCAAAATGACACCACTTTGTAAGGTATTGTGGTAAAACGATTATCTCGTAAAATTCTCCAGCGCACTCGTTGTAATATCATCCCCATCTGTTTTGAAAATGTTCTCTGAGATAGTTCAAAACACGAATTTTTTTCACAGAAAAACCTTGACCAAATACTTCCATCATTTTCTGATGTAGATCCAAATGTGTAATTTCTATAGCGGCAAATTGCCGAAAATGCACCAAAGACAATAACTAAACACCAAAATCACTAAGTAATCACTAATTAAAAGTGATTACACACTAATTGAAGAAACAATTATGCGAAATTAAAAGTTTTCTGAGGACACCAAGAAAATAATGAAGTATACTTATGACTGCACTTCATAACATCTAATAATACGTACGGCACATTTATATACATTAGGTCCTGTTCCGCACGTTTTCGCAGCTAAAATAATAACATTTTTAATTATCTACACTATAATATTTCATTTCATGAAAAATTCAGGGACAAGCAAGTATTAGCAATAAACGTTAACCCTCATTAAAAATTCAATTATACATAGCTGTTATAGGATTATAACCAGCCGATGTTACATGGAAATAACAGCTTCCTAGAAAATAATGATGCCATTTGAATCCATAAAGTAAGTACTTTCGTCTGTAATAATTACTATTAAATCGCCGGTGGCTCAGGTGATAAACATAACTTAAGTTTTGGGTACTATAATACACCCTATAAAAATATTGATAATTTTGTAGTCTTTGATTATTAATATCTCTAGTGCTGACAAAGATAAAACAGCAATTCTTGGTGAAAAGTTGTATGATGGCGCGTACAAACAAATACATAAGTTAGAGCATTATCAAAAATTTTAAACTTTTTTAGTTACGATTACGTTTTTGTCGATTTTGAGCCTTGTTATAGGCCTTTCAATCATGAATATAATTAATACTAGATATGTATGAAGTGCTAAGGTAATTCGTATTTGCATATATGTACACTACAGATCTCACGAATAGTAAGGCTTATTTTAGTTTGCAAGTTTATAGATTATGTACATTAATAATTTCTTTACATCAATCCTCAATATTCGACGGTAATTACTATGTTTACATTTGATGAAGTATTTTGTGGCATTACCGCTTCTCTTGTAACATTATCATTGTCTTTATTGTAAGCTTTTGTTCACAGGATGTTCTCGAATGTGTATAACTTTTATAACAAAACCTTCTTACATACGGTATGTTAATTTGGAATAATGATTACTTGTAAATTGAAAAGGAAACGTTGAATTCTTAAAATCTTACAGCAACACTCCAAGGAAGTTTTATACGAGAATTTATCGCTGGGAAACTTATTAGCCAAGAAATTTTATTTGATGAAATTCATTCCTCCAGCAAGTATAAAATTGAAAAACGGAAAATTTGTATTTTCCAAATATTAGTAGCACATCAAGATAATAGGACATCGTGTATGGGTTTGTTGAAATGTAAATAATACTTCACTACAACAGCAAATTCCTATAACTACGTACTAAAATCGCCTTAAGCAATGAAAGAATGGGATTATTTATGTTAAATGAGTATAGTGTAAAACTATATCAAAATTTTGATTTATTACCATTAATGGTTTAGCTTGCAGATTGCGTCAGTAATTTAATCTACGCAATTTTTTTTTAGTTAATAGAAACATAGGTATTACACATATTGATTGATGCAAATTATTTAAAATAATTATCTTCTTTCATTCTCCATTTTTAGATTTTAGTTTGTTGATATATACTACTATCCAATTTGTTGTATACATCACGTATCGAACCCTACATAACGTAAAATGAAAAATTGCAAATTTATCCACAAAATAGACGTGACTTCAAGGTTACTTAAGTGGGGCGAGAAACTTCTCGATTGCAAACTTATCAAAACTAGTGCTTTACGTGATACAGTGGTATGTTTGTATACATATTTAAACTTAAATGCAATGGCAATGAAAATGTGTCTCCCAAAAATTAAATTAATAAAATTGATGCAATTAATTTATGATTTACAACTAATCTAACAATATTAAGATATCGTTATCTAATTTAATACTAAGTATATTGATATCAATGTGGAATTAGATGTTAAATTGTTTGATTTGCATTAATATCTATGAATATTGTGTCTGCTTATAAGAAAGTTCATATAGCACTTGATATAACACCAAAATAATTTCAAATTAATTTGAATAGATAATAGAATATTCATATTAGATTTATATTGATAGTATCGTATAAAATATTTGAACAAGTTCGTTTACTTTATCATAACTTTGACGAATACTTAATTATTATCTTAGAAACAATATACGGCGCCAAGCGTGTATCCTCTATTATGTGTATAGTTTTCGCTGTGGAAGGTCAATATGCTATTTGAAAAATCAACCCCCTTGACTATATTTACAACCAGGAGAGTTGGTCTTTTTGCGGCGAGAGTCAACAACCATCATCATAGGTCTTTGTAAATATTGTATACACTCCACTGCTGCAGTTCATTGTATGCACACCGGGCACTTCAACCGCACACAGATTTACCTGAATACCTCCTTTTAAATAATTACACTTCAAGGAGAGCCACCAGAAGTCCATAATACTGGAAAATATTCATTGTGACTGGCTACAAAATACCGAAACGAATGCTTTTATTTCGGTATACCATTCAATTGGACACGAACAAAAACAATTTCAAATATATTTATGATGATTCTACGATGTACTTAGTTGAATTAAAATTGCTACTTAAATATATTTAAAAATCATATACCGATCACTACACTCTTATAATATTACCACAAAAGAAATTAATATTTGTGAGAATTAACATTAATTAAACAACGCCCTTTTATATGGAAACATCATATTCAAAATTTATCTCTTGCGCAGAAAGATTTGCAAGGAATATTTTTGGCTGAAAAAAAATACTTGGTCAATCTACAAAGTTTGCTCTAATATATGAACACAATGACAAAAGTAGGTAGGCAGGTAATTTGTGTCATAATGTTAGTGTTAAAATATAAAGCATAACTTGAAACTTTACAAAGTTTTCCACCAAAAAATTAACTTTCTATAAGAAATAATTTCAATTTCAATATGCTAGATTTGGAGTAGCTATGGTAAGGTGGCCATAATCTTGAAAACACCTAATTTAGTTCATGAGGAAATTGTCTGTTCCTACATATTAATGAAAGTCGTGCAATTCAGAAACAAATTGATGTTACTATGACGACTGATTTAACCATAATTACATAAAATATTTTTTTGACTAGACTAACTTTTGAATACTTTAATTTCATTTGTTTCTCAGATAGAGTTTGTATATTAGGTTATATGAATAATTTATATTCATCAAATTGTATACACCGTGTCTAAAGGTAAGTGTTCACCATTGCTAACTTTGTTATTATTGAAGCTACGAGGTCGGTTAAATTAGCAAACTAGTAGGACTTTTTTGCTGATTAAGTTAGTCAAAACAGAGAAACAATCGAAGAGCTAGTTTCTGAGATATTCACAAAAGCAACAAATTTTTAAATGGAACATCCTGTATATTTTGACATTTTTTGAAAGAGAGTTAAATTCTAAACAAAAAGTAAGTAATAATACACTATCGTCCTAAATTTAAAATTAAGCGGATAAAGAGCGCTAAACTCTTTGATTATTATTGCTTTAAGATGTAAGTAGACGATGAATATAAAATGAAATAAAAGATTACTTGAAACGTCAACGAGTTTGTAAACTAAATCTGTTTTGTAATTAATTGGTTGTGTACAGCTACCTATTGTTAACAGTCTATTACTGGTTGTTAGTTCAACTAAAATGCCTTTCGCACATCTAGAAAAAATGAGGTGTGGCCACCACACGACTTTCTTATACGTATGAGCGTTTCAAACTATAGAATTTTAAGAATTTTTTTATACAAAACTTATTCAAAATCCTATTCTAAGTACTTTCATTCTCTTAATAAATCGCTATAGAATGCATACTTTGCAAGATATTCGAAAAAAAGTGCTACTCGCTAAGAGTAAAAGTGCCACTTACGGTCCGAATTTTGAAATTTCATGTACACAAAAAATATTGCAAATTCAACTCTAAATACTTTTGTACTCTTAATAAATATGTATAGAATGCATAATTTACGACATATCTGCAAAAAATCGATATTCGGTAAGGTAAAAGTGGTACTTCCGGTCCGAATTTTGAAATTTTTTTTATACAAAAGATATTTAAAATTATAATTTAAATACTTTTATACTCGTAATGTACCTGCCTAGAAAGCATGACTTGCGAGATATTCGCAAAAAACTGATTTTCGATAAGAGTAAAAGACCTACTTCCGGTTGGAATTTCGAAAAACTTTTTTAAGATAATTTGTCTCAAATTTAATTTTGAGTACATTTCAATTCTTTATAAATTTGTTTAAACTTAGTAATTGACGAAATATTGGCAAAATTCGATTTTTTCACTGAAGTAAACTGCTACTTCCGGTCTACCGATTTTACTGAAAAACTAATCAGATCTCAAGAGGGAGATTGTACACGTAAGTCCAAAATTTGGAATTGATATCTACAGCGGTTTGACCGCTATCGTGGTCACACACAGACAGACAGACAGACAGACACACAGACATTTTTTAAAAACCACTTTTTCGGTATCAGGAGACTTCAAAACGTGGACATCTGCAAAAATCTTGAGGTCGAAAATTTTCATCATCACAATTAAATACTTCCTTATACTACGTATAAGAAAGTAAAATGCGATATGCTTGAAGCTTATCTGTTTTGCAGAAGAAACACCGTGGAAGCATTGGCATATTATTGAAACAAATTTCCGGAACGTGAAGCAACAAATAGACAAATCTTTTTAAAATTGTACAGAAAACTAAGGAACAACGAAGATACATCTAAGAAATTTAGAAAAAGGAAAGGATTTATAATCAACAAAGAAACGGAATTACGAGTGTTATTTTAAGGAAACATAAACTGCATTAATTTTTTGTAACTGGCTGAACATTCAGATAATTTTAAACTTATTTTGTGGTCAGACAAATCTAACTGATTTAACACCTTTAGATTTTTATCTGTGGGGTTACATCAAAGACGAAGTTTATAAACAAGAATATAGAAATGTGGTGGAGTTGGAAAACAAAATTAGAGACATAATAACTAATATTCCCGCTAGAACTATCCTAAAAGTTACAAGAAATGTTCTCAGAAGAGCTCAGAAGTGTATTGATCAACAAGGCCATACTTTCGAATACACAAAAATTTATAAATTTATCACTTTTTGTTGCTTACCATTTTGTTATTCAATGTTCCATATGATTTAATGAACTAAAATTTATAACTAGTTAGTTACTTTCCATCGCCTACTTACATATTAAAGCAATAATAATCAAAGAGTTTAATTGCTTTTTATTCGCTTATTTTTTAATTTAGGATGATAGTGTATTATTTACTTTTTGTTTAGAATTTAACTCTCTTTTAAAAAATGTTGAAATATACAGGATGATCCATTTAAAGAATTATTGCGTTTGTGAACATCTCAGGAACTAGCTCTTCAATTGTTTCTCTGTTTTGACTAACTTAATCAGCAAAAAAAGTCGTACTAGTTTGCTAATTTAACCGACTTCATAGCTTCAATAATAATAAAGTTAGCAATGGTGAACACTTAACTTTAGACACGGTGTATATATGAAACGTATAGTAAAATAATATAACTAGATATTAAAGTTGCAGAGAAGATACGAAAACTTGGCCAATCTACAAAGTATCCTCTAATATATGAGCAGAAGGACAAAAGTAAGTTTTCAATGAATGGCGGAACACTACAACTAATGATTGGGTTATACGACTATAATATTTCTTATCATTGACTGACAATCCAATAATGAAGAAGCTAGTAACCTATCCTATGAGACATTGACAGCATCTACGAAGAGGTACCTGATGTAGAACATAGCCTGCCTTAGGATCAAAAGACTAATAGGTCAAGAAGTGTGATAAGTTATTGATATAACATTTTATGTTCTAGAGTTCAGGCTTGTTTGAATTTAAAGTAATTTGTGTCATAATTTTAGTGTCAAAATATAAAGCATACCATGAAACTTTACAAAGAAAGCTTTTCATCAAAAAATAAACTTTTTATAGAAAATAATTTCTTTATGCTAGATTTGGAACAACTATGGTACATAGATACGTAAAGATATCCACAGTCTTGAAAACATCAGATTTAGTTAATGAGGAAATTGTCTGTGTCGACCCACGAACGAAAGTCTTGCAAATTGCAACAGAAATATGTTGATGTTACTATAACGACTGATTTAACACTAATTCCATAAAATATTCTTTTGGCTAAACTGACTTTTGAATATTTTAATTTTATTTGTTTCTCAGACAGTTTGAATACTAGGTTATATTATTAATTTATATGCTCCAAATTGTATATATTTGTAACGTATAGTAAAAACAATTAAAGTTTCAGGTAAGACACGAAAACTAATTGTACGTTACATCGAATTTATTAGATGCGTTCAGTTCAATAGTCACTTTACGTAGTGCGTAATTAATATCGTGCTGACATTTTTTTTTTCGAGTACCTACTGCATAGGTTGAAACTACGAATATACTCCATATGTTAACTATTCAACACGTGTACGTAAGATGCAGTGACACACAATTTAAATTCTGGGGTTATTCAGTCATAAAACAAACAGTCAATTGACAGAAGGGTTTGTGATAAATTCAATTTCTTTTACAGTGCCTATTTCATTGACTAATAGATTAAATACAGCACAAATACGGAAAATGGCATAAGAAAATCCAAGTATGTTCCTGTAAGAATACGTATACAGATGTACGAATGCATTTATGACAAATTTGTCATATAATAGGTGTCTACTTATTTAATGTGATTTAGAAATTTTTATATTATTAAATTAACAACTTGAAAACGTCTTCCTTCTGTTCCACCTCCACCTCCCTTATAGTTAATTTGCAAAAAAAACAATTTTTTGATCACGTGGTTATGCTTACCTGCCAGCATAACAGTGCTGAGTCGCTAAAAATAGAAACTTTGATTACTATTAAGTTTTTATAAACACTTAATATTATAATTTTACTATAATACAATATCGCTAACTGTATAGATGAAGTTTAACAACAGCAATTATATTTTTTGTGTAAACTCGTTTCAGTTCCGAGGATTAATCTGAATACGTTCATAAACCTTTCTTAAACACATTTTTTTACTTTACTTCATTATAATTATTTGTATGTTAATTCATAAATCACACACTAACACACACAACACACGGGGTGAGGGGTAGTGAGAGAGAGAGAGAGGGGAGGGAGAAGGAGAGAGAGAGATACTTGCAAAAACCACCTTTTCGTTCAAGGACATATATGCAAGAATCTCGCCGTCGAAAATTTTCATTGTCACAATAAGTACTTCCTCATACATTGGGTTAAGACGTCTTTCAAGGCGAATCAAATAAAGAAATTTAAATCTAATCGAGCACAACAAATTAAGGTTCAGAACGAATCACGAAAAGCAATTCTGAATATTATTATCGCCAAAACTACATCGTTCAATTAATTGCCCAAGTACTAAAATATTTGGCAAAATTCGCTTTATGTGTATGTAATTTATATTCTGTAGACAATTAATGTTTTGTTTTTCATCTAGTTTGATAATAACTATTAGGGTGTTTAATAACTATTATTATATCTGTCTATAATAATGTAAATACATAGAATAACAATACACTAATGAATAGGGCAGGTTAAACGTATATTTATTTAAGTGTGAAACGGTCGATAAAGGATGGATTCATACTGGAGCTATTTAAGGAGTTCTGAGCTAAATTGTTATTAAAGCGTAAAAGTTCCCATTTTATAAATACCTTTTTACTTCTTATACGTAGTCTAATAATACCTAAGTACCTACTGTGATCATGAATAGGATTCAACCTCGATTTTTAGGCTATCCACTTGTTAAGAATTTTACTAAAATTATAAAGAATACAAGGATTCAAAATAAAATTTCGATCAGCTCCAGTTTAATAAAAAAATTAAGAATACGAAACGCTGGAGGCCCTAGGCAACGTGAAAGAGGTTAATCCTGTAATATTTGCCTACGTGCTTGTCTACCTGTATGACTATCTGCTTGAAGTCTATTGAAACAACTTTCGTATAAGAAAGAATCAAAACTTGATCTAAGGAAAAATTGCTTTTGCGAATTTCCATCATATTATGTGTAAATTTTGAAATAATAATATAAATATGCTATAAAAATAATTTACGCAACCTTTAATATTTATTTTTTCACAACAATTTACGTTCAAATTTACTATCACTATTTTCTTATTACTTATCCGATAGTTGGCATAAATATTGTTTTAGATAATCAGTGATCATGTTGAAACACATGCAAAATTTTTATTACAAAAAATAAGGAAAAAACAATTTTGAATTTCATTAAATTTAGTAGTTTTCTAAAATTTAGGGGACGTGTTATAAATCATTAATTTTATGACTTCCGCGTCAATGTCGTTTAAAAAAATTTATGCCACTAACGATTTCTAAATCTGATAAAGGTAAAACATCCCCTCGCTCAGCGTTCAGCTTATAATGAGCCCCCTAGCGACCGATCTGGCAAGATATAAATTACATTGCTCTCTTTCGACGACAGCTGCTGTAAATGAATCAATTTACTGTAAATCTGTTACCTAATCTCATTATAAAAAAAGTACATTGACATTCCGGGTTTATTTATAAACGGCGGTAAAATAATACATCCGAAATGTATCGAACTTGTGCGTAACGTTAACAGCGCACGAAAAATATAGTAAAAACAAATAAGTGATGGAAATAAAAGATAGATACGGAAAATATTCATAAATATATTTTGCAATTAACGGTCGAAATTTGTTTTGGAGTCAATAGTATTAAATTTTCATTGATGTTTATTACTAAATTTATCGTGTTTGTATGTACGTATAGGTTTTTATACCCGTATTTTAATACGAATTTTCAACATGTGCACACACCTATCATATGTTTATAGCTATTAAAAACGGTTTGTTTACATTAAACGCATCAAATAGAGTGATAAAAGTGCATATTTTATAATTACATATCAAGAGGAAATACATTTATACTTTCAGTTCACAGAAATTATATTTTGGTTGTTATTACAGAATCCATGAAGAATTTTGAATTATTATCCAAAAAAAAAAAATTGATATTATCTGTTAGAGATCAAAATAAATTCCATATAATAATCCATAGGTAAAAACCATAAATTAATTATTTATCTATTTGTTAAACTACTGTATATATCGTATTAATGACCGGTTCCGTATATTGTTCGTCAGATTACCGCACGAAAAGCATGGCAATTCTTATATTTTCTGTCTTGTAACGTTGTGTTCATGAGATATTCCACAAATATGAAATTCTTTGTTTGAGCACATAAAGGTCAAATAAATTACTTTTTAATTAGAGAATATCGCATGCATGCAACATTTGCACGCACTTTGTATATACGTAGGCACACTTTGTATTACTAGCGACATCACAAAATGTCCCCGTATCTTCTGATATTTTTCTTTGCAATACTTAGAGTTGTGTGAATATCTTTTGCATTTTAGGTAGTGCTTTATCGGTATTATAATATAAAAAGTAACTATAACATACATAAGTGAAGTAGTTTCTTATCAAAATGCATAAAATGATAAATGTTCTATAATAGAAATAAAAAGTCAGATAAATTCTTAGTAACAGCATTTATTTATTTTAAACAAAACAACGTAATTTTGATGACAGTGCTATATTTTTTATATCTGTCTGAAAAATCACAGAACTATAACGTGATATTAATGAATGAATTTACATACTGTCTAACAGCATTCCTTAAAATTTACGTAGTTTTAAAATATTCAGTAAAAAACATTCTGTATATGAGGGATACCGTTTATATTTTGGGGATAGGCGATACTGGTGCTGCCATCTGACCATCCGATATCTGTATCGTAAAGTTTAACATTTTTGACAGAATGCTTACTCAAAACGTTTTGACGTACAGATGCTATTTGTGTTGCGACTTGTGAAATTCATCTCGTCCTCAAAATGGAATTAACTCGTGAACATTTTCGTGCGATCATTCAAATCTCGACGTGGATTATCACAACAACAGTGCATCTATGTACTTAATTCGACTTTTAGCGATGAACTACCATCAAAATCCAGTATACCTATATACTTGGTATATATAGGTGTATACTGAATTCAATCATGGCCGTGCTTCGCTCATTGACAAATTTCGCAAAAGTCGTCCAAAATGTTATTCCGAGAAACATTGCTGCTTTGCGTGAACTGATATTGCATGATCGTCATGTAACTTATCGTGAGATATAAGTATCATTGTGCCTTAGTAGGGCCAGCATACATTCAATTTTGCATGACCATTTGGCCGTAAAAAAATTGTTCGCGTTGGATCCCACATAATTTGACTAAGCGATTGTCAAATTATGTGGGATTCAACGCGAACAAGGTTCGTCTCGATTGGTCGAAAGAAATATTAGAAAAATTCGATCGCGGTGCTTCAAAACAGGTCTATGACATCATAACGGGTGACGAATCATGGATTTACTCGTATGAGTCCGAAACTAAACAGCAGTCAATTGTATGGGTCTTTCAAGATGAGCCTAATCCAACAAAAGTTGTTCACACACGAAACAGTTAAAAGCAAATGATCGCTTGTTTCTTCGGAAAAACTGGATGTGATAAGTGTGTCATTAGTGCTACGCCGGACGGTCAATTCTGAATGGTACACATGCATTTGCTTGCCAGAAGTATTGGAAAAAATAACCGAAACCAACCTCTGAAAAAGCATCATTCTCCATCAGGACAATGCTAGCTCTCACACATCGGCTCAAACTAAAGAGTTTTTGACAACTGAAAAAGTGGAATTCATGAGTCATCCGTCATACAGCCCTGATTTGGCACCCATTGATATCTTTCTATTCCCGCACACCAAAAAAAAATTACGAGGTCAACGTTTTTCAACGCCCTGTGAAGCGGTTGATGCTCTCAAAATGCATGTTTTGCAGGTACCTCAATCGGAGTGGAAAAGTACTTCGAAAATTGGTTCAAAAAAAAAGTATTTTGATCTTCATGGAGAATATTTTGAAAAACAATAAAGCACGATGACTAATTTTACTTTTGTGTTCTCTATTTTCGAAATATAAAAGGCATTCCTCGTATAATCTCTGTTCACTTATTGGATAAAATTATGAGGAATACATAGCACCAGTGTACACAATTTATTTATTCATTGTGATTTAGTCATTTTCTCTGCAATATGAAAACATAGTTCATTTGTTCTATCGCCAGTGCCGTGCCTAAATTTCTAATATACATGTTTTTATCATATAATGCACAGTTGTCCAGTTAAATAGACTAGAAAAAGTAATATATTTATATTAAATTATGGTTATAATATATTCAGGTATTTTCTATATTTACTTGTAGTAGAAGCGTTTTAGTAATCGATATGGCTAAAGTACAAATTACATACAACGATTCAATACCACACAAATTGACATGGACCCCCATCGACTTCAGTATAGTGTCAGTGTCAAAATTTTAGATCATTCCTAGCTACAGTTTTTCCACAATCGTTCGATTCAGTTCCCGGTGAACCACCTGTATAAATTTGAATATTTCTTCAAAATCCCCAACTGCACATTCCAGCAAGGTTGAAATTGGAAATCTTAATAATGTTTTTATGGTATATAAAATGATGTTGGATAAAGTGATTAAACGCGATGCATACAAATTTATTATAGTGGACAATAGAAATTCAGAGTTCACTTGAGAGTTTAAAAAGTTACACAAAACCTTAATGCTATGAAAATGCCTCCTTTCAACTAAGGACTTCATAGTGTGATATCAGAAAGTCTTACGATATCGTTGAGGATAAGAGCCGTTAGCTTTGAAGCAAAGAAATTTTATGAATTTTGGATGTATGTTTCAAAATAAGTTACTAACACTGGTTAACAATGTTTTTACCCTAAATTAGTAACTGACAAAATTAAACATCATATAAATATGTAGAAAGGTTGAGAGACTTGGTCAGACGTGATGTGACTCGTTCAGTCAAAGAGCGACAAGTCTGCATTATTGTTCCAATTTGGTCGTGGTACGCTTTACGGAGAGGTTACGCAGAAGCATGTTATACAAAGGAGACCGCTGTGAATACAGTAGCACAGCAGAAAACTGTGTAGACGAATTCATTGAGTTTTTAAACACCTACCAGGCCTAAAAATTGTATAATTTTTTTTAGTTTAGTTGTTTATAGAAACAATCATGTCTAGCCCGTGTGCAAGTAATTCAAACAAAACAGATCAAATGTACCACCTCTTCACGTAAAAGTAGAGCTCATGAAAAACTTTGTTAATGCACTGGATCAAAAGTGTGGCGGTTTTAAATACTTTCGAAAAAAGTTCTAAAAATTAACAGAAGAAACAGTAAAAGAAGGTATTTTTTAGCACCCCATATATGCGAAAAGTTATAGAAAAATTAGAGACCAAATTAACAGCGGGGTGTCCATTGATAGTAAAAGATTTAGCCAGTCTTTTGGGTCTCAAAAAAAGCAGAAAATTACAAAACTTCAGTAATGGATGTGAAACAAACATTTGACGGTGTGGATTAAAGTGTACATTCTACATTCTCAATCTTATGGAAAACATAGACAATATTAGCGATGAGCATGGTGAACGCTTCCACCAAGTAGCAGAAAGTTTTTAGGATGGAAAAACGGTACCACTGCAAATATAATTCTGTAGTGCGAGCAAATTACTGTTGGACGTTGAAAAGGTACACTGTGGATGTTATTTATAAAATACGATGCAATATTTCGTCACATTTCTAATTGTAAGAATTTGAAATATATGTACGTTAAACTTGGCCAGCTACCCTTTATTGAAATAAATGTTTCTGTTTTCTATAAAAATTAATATACGGCAAAACCAAAAGTTGAAATTTTTTGGGTCAGTATAATAGAGGGACTTTATGAAATGTATGGACTCTCTGGAAACCAAACTTTGTGATCTATGCGCCGAAGAACATATTTCATCAATATGAACATTGAAGCTTAGAAGCTGACAGAATGTGACACCAAGATCACAAATAGTCTTCGTTCTAGTTACTTCATAATCACTTGTATATAGAAGAAATATTTTTTATTTTGCACAAATCAGCAATGAGGCTATATTGAATTGTAAAAAATACGTTGATGTTGCTTTTTATCGAATTCTGCACCTAAGAGCAAGCACATCATTACGGCTGACCAGATCGATAATGTAAAGCAAAGGTTGGACGCCTGCAGTATGCCAGAGGTGGAGTCGCATTCGTAACAACGATATTTATTAAATAGTATACGATTTTCTGAATAATACATCGCATACAGCGATAACCAAAAATTGAGATTTCTGAGGATATACAGGGTGTAACAAAATAAGTGTAAAACATTTCAGGGGGTGATTCCTTAGCGAAAAAGAGATAGGGTCTTTCATATAAAAAAACTTCAATGGAGCATCCCTTGTTAAGATACAGCCCCATAAAGGGGGTACATAAAATTTGTTATACAATTTTTCTCACAAACACTAGAAATGTAATTTATTTCCAATGTAACTTTTTGTCTGATTATTTGTTTACCATTTAAAAATCTATTTCCAATTCCTTGTTTCATTCGAAACAAAAAATGTCTCATGAATTTTTTGCCCAAAAGTAATCAGTTCGCAGCAAAAAATTATTTTACGAACAACTACCGAGATACATCGTCATAAATGCGAACTGGATTAGTATTGTTATTTTGTAGTTACTACCTGCATCAAAATACATATGATTAAAGATGAATAAAAAAACTAATTTATTAATAACAAAACATAAAACATGTAGAAATCATAGTAAATGTTCAATATGTCCACCTTCAGTCATTACACATGCGTCTAGACGTCGGCGCATTGAGCCACGTATTCGCTCAAATATTCCTGGATTCTCTCTAATTACCCTGCACGCATCGATGATGCGATTTCTTAAGTCCTCTACATCGCGCACAGGAGTAGGATAAACCAAAGTCTGTAAATGGCCCCAAGTAGAGAAATCGAGAGGATTGAGATCCGGGGATCGAGCGGGCCAATTCTGTGGTCCTCCTCGACCTATCCAATGATTTGGATATGTTTGGGTTAAATGCTGACGTGCTGCTTGACTAAAATGGGCGGGAGCCCCATCATGCATAAAAAACATATCCCTTCTGACGCCCAAAGGAACTTCCTCCAGCAATACTAGATGCACTTCTCTTACAAATTGAGTGTATGCCTCACCATTTAATCGAGGAGGTAGAAAATGAGGGCCAATTAAATAATCCCCAATAACTCCGAGCCACACGTTAAGAGAAAAGTGTTCTTGATGGTTAGCTTGTACAATAGCGTGAGGGTTTTCATCAGCCCATATGTGGTTATTATGAAAATTAATTACCTTGTCCCGAGAAAAAGTACATTCGTCTGTGAATTCGATCGTCTTCAGAAAGTCAGGATTTCTTCTAATCATTTCCAGCATCCAATCGGAAAATTCAAGACGGCTCGGAAAATCTCGCTGTAACAGTGCCTGTACTCGTTGCAGATGGTAAGGGTATAAGAGTTGTTCCTTTAAAATTCGAAATACCGTCATATGATCAACATTTAACTCGAAAGCAATCTTTCTAGTACTGCTAGTAGGTTGTTCGTCAACCAAATTAAGTACTGCTTCTTCAAGATGTGTTGTTCTAACTTCTCGATGGCGACCACAATCCTGCGTTCTTTTGTCGAATGAACCATATTCTCGTAATCGTTGATGAAGTCGGGCAAATATTCTATGCGAAGGAAGCTGCCGTTGAGGATACATTTCAGCATATCTTCTAGAAGCTTCTAACCCATTCCCCTGCGACAGACCGTAAACGTAATGCATATCAGCCATTTCCTAATTTGTGTATGCCATTTTAATAACAAGTGAATTATTAAACTAACAAATTACGAACAAAACGACACACAATTAAGTATTAATTCAATTTCAAAAATTTACAAACTGACAGCGTGATACCACTACTAGCGGCCTACTAAATAAATTAGTTTTACATTTTCGTTTTATGACGATGTATCTCTGTAATTGTTCGTAAAATATTTTTTTGCTGCGAACTGATTACTTTTGGGCAAAAAATTCAAGAGACATTTTTTGTTTCGAATGAAACAAGGTATTGGAAATAGATTTTTAAATGGTAAACAAATAATCAGACAAAAAGTTACATTGGAAATAAATTACATTTTTAGTGATTGTGAGAAAAATTGTAAAACAAATTTTATGTACCCCCTTTATGGGGCTGTATCTTAACAAGGGATGCTCCATTGAAGTTTTTTTATATGAAAGACCCTACCTCTTTTTCGCTAAGGAATCAACCCCTGAAATGTTTTACACTTATTTTGTTACACCCTGTAGATAACTTCAAAATTATTTCTAGAATTTCCTGTTTATATGATGGTTTTATTCTTTATCATTGAATATAGTGTAAGTAATTTTTAATTGGTGTTAAATAATTTATACTAAATGTGTATATTCAAATTATTTTATAGACTGATAAACTTAGTGCACATATTATTGGTCTTAAAAATGTTGAAATAACATTTTTTAAAAAAATAATTGTAGTATATTAGTAATGTATACTGTTAATTGCAAATTTTGTTTTACAGAAGTAGTTATGTCAACACTGCCTAGTCAATGTCATATACAGTTGGTTTAATCAGCACTAAAATCAAAAAATAAATATACACGCTTAACTCTAACTCTACTTTAATTCACATTTAACTCATCATAAATGATTACCATAAATATATATTTTGCATATAGGAAAAAACTTTGCATACATGCAATCTACTATAAAACCCTTCCTCCCTTCTCTCTGTTATTAACTATCTATCTATACTACTCGCTACAAGTATCATAAATTGAATTTTTCACACCAGTACAAATGCACAACGGGTGTGACAAAAAACATTATTCAAAGTTTCTGCGTATTTGTTTTTTCTCTAGCGTTTTTATGCCATAAAATGGAAAGAAGGAATATACTCCTTCCAAAAGCTATATACAAATATGGTTTTGTTAGAAAATAAATAATTTACAGCAAAAATCCTCGATCACCTAATTTCCTTTCTAGAAGATACTTGAATTCCGAAATGAGTCTGATTATATCCCAAAAATATTGTATGAAAATAGGAATATTATTTAGCTTTTAATTCTACTATGACAACTTTTCAATATTAAAATTCCGGCCAATTGATTTCAAAAAAAAAAAAAAATTACTACTGCACGTTAACTATTACTACTATTAACTAGTTCTTAAATTAGTAAAGTTATCCAAATTGCATGAAAACTACAAATAGAAATCTAGGGATTACTAACACAAATTTTAAGAATTACTAGCTGACCCGACAGCCGTTGTTCTATCCAAATTTCAATAAATTTGTTTGCGATCGTTTTGTGAATTGTGAAAAGCTATTAGAAATGTGTAAACAAAGAAAAAAGGAGGAAAACGTATTTCTGAGTGATCATTTTATCTATTAATGCCTAAATTGAAATAACTACATTTGTTGGAGAGATCGCGAAACAACACAAAAATAAAAACAAATGTAATTTTATTTTAATTTAGGCTGGAATGCATTTTTCCTGATTTTCCGGATTTTGTTTTAATTTTCATTTCGGGAGCATAACGAACAAAACAAAAAAAAGCACTTTCAGTTTTTCCCAAATTTTCCAATTTTTTTGGACGACATTTCCAATTTTTCTTTTTCTAAAAACATGATTTGGACAACTGCTAACACTTTTAAAGGGAAATTAGCCAAATAGATTAGCCAAATAGGTTCAGACGTTCTCTAGTGATGTGCTTATCATCGAAGAGCATTTAATTTTTATTTATATAGATAAGATAACTACAATATTATAATTTTTTTGTGTTATTCTATTTAATGGTCCATAGATAATATTTATTTTTCTACACTATGTAGATATCTACTAATTTTAAAAATCTGTATGGTCTGATTACGATATAGATCTACCATCAGAACATTAATTTTGGAAATGTCGCTACTCAAAAACTACCAGTCGGTGTTTCAAAAAATAGATACCTGTTATATGGGTAAAATTGTGAGCTTTTAAATAGTGTATCAGGTAACCACTATTTCCGGTTGAAATATTGAGATGGTTCTTACCTCCCTTTAGGGGTTGATGTGATAGATGTAGAAATAGTTACATTGTGCCCCCCTCTAAAAAAATCTTTTTTTTATAAGTTAATTATATGATCACAATACCTTGTAGAGCTGATCCATATTGATTATTATATTTTCATTTAAATGTGATATATATTTATTAATGTCTCAGCCATCTTGATATGCTAAATTTAATAATTGAAAATTCTTGCTATCCAAATGCGACCAAATCAATGCAGAACTGAAATTTGAAAGAGAAATTTATTTTAGTACTTACTGATCGCTTGCAATCACTAAAATATATTTCGTGCTTTCGTAATTTTCTTTTCTATTTCAATATCCTAATATTAATATTAATACATTGTATCAATAAATTAAACAGATAACTGCCGGAAAGGTAGAAATAATATTATTGTACGAAGGTTGTCCGGTAGTGTCATGCCAAATTGTTTAATGAAACGTAAAATACTATTTGGCCTGTCGCCGTGCCAGTTGCCAAACTCCGGGAACAATAGCTACCGTCGCCCTAACATTCATTTCAACAAAGGATCATCGCTTTCATTATGTGTGATCTCGACTCATGCAATCTAGCGACCCATCTAAAAATATCAGTCATTATCCATTGTAACAGTTAGGTAGCGAAAGACTAGGCACACGAGATCATTATCGAAAAGTAGCATAATGCATATCTAAGGTAAATACTTCAATACGATTTTCTTCCACGATAACGCGATGACCCAATGTACACTGTGTATTTTGACGACAGCGTCCGAAATTTTTAGTTTTTCACTGAGGCATAAAGGAAGTACACGTGTACTGAAAACATTTCCAGTACACGTGTACTTTAGAGGACTTTTAATATATATCGATCAAATACTCTAAATATTTAATATTGATCGCCAAAAACAATAATTTAAAATATGTACAGTATTCAAATCAAAATATAATTAACTAAATAAAGTATCATATTACAAAATCTTACTGACTATAATAATTATGAAATTAATAATAATTACCATATGTTGCTTGTACTCGCAGTAGGTTAACAATTGAACATTTGTTCATTATAACTCTTTTATTGTGTAAAAATACTTGGTGATAAACTGGACCATGATCACTGTATTGTATATTGTATAGTTCTTGTTACGAACTTAAATTAATTGATATGCATGTATAGTCACATTCACAACTCATGTCTCCCCAATATATCGACGTGCGCGAATAGTATATCTACTTTAAAATGTAAACAATTCCCGGAGAGCACTTACGAAATCTCGAAACGAGTCGAGACTTAAATCTTTGTTTGGGTGAAAAAATTAGTAACTGAAAGCTAGAAATTCATATAATCATATAAGTATGGTATATTTTTTCGATTATTTTAATTAAAGAAGTAAGAAGTAAACACGAATTCCATTCTACCGACGTAACCGCCGAAAGAAGAAGAGGAGAAGGTTTGTAGTGATATGAAGGGGAAAGGTTACGTCACAAACTTCGCCTAATTTCTTCCCCTCACCGGGTATCAATTCTTCACCGGGTATCAATTCTCGCCGCCTCGACAATAATTCATAGTTCTCACTACTTATCACAACAACCAAGAGTTTGCCGTTCTGCTTTATTTCTTAGTTCCTTAAGCAAGTAATAGTTGTGATTAACGTATTGTAACGAAAACAAGTCCACAAAAAAAATAGAAGAGTAAACATTGCCGCGACGCACCGTAAATAAAGTCATAAATCATCCACATATATGTAATGCCTAAGCGACAGACAGTCTGCATTTTCTTCTAGTATACTCCCGAGCTTATCCAGAGTTCGCTCGCACCTTTCTAGACCGTTTGTCTGCACGTATATATAAATGCCGCCGGTGGGATAAGGAATTCATTCATTCAGTAATATTCGACCAGTTTAAAATAAATATAAGTAGAGCGGTTCAGTTTTTATTACAGTGCAATAAAGAAATAAATACGTTTGTTAATTTATTCGTAGTAGTTTTAAGTGTGTAAATATACAGACTGTTTCAAAAGATTTGCACGAGTTGTTTATTGCGAACCCGAAAACGCAACAGTATATTCATCATTATTTGCAAATAATAATGGCTGAAAATCAGCGTCGTGAAACGTCGTTAGAAACAAGGGGTAAAATTATTGCGCTTTGGCAATGTGGTTACACTAAGCAACAAATTGCGGATGAAGTGGATTTATCGGTAAGCAAATGTCATAGAAACCGACAGTTCATTTGTTCATTAGTTTGTTGCATTTACAGACAAGACAAATTCAGCGTTGGATTTCTCGTTACCGGAACAACAATGTTGAAGACAGACCACTTCGGAATTTGCCACGTACCGGCCGGAAACCTTGTTTAAGTCAGCACCAAATTGCTCAAATAGAACAGTGGGTATTGACAAATCCCTTCACTACAACAGAAAAGATCAAAGAACAACTTGGGCTGGGTTTCTCAAATGTTACAATAAAACGCCAGCTAAATAAAATAGGTCTCCTGTGTAGAAAACCAGCGCAAAAAATAGAATTGACGAACGAACACGCGGAAGCTAGAGTACGTTTTGCGAGAGACAATTTAAACAGAGATTGGCATAACGTAATATTTAGTGATGAAAAGATGTTTTCAACCTCTGAAGATTCTGCAAAAGTTCTATGGCGGCGTAAATTAACAAGACATCAACCCGAACATGTTCAGCCTACACGAAGAAGTGGTCGAATAAGCTGTGCATTTTGGGGTTGGATGTGTGCTGCTGGGCCTGGAGAACTAGTACCTCTTCAACGTCGATTTACCAGCGAAGAATACGTTGCCATATTAGAAGATATTTTGATACCAAGTGCCCGTACTTTTCTTCCTGATAGTCCCATATATTTTGTTCAAGACAATTCACCCATCCATACTGCTAACATCGTAAGAAATTGGTTTGCGTATAATGAAGAAATTCATGTTATACCATCGCCTGCCCGATCGGCGGATCTTAACCCAATTGAAAACCTCTGGGGTCTAATGGTCCGCAATTGGTCAGATGATGCTAGCAGAAATATGTAAGGAATGTAGAAAATTTAACTCGAAATGTGACGGAAGTATGGGACCGAATAAGCTGTGCATTTTGGGGTTGGATGTGTGCTGCTGGGCCTGGAGAACTAGTACCTCTTCAACGTCGATTTACCAGCGAAGAATACGTTGCCATATTAGAAGATATTTTGCTACCAAGTGCCCGTACTTTTTTTCCTGATGGTCCCATATATTTTGTTCAAGACAATTCACCCATCGATACTGCGAACATCGTAAGAAATTGGTTTGCGTATCATGAAGAAATTCATGTTATACCATGGCCTGCCCGATCGGCGGATCTTAACCCAATTGAAAACCTCTGGGGTCTAATGGTCCGCAATTGGTCAGATGATGCTAACAGAAATATTAAGGAATGTAGAAAATTTAACTCGAAATGTGACGGAAGTATGGGACGTGAATATTGTGAACATCTGGTTAATTCTATGACTGAGAGACTACAAGAATGCGTTAAAAACAACGGTTTTTATACAAGATATTAAAACCTTAGAAACATTAGAAATATTTTTTTATTAAATTAGTAATAGTCTTCCTTTATTGAGTTATTAATTTATTTACACAAGTTGCTATTTTGTTTAATACATATTTTGGAAATTATATTGTTTATTGTGGTATTTAATTACAGAATAAAATGTTTGTTTTATATTTGTGGTATTATTACATATCTTTAACCAATTGGTGCTGTATAATCAGCAATTATTAAAAGGATAATAATCGTAAATTTTGATTGATTTGAAGACCTGCGTATGTCTGGATAACTTTTTAAACCATAAAATAAATTTCACAGAGATATGATAGTTAATAACTGAATACTTTTTCTTTTATGATAAAGGCGTTTCTTCAATGATACTAGAATTTTTTGCAAATGAATTTGGAGCAATAATTATGTATACGCACATATTTACAAATATTTTCGTTCAGTAAACAACCTTTTAAAAAGGAAAAATAAACATATAATAACAACACACAGTGTTTTTATAACTAGACAGGCGAAAAGAATACACAATCCACTGTAATATATTTTAAAGTAGATATGCTATTCGTAGATACCAGTTTATTAGGGAGACATGAATTTTGAATGTGAGTGTACATTGAGCGTTGATGTTTCGAGAGTCTCTCGCTAACTCTTAAGGTGCCAGTCCACAATGAGAATATCTCGTGAGATTTGTGTCTCATGCAATAAAAGTCGCAGGACAACTGCAATTTCATTGGTCTTTCGACCGTTTCCACAATGAAATTGAAGCGATTTTTATTGCATGAGACACAAATCTCATGAGATATTCTCATTGTGGACTGGCACCTTTATACATACACTGTCTCTTCTCTCCCACTCCTTAAATGTTCAATTAGTGAATATTTTATTCCATGATTCTTAAATTTTTCGCTTGAAAAGTAAAGTAGTATTATTTATACTAATAATATTACAATAAAAAACTATTATTAATATGTATGTTCATATTTTCATATTTTAAACGAGAGTGGAACACTCCTCTCTTAAGCAAACCGACTAACTCGACAAAGTGAATCAATACGCAATTTACCGCAACTTGATTCTCCTGTTTACGACAAGTAGGACGTATGCGAGAGAGGATCGCACTACGTCATCCCAGTGAAGCAACACAGTACCTTGCTTCACTCGCTCAGTCTGCGTCTGACACTCTTTCAGTTTGTGTCTGTTATGTATGTCTTTTTTTAATCTTGACTACATACACATTGATTTTTATATGAAGGGTGAAGGAGATAGGTTTTGCCAACAATGCTTCACCTGTTACTGAACTCACGAGCCGCCACAGATTATCTAAGACTATTTTTCTTCTTCTTCTTTTGGCGTTATAATTTTATATGAATTGTATGTATGGTATTGTATAGCCTGATCAACTTCTGCCGACTCTCTCTCACACTCATGATAATTATGTCCTCTTCGACGTCTTCTACCTGTTTCCTCGGCTAACTTTTATTTCATTCCTCTGCATGATACATATGTATTCAATCATATTTGACCATGTACTATCCATGCTAATCTTCACTTTTGATGAATCTTACAATATTGGCTCCTTCTATAACAACGTGTTCATCCAGCATATAGATCATCCTAATTCTCAACGAACTATTTATGTTTCGTACTGGCCGGTATAATTTCCTTAATATTCTACGTAAGTGCATAGATACTGTCCTAAAACTTCTCGACTCTTATATCAGAATGATATTTTTATTAACTCCAGAAACCAGCATTCGGTTTAGTATGGTATTTCTCCAAATATTGGTTTTTGGAGTTTCTCTAATAAATATTACTAAGACCCGAGCAGATAACCGAAGAATATGCGATAGTACATGGGGCAAATCAGTGATAGTATTATAAGATTCTAAATAGACGTATCACGGAGATATTGACTTTTGTTGGTACATTAATCTGAATCACATAATTTCAAACGTGTACAGTTCGATAGTGAATTGAATTGTGACGGAGATGCGTTAAAATGGCACACATTCGAATTTTTTTTTAAAATGAAACAGCCTGTATATCTTTTGTTTTTCATTATCTACTTTAATTTGTGTTTTCATCGATATCTGGGGTTTTGGTTTTGGATGACGCATTGTTGAGTTATAACGAAAATTATAAAAAAAAAGGGTCGCGACCATGTTTTCCATAATAATTCTATGCGGTAGTATTACGATTATCTAAGACAAAATTATTCAGTAAGTATGCAGCCAAGGGATGTGTTGAACCTATGAAATAATCAATAATTCCTTTTATTATACAGGGTGTTTGTTACGATGCAATCAATTTGGCTATCGTCAAAGAGCGTTTACTGGTTTTTTTCAAATGGAACACCCCACCCCGTACATTATTAAATTTTTGGTATGATGCGTTAATTGCACTTAATTTTTGTTAACAATGTCCTATACCCAAACCCAATAATTTCGGAGTTATTTTTAATTTTTCATTACAAACCGCTAAATTATTTGTTTTCGGTTCGATTTAGTGTACCGGGTAAACGATTTGACAAACAAAAACAAACAAACGTCAACAAACGTCAAAAATTAAAATTTTATTGTTGCTGTTAATTAGGTGTAATATTAGTGATTTCTTAAGTTTCTGCGTTCAATATTGTCATTGTGTTATTTATTAATTGAATTAGTGGGTAGGTACGTACTTTTCTTGTATATTTGTTGTTTGCCACATATTATTATTACGGTTTTTAGTTAAGTCAATATGCAGTTTGAAAGCAACGAACTCGTTGATATGATTTTCATTATGGTATCTGCCCTAAAGAATTGTCTATTATCCAAGCGAATTTATGCGCAAAGATATCCTGACAGTAGACAACCTTCAGTTACAAGTTTGGGAAGACTTAAGGAAAGATTCATTAGAACAGGAAATGTGAGTTATGATAAGCTTGAAAGGACAACGAGGACAAGTGGCGAAGATAAATTGAAAGTCTTTTTACCAGTAATTGAGGAGCCCTCTACTAGTTCGACCAAAATATCAACAAAAACTAATATACCCCGATCTACTGTTTAGAAGGACGTTTTGCAACACGTAAATAGGTCCTTCTTGTCAAGGCTGCAAATGTGTTCTATTAAAAATGGGAGTCACTTTGAAAATTTATTATAAATATTGCTTCTAACAAAATTACAGTTTGATACTTTTAGTCGTTTATTTGTTTTTGTTTGTCAAATCGTTTACCCAGTACACTAAATCGAACCGAAAACTAATAATTTAGCGGTTTGTAATGAAAAATTAAAAATAACTCCGAAATTATTGGGTTTGGGTATAGGACATTATTAATAAAAATTAAGCGCAATTAAAGCATCATTCCAAAAATTTAATAATGTACGGGGTGTTCCATTTGAAAAAATCAGTAAACTCTCTTTGACGATAGCCAAATTGATTGCATCGTAACAAACACCCTGTATAATAAAATGAATGTTTGATTATTTTGTAGGTTCAACACATCCCTTGGCTATATACTTACTAAATAATTTTGTCTTAGATAATCGTAATACTACCGCATAGAATTATTATGGTAAACATTGTCGCGACCATTTTTTTTATAATGCTTCATCCAAAACCAAAACCCCAGATATCGATGAAAACACAAATTAAAGTAGATAAGGAAAAACAAAAAATATACAGTGTTTCATTAAAAAAAAAAGTTCGAATGTGTTCCATTTTAACGCATCACCCTGTATAATTCAAATTATTTTCAAAATGTTTGTTTTTGTTACTGTGCCACTTTTTATAAAATAAATTTCTTCAGTACTATTTAATAACGCCTATATTGGACTTTGACGCACTAATGAGCAACCCTGTATATATAATATAATCATTTCATTGTGGAAAAGAGGTACTGTACTCCCAAGATTTTTGTTCTATCCACCGGCGCGTAATTCGTATCTACTTACATGCAGGAATTCATAAAAATTGGTCTACAAGAAACAGTGTTTCAGTTTTCGTCAAAAATGGTATTTCACATTTTTATTCATGTGGATTATCTGATGCATTACAAGTTTACCGGCCATAGTACCTAAACTCCAAGTATCTTCGATTCAAAAAAATCTTTAGCTTCTCAATTTGAAATCAATAAAAATTATTCAACATATGTCCTTATTCAATCGGAGAACGGGAGAAACTATGTTGATGTTTTATTTTGAAGCTGAATGTCGTTTAATTTAACATTTAACTGTTTACCAAAATCTCTTATTATTTTTCCTTCTTCTGTCCCAACAGCTGGATAAAATAGCATAAGTATAATCTTCATGGATGTAACCATACTTAGAATATAGAAACCAGAATACACAAGAAAAGTATAACAGCTACAAAAAAAAAAAACAGAAATCGAGGAAACCAGCCAATCAAAGAATTAAACACGCGTTACTGGGAAGCTTTTCAACAGAAGTGCAACTGGATCTGCATGGAGGACAGAAGAAGATTTCCTGAATGATCACTAATAGGAAGAAACTGATAAGCGAAAATATACAAGTCGCGATCATTACCATGAAAAATGAATTACATATATACATATTTTAAAGAAGAAGACGTCTGCAAAAGGAAAGATAAAAAACAGAAAAGCGCCAGGCGTTGACAATATCAGCTATGAATTGATAAAAATTTGCGGTATAACTGCTGTAGGAGAAATAGCTAAGTTGTTTCAGAAAATTATCGAAGAGAAAGATCTGAGAAGATGGGCAAACCAGCATAACAATCCTGGTATCTAAGAAGGGTGCAAAGAAGGAATCTAAAAATTACTGTGAAATTACTGCATAATCGCCCAAAAAATCGTGTCCAAGATTCCTATCTTCGACTCGATTTTTTTGCGAATAGCAATTTTTAAATTATGACGACCAGCAGGAAAATTCCATTCAATAAACGCGTCTTTCAATGTATGGAAGATATAACACAATTATTTGACTGGATACGACTGGCAAATATCACACCCACTCTACCCTACCGCAGAATTAACAATAAAACATAAGATCATTCAAGATCCAAATAGAAACAGCAAAACCCATACTAAAATTAACTAGGTTTTGACGCCGGAAATAGAATGTTGTAATCGGGCAGGGAGGTAGCTTAAGTTTAACACTAATCAGTATCTTGATGAAGGGTATGGTATAATAAGTCAAGTCAAATAAGTTAACGTGGCCTACAAAATGGGCGACATATACTTGGAAATTATATGTTACGCTAATGACGCCACACTAATTGCAGAAAATCGCAGACATAATTCACTGAAAAGACGAAGTCATCGGTAATATCGAAATAACCAATCCGCTGCAAACTTATGGCAGGTAACCAATAAGTAGATCATGTGATGAAATTCATTTACCTCGGATTGCTAATCAAGTGGCATGCATTTAATGAGGAAGTAAGAGGAAATTCCATCAGCCTAGAAAATCTCTGGCTGTCTAAGAGACGTGGTGTGGACAAACAAAGATATGTTAACGCATAGTAAAATAAAAACATAAAACTAGAGTAAGGCTGAATCTAATATATGCAGCTGAAACCCACACAGATACATCAAAAACCAAGAGTTTAATGAGAATCACTGAAATAAACATAGAATAACTTCATGTGATCTAATCGGAAGCAGCGCTATCAGAGAAGATCTGCAAACTGAAAACGCAGTTAGATTGGCCAAATCTAGGAGACGACAGTGAACCACGTCGATACAATACATTATAACAAAATTGTTAGCTGGGTAAATGGCCAAAAAACCGCAAACATGGAAACCACCAGGCAAAGGGATTGTTGGAAAGCAGCATTAAGAAGGGGCTAGAAGGCAGTGATGAAAAAATAGTCCTAAACTACGTAAAAAAGGAAGAAGGATGTAAGTAGAGAGAATTTTTGAAGTCAACAGTATCCTTGCCAAATAGAATAAAATGAATAAGTTTCAAAAATTTGGTAAAATGCTGAATATTTTATTTTAATCAATATATTGCAATATCATCAGTTTCTGTGTGGAAGGAAAGTATGTGCTAAACTAGTGAAAGTGTTAAAAATATTTTGTCTAAATTTTGACCAATCTTCTAGAAACGTCGGTGTCGCACAGTTGTTCAAGGACGGAAAAAAATCGATTTGTGAAAAAGTGAATTTCATTAAGTATTTCTAGCAAATAATTATTGACAATAAAACTCTATAAAAATATAGTATTTTATATGAAAATAATTATAATACGTTTTGGAGAAAGTAGCATTTCATTACTATTCTATAATTACTCCAAACATATACCCGATATAGTTGTATTTTTGTGCCGTACGCAGTAAAAATGTCGGCACACGTGTTTGTATTCACAGAAAAAAAAACATGAAAAGAAAAAGTGGCTAGGCTTATTCACAAAATAAAATAACCGGGTTTTGTTTGATTTTAATTTTATTTATATGGAGCGATTATGACTTTATTTTGGAACCGCCAGAATTTCGATTTTTAAGAAAAGGGGACTGAAAAAATATCGGTTTTTCCTATTATCTCAGCCAGTATTGACTTTTTCTTTGTAATAGTTCATCAGTATTTGGCAACAATATCGTTTTGTAATAATAGAACATTATATTACTTGAGAAAATATATATTAAATATTTCCTGCTTATATTAGATGTTTATTATAAATCACAATAGAGTATTGTTATTGAACTGCATCATACAAAAACTTCCTTCAGCATTGTAATGTGAGGAAAGTGCAAGTCATTCTGCCCCTTGCAAAATCGTTTTTTCCTATTATCTTGGCCAATTTCGATTTTTTCTTTGAAATACGTTGAAACAATTTAGAACAAACCTAGAACAACCTGAAACAACTGTCAGAATTTAGATTTTCGAAAAAAGGGCGGCAAACTGCACATTTTTGGATTTCGGTTTTTTTTGCAGTATCCTTTGATATACTTATAAGAGTTGCGGTTTTGAGGCATTAGAAAAATGTTTAGAGCAAATCTAGAACTACATGGAACAACCGTCAGAATTCAATTTTTGCAAAAAGAGGGGCTGTAAGAAAATCGCTTTTCCTATTAACTCAGCCAATTATGATTTTTTTTTGAAATACTTTGGAACAATTTAAAACAAATCTGGACAACCGTCAGAATTTTAATGTTCGAAAAAAGGGGCGCTTGCAAAAAATTGTTTTTGCCATTTTCTCGGCCGATTATGATTTAATTTTTTTATATACTTTGGAACAATTGAGAATAAACTTAGAACAACCTGGAACAACCGTCAGGATTCCGATTTTCGAAAAAAGGGGGCTAACTTCACACACCCAAGAGTGAAACTAAAACGACATGTGCGTGTATCGTTAAGAATTTTTCGAATTTCCGGAATATGTCACAGAGTGAGTAATTAAGAATTTTTTGGATTACGGAATACTCGCACACGCAAGTATACCAGCACTTCGTATCTATACAAGAAATAAATAGGCAGAGGCTCGTTAATTCTTGGACCGTACCTATTCATTATACAGGGTTAGTTAAAAGTATGGAGACGGCGATTTATTGTCGTTAATATTCATTTTAGAGAATTATTTTCAATATAAAAGTTTGTTAGGATATTTTGATCTACATTTGACAATATTTGATTTTTTTTTTCTTCAATTGTTTTTTAGTTACGCCTGTCCGCGCAGTTTTTTTAAATGGGAACTAGTAAATTTTACTCTATCATTCGATAGAGAATTTTTTCTCTTTACAATAATATTTTTGTTTTTAAAAACCGTCTTCCCGCACTTGGTTCGTAAATAACTATTATGTTATTGTATGTAGTACTTATTTGTAAAATTTAGTTTTTCAAGTAGAAACCTAACATTATTAAGAATAATAAGTTGGTTTATACCGATGATATTTTGCAATTATTAACTTACTAAAAGTATATAAGTAAATTATCTGCTTCCAACTGGAATTTAATATGCATTTCAGAATGCTGAACTGCTCTCCTTTTAGCTGATATATCTTTCCTTGAAAATTAAAAGATTTATGTATTTCTGTATTTATCATTAATGGAACGAATGGTGAAATGAATCATAAATATTACACATTAATAAAGGATATAATTACTTAATATGTATATTATTCTTTTGTTAATGTTTTTAATGTCAGTATTTTCTTCACGAAAAGCATTGGATCTGCGGACATGATTAAATATATTTTCAAATATTTCTACAGTATACAGAGATAAGAATAAATAAACATTGTATTGCATTAATTGTATATGTTCTCAGTATATTATTATGTATTAATTTCAAAAAATATTTTTAAAAAATGGAGAAACGATATTTTCGTATGCATATATGTATGTTGGTATAAAAAATTTAACAGAGCTGAAATATGAACTGCCAGATAAACCGCGTTGCGTTGTGAGAATAAATATTATATTTTGCTTCGAAAAATACTGTCATTCAATTATTATTATTAAAATTTAAAATACTGGTATACATCATTTTAAATTATTTATTATTATATTAGATGTTTATTATAAATCACAATAGAGTATTGTTATTGAACTGCATCATACAAAAACTTCCTTCAGCATTGTAATGTGAGGAAAGTGCAAGTCATTCTGCCCCTTGCAAAATCGTTTTTTCCTATTATCTTGGCCAATTTCGATTTTTTCTTTGAAATACGTTGAAACAATTTAGAACAAACCTAGAACAACCTGAAACAACTGTCAGAATTTAGATTTTCGAAAAAAGGGCGGCAAACTGCACATTTTTGGATTTCGGTTTTTTTTGCAGTATCCTTTGATATACTTATAAGAGTTGCGGTTTTGAGGCATTAGAAAAATGTTTAGAGCAAATCTAGAACTACATGGAACAACCGTCAGAATTCAATTTTTGCAAAAAGAGGGGCTGTAAGAAAATCGCTTTTCCTATTAACTCAGCCAATTATGATTTTTTTTTGAAATACTTTGGAACAATTTAAAACAAATCTGGACAACCGTCAGAATTTTAATGTTCGAAAAAAGGGGCGCTTGCAAAAAATTGTTTTTGCCATTTTCTCGGCCGATTATGATTTAATTTTTTTATATACTTTGGAACAATTGAGAATAAACTTAGAACAACCTGGAACAACCGTCAGGATTCCGATTTTCGAAAAAAGGGGGCTAACTTCACACACCCAAGAGTGAAACTAAAACGACATGTGCGTGTATCGTTAAGAATTTTTCGAATTTCCGGAATATGTCACAGAGTGAGTAATTAAGAATTTTTTGGATTACGGAATACTCGCACACGCAAGTATACCAGCACTTCGTATCTATACAAGAAATAAATAGGCAGATACGCATCCATGTCTCGTTAATTCTTGGACCGTACCTATTCATTATACAGGGTTAGTTAAAAGTATGGAGACGGCGATTTATTGTCGTTAATATTCATTTTAGAGAATTATTTTCAATATAAAAGTTTGTTAGGATATTTTGATCTACATTTGACAATATTTGATTTTTTTTTTCTTCAATTGTTTTTTAGTTACGCCTGTCCGCGCAGTTTTTTTAAATGGGAACTAGTAAATTTTACTCTATCATTCGATAGAGAATTTTTTCTCTTTACAATAATATTTTTGTTTTTAAAAACCGTCTTCCCGCACTTGGTTCGTAAATAACTATTATGTTATTGTATGTAGTACTTATTTGTAAAATTTAGTTTTTCAAGTAGAAACCTAACATTATTAAGAATAATAAGTTGGTTTATACCGATGATATTTTGCAATTATTAACTTACTAAAAGTATATAAGTAAATTATCTGCTTCCAACTGGAATTTAATATGCATTTCAGAATGCTGAACTGCTCTCCTTTTAGCTGATATATCTTTCCTTGAAAATTAAAAGATTTATGTATTTCTGTATTTATCATTAATGGAACGAATGGTGAAATGAATCATAAATATTACACATTAATAAAGGATATAATTACTTAATATGTATATTATTCTTTTGTTAATGTTTTTAATGTCAGTATTTTCTTCACGAAAAGCAACATGATATTGGATCTGCGGACATGATTAAATATATTTTCATATATTTCTACAGTATACAGAGATAAGAATAAATAAACATTGTATTGCATTAATTGTATATGTTCTCAGTATATTATTATGTATTAATTTCAAAAAATATTTTTAAAAAATGGAGAAACGATATTTTCGTATGCATATATGTATGTTGGTATAAAAAATTTAACAGAGCTGAAATATGAACTGCCAGATAAACCGCGTTGCGTTGTGAGAATAAATATTATATTTTGCTTCGAAAAATACTGTCATTCAATTATTATTATTAAAATTTAAAATACTGGTATACATCATTTTAAATTGCAATTAACATGCATTTATACCCATAATTGGAAAAGTGGTAATAGTTGGAAGTAGTTCTTTAAAATAATTTAGGATATATGTTTAGGAAATACGGCAATGTAAGCATAGCAGTTGTATTGTTTTACCTCTTTTCTAAGTATTGCTTGCTTTGCTTGCAACATACGGCATCCAGCAACTGACCGAGTGATATAAGAATCTATAATAACAGTAATAACATTAATACTAAAATAAAGTAGATAAGCATGCATGATTTGGTAGAATGTAAATGAAAATACATAAAAGAAAAGAATAAGTCCAAAACTTGTAAAGTTATTATTATTATTGCGACTATTACTCAAAATAAGAATGATTTAAGCACAATGACAAAACACTTAGTAGAGAAATACGAATGATGGGGTCACACACTGAACTTTGAGAAATCAAACTAATTATGTATAGAAAATCAGGAGGAATTCACAAGACTCTAGGAGTATAAAAGTATCAAAAATCAAGAATTTACAAACCATCCTAAAGGTTATTGGGAATTGTGAAACGGACACGGAGAACAATATATCTATAGCAGAGCAAACTACAAGAACAGTTTCATTTGGAATAGCAAAATCGCAAATGATATACGTGATACGATATGGTGAGAGTTATAGAACTATATTTTATAAGCAGATTCCTCCAATTAAGAAGATTAAACTGTGGCATAAATAAAGAAGTTGGGGGCGTACGAAGGTTAGCCGCTCAGTTACGAAAACGCTAGGAGATATAGCGCTAAAATAATATGGCCACATACAACGAATGAAACAGAACAGCTGGTTAAATGGAATCGGCAAAAATACAAGAGACATGCTGGCCCTCACATGGGTAAGATTAATTCACAGCGCGATGGAATAAAAGCAACTATATCAGGAGACTGAAAAGTATGACATGAACTCTTGTTTTGCCAGTGGTATTATTTTAGGTGCTTATGGAATTGCGGATGCATAGCATTAATTTATTTCATGTGCGACTATATTTCTGCTCGCTTTCAGACCATCATTAATTGCTGATGTTTTTGCTTAGTCTTAGTCTTGCCTAGTCTGTACGTCTTGAAGTTCCTTTGGAAGCATGGTAGGTGTTTCTGTCTTTGCACACACGATGAACAATGACCGACCATTTATACCACTTCTGAGACCAATACGAAGTGATAATAGACTATTATACGAAATCGGTTAAAACCTATGCCTTCCCGAATCAGGAAGATGTAAATGGAAGGACCATATGACTAAATAAAGCTCCGTGGAGGTATATTTAGCGCAAAAGCCCGATTTGAAGTCACCATTAAAAAACAAGATTTGTTCATCGGCATGATGGGTTATGCACTGGCATATTGGGTTATGCACTGGCCCAATGCATTGATTGAGACTTGCAAATACTTAGAAGGATTAGCGAGAGTATAGGAATAAATATGGTAGAGTGAAAAAACTACTCCACCAAGAAGGAAGTGTATAACAACGGGCGACCCATCTGTTACCTGGCTTGGAGAGAATTATTCAGCCAAAAGACCGTATACTGTGCTTTCTGGACGACTTTGATAATTTGCAAGATCACACAGTCGAAAACAAGATAATGAAGTTAGCTAAAATTAAGTTGTAGGTTGGATCGCTCGGACTGGAGAATTATAAGAATTATGGTAGACCGTTGTTTCAGCATGCTTGTGTGGAGATTCTAGTATGATAGTCAGTTTCATTACGATACTTGTTTTTGAATATGACAATGTAATGAATCATGATGTGTCGTAGTCGATCAACATAAGACATACACCAGCATACAACATCATATAATAGCCGACCGCGAGTCATTCGTCTTCCTCGAACACAACATGTTACTTCACAATATGACTCATTACAATATTCTTGGTAAAATTCTAGGAGACCAAATTTTATGTAAAAGAGATGAATAGACGATTAAAATAAGCAGTCCAGGAGTTGCCTTAAAGATGGAAGTCTGCACCACCGTTAAATATAGTTTAATACCGAATAAAAGATTTTAATGTGGAATACCCGTTCAATTAATATAAAAAACACTATCGACGCCCTCTTGAGATCATCACGGCGGTTATTGTTAATACAGTTCATAGTATTGTTATGAAAGACCCTCGAGCGAAAACTAATGAGATTGAATGTTAAAATGCAGTGATTCACAGTATTTAAATACTCTGGACAAAGATGATGTTATTCGTTAGGAGTAGGTACTTGGAGAAGGATAAAACAATAACATTAGCGTGTGCCTACATTATTAAATCGTTGAAAAAAAGCTGTTCATCTCACAAAACAACTTCAAATTGAAATTATTTCTCCATGCATTTTACTCTCCCCTTACTCTTTTTTACAAAATTAATATATTGGCGTTGACATTGCACAATCTTGTTAAAGGTGCAGCCCAGTTTTTCTATACACTTTTATACAAATGTTATTCGAAATTATATTTGAGTTATGTTTATGTAGTCTTCATTAATTTAATTAAACTACATAATTTGAAAGATAAATGCAAGCCACTATATTGTAGTAATGTGCAACTTCCCTTCCACATTTTAGCATTTCTTTGCAAAAGCTGATCTAAATTAAATGAAAATACCATTTTACCATAAATAAATCTATTACTTTCTTATACGTAGTATAATAAGGAAGTATTGTGATGACGAACATTTCGAGTTTTTTGCAGATGTCCACGTTTTGAAGATCCCAGATACCGAGAAACTGATTTAAAAAAAAATTCTCTCTGTGTGTATGTGTGTGACCAGGATAGCGATCAAACAGCTATAGAAATCAATTCGAAATTTTGTATTTACGAATATAATTTCCCTCTTGAGAAATGATTATATTTTCAGTAAAATCGGTAGTTTACTTTAGTGAAAAGATCGAATTTTGCCAATATTTCGTCAACTATTAAGTTTAAACAAATGTATAAAGAATTCAAGTGTACTCAAAATTAAATATGAGAAAAATTTTATTAAAAATTTTTATCGAAATTCCTTCCGAAAGTAGGTCTTTTACTCTTATCGTATTTAAAGCTTGATTTTCAATACCTTTGATGTATATAAAAAAAATCAGAATTCCAACCTAAGAAGTAAGACTTTTACTCTTATCGAATAGCGATTTTTTGCAAATATTTCGTAAATTATATATTCCATATACATTTATCAAAAGTACAAAAGTATTTAGAGGTGGCTTTGCAATATTTTTTGTCTACGTGAAATTTCAAAATTTGGACCGGAAGTAATACTTTTTCTCTTAGCAAGTAGCACTTTTTTTCGAATATCTTGCAAAGTATGCATTCTATAGAGATTTATTAAGGGAATATAATCACTTAGAATAGTATTTTGAATAATTTTTATATAAAAAAAATTTCAAAATTGTATAATGTATATAGGAAAGTCGAGTGGTGGCCACACCTCATTATTTTTACTGACTTGATTCAAAAAATAATCTGTTCTTCCGACTAGATAGCAGACCTAAGTTTAGAATAGTGTCGACAACATTAGCTGTATAGACACGGTCATGTCGGCGGACACACACAATAGAAAGCGGTAGGGCGGGAAAAAACTGAAGAGAGGGAGAGAGAGAATATTTTTTAATTAGATTAACTAAAATTTGCAAACTTTCAAGACTAAATGTATAATTCTAAATGGAGAGTATACTGACAAATATATCTAACTGTTTTGTTCCAAAACAGCATCCATTCTGATTTTTCATGACTTTTAAACTCCCTTGTACATAACTCACAACTCAAAACTACATGATTTACACATTGCAGTAAATTCAAAAATATTTACTTTTTTCCTACATAAGAAACTAATTTACTCCCACGTACAATATCGTTGTCAAAATTTGAATAGATTGTATATGCTTTCTGGAGGCGATATTTCATTATTTATAAACTACTACATGGCATGGAAAGATGGATTCAGACTTAATGTAACCAGATCTTCGTGCTTGAGAAGGAGCTGCCTGTAGATGTTCTTCGACATTCGTAAGGGTAGAAACACTGATAAAACGAAAGGGAACGATGACGACGCCGTTAATAACCGTAAGCGTCACGCCGCTTGGATCGTGTTACAAGGAAATTCAATTGCAATGGAATTTATAATTGTTTATCCGATCCTTCAGTAAATTACGTTAGTGGCTATAAGTGTTAAGGTTGCGTCTTTTTTATTAAGAAGTAAAAGACTTTCTCCTAAACCTTATGAATTTATAATACGTAATAATATTGCAGTGAATATATTTTGAAGAAGTTAGTGTCATATAAAAAATAAAATAAATAATGTCATGTGATATTCATAGAATTTATATCATTTTTGCCTGACTTTCTGGGAAGAATGATAAAATAAGATGGCAGAAATTTGTCCAAAATCAAATTAAATGTAATAACATTCTAGTTTATACTTAAGGTTTCAATATAAAAGTCAATTAAACTAGAAATGTTTATTTTTGAGAACTATTTATATAGAGAACGCTTTAGTAATAAGAATATTTACTGTACTTACAGTATTTTTGAATCCCACACTAAATGTATTACTAAAATTTATATAATCGATATAACATATTTAATTTCTACAAGAAAGTGTAACACCTAAAGTTAAAGGGTGATAAAGAATGGCGCAAGTAAAACTCAAAGTCCATCTACTTTAGTTTACAAACGGGATAATTCAGCACTTAAACCTCTCGGAAGGTTGTTACTAATTACTCTTAAATATCCTCTAACTAAAAGTGATATACCTGATATAATCTAAATACCTATCGTCTTACCTGAAACTTCCCGTTCGCTCCTAGTCTAAAACACAAGTATCTCTGTCGCCGTTTGACTCTAGTGGAGACGGTCGTGGTTCTAACGAAAATTGTTAGATGATGGATTATAAATAAGGCGACATCCCTGAATTAATAAGACAGGCCTCTGAGTGAACACCTGATCGAGAGGCACTCAGAGTATTTGAATGTGGGAGAAAATAAAAGTAAAACAGACATACACCAGACAAGAAAGTTTATTCACCCCACAAGGAGTATAAAAGAAATAACAACAAATCAATTAAATTGCAATGGTTAACAGTAATTTATGCCAGGTTGAAAATTGTATACGTTAATTTTAAAAAAAGGTAGTAAGGTTTACGTGAAATAAATTTTAAAACGCGCTTCAATAGAAGATTAAATAGTAAAAATAATTGAAAACGAACACTGAAATAAACACTTCAGAAATGTGATTAAAATAATTAGTCGTAATGACGAAAAGCTTGGTGGAAGATACGTTAAATAAAATTTAATTGGGTTATCCCTAATGACTTGAATGAAAAAACTTGTTGACGTGTTGAAAAAGATCTCAGTAGTCACACATAAATCATATAAAGTATTAGGTGGCGTGTATTCTACCTTAAATATGCACAGCAACTTGCAAAATTAACTTTATATTAGCACTAATCGTGAATTTAAAGAATTTGAAGCATACAAAAAGATCAATAACAGATAAAAACATTCTTCTTAATATTTGTTTTTATTTAAACTTTCACACGTCATTTTTTCATTGCATACACAGTCTTCGTGGTTGTCATCTTTGCAATCAGTTTCTTGGGAATGTTGGTTTTCAAACACTATGACCAGTTATTTTAATTCTAGTTTAGCCAAATTCATTATTAAAGTTATTGTAAAATATATAGCTGAAAATATTGTACTTCAGTTTGTACCTATGCTATATTTGGACTTTTTTCTGAGTCACTTTGAAAATGGCCGGGAACACATTCTTTTAATTTTTACTTTCTTATACGTAGTATAAGGAAGTATTGTGATGATGAAAATTTTCGACCTCGAGATTTTTGCAGATGTCCACGTTTTGAAGTGCCCTGATACCGAAAAAGTGGTTTTTAAAAAATGTCTGTGTCTGTGTCTGTCTGTGTCTGTGTGTCTGTGTGTCTGTGTGTGACCACGATAGCGGTCAAACCGCTGTAGATATCAATTCCAAATTTTGTATTTACGTGTACATTCTCCCTCTTGAGATCTGATTAGTTTTTCAGTAAAATCGGTAGACCGGAAGTAGCAGTTTACTTCAGTGAAAAAATCGAATTTTGCCAATATTTCGTCAATTACTAAGTTTAAACAAATTTATAAAGAATTGAAATGTACTCAAAATTAAATTTGAGACAAATAATCTTAAAAAAGTTTTTCGAAATTCCAACCGGAAATAGGTCTTTTACTCTTATCGAAAATCAGTTTTTTGCGAATATCTCGCAAGTCATGCTTTCTAGGCAGGTACATTACGAGTATAAAAGTATTTAAATTATAATTTTAAATATCTTTTGTATAAAAAAAATTTCAAAATTCGGACTGGAAGTACCACTTTTACTCTTACCGAAAATCGATTTTTTGCAGATATGTCGTAAATTATGCATTCTATATATATTTATTAAGAGTACAAAAGTATTTAGAGTTGAATTTGCAATATTTTTTGTGTACATGAAATTACAAAATTCGGACCGGAAGTGACACTTTTACTCTTAGCCAGTAGCACTTTTTTTCGAATATCTTGCAAAGTATGCATTCTATAGCGATTTATTAAGAGAATGAAAGTACTTAGAATAGGATTTTGAATAAGTTTTGTATAAAAAAATTCTTAAAATTGTATAGTTTGAAACGCTCATACGTATAAGAAAGTCGTGTGGTGGCCACACCTCATTTTTTACTTGAAGTTGATGGTCCTATTCGGAGTCAGGTTTTCTACTTGTTTAATCTTATCTGCATTTGCAGAATATTTTTGACTAGCTAACTTGATAATCTCTTTCGGTAAATTATTACACTGAAATGCAACTAATAATATCTAATAATTGCGAAGCAATATTTACTGCATAACCTCATATGTTCACCTTCCATTAGAATACAGCACTACCTCATCTCCAATTAATCCATAACTTAATAGAACGTTATCAATCAGCAAACCTTTAAGACTTTCAACAAACAAGTTATGATAGACTCTCAAAAATCATTTTGTCCGGTTGAAATTATATGTGACAGACAAAATCTAATTTGTTTGTCAAACTATTGATGGATCTAAATTCATTTGATCGTAGAGGGGCTTTTAGCAGCTGTAAGTAGGTAATATAATGCTTTTTGAATGTCTTTAAATACGTGAAAACTTGCCTTAGAAGACATAGAATATAAATTATCACTCTTTGCAGCAATTTTTAAAAGGCTATAAAATGCCTTTTGAATGATTGCTGCTTCTCATTTGTGAGCAGTTCTTTTCGTGTAGTGCATATTCTTAAAATTCTATATCTACAAAATATAACATATCCAATATAGTTCTAATTTAATGTGCATTGATCTGTCCCTGTGCATTTAGTTAACGAATAACAGCTACAAAGGAAAAATTAGAAAAACATATCAACCAAAAAATGCATAAATATTTCTTCTAGGAAAAATCTTAAATATATTGACTAATATTTATTTCAAAAACATTAAACTTTTCCCTTTTTCAGAAATAAAGTAATTAATATTAGTATTTACATGAAGAAGATTATTTAAGCCTTTTTAATGATATACAATTGCAACGACATTGTGTAGATAGGTATATAGTGTAAAGAGTAGAGATGTCAGTGATGTTCGCTTTCCAAATCTTTTAATATGATATTCTCTGGGGTTTTATCAGTTTAACTGATAACATCACAATTGTTGCTATGAAAATACACTCAAAATATATCTATGAGTGATTATTAGTATACTAAATGAACATCTGAAATTGTAGTTAATCGATGGCACATTTTAGATACCTATGAGGTGTAACTAAGCATGAAATCGCGAATTTCGTGGAAATATAACTCACGACTACATCAGGCAACTAAAATATTTGAATTTGGGAATCTATAGCTGGATCCTAGTACTAATATTTTTATTCGTAAGTTGTATAAGTAGCAATATCCGCCTATGACTTCTCCCAGGAATGCTAGCCATGTTTGAAATTTATACAAATAATAAACAACAATATATAATCGAAATTAAAAAATAACGTCATCCACATCACAATTGTTTGGAACGTGATATTTTAATTTTGCATGTCTTTGATATATTGTAACGGGTGTCTATAATTGATTTACTCATTGCGATTTAGAAATTTTAATATTATTAAATCCACAACTTAGAAAAGTCTTTCGGCATTTCTTCTACCCCGAGAATTTTGCACATATATTTAATTTACAAAATGAACATAATTTTGGAATCATATGATCATGCATGCTTACACGCAATTATAAAAATGCCACTGTGATGAAATATCATCATATTGGCAATAACCTGTAATTCTAATATCGCATTAAAGTTGATTAGCCTATGACGATAATTTTCAAAATCATGTTTTTAAATGCCCTCATGGGATTATAATGTCAAATTTAACAATGATGTTGAATTCAAGCAAAGACAGAAGTTTTGAAATGTGAAATGTAAAATTCGCTGAATGCAAGTGACTGACCGTAACTGTTACAATATGATAAACCACACCAATTAAATGATTTATTATGCGAAGAGCTGTGAGTTTATTATTCACATTTCTGATGTCTTGGAAGATTAAAAGACCTTTTAGAACTATGGGGCTTAACAGGGAATGCTGGACAAAATATTTACAATGATTAAATATAGGGTATAGTATTGTAATTATCAATAAGCAATGTAGCTGAATAAGTGGTTTTTCAAACAGTACTGTAACCACGTTGGTAAATGAGCGCACTAATACCCATTAAACCTAGGAACAAATATCGATGTTAATGAATAAAAGCATGCGCATTAACGAAAAGCAATTTAAATTGAATAAAGTAAATAATTAAATTTCTTATTGTAAAAAAATATTTAATATAACGAACCAATTTGTAAATTTGCAATTTCTCCCAGAGTCTAAATACAATAGTGCAATAGTGCTGAATCTAATAACTAAACTCATCTGCTTTTTTGGTGTCACCATAGCGCAGAATTAAAATTAAAATCACTAAATCAAAATATCCTTCCCCTCAAAACGAAAAATTCATTAATCAAATCTATGTATGTGTCTAAAGAAGTAACGTTAATAACAGAAACTTTCACATCCATAGATATATTAGCTGCCTTCTCTAATATTTAGTAAAAGAGCAAAGAGCACAATTTACATTGAAATTAAATATAAATGACGAGTTATTTAAACTGGTGACAAAAATATGATTCATTTTAATATGAGGATACTAATGGAGGGTGGCTAGCATTGGATTCATTTATAGATCTATTCTAAAGCTTGGACTGCGTTTGTGTGAAAGGTATTCCTTGCAAAACATTTTTTATCAGGTATGTATTAAAAATTTACCTGCCATAACATACTGTCTGAAATAGGTGTGGCTTTGGGGGATACTAAGGAATCTTGTTTTAACCGGCGGTTATTAAGAGTCTGCGCGAGTTTTTGGTGCGTTCCTGGAGGTTTTTGGAGCCTACATCAGGAACTACATTAATGATATTGTTAAAATCAGTACAATATTAAATATTGTGGAATAATCAGAACTATGCTTGAAATGATTATTTGAATTGATGATTGTTGAGGCCAGAGTTGTTTTTAATAATGACAAAAGAGCACGTGCGCTGTTTTATTCTACAATAAACTATGTGATGCTGCTGTATCGACTCTACCAAGGTATCGGGCTTGCACTTCCATTCTTCTTACGTATTTATTATATTTGAAAGTACCTAACTTGTAAAGATGTGTTTTACTTTAAGTTATTTAATCTATTTTAAAAGAATCGAAAATTCTAATGTTTTAGAGAAAACATTATAATTTTCGATTACTTGTTCAATTGAGTGGCCAGAAGCCCTGGAATTAGGTGTCGCTTTTGTCTCTAATTTGTGTCCTAAATACTCTCAGTTTTAAGCAGTGACGTATACAAACTTGACGCCCTGTGATATGTCTATTAGAATCGATCGAAATTCGAAAAACAGAAGGTCCTCCACAGATATAGTACTTGGTGGAAGCACTTCTCACTCCCAGCAAAACCAAATCAGCTTAAAATAAAATGTATTACTAACTTGATTCTTACACGATTACGTTTCTTTTGTTTACGACATGTTTTTGAAACAAAGATAGTTTTGGGATTTTAATGATTTAGTGCACTTATATTATTATACGATATAATGGAATATAGACTAATCGTAAGTCATAAAAATACTTGAAGTTAATGGTTAGACTAAATTCGTTAAGGCAATGCTCTCAGATTTGAACCCTGTCTGTGTTAATGATATAGTTGTATTTATAAAATTTTGATAAAAGTATCAATGACGTGTTTTAGTAGTAAATATACTATATCGTTTCTGCACATAATTGATATACCAGACTTATTGTTCAACATTTATATGACGAACTGGATCAATGATATTAATAACAACATAAAATTTACATCAATTAAAAAGAAATAACTTTCGTATAAAGCAAAAAAAATATATAAAAAGAAAAAGAACATTATCAAAACTAACACTGTAGATTAGTGTATATCCACTATTCTCTAGCAAGTCACGCAATGTTCTCTTAAACTTCTTGATAATGCCTAACGTTTGCAATTTACTGGGCTGTCCAGACAAAATATTATACCTATTCCCTGAAATATAATCTGGATGCTGTTGCGAAAAGAAGCCGGGCAATATAGCGAATTAAGAGTTTTATGCGAGAAATATGTAGCTGGTATGTATGTTAAAATAATTCACTAAGAACAGGGTAAAAACTCTTTTAAGATACACTACTTTATTGTTCCACAAGTCCTTTTAGCTTGTGGGATGCGGTTCTATACATAATTTTCGAGGCTGACTACTTTTCTCGTCGATTTTTATCTCAACAAAAAACAAACTTCGAAAATGTGTGACAGGTTATACAATGCGTAATTGATAATCACATAATTCATGTTAAGAAATTTGCAAGGAATTTGCATATGAAAACATCATCGGTAAGAAAATTTCATGTTAGCAATAAATATAAAGATATACTCGAACTTTGCGGGAGTGAAATTAGAACATTGAGTTTCTTTGGATATTCAAAGTGAAATTGAAACGCAGAAATTATTTTTCAAAAATATTTTCTTTAGTGATGGAACAGCTAATGAATGCTGATCCAAAATGGTGTTGAGTGTGCACAAGATCGTCATAGGTGGCCGTTTAATAACCTAAATTTTAGAATTCCTTGTAAGAGTCCCTATCCAAGAAAAATTATTAGTTGGGGATTTTAAATAGAAACATTTTTGGTACTTAATTTGTTCAAGCGTCATTAAAATGATATCTGAACATACTGCATACATGCATCTATAGTGTATTGAAGAAAAACCCTTTGATTTATGTAAGATGAAGCATTTGCACGTAGTGCTAAACTATTTAAAGGAATAATTTCGCGAAAAATAAATTGGATTAAATGCAGCTTTTTCATGGCCAGTGCTATCGCCCAACCTAAACCCACTTTATTTGTCTGAATAAAGTGCATTCAGAAAAGCGATTTCAGAAATAGATCCGTGTTTGCATAGATCAACCTGTCTCCTATGCTAGAGACATCTTCTCATAGTAAAATCTGATTATTTAATATGGTTATTCAGGTTTTAGCAACGATCTTCTCAATTCATCACCTTGTCAACGGCAATACTAAGCAGATTCAGTGACAATTGATGATAACAGCTATAATATAAAACGTATCATTGAAATTATAATCTACCTACACCTTGCATCTAAAGATTCCTTTGTTAGGCTACTGCCTCCAGACGCATGTTGCAAATTATTATTTATACTTTAATATTTATGGATTTATTGCTGCATCTCGAGTATTATATTTATATTTCTTCGGATGATCTGAATATTTGTTTCAACCTGGTTTATATTTAATGTACACAAGTTCATACTGATTAGAAGAAATTCAAATATTTTAGAAAAAAGATAACGTTTTTATCTGAAATTATAAATTCAGACTCTTATTACTTTAACTTCTACAAGTCAAATCAATTTTGTCAACGTAATACAACTCAATAAAACATAAAATTTATTTAAAGTATAATAAATAAGAGGTATTTTATCAAATTAGTAGAAACGTCATAAAACAATTTAATGAAAAGAATGATGTAACGCTCATGCGGTGGCATGTAGTTTTAATCTTATCTCGTCTGGTGTTATTGTGCACGTATACGTATCAATTTCTCGGAGCCGAGCTTTTTTTCATAGATATAGAACTGCAAAATTTGTTCTTGTACAAACTTGTGCAGAACACACGATAACAAATTATCTGGTATTTGTTTTTACGCAATGTATTCGATATTGTTTATAAAACAAAAATATAATCATTGTTTTGAAATACGCAATGTAAAGAATTAAAATATATGGTAAATTCATAGGTATCTATAATAGGTACATTATAAATACATATTTGTATATACGGTGTGTCCAAAAAGTATGGAAACACCCAAATAAAATCGAAACGGATGATTTTTGAGAAAAATGCAAAAACAGGTCAATTAGTATTTTCAAAAAACTACTGGCTGATGGTATCTGTTTGGAATTTTTGATGATCTTGAAAAAGTTATGATGTCATCAAAAAAATTTAAATGGCAACGTCGCATTTTTAATTTTATTTTTGATAGATCTTTTAATTGTCTAAACGACAGTCAAAAAATTTTTCATTCTACTTAAGAAAAATTTTGAAAAAAAAAATCATTATAGAAAACAGAAAATTTTAATCGTAGAAATCAGCAAAAACTCTTACAATAAATGTTCAAAATGTTGTCCTTGAGCATCTTGGCAATACCCTAAACGATAATAAAATTCGTTTTGAACGTTTTCTATCATTTCAGGAGTGATCCTTCGTACTTCAATCTCAATCCGTTGACGCAAGTCTTCCAAGTTTTCAAGTTTAGTTGCGTATACCTTATTTTTTAGGTAACCTCACAAAAAATATTCAATAGGCGTTAGATCTGGCGACCTAGCCGGCCACTCGATAGCCCCCCTCCTGCCAATCCATCTGTTTGGGAAGGTATTCTCGAGATAATGCCGAACATTTCCTGCATAGTGGGGTGGAGCACCATCTTGGTGAAACCAAATTCTTTGGCTGGGCAACTTAGGATCTTCATGGTTCGGAAATATTTCTGCTAATGACGGAATTAAATAATTTTGTAAAAAATCCAAATACATTTCCGCCGTCAGGTTACCGTTGAAGAAAAAAGGCCCTATAATTCTGTTACCAATTAAACCAGCCCATACATTTAATTTCTGAGGATACTGAGTTCGTACCTCTCTCATCCAGCGTGGATATTGGCGTGCCCAGTAGCTGCAGTTTTGTCTATTAACAGTCCCATGTAATGTGAACGTAGCTTCATCTGAGAATAAGATATTTCTGATAAAAAACGGATCATTATCACACATAGGCATCAGTTGTTCGCAAAACTGTACACGACTGTCGAAGTCGTCTTCAGACAGCTCATGAACCAAACAGATTTTGTAGGGATGATACTTAGTTTTCCGGAAAATATTACCAATTGTACTCTTCGACACGTTAAACTCCCGAGCAAGCTGCCGTGTACTAGAATTTGGAGTTTCCTCTACTGACAATAATACGTCGAGTTGCGTATCTTCTGCGATCTTTGGACGACCACTTCTAGGGCGATCTCGAACATGGCCATCTTCTTGAAATTTTTTGTGAATCTTACTCACTGCAGAAATACTAATTGGGGCACGCTCCGGATGTTCTGTATTAAATAAGTAGCAAACTTCTCTAACTGAACGAGCCCTATCCCCAAAACCAATCATCATCAATATTTGAATACGTTCCCTCTCACTTAAAACCATTTTTAAACAGATTTTTTAACTTACGCACAATTGTATTTGACAGAATGTCACAAATAAAACAAAAAATAATCGACTTTTAAGCCAACTATGTTTTTTTTTAAAGACAAACTTTTCCATTTTCGAAGAAGTAATTAAATTTTTCTCGGTCATTTTCTTAAGTAAAATGAAAATTTTTTTTACAGTCATTTAGACAATTAAAAGATCTATCAAAAATAAAATTAAAAATGCGACGTTGCCATTTAAATTTTTTTTCGATGACATCATAACTTTTTCAAGGACATCAGAAATTCCAAACAGATACGATCAGCCAGTAGTTTTTTGAAAATACTAATCGACCTGTTTTTGGATTTTTCTCAAAAATCATCCGTTTCGATTTTATTTGGGTGTTTCCAGACTTTTTTGGACACACAGTATGTACCTATATATTATGTTGCGTGCATAAAGTAGATACACTCCTCTGCATACATACGAGGTTTGTCTCAGAAGTAACCAGCATGATTTACTTTTAAGTTGTATATATTTATAGTAATGTTTATTTTGTTGCCAGATTATATATAAATATACACTTTATTAATTTATACTGTATAGTGTATTATAGTATTTATTTTTTATTATAAAATTTATCACATGGGAGTAAGACAGAAAGTTTGTCTTTGTGTCCATCCGTAGTTAAAGGTAACCTGGTATTAGTTGATGTTGTTATACTCATATGAAATTATTACACATATATGTAGCTTTATTGAAATTATGCACATCTCCGGACACCGTCAGGTGGGTTGATTCGCAAAATTTGGCCGAACTATCCGATACTTGTACCTGTTCGGACGCTCAAGTTCCTAATGTCTTCGAGATTGACAATGGAAAGACTATTCTAACAATCGTAAATGAATTTCCTTTGTTTTTATTACCTAAAAGATCAAGAGAATAAGAATGAAAGCTCCTAATTATAAACACAATTTGCTCAGGAATTATTTTAGTAGTCGCAAATACATATTTAACCTCAATTTCCAATGGCAATACTATAAATATTGTATTTACATTGGTTAGTATAGCAATGTAATGTATTTAAACGTACCTAGTGGGTGATGTTTAGAATGTAGAATAAAAAATGTGATTTTAAATAAATATATTTTATTGGCACATAGCCTATCTTGCTATATTTGATTTTAAAAATATCTGACAGAATATTTTAACGACAATAAAATATTTTGATAGTAATTTCAAATAATAAGGGACTTATTATATATAGGGAATATTTATTAACGAACTGGTCAATATTTAACATACAGTCTTACGCCAAATGTTACAACAATTTATAATTTATTTTTGTGGGTGTTAGAATTATTTTTCGAGCACTTTGTATAAAAGTAGTTTCTAATAATTTTGTAGATAATTGTATTTTATTATTGACATTTTATTGGGAAAAATTGATTCAAACGCATCAGAATAATTCTTTAATCTTTTTTATTTCATTGAAAAAGATAGTGTTTTTAATTTACACATTCTTAATTCATATTTGCAGATCAAAAGTCATAGTTTCCTAAAAAATACAAAAATTTCTTTATTCGTTCAACATGGATGGGTTCAATGACATGTGTGAAGAACTAAGGTATACACTATGTTCTAATTAACTAATGGTGTGGTGATTCACATCGATGTTTTTGAAGGTTAGTATTGATTTTTGAGATTATTCGATTGGACTCTTTATGCAAATGTACACTGACATGTAATGGTATGAATCAGGGGTGTATTTCATGAATTCGTGTTAAGGAATGCATAGGATAGGGAAAGATTTAGAGTAAAGTAGTAGGTGAGCAAATTTTACTATAATGTTTTTATTACTGAGTACAAGCTTAGTGAAAGAGCAGAACGCCATATATAACTGATTGATTGGAGAGTTACTTGTTGAAACTTCATTTTAATACTTAATAAGTAAATAGCACAAATTTTAGTTTCAAAAATATTTAATGTAGCCACTACATATGTTTCACCACACTGTGGCTTCATCAGGTGATGAAAATATACAAATTCAATTTCTGTTATAATGGTACTTATAAATACAGATAATAGGTGACACAATTATTGTTGTTAGGAAGGGGTATTCAATTACAGTTTTAAATTTAGTAGGGGGGAGCTATTTAGGTCCAACTGATCGTTTAATATTATACCTATTTTACTAAATTTATTTATTTCTAAACTTTCCAGTAAGTTAAGTTTTTTATTTTTTTCTTGAATATGTAAAATTTCAAATTGTTTGTTAAATTTATGATTCAATTCTAGGCAGTGGTTAGCAAAGGCCGAATCTGTTTTCTTATCAGTATATATATCCACAAAATTATCGTGAAATACAAAATTTAATGATTAATTTTCTTTTCAAAAAAATTTATACAAATACAAATACCTCCCCTAACAACATTTTTCGAATTTCGCTGGTGTTTTTAAGTTTACACTGGACACAATAGAATAATATACAAATGTGTACTCGATGATATTTCACTGCAAAAGTAGTGAATATTAACAATAATAATAATTTATTCGTAGTAGGTTCACAAAAAACATAGGCATCGTCAGTATATAATACATACATAAAGAAAATAAGACAAACATTATTTTATATAAAAAAAGTGCAAACGTACAAGATAAATTATATAACAAAGGTAATATTGTTAAGAAGCTAATTGAAACTGGTGTCAAAGAAATCACTCAACAACGTGTAACAAGCATTCCGCCGGAGATGGTGTTTGAGAGCCGCTTTATATCTCTGGATAGGTAATTCCTTCAGATGTGTGGGTATGTGATTGTAAATTTTTATCGCCTGATGTTCCTCCATTCCTCTCATAATCTTGGTTAATTTAGTTTTTGGTGCACATAAGTAATCGTTTTCCGATCCACGAGTGGTGTTAGTAGGTGTGTTTCAGTATGTAATTACTAAAATAGTCGTAGTGATTTTTTACAAATACAGCACACTCTAGTACATAGATTCCCGTTAAAAAAAATGATGCTATGTGCTAAGGGAGAATCCACATATGCGCAATAGGCATACAGCGTTGCTTGCGTATTTACTGTTTCACATATTATCTTCAAAGCATAGCAGAAACTCTCCAACCGATTAAGTAAGAATTGAGTGCGTGGCTTCCAGTCCAATTTGTCATCCACCATCAATCCAAGAAAACTGATATCTTCAGATGGCGTAAATATATAATCGTTGTGGTTAACAATAAAATCTTGGGACAGTTTATTGGAGAACACTACAACACTAGATTTGTCCACATTCAGCTTGAGCTTATAGAACAGAAATGTAATTTTACCAATAAATATTTCTACATCTATTTGCTGACCAATCTTCTGCTTGGGTACAGGGTTTGTCTAGTAATTTTGTAATAAAATGTGAATTGGTCTACCTGTATTCTATTCGATTATCTTTGTACCCAAATTATAACACTCGCGAGATTCGAAAAATGTTGTTAGGGTCAATTCATTGGCCGTTCCGATACCATGATCTTCTTTCTGTGTTTTTCTGTATCATATACAGGGTGATTCTTAATATATGCGACAAACTTTAGGAGCTGATTCCTGGGGTTATTTTGATCATAAAAGTTCAGAAGTTATACAATGTTCAATAGAAAGTTAAAATAATAAATGGTTTTATTATAAATTAACAAAATAATTAGTACAACAAAATTAACTTATAGTAACTGTTGAAATTGACCGCCCCCAACTGTACTACAAGCTGCTATCCTCCGTCGTATTGATTGGCGAGTCCGTTCGAAAATACCACGGGTATTTCGAATTGTTTCAAAAGCTGCTGTAATACGATTTCTTAGTTCATCGATATTTATAATAAAACCATTTATTATTTTAACTTTCTATTAAACATTGTATAACTTCTGAACTAAGCGGTTTTGGACATATGTTCTTATGAACTTTTATGATCAACATAACCCCAGGAATCAGCTCCTAAAGTTTGTCGCATATATTAAGAATCCCCCTGTATATACAGGTTCGGCCTGTTTTTACCTTTCATGCGAGCTAAAACTCCATGTATTGAAACGAACGTTGTTGCCAGTATTTATACACATGTGGGCAAGTAGGTACTATTCGACGTTAGACGATAGATCATAAGATTCCAATATAATGCATGTGTGCATGTTGTTATCTTCATTTTTAGGTACTATTCCCATTCGTAGTATTGTTAAAAAAGTATCTTAAGTTAATATTATAAGAATTTCTTGACATTTATTGTTTTTATGATTGAATTTAATATGGTTTCGCTGAAGGTCTACTTGTCGGCTCGCGTCGTATGTATAGCTGTTAGGTAGGTAGGGTTTGGCAACTGCTTTCCTGTTATGTACGGAAAGCCGCATGCAAGATAATCGTAGGCCAAACCTGTATATGAGGTATATGATCGACGATACCAAAATGTAAACTATTTGCAGAATATTTTCAGACGTAACAGGAGATGTTTCAAGAAGACTGCAAAAGATTATTGATCCAAATAGTAACTAATTTAAACATCTTCTTTGATTAATATGAAATCTGTTTTTATTATTATATATTCTAAATAATATGTCTGTCCGCTCGTTTAAATAATTTTTTGTGTTTGAGATAGATATTGTTATTTATATCGAATTACGATTGCTCTCTATATCATTCTATAATAAACAAATATTAGCCAAGGGGGGGGGGGTTAAACTTATCTGTACTAGGAAAGACATTAATTATTAGATTTTTAGACATTTGCGCTAATAATAATAAATATTACTTATTATTATTTTAAATTGCAATCTAGCATTACCTCAAAATCCATTAAGTTATACAGATGCCCCGTTTAAAAATAAATTAATGCACCAATTGCTTCAATTGTGACGTTATTTTGTATTAATATAATTATTGAATTGTATGTAATGGATGTAATAATTTTCCGTGACGGTATTTTAGATTTCAGATTGGCAGCGAGTAAAATGTGGAAGAAATATAATAGGCATGCCAAGAGAGATTAATTTCTATTGTAATAGCTACTACATCTTTACATGTATATAAATCACACATATTTCTGTGTAGTACATCATTTTTCAGAAATATACGTGTATGTATACAATAACCTCTGTGTACTCCTTCACTTGAATATTGTTCTATAGCATTCATGATAGTACGATATATATTTATTATTTTAGTTTTTACAAATCTATGTAATACTTCAGAAGCTAATTAACCAGTAATATAATTTTGAGTCAATTATTGTGGCAATACGGAAGTATCATATGATTACATATATACATTGTTTTTGACGTTTTCGAAATGAAACGTTAATAGATTATTCCAATATTTCGTATTTTCTTGGCTGCTCGTTAATGCATGTGTTATACGAAGCTTTTCGTACAAGAAATGTCACGTGAAACTATAGATTCCAATTTTGTATTTTATAAAAACAAATTAAGTATTATTTGAGTTCAGTGAAAATATGCGAGTCGGTATACCAATATGAAACATTCATTAGCATGGCACTTGCCGGTACCTACTTCTTACAGTTAATAATCAGCAAATCCTTTTTAATAACGTACCTTTTGAATATGTGATGTGCAAATATAATTTTGTCTATTTAGCGACAATTTAAAGGAATAGGGCTCAACACCGAAACATTTAGAAAATTAAAAAGATATTGTTAATTTCCTATAACATACATAAATTTGTATAAAATCATCAACCTCTGTTTACAATTTACCAATACACACTACACCTGTTACTATATGTTATTTACAAATATGTCCTGTACAACGTCTCTGTCACTATATTATTCACATTAATGATATCAGTAAATCTTCTAATTCTAAACCATTGGATTATGTAATCTATGAATCCTCAGATAAAGCAATTTTCTTAAATAATATACATATTTATATCTACTATTCATTGACTGCATGTTTTGATATTTTGCATACGAAACAGTTTGACTAAATCCTTCTTGAATTTATATGTTGTAAGGCCCATTGATATTTATATCAATTTTTTTATCATGTCCGATCTTTGGTAATTATTGTACTTTCAACCCGATTGCTTATAAATATACGTTTAATTATTTATATACTAGAAGAGCAATCTGAAGATAAAAACGCATTATAGGCATGCATTATTTATGCATACCTACATATGAATACATATGCACTAACCCCATGCAAGACAACAGAAAAAATGAGGTGTGACCACCACACGACTTTCTTATACGTGTGTGCGTGTCAAATTACACAAAAGTTGTTCTAAATTAAGTTTTAAATACTTTTATCTTCTGAAAAAAATAAACAAAACCCTACTGTACTATTTTTATTCTCTTAATAAATCTTAATAGAATGCATACTTGACGAAATATTCGAAATAAAGTGCTACTCGCTAAGAGTAAAAGTGTTACTTTCGGTCCGAATTTTGAATTTTTTATATATACAAAAGATATTTAAAATTATGTTCTAAATACTTTTAGACTCATAATGTACCCGTCTAAAAAGCATGACTTGCGAAATATTTGCAAAAAACTGATCTTCGATAAGAGTAAAAGACCCACTTCCGGTAGGAATTTCAAAAAATTTTCAAAATAACATTTTTCTCAAATTTAAGTTTGAGCACATATGGATTTTTTATAAATTTGTTTAGACTTAGTAGCTGACGAAGTATTGGCAAAATTCGATTTTTTCACTGAAGTAAACTTCTACTTCCGGTCTGCCGATTTTACTGAAAATCTAATCAGATCTAAAGAGGAAGATTATACTCGTAAATACAAAATTGGAAAATGATATCTACAGCGGTTTGATCGCTATCGTGGTCACACACAGAGAGAGAGACACACACACACAGACATTTTTTTAAAACCCTTTTTTTGGTAATAGGGGTCTTCAAAACGTGGACATCTGCAAAAATCTCGAAGTAGAAAATTTTCGTCATCACGTATAAGAAAGTAAAACATGTACCTATTTCTTATCTTATTTAATAAATATAGGAATTGGATAGATCTAAAAAAATAGTTGAACACCTATTTGTACGCATGTTAAAAGATGATCTTGTTAGACCGTGTTCCACTTGAACTTAGTTTTGGATCAATTATTAAATTTAAAAGTGACATTCAGGGAAAACAACACATTCATTTCAAATATATGAGAATGAGATGGCTTGCATTTGGCTCCTCCTACGGGCCAACACCTGCAAAAGCAATTACAGTCAATTCCCAAATACAAATCGACTTTAATATCCGCTTAACCCATGCCGATGTGAACATTTACCAGTCCGAACATTCAATTACACGTGTTTTTGCGGTTTTGCGCTTAAAACAATGCTATAAGTGAATGTAATTATTCTAAAAATGTTTAACTTGTGGTGCATCTTAGTATAAAGCCGGATGTTACCCTTGCGACGAGAACTTCGTTTGTTCGTAAAACGTTCAAACATGTCATTTTGAGACACGCGCGCGCGCGTATCTACAGATCTTCACAATATCCACCGATATACCTCTCCAGTCGACGCGTGAATAATTTTAACGCACTACATATGAAGATGTTAAATATAATATCAGAAAACAATGGGAAAAGAGATTTAGATCTGAGAATTATGATTGATGTATCCTGTCAAAAAAAAATGTTTTTGAATACCTAATTTCAGGGATAATTTGTCAATGTGTTTTGATATACAAAACCTTTTAAAATGTTTGACAACAAAATGTAAAATATAATTTAAAAGAAAGGAAAAAAAAATGAATTCAAAAGAATTTTTTGAGAAAGAGAACTATTAAAGTGTCGAAACGTTAAAAGTTTTTTATTTACCTTCTTGCAAATAAATAGCAGGCCGCTACCTCAAGAAAAAAATTATTCAATAATTTGATTTATAAGGTATATACATATATACAATTAAATTTACTTATCCGTACATGTGTGTTTATGTACTTTTTATATTTTGTGTTTTAACGTTTTCCATTCTCTGTCATGAATTAAGAGGAATAAAGATTATTTATATAATTAAATATACAAACTTCTGAATTTTAGAATAGAAAATTAATGTATTATGACGTTCAATACTTTGTCTCGATAATTATAAACGAACGACTAGTCGAAGCCATAAATTCACTTTTTGAATGTTATCGAAATTGTCCAAGCATGTTCCCGAGAAGCCAGTGAACAGCGAACGCACCGACGGATGTGGCTCACGCACCAACAAAAAGAATCCTTACAATAACTTCCTCCGTTATTGCAAAGAATACGGATTAGTGTTGGCTATAGCGTTTACTGAAATGTTCAGTGGACGTTTATATTTACATTTTATGTTATACAAACATATGTATACCACACAACAGAATTAAATGAAAAAGAAGAATAAAGTTTAATTAATTTGATTATTGAATTACATTATCTAAAATTAATAATTTCTCTTGTTTTAGCTGTTCTTTATGTAAGTGTGTACACAACAAATGTTGTAAATTATAAAGCTTGTGTAAATAACAAACTTTAATCGCGGATAATGTAAACACCTCCAAGCTATAAGTAGCTTTTATTTAAACACAGTTTTTAATATCATTTTTAAGTACCTATACAACCAAAAAGTAAGAGCACTTAGAATTTAAACTAATTCCCTTCAAAACATAATTGGTCTTTGTTATTTTTCGCCGTTGTTTTGTTATCTACACGATCGTTTTCTACAGTTTGTATTTGCAAATATCTACAGTTTATGGTCTACCACCCACGTTCTCCAAGTACTTTGTAAGACGTTTTCATCGCACTGAGACGATTCAATAGAAGGTATAAGGTATATATGTATTAACAATGATTCATTAAAAACATAACATGAGGGAAATTTATTTATTTGTTGTCAACAGGTTACATACACAAAGAGAGGGAATAGTGACTAAAATAATAATAAACAGTAAAAATATAGTAATCTAATACATTCAATATTATAAGAAAAATGTAAAATGATAAGTATACAATAAAAAATAGTAAGATTGCCTAAGAAAAAAATTAAGACCTACAAATATGTCATACATGAATCCCGTATGAGATTGGATATGTTGTTAAATGCATCATAAATAAAAATCGTTACATATACTGGGTGTCTGTTTAAGCTCGGCCACCGGTCATATCTCGGCAACCGTTTATCGTACAACCTGGCGGAAAAAAAAATTGACAATAAAATGGACCACGGGAATTACAACAAAAATGTTTTCAAAATTATCGCAAGGGAGCGCGATTCTCAAGTTAAATTAAAAATTCGATAATTTTTCGTTAAATTCTAGATTAAGTTAGATTAAAAATTTTACTATCAAAATTTTTTTTTATATAACTTTCATTTGAAACTTTTTGATCTATCTCCCATAGGAAGGGGAGGGTGGAGGGGGGTATGTCTGCGTACAAAAGTAGGTATAATTTCGGTTTGCCTCCACGGATTTTAATATTTCTGCGCTCATTAGATAGAGAATTTTACATAGAACTGAAAGATATGTAGTACGAAATTACGTGGTTGTCAAAGAAAATAACAGGGGGCGCTGTTCTCAATGTATTTATATTACTTGCTTTTTCTTTAAAATTTTAAATGGAACGATATATTTTTAATATCGTAATATTGAAGCACATAAAAAACTGAAGAGAATGAAGAAAACCGGAAGTTGCTACCTTTTTGCTTGACGAAGATATAGTCATACGAAGACTATCCAGAAAAATAAAAAAAAATATAAATTTATTTATTTATTGTGAGTAATAATTTAATTTTAATTTTAAGGGGGTTTCTAGATAGTGTATAGTTGGCTTTCACTTAAATTTTCATCATAATCTTCCATAAATTTCTTTATTTCAATCTTCTCACCGATTTTTTAATTCATTCCATATGTTACATTAGATTCTCCTTATATATGTTTTCAAATTCTCTAGCTATGTCTAAATTTAATGTCTTGCCTTTTTAGACATTGAAATAAAATAATAAATAATAATAATAATAATATATCTTTATTACATAACAGATATAGGTAGATCTAATTATAGGAAATCACCAAAAAGAATTTCCAGAACTTATGAACTAAGTAGACAATAACGAGAAAAAAAACAATATAATATAATGCATTAGTTATAACCAAATCATTTACTCATTAGTAACGAAAGGGTATAAAAATTGATTTCTAATTCACCCCCGCCTATAACATGAAAGTAAATAAAAGAACCTATTACAATACCTAAACATAAATAAGAAAATATATTGACCGAGTAATATAAAGGAAAAGAAAATATATTTAAATCAGAAAGTACAAAAAATAAAACAAAAAAAAACTTCAACTTAACAAATGTTCAAAGTGTTCACCTTCATTTTCAATACACATGTTTACTTGTCGATTAGTAGATAGCAGAGTTACTTCAATTTCGGAGTCAGCAATTGTTGTAATGGGCTTTTTGTGATAAACTATGTCTTTTATTCTGCCCCATAAATGAAAATCAGTACTATCTCGCAAGGCGAATAAAAGCTCAATAATGTCTTCTTTCTGGATAATTTAGGGAATATTTCAGGGAAGCAAGCATGCATTTACATTGCATTGAAATTACATTCTGATCATGTCATAATCTTCAACGTTAGAATATGATATTTTACAAACTTAATAATTATGTGCAGGTGTCCAAAAAGGCTTTATTTGCTAAATACGTACAAAAAGTTTAACTACAAGTGACACTAATATTTGTACATTTTAATTTTCATGGCCCACCTTGGAACTCTCATAATAATGTAATTTAGTATCACGGTGCATGCGATGTTTTGTATGATGAAAATTTAAAAAAAAAAGCAAACTACACTGTTCAGTATTATTATTATTTTATTTTATTGTTGAAAAGGACAAGAAATGATATTTAAAAAATAATGGCGAGAGAATTTGAAAACATTTAATAGGAGAATCTAAAGTAACATAAGCAATGAATTAAAAAATCGATAAAAAGATTGAAATGAATACATTTATGGAAGAGTATGATGAAAATTCAAGTGAAAACGGACTATACACTGTCTAGAGACTGTCTTAAAATAAAAATAAAATTATTACTCCCAATAAATAAATAAATTTATATTTAACAATTTTTATTTTTCTGGATTGTTTTCGTACGACTATATCTTTGTCAAGAAAAGAGGTAGCAACTTCCGGTTTACATCACTATTTTCAGCTTTTATGTGCTTCTATATTACAATATTAAAAATATACCGTTCCATTTAAAATTTTAAAGAAAAAACAAGTAATATACATAAATTGAGAACAGCGCCCCCTGTTACATTTTTTGACAACCAAGTAATTTCGTACTACATATCCCTCAATTCCATGTAAAATTCTCTATCTAATGAGCCCAGAAAAATTCAAATCCGTTGGGGCAATCGGAAATTATACCTACTTTTGTACGCAGACATACCACCCTCCCCGTCGTATGGGACTTAAATCAAAAATTTTCCAATGAAAATTGTATAAAAACGTCTAAAAATGTTGCTAGTAAAAATTTTAATGTATCTTAATCTAGAATTTTATGAAAAATTATCGAATTTTTAATTCATCTTGAGAATTGGGCCCCCTTGCGATCATTTTGGAAACTTAAAAATATTTTTGTTGAATTTCCTGTGGTCCATTTTACTATCAAGATTTTTTCCGCCAGGTTGTAAAATAAACGGTTGTCGAGATATGGCCGGTGGCCGAGCTTAAACAGACACCCGGTATATCCATAGGAGATTGTCAAGCAAGTCCTAGTAGCCTCACAACAAAACATCATCTGTAGATGGGAATTTTATTCAATAGCTATGCATAGTCAATATGATTACGTAGGGTAATATACAATATACACCGTGTTTCATGTAACTAGCACATTAGAAGTTTTTGTGCTTACAACGCGAATCTTTTCCAGAAGTTTTGCCTTCTCACATAATTGACCGCAATCTTTCAAGTTAAAATATTTTTAAACTCGTGCAACTTCCGGTTACACCGGAAGTAGGCGCCATCTTTGTTATTTTAAATGTGACACCCTATATTTTATTCGAGATTTGAATTGCTTATTTAAATAGAAGAACAGAGATACCGGGTTGGATTATGTCAAAGTCAACCGTTTCGGAGTTATTCAACTGTTTTCCATTTTTAGGGCACTTGAACGTAAATTTTAAAAGTTCTTTGTCTGAGACATGAAAAAAGATAAACAATTGAAATTTGTTCCTGAGATAGTCAAAGTATTGTCCTATTCGAATATCACCAGGTTTTGCAATAATATTACACAGGCTGTTCTCTAATTAATTTACAATTATACACATTTCAAATGCAAGAAACTCAATTTTTTCAAATGAAACACCCTGTATATTTTCGCCTTTTCTGAAGCAGAAAAAAATTGTCTTTCGATCCACTATTACATTCCCTATACCATTTTTTGCGACATTGGAATATGAACACAAAAAGAAATTGTACTAAGCCAGTAACAGGTGAAGAAAACAACGAAATTAATATTCTGGGATATAATTAATTACTACCGAAATTAATTAGAGGTAAGTTGTTAAAGGTTTTGTTCGATTTTGTTCGTGAGTCATTGTAACCATTGTACCATTGTAATTGTATTCCCTTGAAAATAGGTTTAGGCGCCGAAGTGCCGTTTTAGACATCCATAAGCATGAATTCATGCGTTAAACTGTTCACCACAATGGCATTATTTCTGTTTACGAGCAATGTGCACTGACTATTTAGTCTTAATCCTCTGTCGAAACCCTCCTATTTTTAGTTTACACTATATACAAAGAAATACAATTTACCACAGGCTGTATTTACAGGTTCGTACGCATACTAAAACATAAAGCATAAGAAAATGTCTACTCCACAATACCAACAAATAAAGCAAAAATCTGATTTTAAGCTACTATTAGCTCCGAAATAAGAACAGGTATTTGAAGAGATGTACTGCATAGATCTTTGTATTATAATATTCACAATAGTACTGAATATATAAACATATAAAGCATTGCTTAATATTATATAACTACCTTCAATGCTTGTTATATGTAACAGACAGTACATGCACATTCATAGATATTTAGCTAACGTATCTTTGTTTGATATTTAATATGCAAACACTTTTTTTTTACATACAAAGATAGCTATAGATAGCGTATGTGAGCTCATGTAAGTAAATAATTTATATTAAAAATTAAGACACATACAAAAGAATATTTTACACTAAACATTCAAAATTCACTGAAAACATCTATGCTAATTGTTTATAAATAATGAGTTATTTAATCTAATGCCTGACAATAACTTACAATTTACATTTCTTGATTTACATGAAGCTAAGAATTAAAAGTATATATTACTTGTATACATATGAGGAAAATTTGGCACACATCAAATAGATTCCCGGGATTAATGCAATAGAAAAATTACTACTACATAAACAATGTATATAATTTTGTTACATGCTATCTCTTGTGACAGGCTGATATAGTTATAATTTTAATTTTAATTAAACTAAATATTTTTTTGAATTGCCTAAATTACGAAATAACATTGCAGAGATATTTTATTGCAGCTGTTTCCAATAGTGTATTACGATATTTATTATTAATAATACTTGAATCTCTATCTAACAAATGTATACGAGAAACCACTATATTAAATATTTATAATTCGCTAATTTAAGTAGTATAAACATTTTGAATACAAGCCATCAGAGACTTTTTACTTTCTTATACGTATAGTATAAGGGAGTATTATGATGACGAAAATTTTTGACCTCGAGATTTTTGCAGATGTCCACGTTTTGATGTCCCCTGATATCGAAAAATTGGTTTTTAAAAAATCTCCCTCTCTCTGTATGTATGTGTGACCACAATAGATATCAATTCCAAATTTTGTATTTACGAGTATAATCTCCCTCTTGAGATGTGATTAGTTTTTCAGTTAAACCGGTAGACCGGAAGTAGTAGTTTACTTCATCGAATTTTGCCAATATTTCGTCAACTACTAAGTTTAAAAAAATTTATGAAGAATTGTATTCGAAATTAAATTTGAGAAAAATTTTATTATAAAAGTTTTTTGAAATTCCAACCGGAATACTTCATGCTCTTTAGACGGGTGCATTATGAGTATAAAAGTATTTAGAACTTAACTTTCAATATCTTTTGTATAAAAAAATTTCTAAATTCCGACCGGACACACCACTTTTACTCTTATCGAATAGCGATTTTTGCAAATATCTTGTAAATTATGCATTTCATATACATTTATCAAAATTACACATGTATTTAGAGCTACATTTGAAATAATTTTTGTATAGAAGAAATTTCAAAATTCGAACCGGAAGTAACACTTTTACTCTTAGCGAGTAGCACTTCCTTTCGAATATCTCGCCAAGTATTCATCCTATAGAGATTTATTAAGAGAATATAAGTAGTACAGTAGGATTTTGTTTATTTTTTCAGAAGATAAAAGTATTTAAATCTTAGTTTAGAACAACTTTTGTATAATTTGAAACGCATGCAAGTATAAGAAAGACGTGTGGTGGCCACACCTCATTTTTGTAGTAGGTACACTCCTAATTGAATTGTCTCACCAAGTGCTAAATGGAGTAGGAGAGGTCCCATCTTCAAACGAAAGATTTTTCAAACTTAACCCAACTCATTTCCTTTCCATAAATGTATAGTTATTACTCTCTCTTTTAAATTTAAATCTTATAAACAATTTCCCATTACAGTCTTTGCTTTTGAATTCATTTTCTATGTTAAAATGAAATTAACCAACTTGAATAAAAACAGTGCGTCATGTGATCATATAAGCAAAAGAAATTTTAATATATGGTGAAAATTGCATATTGCTTGATAAGTATGTACGTGTATGTATGTAACAGAAAACCTCAAAAAGTTTGTCATCTGATAAGTGATTTTAAGTAAATATGGAATTCTGATTTCAGAAATGTCACTGTTTTTTGTATCACATTTAGTTTTAGTGTTAAAAGTCATTTATTGTCTTGAAATGTGATATTGCTGCTTTGCAGTAAGAGGGAATTCGGGTTACGAGTAAGTTGACAATTGTTTAATCAGCCGGAATTGAGCCATCTAATACTGCTATATTCCCAATTGAATGAAAAAAGCTTCTTGCGCCTGGTTTATTCTTCGAAGAGACATGGAGATAAAAAGTTGAGAAAGTATTTCAAGAGGAAAGATGATCTGACCAACTGTAGTGATATCCCAGGATTGGCAGAACAGCTGGGGAGTGACTACAAGACTGAAGATTAAACTCTTTGTGGTTTCTTCTAAAATGAGCTTAAAGGCTGTAATAGTTCATAACGAAAAAATTGTACCTTCGATAACTGTGGCACATTTCGTTTCACTAAAAGAAAATTATAATGCAAACTTTTTTAGATAAAATCATATGTCATGAACACAGATGGGATGCGTGTAGTGACTTGAAGATATGTGGTATTCTTGTGTCATTCATGTGAATAGGACAGCAGAGCTAGCAATAAACACTACTTCCGATTCAAGTGAAAAGTGTGTAAAAAATATTACAAATTCTTTTTTAGTTGACCCACATAATGTTATTTTGCACCGCTGCACACTAAACTCGATATTAAGAAAAAGTTTGTTTAAGGTCTTAAACAAAAGTAGCACGTGTTTACAATGCAATACAAGCAAACTTCCACGTTTATCAAATACAAAGGTCCAGGAAGGCATCTTTATTGGTCCACAAATTATAAAGTTTCTGAAAGACCAAAACTTTGTATAGACAATGAATGACGTGGATGTTGTTGCATTGGATTTCAAGGAGGGATATCATAATGATCTTCCTAGGAAATGTAAAGGATGAACAGTTCTAAACAACAATGGAAACTATGTTAGATCATTTGAAAGGGGTGAGGTGTTAAATGAGCCTAAATCTGTCCCTCCTTTATTCTCAGTTCGATTACTTTTCGGAAAACGTTGGGCTCTTAGTGAAAAAATAGGAGAGAGGTTTCACCAAAACATCGAGGAGGCAGAAAGTAGATGCCAGAGGATGTAGGATGTATCAATGATAGCCGGCCGCTGCTGGTGTTTGAAAAGAGGTGGTAAACATAGAGCAGTCAGACGCTGGATGGCCAAGAGGTCATTCCAATGGGACATCTAGGACTGCTCACATTAAGGTGATAGCATTATCTGGTGTTGTTTTACATATACATTGCCTTCTTGGTTCTTTGCACACACTTTGTTGCTAGAACACAGAAATCACGACGTCAGCATCTACATGAACAAAGAGATTCTGATTCGACCTCAGGTACTGACATTTATATAGATGAAATTTCCGTTTATTTGACCTCCACTCACTAAAAAAAATAACAGAATACAATATCGTGGACAGTTTGTAAAATACTATCATATTTCTCTGTTAATATCTAAAACTTATTTAAAGTTTTTCATTACTTCATCATTATATACCTATTTATATATAATACTATTTAAACTCTAATGAGTAAAATAAGACCAATGCGTTTTTCTGTAACAACAAAATTTATTAATCTTAGACAAATTGTTCATAAAAAGTTTTTCCACTTTTGTTTTACATAAAAATTTAATCCACTCACCTGTAACAACAAAAAAACAACATTTAAAGTCTCTATTTCAGGTTTAGATTTCTTTTAATAGTATTATATTTAGTTTTTTAAAATCTCTCTGTCAAACATGACATTTCTGAAATTCTATGGTTACTATAAATTAATTAAGAAAAGCTATAATACTATTATAATGATTTTCTTTTGCATATATAATAATATACATACATATATCATTATATGCAAGATATATCTTATTCAGGTGTACCTATTGGGAGAAAAGTAATACGTTGAAAGAGAAAGCGGAATCGTGCTCAGCAACCCAAAATTAGCTAATGTTGCAATTCACACCACACCCTGCAAAAAAATTAAAGGCTGTGAAGTGTGATTTTTAAAATTATTGCCAATAATTCTTTAAACTGCGCTTAGGGGATTATAATATCAAATTCGACAATTATGTTGGATTAACGGACGAACAGAAGTTGTATACATATACACATTCTTATAAAATTAATAGTTATATAAAAAATATGACAAATGATAACATAAAATAAAACAAAACCATAAAAATCTAAATATTGCTTGTTAAAAACGACAGTAAGTACTTACATAAATTACAAATCTATCTACCAAATATTGTGTGAATTGTCTCTTAAAAGTGATTATAACAGATAATTGTAAATCTTTGAACAGCTTTTTAATGCTGTTAAAATATGAGTGGGTATTATACATGTTTGTCTTTATGTTTACAGTGTTAAGTCTAAGGTGTGATATGCTTATTTAAATAAATATGTTATTTTGTACGGTATAAGATATGTAATAAATATTGTTGAAAAATATAATCGATGTAACATGGAAATACAAAAATTCGAAATGCAAAACGCATACTTGATTGCATTCTATACAAGTTATATTATGGAACTATATGACGATGCAACTCAAAAAATAATCCATATATCATGCTTGACTGTAACCTAATAAATAAAAGATAACATATTTCCTAACCCTAAGAGTGCAATTTGTCTGGAGCGTATAATACCTAAAAACTTAACAAATGCCATTTGTTGAGCAGCTTTATAACAGATTAATTCTTAAAATACCCTATTATTTGATATAATAAAATACAGTCAAGTATAAAATTAGAAAATACAGTCTTATTCAAAATCTATTTGCGGTTTCAAAAGTATAATGTGTCTGTAATTGATTAACGCATCGTATTTGAGCGATTTATATGTTTTCCAATTTCTAGCCCTGCTTGAATTCAAATTAATCAATATTAACATTATATCTTATAAACACAGTTTATCTGGCTTTTAGCAGTGATTTTGAAAATTAGTTGGGAGTAAGCATGACTATATGATTATAAAATGATGTTTATTTTGTAAATTAAATATTTAGGCACGACTCTGGTGGTAGAACAAATGAAGGCACATGTTTTTAAGTTGCCAATTTAGTAACATGAAAATTTCGTAATCGCAGTGCACAAATTTCCGTTACTGCACTAAATTATCTGACATACTCTATGTTTGTTTCACCAATATTTGATTATCTGACTGAAAACATCAAGAAATGATCGTCAACGAAAATAATTACGGATACAGCTGATGATAGCTGATCTTTGGAATCACTACATAATAAATATTATTGATATCAATGGCAGGGAAATCTTCAAGTCGATGAAGTGCTAACAATATACATTCAGCTTTTAAGCGGTATATAAAATAATTAATAGACTTTGATATGAGAATTAATTAATAAAAAACTAACATACTATATATTTCTAGATCTTGTGTTAAACGTCCAATGTATTTTTTTAATTTTCCTATCTTCACAAATTTATGTACTACTTATTACTAATAGAAGTACAGTCTACAATATTAAATGTTTAATTTTATTAAAAAATCACATACAATAGAGAGAGAGAGAGAGAGAGGAGAAAGAGAGAAGAGTGCTTGCTGTTCCAAAATCGTTGCGATTATTGAACGCATTTTAGTTTTCCCGTCTATGTAGTCTTTCGTCGGATGTTCAGTGTATAAATAGGGAGCCGCTCTCAGATATCAGATTACACCATTATTCCGCTGCAACCACCCTTACCTGCCAGCTTGACTACCTACCTCACCTTTTTATATTTCGGATGTTCACTTCGAAGTCCCAGACTATTCGCAAATTGTAGCCAACAATAAGTACATGTAAAAATATGTAGTTTGCCAAATCTGCAATTATATACCAATGTATCCGCCAGGTTTCTATAGTTATGCACTTCGTACAATATTATTAAGAAGAATTACATATGCATGGATACATAGTATTGTAGATCCTCGGTTTCCCGGTTATTAATAAAAATTCTGTTCCTTTTCATACACTTGTTTTGAATAAATTAAATGCCCTGGTGATAGATACTTTTTCATTTGATCTTGGCATAGAACAAATATAATTAGGATATAACAATAATTATGAATGCTAACAATAACACCTCAACATCTTCCTATAATTATTTAAGGTGTTATCGATAAAAATACAGCCTATATTAGCGGGAGTTATGTAACTATATGATGATAATGGATAGAAATTAAGCAAAACTGGAAAGACATCAGAAACAGAACAGTAGAGACAATTACAAATTATGAACAAAATTGAATTGAAAATAAAGGAAGATGTTGGAAAAACAGTTAAAAGCAATAAACGGACACTACATAAAAGGGAGACCAGAAATTTCTACCAAGGCAGCGGAAAAACAAGGCAGAGCAAGAATACTAAAATGATTTGCGGTAGACATGAAGATGGGCTACTGCTAGGAGATACAAAAGACACATTATGTCTATGGGCGCAGTACTTTACTACAAAGGAAGAACAACCCCAATAAAACGATACCAATAAGAATTCACCAAATAGGAAGTAATAAATATAGACCGGACGTACCAGGTTGAAATTACGACGGAGCAAAGAAATAATGTAAACATCACGCAGTTACTGAATAGCACTATTCATATGGTGAACTGCAACATCTGTTGCTGTCGCGAAAACGGCAGCAAAAATGTAGATTTACAGCTAAATTCTTTTCCTCCTCGGCGTAGGTAGAAGCGTGAGGGCTTTTTAAAATTTCTTATATTTCGTAATATAAATAAAGTACGGAAAGTTTACCCGATTTGAACTACAAAATGAACAAATAATAACGTATTTTGTATTTTATAGATCACCATCCACTTGTTATCCAATTATATAAATAAAATTAAACACTTTTTATAAATAGAAAATTTCAAAAGTGCGCCCGTGGGCGATGAGTCATAAACCTCTTGCGTCCGGTCTATAGTAATAAAGGAGCCACTAGACAATTCTGTTCAAAACTACTTGCTCAAAACAATATACAGGAAAGATGATAGACTTTATCCAACAATACAGTCTATAAATAATAAATAAACAGGAAAATAGGATGTCTGCAAACAACAACAAGTAATACCACATTTTACCAAAGATCCTTTTGTTACTTAGGACGGAAACTATACAAGAAGATTTTACCTGAAATATAAATTATTAAAACAATAAAAACATACGTAATGCTCTTAAGAAACTTTATTTTTATTAACTTAGAGGCGTTAACAGGGATGTTTTAAGGACGCAAGTTACTTCTTAATGAAATAGTTATAGTTATAGTTAGTCATAGTTAGCTATAGTTAGTTATAGTTAGTTATAGTTATAGTTAGTTATAGTTAGTTATAGTTAGTTATAGTTAGTTATAGTTAGTTATAGTTAGTTATAGTTAGTTATAGTTAGTTATAGTTAGTTATAGTTAGTTATAGTCAGTTATAGTTAGTTATAGTTAGTTTTAGTAACGTACGCAAAATATGTATTCATATTAGGTTACTGCATTTCTTAGAATTTATAATGTAATTGCACATACAGGTGGCCAACGCCTAGGTGCACATGTATTTTGCTTTATATAAATAAATAAATAAATAATCCTAAAACAAGGAGGAGTAGAACTACACAAAAGCTTGCCTCACTTAGTACTAAGGATATAGAGATAGAGGGAAAACAAAATACCGGAACATCTTATGTCCGATCTCCAAGAAAGGACACAACAGTTTCTACTGATTAAAAGATTAATTGCCTTACTTGAGTCACAAAGTAGTAGCACAAATCATAACAGAAAGAGTAAAGAGATACGCGTATGAAATAATATGAGAATATCAAGGGTGTTTCAAGACAGGAAGATAACAGCAGGCCAAATATTCATATTAGAGATGCTGCAAAATAACAGTTATAAGCAAAGTCTAGGTTAAATATGCTTTTCATTGATTTTAAACAGACAGACAACCCAATTTCTCGAAAAAAATTAAAATACATTAGCAAAATTAGAAATGCCACATAAACTGATAAACTTAATAAAAATGCAACTCTCGGACTCAGACAGTAAAATTTTAGTAGATAGAAGGTTGTCGAAACAAATTACAACCAATAGAGGATTAAGATAAGAAGAACCGCTCTCGACTGACCTATTTAATCTGGTGCTGGAAGGAGTTTTGAGGGAAAGGAAAATCCAAACAAACGGCCTAATATTGCACAACAAAGTACAATATTACATACGTATATGAGGTGACCCTATTATCCAGGTCAAAAAGGAAACAGGAGCAAGAAAGACGGATTACAGGTTAAGGAGGAGAAAACAAAATATATGGAAATGAGATCAGAAGTTACACATGAAATATATATACTAGATACTAATCAAGTCAAAAGGACTATAAATCCCAAAGAGTGAGGCAGATAGATTATTTGGATGTGACAGTAACCAGTAAAGGTCAGGAAAGAAAGGCATTGACAAACGGATCGTAAGAGAGAATAGAGCAGTTGATGATTTAACAAGAATACTGAGAGAAAGAAAACGTATATAGAGCAGCTAAGATATAAACATATGAAATAATAATAATCCGACCAGCGTTACTATGGGCAAGTAAAACATGAACAAAACAAAAGAAGACAAAGAAACACTTAAAATCTGGGAAAGGAGAGTACTTAGAATAATTTTTGAATGACTCAAGGAGCAAGACCACAAATAGTGAAGAAAAACAAACATAAAGTTAGATGAAATGTATTGAAAACAAAATATAACACAAATAATTTGATCAAGAAGGGCTAAATATTGGGTCATATCACTCGGATGCCAGAGCAAAGAATTGTGAGCCAAGCATTACACGGAAAAGAAGGTGATAAATGAATGTCATCCATGGAAAAAGTAGCTACAAGATGTGGTAAATGGTATGGAGAAGGAAGGAGTTGACGACTGCAGAGACAGAGTGAGGGACTAGAAAAGGTCGAAAGGAAAATAGTGCAAAAAATAAAAGGCAAGGTCCAAAAAAACTATAGAGCTGTTATATACAGGGTGAGGCATTTATCTTGAGACGACTGAATATCTCGCCAGCAAGACGTTTTTGAAAAAAAGTTTCAGACAGAAGTTAGTTGATTCAGAGGAGGAAGTGCAACGGCAATGCTTATTTTTCATTAGGTGGATGGGTTCAAGGTTATTCCCAGGTCACCTTCGTTCTTTGACATGGAAACCTATATTTTTCTCCTCAGTTCCGCAATCTACGGGGAAAAACACTTTTGTTCGAAAAATTATTCTGTTGGACTTTATTTCTTGAGATATTCAACTTTGAAATTTGTTTAAGCTACATAGGAATTTCAAGATAAATGCCTCACCTGTATACAACTATAATAGTTTATTTGTAGTAAGACAGGTTTTGCAATTTTTGTGTTTGTTTTTTTTTACCAGCTTAAATCCTTGTTACATTTTTTATATTTTTTATCAGTTACGGAATCTACGGAAAAAAACAACTTTTGTTTGAAAAATTCAATCAATATCAATGTCAAACCAGAACTCAAGACTGCCCTTGTCTGTTATCGTATTATTTTTATATTGTAACGAATACTCGAAATGATCACGTTAGACGAGCAATTAACGAACTTTATGAAAATGTACGTTCCCAGTTCACTCATCCTCGTTTACAGTTCTAGTTCTTCATTCCATTTAAAGCTAATATGGAAGAATTACCAGTCGCAGTAAAAATTGAAATGATTTTAATTTATGATGAATCCGGATGAGATGTTGATCGAGCAATCCGTTTATACGCTGAACGATTCCTCGAAAGAGAAACTCCTTCGCGTAGTTCTTTCTATCGTGTTGTGAAACAATTTTCAGATGAGGGAAGTATACAACCGAAAAAAAGAGAACGCCAACGATCAGTAACTGGTGCAGACAATGCAATCGCCGTGTTAGCAGCAGTCGCTCACGATCCTCATATTAGTTCTCGCGCGATTTCTAGAGATTCTGGAATATCTCAGATAATTGTTCTGAGGATCCTGGAGTGTCATAAATTTCATCCATATCATGTGTCACTACATCAAGATCTCTATGGAGATGACTTTAGAAATCGAGTGATATGCTGTCAATGGGCAAGTGGTAGAATCGAAATGGATAATAATTTCTCTCTTCGCGCCTTATTTTCCGATGAATCGGGTTTCACTCATGGGGAGTTGAATCGGCACAACATGCATTATTGGTCTGTAGAAAATACACACTGGTTATGCGGAGTTGAGCATCAACTCATTGGACTGTCAATGTTTGGTGTGGAATCTTGGGTGGCAAACTGATAGATCCCTATTATGTTGACAGTACATTAGATGGACAGAAATATAGAAATTTTTTGGAGCAAGACTTACCGCTATTGCTGGATGAAGTAAACTTGTAAGTAAGACAAAACATGTTGTTTCAGCATGATGGGTGCCCGGACCATTTTCACGGATTGCACGACAAATATTAGATGGCGATTAAAATACTCGTTGGATCGGAAGGGCAGTCGAATTAATTGGCCTGCGAGATCACCAGAACTTACTTCTGTGGAATTTTTCCTATGGGGTTACCTTAAGGAAAAGACGCAGACGCAGACGCAACCAACAACTCGAGAGGACATGAAGGAACATATTCGAAATGCCTGTAGCAATATTAAGAGAGAGACTGTTGAGTGCGCATCAATCTTTTATAAAGCGAATTAATAAGTGATCGAAGTCGAAGGTCATCATTTTGAGCATCTGTTATAAACGCTTGCAGCGTTGTGTGAAGCTTTGAATACGGTTTGACATTGATATTGACTTACGAATCCTATGTAGTGTAAATGCATTTCTAAGTTGAATATAAATAAAGAAAATACGGAAGAAATAAAGGTCTAATAGAACAATTTTTCGAACAAAAGTTGTTTCTTTTCTTCCGTAGATTGCAAAACCGATGAGAAAAATATAAGTTTCCATTTGAGAAAACAAAGTTAACCTAGAAATAACCTTCAACCCATCCACCTAATAGAAAATAAGCATTGCCGTTACATTTCCGTCTCTGAATCAAATAACTTTTGTCTAAAACATTTTTTTTTTAAAAACGTCTTGCTGGCGAGATATCCAGTCGTCTCAAGATAAATGCCTCACCCTGTATATAAACACGAATAAATTACTAAACTTTCAGGTTTGTAGTTAATATTGGGTTTAAAGACATTAATGCAAAGAGTTTCAATAACCTGTTAGTCAAATTAGTTTTATATATATATATATATATATATGTATTGAAAAATTCAAAAGATTCTTGGTAGTAGTGGCATACAATGAAGTAAAAGTAATAACAATATGACAACTGGTTGTCTATTAGAAAACAACTAATTGACAACCAGTTGTCATATTGTTATTACTTTTACTTCATTGTATGCCACTACTACCAAGAATCTTTTGAATTTTTCAATACATTTGTATATTTGGCAAAGAATTGTAATATATTTTATATACAGTAATGTCCGGTTATTACGAACCGGGTTATAGCAAACTTTCGGTTATAACGAACCAGTTTGAAAAGTACGAACCAAGGTTCCATAAGAAACGTGTTAATTGTTTTCGCATATAACGAACCCGCTTATAACAAACTTTCGGATATAACGAACCTTATTTTCCAGTTTGTATGTAAAAAGTTTTCGGTTATAACGAACTTATATTTAGAAAACAAGGGACTTCCCCGAGTATCTCGCCAAAAATGCAGTAGTCGATTCTAGCAGTTTGTGCAAGCAGTCGACGTCGAGTCATCAATCTGTGATTACGCTGATTCTCAAACGTGATTTTAAGACTATGAGTGACGCAGTTGCGAAGAAAAAACGTAAATCTTTTACATTGAAAAGTAAACATGATATTGTGAAACGATTGCAACGAGGTGTCAAACAAAGCGAAATTTGTACTGAAATGGGACTAAGTAAATCAACGGTAATAAAAAACTAAATTCAGGATAATGCATGTATGTATTAAACAAAAACTTCATTGTAGGTTGCTACAATTTGGAAGCAAAGGCAAACCATATTGAAGAGTTTCGAACAAGTACGAAACTCAAATGTGAAAAAAATCAAAAAACCTACTAAGCACGAAATTGATCAAGGACTTTTGAAATGGTTTTCTCAGCAAAGAAGTAAAAATGTAACTATAAGCGGTGCCGTGTTGCAATCTAAAGCTGAAGATCTTGGGAGTAAATTGTAAAATTTAGTAGAAGTTGGATCGAAAGGTTTAAACGAAGACACAACATCAGCAGCGGAAAAATTGTTGGAGAGGCAGCCTCAGTTAATATGGATGTAGTGAATGACTGGTTGGAAAATAAGTGGCCAATAATTAGAGAAAACTTTGGAGATGAGGACATTTTTAACGGCGATGAAACGGGGTTGTTTTATAAGCTCACACCAGACAAGACATTAAGATTCAAAGGGGAGACCTGTACAGGCGGAAAGTTATCTAGAGAAAGAATTACCGTCTTGGTTGTTGCAAATTTATTGGGGACAGAGAAAAGAAAATTATTGGTGATCGGAAAGGCCAAAAACCCCCGATGTTTCAAAAATGTGGTACGATTACCAGTCAATTATAAATGTAACAGAAGAGCTTGGATGACCTCCGAAATTTTTACAAACGAACTACGAGAATGGGATGATGAATTACGTCGTAAGAAACGAAAAATCTTATTACTAGTGGACAATTGCCCGGCTCATCCGGATGTAAAAAATTTGGAGTGCATTAAGTTGGTGTTTATGCCTGCGAATACAAGTTCGAAATTGCAGCCCATGGACCAGGGTGTCATCCATAGCTTAAAAAGCAATTACCGACGGTTCCTACTCTCGAAAACTATAAATTCTATTGATAATGATCAAACTAACTTCACTGTGAGTCTCTTGGATGCAATTAACTTCATCCATATGGCATGGCAAAAAGTGTCAAAGCAGACAATCGCTAATTGTTTTCGACACGGCGGATTTATCAGGCGTGAGGATGAATTTGACTCAGATGACAATCTACCATTAGTCGAATGGCTCACAAAAAATCAAGAAGAAAGTGTTAACGATGTTCAAGATGAACTCACTCTTGGTGAATATGATTTTAATGAATACGTTCACGTTGATGACAACCTTGTAAATGTGGAATTTTTGGATGATGATGCCATTGTAGCTTCTGTGTCTTCTGCAGCTAATCAGACTGACGATGAGAACGAAGAAGATGAGAACGAAGAGAAGGAAACCAAAAATAACGAAGTACCACTAGTTCCAACCACTTCAAATGCAATCCAAAATATTGAAGTCGTTCGTCATTTTCTTCAAACGCGGAATACTCCGCAACATATTCTTAATAAGCTAAGCGAAGTGGAAGTGCACATCAGAGAGATTAATCTTGCCAAAAAAAAAACAAACTAAAATAAATACGTTTTTTTAGTACATAATTAATATTTTCAAGTTGTTTCAGACATGTCATGTTTGCAATGTATTTTGTTATATGAAAAAAGAATAAAAATTGACTCCCTCAAAATAGTGGTGTTTTTTCAAAATCATCACTTATAATGAACTTCGGTTATAACGAACCTTTTTTGCCGGTCCCTTGGAGTTCGCTATAACCGGACATTACTGTATATATATATATATATATATATATATATATATATATATATATATATATATATATATGTATATATATATAACGTTGGTTTGATCAAATTTTATGGAGTGGCCAGTAGTATAAATATGTGTTACTAATATACATGCATTTTGTTTATTTCGAGCATCACTTTTATGTTATGTATTACGTTCTTTGATTTTTTGTATAACTTTTTCAATTATAACATTCTAAACGGTAGACCACATTACTGCTATATGTTTTGTCTAATACATTTTCAAGTGGTGTTTCCAGATTTTTTACTCCACTTAAATTATATTCTATATTTGGATAGTAAAGTCGTGCTTAAATTGGATGAAAGATTCAATAATTGGAGCAATAAGTGCTATGGAGGAGTACATCTTCAGTGAGGCACCTGTATCTAGTGATTTCAACGAAGCGTTGAAATATTCTATAAAAAGTGAAAATTACGTCAACAAATAACCAACATCGACAAACAAAAATCAAAACATTGGAAGGCTCCCTAATAGAGACTCGATATTTTATGTGGCATTAACCCCTGATTTGTAGGAATTCCTAAGATTTTTAAGTTTTTTCGTCGGCTGCGTCTTCCTGCGGTACCTATCTTTTAAAATACTGTTGGCGTGATGTCTAAATGTATATGAGAGTATCGAGTAACATACTGACATTAATGGCTATATATTGCCTAGGGATTATAAAATACTTTGTTTTGGTTATTACATATATACATATATAAACTATTTTGGGTTTCTTACTACCAAACGCGCCATTTCAGTCGTTAGATTTTATGTCGGCGACAATACGCCATCGCATCTTACACTCTTTTGCCAACATTATTTATAATTATTTAAATATGGCTTTTATTGTGAAAACGACATGCATGTGCAACTCCTCTTTCAAGATTAATAAACTAAGTTCACACAATTCGCCAAATAACGCCGGGCACATAACACGACCTTACACGTGTCATAAATCACAATCAATGATTTTATTTTCGAATAATATACGAGGGCTCTTTACGCTGAGCCTGGTAAACTAAAACACAATTTATTTACAAAAAACATTTATTTATAATTTTTTTTCCTCCACAGTCAATGCATTTTTCCATCCGTAAAAATCAATCTTGAAAACATTTTCTCCAATCTTCTAGCCGTAGTTTGTTTATTTCATTTTTAAAGCCATCAATCGCTTCTTCGGCCGATGTAAAACGTAAACCCCGTAATTTATCCTTTACCCGCAGAAATAAGAGGAAGTCATTAGGTGCTAGGTCTGGACTATACGATGAATGACCCATTATTTTTATATTTAGGGCATTCAAATACGCAGTTGTTCGAGCGGCGGTATGCGGCCAAGCGTTATCTTGATGCAAGATGATCTTTCCTCTCGGACGCTTTTTCGCGAATATTTTGAAGAACCTGAGGCTAACAAACTGTAAGACCCAAACTGTCGATGTTACTCTGCACCATCTCATACAGTCTTCTTTTTGAATTGAAGTCAAGTTTTGAGGAATCCATCGAAAACAAAGCTTACGGACCTTCAAGTGTGTAAAATAATGTTAATTGCTTTCACACCAATGTTTAAAGTTGCTTGAATGCTTCTGACACAATCATATATGTTTCGAATAGAGCAATATTTTTTCTGTAACTGCCGTTTTGGACTTTGGAGCTCGAAAACTGTCATTTAAGAAAAGTCGACCGCGTTGAAATTCTTTGTACCACTGATTTACGGTAGCGAAGCAACACGACTTAATACCAAACACTCGATTAATTTCTCAAAACATTCTTTACGACTTAAGCCACGATTAAAATTGTAAAAAATCACCGCTCGATAATGTTCCTTGTTCAGTTGCATGATTTATTGGCGAAAGGAGTACTTTAAACTAATGTAACTTACAAACAATCAGGTGTATTTGACAAGTGTCACTATAACAAAACTTGTAAACAACTACTTGAAATTGTCATACAAAATTTGTAACGAAATATCATCGCCTACTATATAGGCTCAGCGGAAAGAGATCTCTCGTATAGGTGTCTGTAATTGATTTACGCATAATGATATAGCTATTAAATCGGCGACTTGGAAAGCTTTACTACAGTTGTTCTACCACCAGAGTTGCGCCTCAAGATTTATTTTACAAAATATACATATGATTATATATTATATATATTATAACATTGTCAATATTATGAAATAGCATTTAAAACCTATAATTTTAATATCATATTATGTTAAAGTTGATTAGTTTATGTCAATAATTTTTTAAACAATTGCTAGAAAACCTTTTAAACTGAGCTTATAGTATTATAATGTCATCAATTCAAGCAGAGGAAAAAACAGTTAAACGTAAAATCCGCTAAAATGCAAGTGGGCAATCAGCAAATCAATTACAAAGACCCGCTAACGACATACATGATTCTTTAAATAATCTGTAAGTTAATTTTACATGCTATTCTGCTTGACAGTCAATATTTATATAATATTTATATTTTTCACCTTACTTTGTATAATTTGCGTTACATTTTCAAGGTAATACCAAATAATAGTAATAACAATATATATTTCGCACTTACTTTTTCGTTTCTCTTACTGATTACTTCTTTGACCCTTTAATTTTTTTAAAGCACTTCATTATTACTGTTGCACACGTCTTGATTTCATCTTTCTTATAATCTAAGTTTCCATGAGTACATTATTATAGGCAGTAAAACTTGGTTATATAAACTGATTGAGAAAACTTAAGGATATTGTAAAATTCTGGGTAAATAGTGATCATATTGGCATAACTTATATACATATAGATTTCTTAAAGATTATACCAATAAAAAACTGACTGTTTTTCTACTTTATTGCTTTATTAAAATAAACTTAGCAGATGTGATTATATTTTTGTTTAACTACTTCTTTCCAGTTTGTCGAATTGCAAACTGTATATCAAGCAGTATCAATGCTATTATAGTGTAACGAAATGTGTTTACATTAAATAAAACGAATTGAGTTCTCTCGGCGCGATAAAAACGAAATTGTCACACGCACAAAAAAGACCATAAATTATCTCTCGGCCGGTAAATATCGTAAAGCGGTGAGTCATACACATACGCATGGTACTGTATCGAAAGCGGAGACAAATGTCTGGAATATTCTTCAACACATCGAGAGAAGTATGGAATTTAGAGGAATGCTCTAGTAATCTTCACATACGTATATAAGGCGGCATGATTCAATACGGCGGTCATTACGGAAGTAATCGCGGGGACATTACGGGATTCATTCATTGCGGGCGGAGTAGTTCGGGAAAGTCCTTACGTAGTGGTAGCGTGGAAATAAATATAGTAGTGCCGTTTTATATAAATAGTGTGATATAAATAAATACGGACAGAGATATTAGTAATAGACAGAAATAAATACCTGTGATAATTAAATTAGTAGTAGTTTAAGTGTGTTAAGTTAGTTTTATGTTTTTATATTGTTATATAATTTTAAGTATATAAATATACAGACTGTTTTAAATAAATAATTGCACGAGTTGTTTATTGGAACCCGAAAACGTTACAATAGGTACCTATTTTATTTTATTTTTCTTGCGTATTCTTGTAAAATCTGCGGCATATTCTTCTTTTCCCTTCATGTTGTTGGTATTTCGTGGCATTATTCCTCTGAGTTTCTATCTGTTGTTAGTATGGGTGTACTTTTGTACCCGCCTGCGTAGTTTTTCTATAGTTTGGCTATAAATTACGGGCCTTCTTATCTTCATTATGTGTAAAGGGCATTTCTTCTTCTAAGAGAATTTCAAAGTTTTCCTTGTCGAAAATCGCCTTTATTATCCTAGCTTTTGCAGTTTCTTTATTGACAGTATTTCGATAATTGGTGCGCGCATTGGGTAAAATTCAAACCTCTACTTTTGCGATTTTGATGCTTTTTGAAGTGTAATTGAAGTGTAAACTTCTTTGGGCGCGTTGCGTTGATTGTGGGCACTAAACAAGACTGAACCGTCACGCTCGGCTATGTAACGCTCGTTCGGGTAAGTCGGCTCGAGTCGACTAAGGAAACGAGATAAATATATCATATAGAGGTATTTAATTTCAATTAAATTGAAATTTAAATGAATAAATAAATTCATGCCCCCGAGCAGCATTTACTATAATTTGTATACCAATGCAAAACAGAGACGTTGAGAATATAGCATTGCTTTAATTGCTCATTATATACGAATTTATAAGCATTTAATTCTTTTCTGTTACACAGGATGGATGAAGAAAATGAAATCGATGACAAATTAAAACGAAAAAGGGAATTGTCTAATGCGCGCGTGAAGAAATATCGTCAAAAGAAGCACAATAAATCTCAGCAACTGAATTCGTCGATGCAGGATGACCCTAATGTAATAAAAAAGTTGGATTTCGTATTATTAACCTCGCCTTGATGAAGTTTTCACTTCTGCCGTGTGGTTTTAAGCACACCCATTTTCTTGTTTGGTAGCACATGTAATATCGATATGTGTCTATTGAAGGTTAATTTGTTACATGAGGTAGTGTCAAGCTCTGCCATGTATTCTAACCAATACGCATATCTGGAGTCAGTTATGGGAGCAGCCCAGAATTAAGTTTTGGATTTATTTTACCAACGATGGTCAATTCAACTTTGAGACTACGTTCATACTATTATTTACATGCTGCTTTGTGTATTCTTTACTTCTGTTTGAAGAAATGTAGTATACTATCAGAGAGAATTCTTCGAAATTCACCACAAGTATGACCTTCAAACTTGAAGCAAGGTATCTTACCTGCGATAGTATAAGGTTTATATGTATTTAATCACTTATATATTCGAGTTTATTGTCCTCTTGAGATTAGTTTTAGAATCCTTATTGCATAATTTTAGATTTCATATCAAATCTTTTTTATACTGAAGTTATGCCTAAGCACCTTCATGATTTTGCAGCTGATAGTATTGTCTTGTAACGTCTAAAGTTGAAACTTACTAACGAGGATCATGATGATATTTCATCCATTTTGAACACGAAACAAAATAATATAAAAAATAATTCTTGATTTCTGGGTTGTAAGCATGACGTCTTTATGGTTATCACAGAAGCAGCAACAACCCTAAAGATGATCCTTAAGATACTGAACGAAACGTTGAGAGCAGAAATAGACATTTCCTATTTAAGATAACGCGGTTTCTGGGCGAAATCATTACGGTAAATAAGACATCACCGTCGCAATTTAAAAAGTCGTCATTGGAGAGAATTGAGTGGTGCCACAAGACTTCATCCTTTCGAAGATAATTCGAAACTTTCTATAAAGCAAGAATATTTTAAAATATTTATGAGCAAATTTTGGTTGTTTTTTTTTTGTTGATTAAAATAGTATTAGTAAGTGTAGTATTTTAAAACCTATTAACCTTTGGAATTTTTTGCTATATTGCACTATGAGTCCCATAGGTTCAATAGTGAGGATCAGATGGAGCGCATCCAGTGCAAAGCAAATCGAAGTACTTCGGTGGACATTTAAAAAAAAACAAGCAAGCGGTTGAATGCTCTCATCTGCCAGGTTTAAATGTCACATGCGCTTTTTATGTTTGAATAGGTATTAATCTTAAACAGTCTTATTACTAAATGAATTTAGTTCATACTAAGCTTCTGTCATCGTCATACTAAAGAATTAATAAACTATTTAAATGCCAAGCTAAGACTGGTTGCAAACTTCTTCGAGTTGCATACTTATAATTGTAGTTGATGAATTTTTACTTCATTCATAACTTTATAGTACTTACGGCATCCGGTTCGAATCGCAGGACGGGTGATGAAATAATAGTTTATTCGTTTGGAGTTACCTTTCTGGTTGCCTTGCTTGTAGGGATATAAGTTACAGTTATTCCCATCTAACGGCGTCGAAGAGAAGTAACAAACTACATAGTATTTCAGGCATACTGGGAAGTAGTCTTTATAATCTTATTTTAGTAAACTGCGCTTATGAAAAATAAATTTTACGTGAGATAAAAAATGAGACGCCTCATTTAAAGTCAGCAAAAGTTATTTTATAAATTCATGTATTATATTGTTCTTTCTAGGTACGTTCAAAATTAACCAAAACAAATAATTTCTGCTGAACATATCCCACCTCAACCTATTGATAGTGCTACTGCATTCATTTTATAGGCGTCGACTATTCCCTAACAATACTAAAATAATCGTACTGCATTTTCTTCAATTACAGAACTGTTTCAATGTTGAAGTCGTTTTTTTAATTGCCTTAAGAGAAATACTAAAAAACAAAAAAATATGTTCTCAAAAATTACTTTTATTGGGAAAACATTACATATGCACATTTGCATATACGTATCCAGTAAAAATTCTACATATTCTAAAAATAAAAGAGCGCCAACCAAATTCAACAATATTCACATGTCACAGAGATTTGTTCTGTATTTTTAGGACACCATTGCATTTCAGTAGCTTTAACATATTTGACACCAGTGATTGACAGGTCAAGCGGCCAGCCGCCTCTTGACAACTGTTTCCGTTTACAACACAGACTACAATTGACTATTTATTTCGGCTTTGCGGGTAAGCTTTACTAAAATGCATGTTATTTTTCAATGATTTTAAAATGCAAGGAATACTTTCTTTTACGAAACAACGACTAAATCTGTCGATTATACGTTTTTGTACGTATGCCATTTAATTTTGAAAAAATATGCATTAATGAAAAATGTTTCTTAGTATTTTCATGATAATAATTATAAATTTACAATTTTGTGATAGTGTCATTGTCCAATGTACCATATTTCACGATAAAAATTCGGGAATAGTAAAATTGGTAGTGAAAATTCTTGATGATTAAACTAGATAACTTTACTCTGGTCCCGTTATTAGCATTTCTGATACTAATTATTATAGAATTATAATAATATGTAGTGGTAAATAAGCAGATTTTTCTAAAAGTTAATGTCAAATATTTATATTGCAAGTAAAATTGATCTTCTTGTACTTTCTCGTAATTTCAATAAAATTATTTTACTAAATGTACTTATACGTCAGGGATGCTGATGAGGTCATACTTACGAACATTTCTCCTCGTACCTAGTATAAGGAAGTATTGTGATGATGAAAATTTTCGACCTCGAGACTTTTGCAGATGTCTACATTTTGAACTCCCCTGATACCGAAACAGTGGTTTTTAAAATATGTCTCTGTATGTGTCTGTGTGTGTGTCCGTGTGTCCGTGTGTGTGTGACCACGATAGCGGTCAAACCGCTATAGGTAGCAATTCCAAATTTTGTATTGACGAATATAATCTACCTGTTGAGAACTGATTAGATTTTCAGTAAAATCGGCACACCGGAAGTAGTAGTTTACTTCAGTAAAAAAATCAAATTTTTCCAATATTTCGTCAACTACTAATTTTAAACAAATTTATAAAGGATTCATATATACTTAAAATTAAGTTTGAGAAGAATTTTATTATGAAAGTTTTTCAAAATTCCTACCGGAAGTAGGTCTTTTACTCTTATCGAAAATCAGTTTTTTGCCAATATTTTGCAAGTCATGCTTTTTAGACGTGTACGTTACGAATATAAAAGTATTTAGAACTTAATTTTCAATACCTTTCGTATAAAAAAAATTTCAAAATTCGGACCGGAAGTACCACTTTTACTATTACCGAATAGCGATTTTTTGCAAATATATGGTAAATTATGCATTCTATATATATCTATCAAGAATACAAAAGTATTTAGAGCTGGATTTGCAATATTCTATGTATACATGAAATTTCAAAATTCGTACCGGAAGTAAAACATTTACTCTTAACGAGTAGCACTTTTTTTTCGAATATCTTGCAAAATATGCATTCTATAAAGATTTATTAAGACAATGGAAGTACTTAGAGTAGGATTTTGAATAACTTTTGTATATTTTTTTTAAAAAAATTGTATAGTTTGAAACGCTCATACGTATAAGAAAGTCGTGTGATGGCCACATCTCATTTTTTTCAAAATGAGACGGTTCAGTTTCACAACAGTTGAGTGTTGACTGTGAACTCCTACTTAATATCAGTCGATATTGTTCTTATACATTATTAACAATTGGCACTAATATGTTGGAAATTGGTAGCACAGGCACTTCTGATTCAGATAGACCGACGAATTTCCTTTCATCAGTGAGCCTTTTTGGCAATGCAAGCAAAATCTGAATGTGTGGCAAACCGTAAAAAAATACTTGGTTATGGGTGTCAGGACATGAATGAAGCGATAGAAGGAAATAAATTAGTAGTCAAATTTGTCAAAAAGCACAAATACAGAACACTCAATGCGTAATTGTTTCTAAATGAGACAATGTGTCTTGTGTAACGACAATAGACCAAATGAGTTATTTGCAAACACTGTTTTCGGCACAGTTCTAAATTCGCCCAATGATCGTTTAGGATTGAGGATAGGACATAATTTCGAAACTTGTCGCGCTCCATATTTTAGTAATCCTTTCTCTGATTCTCGGTGATTCCAGGAATAAACACTTAAACGATCGCTTGTTTTACAATGGTATTTCAGTTTGTGGATTAATACAATACTTGGCTGAGTTAGCCAAATACCTTTGCCGTTTTCATCATTATTATTGTGTGTTTCATAATTGAAGGAATTTGAAAGCAATGCTATCAATTCAGGTATTTGATCTTTAATACTCTTTCGAGGATTCTACAGACAATTTAATAACCCAGATCGTTATTTTACGCGGTTTAGTAATTAGATTTTGATTATTTCGCTGTAGTTACTGGGTTTTTTCCCAAAATATTCTCAAAAAAGAAATTTGAAACCGGCATTGGCAATACATCAATTAGTATCTCCACAACCAAGCATACCACTGTCAATTAACGAAGATTATTAGTACATAATTATTTCATTCCGTAAATGAAACCGAAATATTACAATCTCGCTGAATGCTTATTATATGTGTACCTTTCAGTGCTGACTTTCAAAACTCTAAGAGTTTTGCAGAGTGGTATAACATAGAAGGCTATTCTATCATTTATTTCGTCGTAAAATCTTAAATCGATTTTTCTTTATCCTTTCTTGTATTATAAAGTACACCACAAACATACAGATGAATGTTATGCGCAAAAAACGAGATTTAGATATTTATTTACATGTCCTTCCTTACGCACTAATAGTCGTCTCTCTACAAAAATTGATTAGATAATTAATTAATTATTAAGCGGTAATTTAACATCAATCATTTTATATAGTTGACAACTAATATGTTAAAGAAAAATAAATAAACGCGTATTTCTACTAGAAATAAGGGATGTACATATGCTAAGTTGCATATACATCAGTCGATGTAATTAACGGCATTATTGCACCATGCAATGTAAAAATAGTTAACCATGATTTTTAGAAGTAAACAGAACTTTTTCATAAAAAAAGAGACGCTTGGGGTAGCTATAGTGGTAAACATAGCTTAAAATCAGCGTCCTCAAGATAATAATTTATCCTTAATAAATACAGCAAGAAAAATAACGAATTCGAATAAAAAGTGCGCGAATTAACTCTGATCATTTTTTCGTATCATAATAGCGAACTAGTCAATTTTATAAATAATTTTAAGATAAATTCGTATCTACAAAAAAGACGACAGGAGAAATGCTAAATAAGTGAAAAACAATTCTACTTACAAAGAAAGCTCCAGTGTTCTCACGAAATGCGAAAAATCCGAAGATATAGAACATTTTCAAGCAAAGCGTCTTTTTTTCACATCGGGCAAATTTTGAAGCTAACCGATTATGCAGTTGCCGAGAAAATCCCGAGCATCCACGATAATATCGGAAGCTTTGACAGTATTAAACAATTATACTAACTGCACTTTATCAGGTACCTACTTAAAATCCACATAAATTCCACTAAAACGTCCTCCAGTTATTATAATTGAGTTAATCCAAATTTCGAAGGATTAGTTACCATCGGTATATCCTGATTTCTGTAATTTCAGTTTAATTAAAACTACAAAATAATACAGTTGTAAAGGAAACCATATTACTAGCAAATTCTTATAAACGTGAGTAGAGTAATTTTGTAATTATCAGTATATGTATACTATTTGTTTCTTCGTAAGTTGTTTTTATTAGGTCATCATAGACTTTAGATGCTAAAGCCCGGTTTTTCCAACTATTAACTTACTCAATTAGCTAATCATTAATTAGGCCAAATCATTGATTATCTCTAACCGGCGTTTTTTAATAAGCAGAAATACGCCGATTATCCAAACAGTGTTTATTGATTTATTGTAGGTACAATAATGGCGCCATTTTCTTCATTTGAAATTACTTTTTGTCCATATTATTTTAAGATTAAATCCTGTATAATTAGGAATGTAATTTTAGTAATAAACAATAGGATTTATTTTATAAATATAGACTCTCAGGATTTTTGAAAAAACTAATACAATATATACATATATTCATATGAATTTAATAGTTACTTAAAACGTATGACATGTGTCAAAATCATAAAAATTAGGAAGAGCTGCCGAAAAAGAAAACTGCGGCTTCAATCTGAACATTGATCACATTCTAGATATTGCACTTTATATTGCCACACTATGCACTTTATGCACCAAATTTCTGTAGAATAAATAAAGCCAGGTACTTCTACTAAAAAATCATAAATAGGTGTTTATTGAAAACATTACATTAATAGCCTTATTTCTTTGTTTAATTAAAGAAGGTTGATTGAGAAAAGCTTGTTTTCAAATAGGTTTACAAGATTTCAACTCAAATTATGTTATGTTCTGAAGGACATGAAGTGAGCTTTACAGTGCCGGTAATAATTGTTAGTATAAAATTTAACTGCACTTCAGCTTTTGAAGCATTGACCGAAATACATAGAAAAATATAAAAACCAAACGCAAGCATAAATTGCCGTAGAATATTTAATATCTTCACGAATTGAGACATACATAGTTATACTGTTTATATAATTATTAATTAATTCCAAAAAATACTTTCATACGGCAAGGAAAAGAATATAAAAACATAATCACTGTCAATAATAATTCAAATTTCTTTATATTTATCATAAGGAATATCTTCTGGGCTTCTAGTGCTGTGATTAACTGAACCAATTTGTTTCTATATTTTTTAAATAACACAAAATTTTCAAATCATACTTATAACGCATAAGCATTTTTAGTATTATTTCAAAACTCAATAATGAATGTATTTGTATTAATATATCGTATATGTATAGAAAAGAATATATATAAACAAGCTGATTTTCGTATATATAATTCTGATATTGTGCAAGATAAAACACAACCATCGTTTCAAAATTCAAACTAAAGTAGCTTTCAAAACATAGTAAAGTAAAAAGGCAATAAGTTAAACTAATTTTTATAAACTAACGATGATTTGAAACGATCAAATAATTATTTTGTACATGGTCGTAAACCAACAAGCACACAACGTACATACTTGACCTACGTCAAGTTTATAGTCTCGAATTACACTCACGCACGAACACACACACATACACGTACACGGACAGGCTTCCACAAAGCGCGTAAAGCGCACCATACAAAAAGTGAACAATTAAGGACCCATTATCCACATCATCGTGCTAACAAATTGTGATATTTTTTTTTCGAATGGGAAAAAAAGGCAGATCCGTATGATCACATAAAACATGCTATTTAAACTATTAACAGGATCGGAATAAAGGAACCTCTCTCGCCAGCCAGCCATCGACAAGTCCATTGTGCACATTTATAAACACAATGGATGGTTGTGATTATCGAAGGATGCATACGAAAATAGATCGAGTTACATGTGTATACTGAACAATATAAAAGCATAATGACAGGAGATATTCCGTCGAGATTCTACAAAAAATTGTTCTTGTGTAAGTTCGTAACTGTATTTTTTTCAATTTCGTTATCGTATACATACATATCACAAATTTTCAAATACTGATATAACTTACAATTAATACTAAACATATATCAGTATTGTTATATACATTAAAATATCCTCAAATAAATTTATCAAGAAAATGCGATGTTATACATAGTGCGTTACATAAATAATAAGAATAGTAAATCCTATCAACTTATAAAGACCTAATTTATGTCAATCACATATTCATTTTTTGAAATGTTTTCAAATAATAGTAAATATCCGAATTAAGATTTAAACTATCTTTCTTCCTCTTATTTTTGGGATAAACATTGTCTCTTCCTCCTCTTTTTCTTTTGAGTAAAATTCTTGAAGCTTTTTACTCCCAATCGTGAAAGGGTTTTGGTGGTGGCATTTTCGTCTTGCTTATAAATCTCAGTTATAGAGTCATGCGTGAGAGCTTGTATTTTCATGTGCATTCGAGAGATTATTTAGTTGTCTTTTACTCTGTTGGTTGATGTGATTGTCCATCTGCTTCAAGAACTTGATGTCAAGTTCTTTTGTATAATTTCTGAGTGTTGGGGTTCTATATGAGTCTACGCGTTGGTCGTTGACTGTGGAGCTTTTAGGTTCTAACGCGACTATCGTACTATTTGAAGAATTTGTATGTTGGATTTCGAAATGTAAATACATATCAGTGCTATGTATTGAGCGAGGCGTGAAACGCATGATTGAGCACGCACGGGGCAAACAAAGAGAGAAACTAAACGCTAGGTCGGCAACCAAGGGTATGTCGATCGCATTAAACTGATAAAACTGATTAAACGATATTTCAGCAGTATAATTCGCAATGGGACTGAAAAATGAATTAAACAAATAAAGTATTTAAAAATTAGAAATTTTTATTAAATATGTATTGCCGGTTTATGACGTGAGTCGATGTTGTTTTGATGAAGGCTACATTGTTCCTTTAACCCCTTCGCTACCAGCCTCAGAAATTAATTTAGCAATAGCATACCAGATTTCATGAAAAATTTAATATTTTTTTAAATCAGTCTTTTTGCCACCTAGCTTTGTGTTCAGTGCAACGATGAGTTTTGCTTGTATGAAAATGTTTTAAAACACCACACACAGTGCAGCAAGCGACAATATTGTTTTAAAGTATACCTATTCTTTTATACCATATATCCAACGATGGATACCCGGAATAACGTACATACCAATGTATCCCGTATGGAAACAAATCCTACCATATCAGTGGTATCGCACTGAAAGTGGAGTCTAAATAATTTTTTACAAATGAACTTATGTAATTTATTCTGTAATAATAACATCGTTGTATCACCTATCTATAGGTTTCAACAAAAAGCTTTTTGTTTTCCACGTAACACCAAATCGCTTATCACTTATGTACTCAACGCACGTTTCGCTAACTGCGTTAGCATCATTAGGAGATGACTAAAACTCTGAGTTTAATCTCCTGATGATGCTAACATGGTTAGCGAAACGTGCGTTCAGTAATAAGTGATAAGCGATTTGGTGTTATGTGGAAAACAAAAAGCTTTTTGTAATTTCACAAGTATCCATCCTAACTTTAGACTATAGGTTTAAAAAAATATACATAAATGAAATAAGATAGTAACTAAGTTATTTTTTTATTTATTCTGCGTAATTGTGAAACTGATTGGAATGCTGCACAGTACAGAAAGATGGTAAATCAGGACAAATAACGCAAATATTTGAAGTTAATTTTCGTTTCTTCTCATTTGCATAACACACTTTACAGTACTTTCTCTTTTTCCTCTGTTTCCCTTCATCTTTTAGTTGGCAAGTGAAAATATGCTTACGAGATTTTTCTTTAGCTGGAATAGTACAGGATTCCTTCAGTTTTCAATATGACCGGGAATATTTCTCCAGAATACTATCCAATAACATTTTTTCAAACTCTAGAATACTCACTGGCTTGTCATGAGCAATTAAATAAATCGTTCTTGCATTTAAGACCATGCGCTGAATCATATGAAAACCTATTTTTTTGAAGCACGTGTAATTTTTTCTGGTACAGTCGTATGGCTCAATGTCTTGATCTATTGCGTCCACTGCACCCATATTTTGGTTGTAATGGTCAATTGGCGAAGGTTTTCTAATAGATAACTTCCTCTTGGATTTTGGTTCAAAACGTTCTTTTCCAACAAATCCGGCTGTCAGTTTGGTGGTAAGCACATAAACATCCCTCTTGTCCTTATAACGAATAATAAGTGTGTCACCTTTTCTAACGAAACATGTTTGCAAAGCATTTAGTTGAGTTTCTGTGAGGTCTTTTGGCACTCCTCTGGTAGCACGTATCGTCTCTGTCACATAAGTGTTTCTTTGAAGGAGGAATTCTGCTAATCGTAATGACGTATACCAGTTATCAATAATAATTTCTCGTCCTTCGTCTAGTAAGGATTGACATAAGTATACGACAACCCTTTCCGACATACTTAGATGTTCAGTATTGGGGATATGGTCTATTGAGAAAATATCTTTTCCAATATACAGAGAGAAATTATACGTATATCCACGAAACTGGGAGCTACTAGGACACAGGCAAAAAAGTTTCAATCCAAAACGGGCTCTTTCCGTTTTTATGAATTGCCTAAAATGAAGACGACCTCGAAGTAGACATTCGTCCAATGCTACAATTTCTCCCGGATCAATAAGAGTCAGACAATTTTCTTTCAGATGAGCAAAAAATATTCTTAAACGTGTCAGAGGTCTTCCAGCTACAAATGCACTAGGAGCACTGAATCGCAAAAATTTTAAAATTGAGTAGAAACGATTGCGGCTCATGATTTCTGAGCAAAATATTTTGGGCCCAGAAAATAAGAAATCTCGTGCTGAGTAGTCATGTATTGTAGGAAGACGTACTATGCCCATATATAAGTTCAATGCTAGAAATACATACATTTCTTCCAAAGTCACGTCTTTCCATAAGACAGAGTGGACCTTTTGGGTGCCCTCTTCTATCAAATACTGCCCAGCTCGTTCATTTGTCCAGTTACAAAGTAACTGAACTATTTTTTCGGACATAAAAGCTCTAAAACAATTTTCAGCACTCTTCATCTCATCCATTTCTATTGCAGGGTGAAGTCCATTATAAAACGCTTTCACGGGTATCAGATCCGTTGCTCTGGCGTCCTAAAAGATGATAAAGTTAGTCACCTGTAATAAAAAAATAATAGTTTATATTTACAGAGAATGGGTCTGTTATAACCGTGAAATCACCCATGGGAATTGGTTGGTATTCTTCATTATCTGAAATACTGCTCCAGCTGTCTTCCTCGTCAGAAGAATCATGCTCGGATGGTTGATATTCTGATCCCGAGTCCTGAAACGGCTCTTCTTCGCTAGAATCACTCATTTTCGACTATTTTTTGCGTCCTTGAGGGCAGTCCAAAAGCGATATGCACTCCGTAAGACAACTGAAAGACAATTAAACCAAGCGGACGACGCCCTAACAGCCTGCGCGCGCGTCCGCTCGCCGTTCACACAAATTGATAGTGGGGGTAATTTGTTGCATGTACCAGGTCCTAAATTACATTAATATCACAATCCCAGCTCAGTGAAATAGAAATATTAAAAATAGCCTTTGTATCCTTATGGGTTACACTGGGATGTCAGAGCATCTTACCGTGTATCCACCTTTGGATACATGGTAGCGAAGGGGTTAAGGCACTTGGCTAGAGCATTGGCTGATCTCTTTCTCAGAGAGTTGCATATTTTCTTATATTCAAAGATTTTTCGTCAAGTTTTTATACCATTTATTGTTTCCATACTAACTTAAGGCAAGTTTGAGACTTTATTACAAGTAGTCAAGGGTGGTCCGTTAAGGAAACTGAAAATAAATGTTAAATATTTGATCGTGATAATTACAGAAATAATAATAATAACAAACTTATCATTTAGCCACTTATCATTGTTGCAAAGGTTACCGTTCCAGGTTTAATAAAGTAAAATTGTATTTTATAAAAGCTTATAAAGTTTTTTGAAAGCGCTTTCGCCTGCAGTAATATTGTTGAAAAGAAAGGATAAAGGAGACATTCGTAAACACATGCCTAAAAAATTACAAAATTTTACTGATTATAAAGGACATTCATAAACATCTGCCCAGAATATTACAAAATTTTACTGATTTATGATTCTAATGCAATTCAAGTCTAAGTTTTATAGGTGGTATGCGTTGGATATAACTTTTTTACATGATTAAGGGTACCACCAAAAGTGAAGGTGTCTTCACTTACGACATTAGAAAACTTCATCGTCATTTAGATTTTCTTTATATTCGTAGGTGTCAAGGTCTATTTCATCCGTTGGTTCAGTTTTTGACAAAGATACAAATATTTTTCTTTTTCTAAAAAAAAACCAACTTTCTTCTTTTCCCTTTAAAATCTCGGTAATATTAATATTCCATGTGATTCTAGCCCCTCCCTCTCTCTTTTTCTTTTCCTATTCTTCTAGAATTCCTTGTCTTTTTAACATGTCTTTTGCCGTCCATTTTAATTAGATGTCTTAAGTATTTAAGTTTATTTTTTCCTTTTTTGTCTTTGACAAACTCGATTATAGTTCTTTTCTGATATCTTCACTTCTTTTCTTGTAAAATCTCTTCACCACTCATTTCAATTCATCTCATTCAGCAGTTTCTTTAACATTTTATTCATTTTATTCTTGTCTATTTTATATTTGGAGCGGCTTTTATTGCTTTCGATAGATTCAAATAACTTTTATTGTCTTTTCTGTAGACACTGTATTCTATAGTACCTACTGAGAAGGGCGTGAAAGACATTTCCCAAGTTAACATTTCAAATGGGCAGTCCTGACCTACTGACGTACAAATATTTAACTATAGGTCACAGTTCTCCACAGAAATTATAATGTAATCTCAAACTAAAGATCTTCTTCTTCGTTGTTGTTGTTTTAGTAAAGTTCTTGCAGCTTTTTACTCCTAACCTTGGTGCTATTGATCGTGAAGTGGCATTTTCGTCTTGCTTATAAATCTCAGGTATAGAGGCATGCGTGAGAGCTTGTATTTTCATGGGCATTCGAGAGATTATTTAATAGTATTTTACTCTGTTGGTACACTCAAACTAAAGATCTTTAAATCTAAATTTCAGTTAATTCCCAAAAGATTGTGTATTATCGACACTTTTAACTTTTACACTTTAATAGTAGTAGATGTGATAGAAGTAAACTTTGTAATCCGTAATATACCATCTTTATAAAATTAAATTACTGAATTCCACTTTGTGTTTTGGAAGAAATGATATCAAAGACGTCCTTTCCTCCGTGCAAATACACTTATATGAAACTTATATATTGAGGTAGTACTAGGTACATACCGTCAATATAAATATATGTTTATAATTAGAAATAGTATTATAAAGAGAATAATGGTTTATTAATGTGTTTATAGTTACTGATGGTCCTTATTTGATTCTATATAGTTTGTTGTGTAAGGTCCATGGTTCGTCAAATGACACAGAAATCTGTAAAATAGAGAATTTGTATTTAATTAATAATTGGATATGTTATATTAAATTTGTAAAAACTTGTTCAATTGAATTTAATGAAGAGAAATGGTATTAAGAGGTAAATTTTATTATAAGGCATTGTCAAAATTGATTATAATTTCCCGCGTTAAAATATTTGAAGGAACTGTCAGTGGTTGTCAATGTTGACATTTTGTACAGAAATGTTATTGGAGAATGTGTTAAATGGTTCTGAATACATAAATTTTATACTAAATTCATAGAGAAAATTATCATAATAAGAGTATTGTTATATGGAGAGGTATTTATAAAAAGATTAGCATAATGGAATTTATATTGAGTATAATAAAGAGGTGGATAATGGAGATTGGTCAATTTGAAAAATAGGAGTATCACTAAGGGAATGGGAAAAATAAATAAGAAATTCGAAAAATAATTTTCACCGAGTGAGTTTATGAAATTGGCGATCAATTTATAGTAGTCATAATTTCATAAATTAAAGAGAGATAAAAGTGTTAGTGTATTGGAAATTAATATTCAAACATTTGGGAATATTATTAGTATAGAATACGAAGTATTAGTGTGCTGAAAGAAAATAAATGTCAACAGTTTTCACTAAACTGTAATAAAGGAAGAAGATAGGAGTGCAATTAAACTGGAATATAATTTAAAAGTACTTACCAGCAAAGAAGTATCCATGTTTATCGAGGTCACAGTGGAATTGGAGCATCATACCTTATTTTCTTGAAGGAGTATCCATATTTAACTAGGTTACAAAGGAATTGGAGCAGTAAACGTAATTTTCCTGAAGGAGTATCCATAACCACGGTGTTACAGTGGAATTGGAGCATCACATGTTGTATAATTAGACGAAGAGCTTCCTGGACGGAGTTATTGATTCATTGGAGTATTAGTTATATAATCAAGAAAGAAATTCCAATTTTAATAGGACCATTTTTCATTGTTCCTGTATCGATAGTCACCTTTAGGAGGCACAGACAGCTGTTACATAGTCCGAAGAAGTTATAGCTGTAGGAATTGCGTTCATCTGAGGCTAAAAAGTTACAAGGAGATATTAAAAGGAGCTACGAAATAAGAAAAGACTGTGAAATAAACCAAGGTTGTATTGAACTATTTTCATTTTCCATTTGGTTTTTGCAATAATAATTTAAATATTTGTGAAAGAGTACAATATAATAAACCACATGACAAACTATATTCATAAATTAGTAAGAGATCATAAATAATTGCATAAAAATATAAATCAGATAAGTTTGTTATAATTTTCATAAATTTAAAGCTAACTTTATTAAATAACGTACCTTATAAAAAAAAGAGGTTAACATCTGTTCTTTTCATAACCATATTCTTTAGTTGAACAAGTTTAGATAGGATATTTGTTTTAAAAGTGGCATTTTCATCATAGCACCAGAAATATTGTAAATAATTTATCAAATGAATATATTGCTTGTTAGTTTTATTATCCTTGTTTTAATGGTAATATAGAATATTTGTTAGAAAATCACTACCATATAAAAAGTGGGAATACCTAGAAATAAAATTATCAATTTAATTTATGGACTATAAATCATTTCCGATAAAAAAATACTTACTTCTGAGATTAAAAGAGTTGGAATGCAGTAATAAGATAAATCTTATTATATAGATTTTGTATCAAAAGAAATAAGTTATTTGAAATCTAGTTATAATAATTTTCAACTTGAAGCGATACTATTGTCAATTTCCGAGTTACCAACTTTACCAGAAGATATATCACAACTAATATATAATTTGCTAAGTGAATCAAAAGGTACAGGTTCGGACTGAGGAATATTATAGTATAAGAATATGTAAATGTTTTGGAAAAATGAAAGATGAATTTAATTGAAAATGTAATGTTAGATTTATGAAATTTAGTATTGTTGAATGTGATAGGAAGAGATATAAAAGTACATATAAATTATACGACTGAGTTAGTACGGGCAAATTAATAATACATTGAAATTGAAAATACATATTGGCAACCCAAGTTTATATATAAGATATTGTAGTATATTGTTAAATGTAATAGATACACCTTTAAAAGGGGGTATTTCTACAATATGTAGCATCCATACAGTACAAAAGGAAGATTGTTAGATCCAGAAAATGATTCAAATATGGAAAGATCAAAAAAATATTTTTCTCAATTTTTGATTTTGTAACAAACAAATAAATTTAATACATAGATGTATTGGCAACAGGGTCAAATTCAACATGCAAAACTTATTACGGATAAGTGTTATAAGATGATTAAAACATTATAACGACCTTGGAAATTTAAATGGGGGCATATCAATACTTTATAATGATCTCCAATATAAATAAATATGAGTTCCATATAATGCAGATCAATCTTTTATGTAGTATATGAAATACTTGTTGCTTTACCTATTATTCGATTAAAAACAAACGCATTAGTATGAATTATGGAATAATGACAGAAATAAGAAATAATTTAGTCAACTAAAATTGATTATTCGAAATAGAAAAATTACATTATTTATTAATAACAACACATATATTACCGAACATTGCAAAAGAAATTAAAACTGAAATAAGTATGCATGTGTGGCATGTGGGAAAGAAAAACTGTTTTTACTTTCTTTCTATTTTGTGAAATTAAATATAAATTAAAGCGGAGTTTTTTTCTTTGTACGCGGCATAAAACAGACTTCAGTTCAATATGATTTTTTTCCATTTAATTTTTGATAAAGGCATGTAAAGAAATCAAATGAAACCATATTAAAACTTCTTTAAGTAATTGGAAGTATCCGGCTTTTTTTTTAAAGAAAAAAACCTATATTCCAAAGAACACCAAATTTCATCCCTGGATGTGGCCTCTACATTTCGATCATTTGGTCCAGAGTCCAGCGTTTATGTCAACCTTTTAAACGGCCAGAATAAAATTGATTGTCTAAATCCGAAAAATTGTGGTTTACAGCATCTTCCACTTTGACATTTTACCAATATGTTTTGCCCAGAATATGCTTTCAAATTGAGAAATAGAATTTTTTCTATATCTCAATCGCTGGAAGCTAGATCTGACGAAAACGGTATTTTCCGAAGCAATTCAAATTCAATTCGTTCAATTTTGACTTGCAACCATGCACGTAAGAACCCGCGCGTTATCCTGGCGAAACTGTTTTTCTTGGTCAAATGCGCACATTTTTTTAATAGTCGCTTTCAGTTCATCCAGCAATGGAGCGTAGTACTGTCCATTGATTGCTTTAAGCTTCGCAAGGTAATTGATACGAATTAATCCACACTTATCCCAAACTGTCACCATCATCACTTTTACGGCCGATGGAATGGTTTTCCTCGACGCTGGTTGCGCAACCGCAATCTACTACATCAACTGTTGTTTGATCACAGGCCTATGATGGTGTATCCAGGTTACAACGACTGCTATCGTTTGCCGCAAAAATTGCGCCAGATTTTTTTGATACAGACTATGACCATTTCCGCCCAAAAGCGCTTTCAATAGATCGTTGACAAACGCGACACGTAGCGCGCTTATAATTTTCTCATTTCCAAATTTTGATGTAAAATATTGTGTATCCGTTCAGATGAAATCCCACAAGCCTGAGCAATATTCTTCTATAACAGGTCGATGTACTAAATTGGCTGTTTCGTCAGTTGTAGCAGTTGTCGAGCTCCCAAAAGGTTCGTCGTCTAAAATTGTCGCACGACCACATTTGTACTCAAACAGACAATATTTGACAGTTGTATGAAAGGGAGATTCACAGTATACAGATTCTTTTTCCCTTTTAAATGAAGGCGCTATATCACTTCGCCATACTCGGATTTTTCTATTGTTGATGTATAATACCAGCTGGCAACTTTGGAAGCGCATCATAGATAAAATAATGATCAGAATGACTTAACATTTTTACGGTTTAAACTACTGAAAGGCGAAATACATTTTTTCTATTACGATTACTTTTTGTCAATAAGGCCGGAAACATTTCAAATTACCCTCGTATGATCTGCACCAAATCGCATGGAATAACACTACTATGATATATATATATAATGATCAGAATGACTTAACATTTTTACGGTTTAAACTACTGAAAGGCGAAATACATTTTTTCTATTACGATTACTTTTTGTCAATAAGGCCGGAAACATTTCAAATTACCCTCGTATGATCTGCACCAAACCGCATGCGGTATTAAATTAAATTGATTTCAAATTTAAAAAAAGAGTATTTTTGTACTATTCATAAAAAACCAACAGATATATGTCATTTATAGGATAATTATTGCTAAGAAAAAAAATAATTGTGAGCAATTGCTCTCTACAAATTACCTTAATGCAGAGTAAAAAAAATAACAAATGAGCTAAATGAATGGATAACTATATTTATAGGAAGTGAGTCCAGTCTAACTGCCATAGAAGTTTAAAATCGTAACTACAAATCTACATTACAGAATCTGCATAAATGCTCAGAATATTTGTCATCATGTGCTTCAACAAGAATGTTGGTTCTAGTCTTGGACAAAACGAAAGAATCAGATTATCACGTGATTTGCGAGTAAATTATGATCAATTTATCATTATAGATTAAATTTAAAAAATACATTGCTAATCTTTCTCCTGTTGGTTAAAGACAAGAAGGGCGACATACTCGGTGCTTCTAGGAGGATAGAAACCATCAGTTCTGAAACTTATATTCTTCAGGAAACGCCCTTGCACTTTTTCTAAGGCCATTTACATTTCATCTGATACCACATGGTAATATGGTATTTCAGGCTATTTCTAACAACAGCTTAATAAATAGATCTCACAACAAGAACATTGTTGACATTTTTACATGAACGAATAAGGAAAGCAAAAGCAGCTCTGCATAAGAAAAAAATATTGTCCCTAAATCGCAAAGTACACTCCAAGCTGTCATCCGCGAATGCGGCTTTCAAGAATTGGAACATCCACCATTTTGTTTTGTTTTCTAATTTACAAAAAGACCTTAGGGGACGTAGTTTTAAGAACGACCGTGAGTTCCAAGCAACTGTTATACACTGAAAAAAATTTATGTGAAATAACATACATTTTTTGTAACATTTTACAGTGATTAGGTTGTAAGTTGCTGATGTACAAATGCATCAAAGCAAATTCACAATTTATTTGTATTATTAAATAATTCAAATTAAAATTACATATTTGTATAATTAAGTTGTTTAGTCACAAATTGAAGTGAAAAATACGGATTTACCGTGTATATTTCCAACATTTTGACGAGTATGTGACTTTTAAAATGTCAAATTACCATGAAAACACTGGTTCACGGTAACCAATTTTTTTTATAGTAATTTTATATAGATTTTTTTATCAATGTAGAACATTTTGACGGAAAAACTTCAGATTCTTTTTACAAGGGTATCGAATTATTAATTAATCGTTGTAATAAATGTATAACAGTTAGGGGAGATTACATTGAAAAATAAAAATTGTTATATTGTTCCAAGTTTGTGTTTTGTATATCAGGTCGAGAATTTATGGCGCCTACCTCGTAATTCGATTTACATGGTAATCACAGCAGATGGGGTTGGAGATTAGTATAGTAGGGAACTACCACATGTCTATAAAATAAAATATCTGCATAGAAGCATAGAAGTATATGACAATTTTAGACAGTCTTGGTTTGTATGAAATTCTTTAGGTTATCCGCATGAGCTAAGCTAATACACAGCAGTCAAGCAAATTTAAAACATCGTCTATATATATATATAAAGTTTTTTTTATATAATAATTAAATACGCGATGTTACTATAGGCTTTAACAAAATTAGTATAAATAACATCTACCTGAAGACCTGAAAGCGTTGACCCAATGCATTTCTTATGTATTGCATAATCCAGCAAGATTGGCGTGTAGATATAAAGCCGTGCGCTCTTGAACTAAATTAAAATTTCAGAGTCAGTCATTATCTGCTCATTAATGATAAACACATGCAAGTAGACAAAGTTACTTAAATACTTATAGACCTATAATTAGTGATGTCACATCGGTCATAATTTTTGTATACTGACATAATTCATCTAATTTTTCAAATTTCAGGAAGGGATGATATTTTAAATAATAATCAGACTAAATATCACGTAAGAAAACACCTAACAGACAATCATGACTTGCTATTAGATTGTATTTTTGTTTCTTAATAGAACGTAAAACATCTTCAGAGGTGATGTGCTAGATTGAAATTGAGTGCATACTAACCAGCAGGCGAATCAAAAGTTAATTTGAGTTGTAAAACGTTGGCAAATGCATTGACAAATATATCGACTATAGCCTTCGTGGTACACCACTTATCATTGTTACACAACATATATCCTGTATGGGATCCTTCTACCACTGCTCATACTCCAAATGAATCTCCAAAAGGTCACAAGTTCAGTCGTAATTTGAGGTTCGATATAAAATTGATAGTTGATGAACAATGGACACTTCAAATTTGACTTTAAGACCGACAAAAATTGTATCTGAAGTTCCCCTTCGAAGGAAAATTTGCTTGTGGAAATTAACACAAACTTAATTGTTGTATCAGTCGCTGGGTGATGTGAATCATCAGGAAGCAACGGAGAAACATTATGTACAAGGTTACTTTACTTAATACTATGTGTGTTATCTCACTGGTGATTGGGTGAAGAGCATATATATATCTAAAAGTTATACCAACTCTCTACATTTAACATATTTCTATCATGGGAGAAACATCGACAGGAAAAGAAGAGACGACGATACGACACAATCCAGAAACCAAGAAGTGATATTCAACTACAACTGTAGAAACCTACAATATAGACGCTTCTTTTTGTTTTAAGATTTTCTACTGAAGGTAGCAGCTTAGTTGGCGAAATACATATCAAGTCCGAAGTTGAAACGTTTTTCATATAAAAGTCGTGTCTAAATTGACTTTGATCGCATAATTTTTAACAGAACTGCTTTCCGATCTGAGACAAGAATTTCTGAAAATGTTTGTGTTCTTCACAAATTTATAGATTTGAAAAAAAAAATATTTTTCTCCAATAGTAAAAGTGATAATTGCTGTGCTTATTTTGAAGAGATTATAAAAACAAGTAGAAGTTATCGCTCAACATTAAACAACAAAACGCTAAATAGAATCTGCAAAACTTTTTGTTTTAAGTTTGTAGTTGCTGGTAGTGACGCTTACTGTTGAAATTACAGTGCAAAAATGAAATATATAGCGATGTAAAACAAAGCAGCTTTTCTTGTTTACCTAGTAAAATTGCAGATTAATCATTACAAAAAAAATTATCATATTTAACCGATCAATAATACAAATTTCAAATAAAATGAGTGAGACTTCATATGATATTTAAGATATACCTACTACATATGTAAGGTATCTAGATAGTCCAACAAAGCCTAATCAGATATAATTTTATGTTTAGTGTTGTAGGCATACAATTTACTTAAACGGAGTAAAGAAAATTTTTGAATAAACAAACATATAGGTACATATATAGATCAGATTTAGGAAAATAGATTATATTACAAATTTTTAATTATAATATGTAAACGTATGTAACTGCGCAATAAGTATGTTTTTTATAATAAAAATAGATCTAGAAAATGGGAAGAAAATGTAGTGTCACCGATTAATTAAGAAAAGGCAAAGTACCACGAACCCAACGTTTAATTATCTTGGTCCATGTAATGCGATCTGCGCATTGCTCAGTTATATGTGATTATCTGTAATTACTGTTCCCGTGTAATGAAACAACGACCGCCGTCATTGTGCATTCCAATTATTGTTGGGTATATGGAGGTACCATGACGACGGGGGGTCGATTCCACAAGTTGGGGTGCCATTCGAAGTACCGCAACCCCTCTAAGCACAACGTGCGTCTCTCACGTGTTGTACACTTTGTTGCTTTGATAATTACATGTTCCTAACGTATTTGCTAATTTAGTTATATAAGAGATAGATCGTATAGGATATCAGAAAAACAAATATTTAAACAAAGCCATTCGAAAGAATGTTAATCGAATAAAGAACATATATATATATATATATAATAAACTCCTTGTTTATAAATTTGTAATGAACGAAAAATTCGTTATTACTCATTTGTATTAAATACACCAACAAAATTCATATTATTTATTCATCAACATTTTCTCCATTACATGCATTGTGCTTCAGTACAAAAATTAAATTTTATCAATATCAGGGTAACTATGCAGTTTAAACAAACTTCATAAATAATGACTTATTTAAAAAGAAAAAAAGTAGGAATTTTAATCTTATCAAGTACCAGCAATATCCCACAAATTATACGTTTAACACACATTTTCTAAGAGTATGAAATTATTTAAAACATTTGGAATAACTTTTGTCGAAAAAAATTTCCCTGAAGTAACACTTTTACTTATATCAAAAACTATTTTCTTTTGCAAATTATGCATGCACCTCATCGTTTTTCAATTGTTTCTACCTCCCTCTCTCTCTCGCTCTTTCCCCTCTCTCTCCCTCTCTCACCCTCTCCCTTCTCTCTCTCTCTCTATCCCTTCTATCTCTCTCTACTCCTTCTCTCTATCTATCCCTTCTCTCTGTCTATCCCTTCTCTCTGTCTATCCCTTCTTTATTCTATTCATTCTCTCTCTCTCTCTCTCTCTTACTTGCTCCCTCTCTCTCTCTGCATTTCTTGTGTATAGAGGCCAAACCATTAAGCTTAGGATTAATCTGATTTTAATAAATACTCTGTTACTTCCTTACTATTTGTCTTTACAGAAAACATATATATCTAGTGGCTATACACCCACGAAAGGATTGCGCTGGTCGTGGAGATCATTTGTTTGCATGGTAGATAACCATTTCATACTCTTTTATGTATATCTCTCCATTTTTTAAGTCTTCTCTCATCTCCTTCCAATTCCTAATTTTATACGACTGAGATCTCCTCTCACCTGTGTGTGTGTGTGTTAGTCTGTCTGGCTCTTACGAGTATAATCTCCCTGTTGAGGTCTGATTAGATTTTCAGTAAAATCGGTAAGCCAGAAGTAGTAGTTCACTTCAGGAAAAAAAATCAAAATTTATCAATACCTCGTCAATATTAAGTTTATACAAATTTATAGAAAACACACAAAAGTACTAAAAAATGAATTTTAAAACATTTTATAAAAAAGTTTTTCGAAATTTCTGCTAGAAATAGGTCTTTTTGGTCTATCGAAAACCACTTTTTTGCAAATATCTCCCTAATTATGCATTCTAAATAGATTTATCTCGAATACAAAAGTATTATTACAAGGTGTTATTGACATGCTCTTTGCCTTGCAGGTTTGATTATTTTCGATTTGTGTATTATTACTATTATTGTTTTAGTTTCTTGTTGATTATCTTTTTGGTAATCTGTATAATATTTGTTTTATATGCTACATAATATTAATTTTCTACAGCTGCATATTTTTCTTTTATATATTTAATTTGCTGATAGTTTAAGAAACAAATTTAAAATCAGCATTTCATTAATGAAATATTGCTTAATTTGTTTCTTTTGGTACATATTAGTTTTGTTTTTATTTGTTATAATAAACGAGATTTGTATTATTATTGTCTTCTCGTTACTGGTTGTGTAATTTACATTTTTATGTTTTATTGTATAAGTATATGTATCAATAAAAACATTAATATTATTATTTCGAGCTTGAGTTGGAGCAATTCTTCTAAAAAAAAATTCAAAATTCGGACCGGAAGTAACACTTACAAATTATGTATTCTCTACAGATTTATAGTAAGTGCAAAATAATTTAAGGCTAGATTTAGAAGAAGTTTTGTATAGAAGAAATTTTGAAATTCGGACTGGAAATAATACTTTACTCTTATGAAATAGACATTTTCTGCAAATACCTCGGAAATATTGCATTCCATACAGATTATTGTAAATGCAAGTATTTAGAATTACATTAGGAATAATTTTTGTATAAATAAAGATTTCAAAATTTGAACTGGAAGTAACACCTTTTACTCTTATCAAAAAGGAGTGTTTTACAAAAATTTCTCAAATTGTAGGTACATTCTATAGAGATTTATTAAGAAAAAAAATAGTTATTTATTATACAAAGGAAAAAAGTATTAGATTTTAGCTCGAGGTAAGGTTTATCTCCGAGAGCTAAAATCTAATTTTTTTCCCGTGTATAATACACAATTTTTTTCTGTGATGGGAAAAACGGCGATTTAATATTGAAAAAAAAAAACGTTAATACTATATATTAAAGTCAGAAAATCAATCGATGTGACATTTCAAGTGACATTACAGCTGCGTTGCTATGTAAACCTGTAAAGTATTCAAATATCTGTCAATTTAACCGGGCAGAAAGTGAGCACTTTCTGCTCGGGTTGAAAAAAGTGACATTTTGTTACCTGTCAAGAAAGATAAAATGTCAAACTTTTTTCCCGTCACAGAAAAAAAATACTTTAAACTGAATTTGGAATAATTTTTAGAAAAAAAAATTTCAAAATTCGGACGGAAAGCAACACTTTTATCTAGAGCGTTATTTTGTTAAGAAGATGCAGAATTTAAAACTTACTTTTTAACAACCCTTATCTACAGCTTCCAAAAGGCACATACGTTTTGTGGCCACACCTCATTTTTGTCCTGCGCCCTATACTAACAATTTCAATAGTATTATCCTATTCTTGGTTACCAGCGCCGGTTTATCAGAGCATGCAATAATTTGTCTTCCTTTTATTTTCAAATTGCCTTTGTTACTTTTGTGGTTACATATTCCAATGGCTGAATGAAGAAAATTGTTGACACCAACGTCTTCAGTATCTTTCTTTGAATTTTTGTATCTACATACATTTGTTCGTTCCACAGTCATATTTATTAGTATCTCCCAATTAATACCTTCAATTCATTAATGAGAGTTCCTGCCTGTTTATCGAATTGGTCTGCTAGATTTATATATAATAACATTTTATAGAATACATATATATATACATACATATACGAGGTAGGCGCCATAAATTATCGGCCTGACAGGCTTATACAGGTTCAAACGTGTTCAAACTCAATATAAATATGACGGTTTGAAGCCTAGCAGTTTTTAGTAATCAGCCAATCAACGTGACTAGCGCACGAAAATGTCTGAAGTAACGAAAATTGAGTGCATCGCGGTCGTTAAATTTTTAACAAAAGAAGGGTATACACCTTATCACATTAAACAACGTTTAGACGGCGTTTACGGTGATTCGCCTCCTTCGTATTCAACTGTAAAAAAGTGGGTAACATGTTTCCGTTTGGGGCAAGAATCCCTGGATGATGCTGATCGGTCGGGTCGACCAATTGAAGTGATAACGCCTCAACAAATTTCAATTATTGAACATTTAGTGCTAGAAGATCGCCGTTTGAAAGTGAAGGAATTAGCAGTGATAACAAACATTTCCAAAACAAGTGTTCGCCGAATTGTCGATGACCATTTGGGTATGAATAAAATTCGTGCTAGATGGCTACCGCGACTTCTTTCTGCTCTCCAACATGAACGTCGAGTCGAATGTGAGCAGTCGCTTTTAAACATGTGTGGAAACGACCCAAAACCGATTTTGGAGTCCGTTGTCACAGGGGATGAAACAATGTTTTTGTTTTACGATCCTCTATCGAAAAGGGAGTCCATGATATGGCGGCGACCTGATGAACTTCGTCCCAGAAAGGCGAAAGTCGTTCAATCAACGAAAAAGGTGATGGCCACAATATTCTGGGATTGTGAGGGCATTTTGCTAATTGACTTTAAAGAGCGCAATACAAGTGTGAACGGCACATATAATGCGTCTTTACTACATAAATTAAGGGACAGTATTCGTACAAAACGTCGTCGAAAATTGACAAAAGGCGTGTGATTATTGCACGACAATGCTCCCGTCCATACTGCCGCCATTTCACAAGCTGCCATCCGCGAATGCGGCTTTCAAGAATTGGAACATCCACCGCATAGTCCGGATATGGTTCCTTGTGATTTTTGTTTGTTTTCTAATTTAAAAAAAGACCTTAAGAGGCGTAGTTTTAAGGACGACAGTGAGTTGCAAGCAGCTGTTATAGAACATTTTGACGGAAAAACTTCAGATTATTTTTACAAGATTATTGAATTATTAATTAATTGTTGTAATAAATGTATAGAAGTTAACGGAAATTATATTGAAAAATAAAAATTCTTATATTCTTCCAAGTTTCTTTTTTGTATATCAAGCCGAGAATTTATGGCGCCTACCTCGTATGTATACTTCAATGAACATTAAACTTCATATTAAACACATTGAATTCAACGACTTGGTGTAATGAATATATCTACAATTCGTGAAATTGTAGATATATATCAATTTACTATAGAAATAATGCGTGTCTGTAACTAATTTACGCCTTGCGATTTAGGAAGGAATGTTCATATTATTAAATTGGCATTTCGAAAGTTCTTTCTTCACTTGTTATACCACAAATGTCGTGCCTACATATTCAATTTCCAAAATAAACATCAATTTATAATCATATGGTCATGCTTACGTGCAACTATAGTATTGCCAGTATGAAGAAATAACATTAATAACCGCTATTAATTTCGAATTCATTATAATAAGGTTAATTAATTTATATCGACAATTTTCAAAATCAATGCTAAAAAATCCTTTAAACTACTTCTTATAGGATTCGAATTTCAAATTTGACAATTAATTTGAATTCACGCAGGGATGAAAATTGTAAAAGGTAACAATCGCTAAAATGCAAATGATGGCGGCATAAATGAATTACAGATAAGTTTTTATTAGTGTAATCATTTATAGTTTTGATTCCCACGACCCCAATATTTTGGCTTCTTCTAATCTTATTACTATAATTTAGTTAGGTTAACTTTTGGGTTGTTATTGACCTCCATTTATGTTATAATGTGATTTTTTAAGACTATCTAAAGACAGGTAGTTACTACACATTTTGCTTTTATTTATAAGACTGATATCATACTTAATAAACCATATTGCTAGTGCCAAAAGTATAAAAAGTATAATATAATTTAGAAATATATGGAGACCAAGAAAATTCTTACAAGATTCATTCAATTGCAGTGTAATTGCGATACTACAATGTTAGCACTTACCCTATTCCTTCATTATATTTAATATTCGTTCAGAAATGGGAAATACACGAAAGTTACAATAACATAAAAATATATTAACCCTTCATGGATCAAGGTAAACTTATTGTTAAAGTGTATATTCATATATGGGAAAAAATTAACTAAAATTTAAGGTATAGTGATTTTTCTATAGGAGTAATAAATTTAATAAAAGAGGGTGGATGGGTTTTTTAACCGTTAGTGTATTTACCTGCCCTATAAAAAGCGGAAGTATAAAAAATTCTTCACACCACGAAATAATTTCTTATGTTTCCTTTACAAACATGTATTTTGTTGCGGTTAAAAATGTGTTCTTCCGGATTACCAAAAATTATTCTATTCCAAATATAACTTTGTTTTACTTAGGACGAGGGTTGCCTTAAGCAGTATCTCTCAGAAAGAGAAACATTTTGGTTTTCAGAAGGGGTTGTTTATATAACAGAAGTGTTTATTTTACTGCAGATTCATCCCTTGTGCTATCAACTTTTTCGACTCGTGTAAATGTATTTTTACTAACAATATGTTACTTGGTCGTAGAAGTAGTCTTTTGTATTTCCATAATTAACATATAGGTACATATATACTCTTGAACATATAAGCGAAAATTAGGAGACTAAATTAGAAATAAATTCAAGATTATGTACTGTACTTTATAAAGTAACAGCATTAAATTTGAAGTAATCATTATAATACCTAATTGAATAAAATAAAAAAAATTATTAATCGTGTTTTTACTGTCTTCCTCGGTTAAAGTCTTATATGCATTTTTTATTGTACATATTTTTTTCGAAAAATCAACCACAACTCCAATCATTTGAGAAATAAAATTTCATTTTCTCATAATGCGATTTTATTAATTTAGAATGTTTCCGTTATAAGAAAAAATTATAATTGACTTAGGTATTTTATTTTGCATAAAAAAAATTACTCAGATTGACTGTTATGTAAGATATTTAGCTTTCAGCCATTCAAATATTATATCATCACTTCGTAAATTTAAAATAATCTTTTCTATGACCCCCAGCTTGTCAAAGTTCAAGTTTATATTGCGATGTTTAGTGGGCAAGTAGAGAGCTTCTGGCTTCTCATAAGTTTGGAAGGAAAAAAATGTCTCAAACCTTTTACATGTTTTGACACATACAATTTAAGTGTCAAGATATTTAATTAACTATCGTTGGTATTCAAAATTCAAAATATTTAACTTTTTGAAACATATTTACAATCTTACGTTACGAAATACCCACTCTTATTATTTTCAGTTAAATTTGATAACTTACTGACATTTCATTTTTTCATTAGTTATACTTTAAAATCATATAAATCATAAATTTATCATCACAGCCAGGAAAATCTAAAATTGATTTTGGTCTACACTCATGTCCTGCAAATTTTGAAATTTCAATACTTTCAAATTTGAACCGGCACAATATACGTCCATTTCAAATCTTATATTTTCTCTCGTATATTTCCGTATGTCTTGCAGATATGGAATCAGCACTTCCTTTTTATTATTCTTCCATTAACACTTCTTTTCACATTTTTTGCTACTTCATGTAGTGCACTGTGGTATGCAATGTGGTTTACCCTTACCATAGCTAATCTGTCACCATTCGCTTAAATTACATGATTTTGATTCTAGCTTTTTTTGTTATCGATGACGAATTGGCACCAATAGAAATTATGCCCATTAATGTATTTCTCGATTATTAGTACTAAACTATTATTAAAATATATTCCAACATCTCAACTGAAGTAGTCCCAAGTAATTTTCTGCAAAATATATGTTAAATTGTTCAGATTCTTCATGCTGCGAAAGAATTATTAATTAAACTATTTCAATATACACATATACTTTGAAAATAATCTGAAAGAAATTCGATTAAGACAAAAATAATTGTATGTATTTAACATAAGAATTGATAGTCTCATGAGAAATTCAGTATGCAAAATATGTGTCTAATCAGTTTAGTTTTTGCTTTAACAAAAACTAGCAATATTTCGTGACAAAATTTATTATAAATGCTATTATAAGATATAATTCAAGGCCATGTGCTCCAAAACTGACTTTTTTAAAACAATTACGGAAACCAAAAAAAACGGAAAGAGCGTAACAAAAAATATATGATTTATTAATCTATGATACTGAATTTGCAAATTTAAAATTAATTGTGTTTTGTAAACAATAATAGAACTAATTCAGCGACATTGCTTTTTTAATTAATAATTTGTGTATCTTAACTAATCATTACAACATAACTATTTTAAACTGAGATACTTCTCTTATAGATCAGTGTTTAGGCATTATACAACAGCTCTCTCTAAAATATCCTTTTACCAATTCAAATGGTTTTAGTCACTTGGGTCGGTGCTTCCTGATGAAGTTTGAGGGTTGAATACCATATATATATAATTGATTATATTAACAGCTGAGATTTTCTCCACAAAAGTCAATACGAGTAACTATAATTTATTTCTAATTTGTGTCTTTTTATTTTTATCTTTATTGTTATTTGCAACTTGCTGTCAACAGCTAAGGTGGTCACAGTGTGTTATGCTTATTTTTACGTTTTGCTAATGTTTCGTATTTCTTATGCTTATCGCACTGTTTGATATTCTAAATCGCAACCTTACGAGCGTGCCTGATATATTTCTGGTGAACTAGTATGACATGCTTATATCTATTGTGTAAATTCATTTCTGTTTCTTAGGTTAAATTTATTGAAATCTAATTTTTGGGTCATTCACCCGATAAAGTTAATTTCTTGTGTGGGTGTACTTAAACCTACGTTTAAAATAACTATTTTCCGAGACCATTTATAATGCTCTGACCTACCTGCATTGTGTACGTAGTTATAATTTTTTTCGGCTGAAACTTTGTTATTTTCATCGACATTTTATGTCTCGGGCTCCGACATCTGTGTACACTTGATTGTCTCCACCTTAGTTTTACTGCTTTCCTGTCACCATATTTGTAGAGGGAAATATTGTGTTAGAATATTCTTCTAGCACCTTGCTTATTTTACTACACCTGAATCAAGTACTGTTGCAATCGGATAACCTCTTTTGGCGTTATAGACGGTTCTTTGCTTAAAAAGAAAAGGTATATTGGTGCATGAGAATAGCTTTAGACTTCGTGCATACTTATTTTCTTCCTTCCCGGTCATGCACTTGATGTTACAGCGGGGCCGTCGACAGTAAATTTCATTGTTCCGTGTCATCCAATGTACATAACCTTTGAGTGTAAATCGTCGCATCCGCGTTCGTTATTTTGTGCCTGTAAAGTACGTATAGATCGGGGCTACGCCCGTTGGTTCTTGTGCGTGCGTAATTTGGTCAGATTTAGTCTATTTACCTGAGTTCCGGACGTTTATAATGTGTGATGGGGCTGTTTAGCGTTTGTTTACGAATCTATTTGGTTAGATGTCATGCGTGCGCTGGTGTAGCTGACAGTTCGCGCAATGCCAACTTTTAGGCGTGAACTTTCCTTTCATATTACTTAACTTTATAAATTTTACGTGCATTGTAGGTGTATTTCAGTAAATTTTATCATCATCTAAGTTGCGAGATTGTTTGTGTTTAATTATATAGGTCACGTTATTGACGCTCTCTTTTGTAATTAAGTTTTGTGTTCGTTAATTTTATTTGAAATTTTCCCGCTTTCTATTCTGAGCCATTTCCGTGTTACGTCATATTTTGGGCGTGCGTGTTCGTTGTCGGGGATGATCCGAAGGGGAAACACGGTCTCTACTTCACTTTTCAAGTCCATCTTGCCTAAAGAACAATAGTACAGAACTGCTTATTTTCGTTTAGTAATTTTATTACTATGTCTAGTAGATATTACGCTTAAGCGGCTCCGAAGAAATAAGTAGTAGAGTGTCGATACCTTAATATAGGTGAATTATCGTAAGTTTTATCATATTACCGCTTTTCGAATTTGCGATCTACCACGTGATGGACTTCTGAATTTGAATTTTGTACTTTTGTGTGACTTGTGAAGTCGATTTCGCGGGTCTCCAGTAATCTGGGGTAAGTTGAGTAAATCTTGTGTTAATTTTCGGGGTTTTATCTCTGTTTTTTTCTTTTTCTAATTTAATAGGATTTTATTGTTGGGTACGAGGCTAAGCCTTCAGTAGCTACACACTGACATGGCCGCCGTACATTTCTGTTGAGGAACATAGTGACTACCACCGTCGCTCTAATAGTTGTACCTTTCCATCCTTCCCAGTGGCTTCTGGTGGAACTTCTCCGACCAGCTAGGGAGTCTTCCCCACACCGTGGCCAGATAAGTACAACTACGTAAAAAAATTGCGTCGAGTAATTCGACTAATTTGTCGAAATTTTGTGCCAGTGAGCTGGACATTTTCCCTTACTATTTATGTTCTAAGACTATTTGGGTGGTTATAAGATACCTATTACACCACTTTATCATATGCTTGGTCACATTAATACCTGATTAAATTATTGTTAAATTGTAAAATTGTTTTGCCGTACACAGAGTGACCTTAAGTAGGTGTTGATTAGGGCTCTCGTTGATGTGTTTAATTTTTATTTTAATAAAAATTCTAGAAAATTCATTGCCGTTAAAACATTGACTTTCATGTATGTTTTTTTCTAATTTCTGAGCTAATTAAAATTATTTATGCAATTGTAAATTCTATACCGTAAGCTCAGTAGATTTTTTTTTGTGTTGAATACTAAATTTTCCTTTGTTCTTTTTTGCAAAGCGTCGTTTAATTAATTCTTAATTTTGATTTTGTAATCATAACCATGTTTTTGTAAATTTAATGATTTCCTTTTTTTTTAAAGACTTAAAGCGCTAATCTTAACTCAACTTTTTTTTAATTGTGTATTATAAAACACATATTGTAGAACATCGCCGTTGGTGGCATTTTATATAATATCAATTGTAGAAAAGCCTGTGAGGCGACGAAACGTTTCTGCTGCCGACCATTCCCTGCCGATGCGCAGAGGTTATGTTAAATATATAGTTAAGATTTACTGAAGATTTAATTTTGTTTAACATTTTCTAAAATTTCAAACCGACTAGTTATTTTATTATCAAAATTTAAACTTGTTTAGAATAAACTAAATTCAACTGCCTTGTTAATACCTTCAACATCTTTTAAAAAAAACAAACAATTTAATATATATCATTCTACATATCGTAATCTCTCTTTTATTTTACCTCAACATATTTTGTATAATTTTTGTGACTAGCACATGAATAAGGTTTGGCGCAGCCGGCCTATACAGGGTGATCATTAGGAAACCCGCTGGAGGGACACAGCCAGTGGCTGTTCAAAGGAGACGCAGGTAGGTTACCGTTTAAGGTAGCATAGTGTCCTGGTGCCCGGACAACGTCGCTCGCGTCGTCGCCGACCGACGCTCTATTCTTTGTTCATATTACCTGAACCCTCACGCCGTCTGCGACTTGAGTTAGCTCGGCCCTGCGTTTTCCAATTTCATCCACCTCACTACAGTGATCTCCTGATACCGTAACTTATCTTAGGCTATTATCTTAGTGCGACGTTGATGCGGGTGTAACAAGTGTTATGATGGAAGAATATCACTAGTTCACAACAAATACATCATATTCTTAGTACACTTTTTCCTGACATTCCTATCTCAGTTTGATTTAGTTTCGAGTAGGTTTTCTCCGCTTTAACTTTTTAAAGTTTTCAGAAATATAATATATTAGAATTCCTTTGGAAAAAAATTCTTAATTTAATATCCCTGCCACAGTTTTTCAAATTCAAGAGTGATATCTAAGAAAAGAGAAAGGCGCACTTCTTTCTTCAAATGCAAATGCTATTTTATGTAGTGATGTGTGGTTTACGGCCAAATACTTCAAAAAAAGTATTCACGTCCGATGAATTGAACTATTCGTTATTGTTTCAACATACAGTTTCGAACTAGCGAATATAACTAATGTGGTGGTTGTGTTGTTTTGGACTTGAGACAAGAAACCTAAAATACGAGAGCAGTACAAAAACATGTCTTTCTTGCCAGTTTCAGAACCCGAATTTGGTTTTTCATTGCTCTTCTTTGCAGGAAAAGCACTGTCCCGTCCAAATTTGTCCACTAAACTGTCCCATTTAGATGTATTTTAATTACTACATTTGCAAAGGCTTATAAGTATAGCGAAAACAGATTAGATTAATGTTTCAGATTTTAAATAATGGCTGGCAATTTTTTGCACGACACCGGACATCAAGCAATAATTTTTTATAAGTAAAAAGGTAATAGAAAGCGTGTCTAGCTTACATGATAGTTCGGGTGTTGGTGATATTCATATTTATGATAGCTTTACAACACACTTTACAAATGTCTCGTCATTAATCCGCCTAATGAGGTCTGTGTTTCATAAGAATTGAAACGCATTATGCAAATTAAACTAGAGTTCGTTTGAAACTGGTAAAATGAACTATTCATTAACGTAAACTCCTTTGTCCATTATTATTAATTCCCTATATACTTGATCATTTGCAGAATGTTTACAAACACGAGCCAAATTGATGAATAGAATAACTTCTGGATAATTTTAAACATTATAGGAAACTATTGATGTCATTTCATTTACGAAATATCAAAACGAAATTTAAGACACAAATAAACTAAGGCTCAATGCATGTTCGAATGGAATTAGTTTTTAAAATAAAGTTTCTGAAACTGTGTTATGATGTTGTAAATTTTGCCAACTTTGAGAGTGAAATGTAGGAAAAAATAATTTGAATTATAAGAAAGTAATCCCAACAAAACATTAATTAATCCTTTGTATTCAATTTAATGCAAAAATATAATAAGAAAAACAGAACTTTCTGCTGTTTGTTTTATTTGAACGAATACCTTACAACGGCGGAATTTACATTAGCGAATATGGCGCCACCTCCTTACGTCCTACCTCACGGCAGTTAGTACCTCTGCGTAAGCCCCCTTAACTACAACCCATATCACTCTTAACACGTGGTCCGGTGTTTATCATAACCTTAAAGACAATTGGTCTACTTTGCGCGCTAAACTGCAAATACATATCACGTTCTACGCCGAAATTGACTGTGAATACTAGCGCTTTTATGGAGGCTTTGGTGTAGGCCGACTTGCAGTGCAAGATTGTTAAGCTCTTTTCTCCTATACTTTTAACAAGAGATCTGCTAGCTTTTATTGTATCCGGACTTGCAGTCGGCATGGATAATTATCCTGCATTTATTGTCAAGTTGTTAAATATGAATTACTTACACATTTGTTGAATATTTTAACCTTACTTTAAAAACTAACATTTTTCCTAACCCCAGGAAAAATCTAGAAAAACATTAAAGATCAATTTCAATAATTTATTTATAACTTTGTTACAATCTTGTTCGTGATATTGTTACAAATATAAATAAATTATTTTGAAAGACGATCTACTATTATCAATTATTCTATGTAATTGCATTCGATACATATCAGAAGTCACAGATGAATATTTTCAAGTGTATACAAAAAATTAGTGAATGCAGAATTTTTTAAAACAATTTGACTGAATGTTCAAAACTCTCTTTTTTTAAAAAAGCTTGATCTCTTTGGAGTTAATCACAACAGAACCACTTTCGTTAGTTATAGATCAACATTATATGAGTGAACGTGATCACGCCCATGATTTAGAATTATTTTCTAGAGTATGCTCTAATAACGATTGCTTATTCTACAGCATTATCTGAGGTACCTTCTTAATGGAGTTTTCAAACCACTTCTGAGTTGAATAGTGAGAAATGGAAATTTATCATATTCACTTGGAAACGCTTATCTCTCATAATTAAAATGTAGGGTATATTAGTTCCTTTTGACAGCAAGTGAACCGTTTACTACTCATATTCAAACTGTCACAAACGAAGCCATCAAATTAATAGATTTTCCGGAACGAAATACTCAAAATACTATCAAATCTTGTGTGGGTTTATATACATACCTACTGTAATAAACAAGTTAGTTTCCATGTTTAGCATATAAATTCAGGTTCTGCTAAATATTTTTCGATTCAACCTTTTACCATGATGATTCCAAGAAAGGTGAGAAATTTCTCAACATATCCCCCTTTCACTCGGGCCTGCAGTGCTGGAATGCCATTGCACTAGTTCTATAATGATCAACACTAACAGCGTCAAAATACTTCTCTGTTTCTGCATTAGTTCCCCCGCCTGTGTTGAATTTGTCGAACAGTAAGCTGAAGTATGAAGGAGCAAAATCTGATAAGTGGGGAGTTTGAAACACAGTTTGGAGTCATAATTCATTCGGTTTTTCTTGAACAATGCGACTGGTGTGCGACGGGCAGCACGGGAACAGCACTTTTTTCAAGCCAATTTTCACTTAGCCAGGGGGGAAGCATAATATATCGCGTTCATAGTGCCGCTCTTTGCAGGATAGTCGATAAGAAGTATGCCCTTCGAATCCCGAAATATCGTTGCCATTACCTTTCCAGCTTAAGGACAGGTCTTGGTCTCCTTTCGTAGAGGATTGCCACGATGTCCCCACTGCTGAGATTGTCGTTTTCATTCTAGCATATTTTAATGGGGCAAAGTTTCATCGATTGTGACAAAGCGATGCAAAAAATCTATTGAGCTGATGCAAAAGAACTTCAAATTTGTTGTTTGATATGCAAAATGCGGAACACATCAGTCAATAGTCTTGATTATTTCCTTCACCTGTCAAATTTAAATTTTGTCCAATCACAATCAAAACTGAAGTTGAAATTAACCAATGAAAGGTACCGGTTCTTGATATCAGCGACTATTACAAATCGACTATTTTAAATGTAGGTAACAAATCAAGTATGTATTTTTTCATTAAGTGGCATACGTGTCAAATAGATGAAAATGTCCGACAAAAAGAGATTTAGCGATATTTCGGATGAAATTATTGATAATCACATCGATTTGACAACTCATTTTTTATTATGAAACTTGGTTTAGGAAATAATCTTAACAAATATAGCTCGAGCTGGATAAGTAGTCGACTATTACATTGTTTCAATTTTTCTCGTGTGCCTCCCAATTTGACTTAACCAAAATTGGCATTAATAATTAAAGACTAAAGCCCTCGAGCTAAAGCTCTCGTGCTCTAGTCAAATTATTAATGCTAATTTTGGTCTCGTCAAATTGACAGTAGCGCACACTCGAAAAATTGATGACAATGAAATAGTCGACTATTTGTCAAGCTCTCGTTATATTACCTTTGATTATTTCCTTCACCTGTCAAATTTAAATTTTGTCAAATCACAATCAAAACTGAAGTTCAAATTAACCAATGAACGGTACCGGTTCTTAATATCAGCGACTATTACAAATCGACTATTCAAATGTAGGTAACAAGTCAAGTATGTATTTTTTCATTAAGTGGCAAACGTGTCAAATAGATGAAAATGTCCGACAAAAAGAGATTTAGCGATGTTTCGGAAATAATCTTAACAAATATAGCTCGAGCTTGATAAGTAGTCGACTATTACATTGTTTCAATTTTTCTCGTGTGCCTCCTAATTTGACTTAACCAAAATTGGCATTAATAATTAAAGACTAAAGCCCTCGAGCTAAAGCTCTCGTGCTCTAGTCAAATTATTAATGCTAATTTTGGTCTCGTCAAATTGACCGTAGCGCACACTCGAAAAATTGATCACAATGAAATAGTCGACTATTTGTCAAGATCTCGTTATATTATCTTTGATTATTTCCTTCACCTGTCAAATTTAAATTTTGTCAAATCACAATCAAAACTGAAGTTGAAATTAACCAATGAACGGTACCGGTTCTTGATATCAGCGACTATTACAAATCGACTATTCAAATGTAGGTAACAAATCAGGTATGTATTTTTTCATTAAGTGGCAAACGTGTCAAATAGATGAAAATGTCCGACAAAAAGAGATTTAGCGATGTTTCGGATGAAATTATTGATAATCACATCGATTTGACAACTCATTTTTTACTATGAAACTTGGTTTAGGAAATAATCTTAACAAATATAACTCGAGCTTGATAAGTAGTCGACTATTACATTGTTTCAATTTTTCTCGTGTGCCTCCTAATTTGACTTAACCAAAATTGGCATTAATAATTAAAGACTAAAGCCCTCGAGCTAAAGCTCTCGTGCTCCAGTCAAATTATTAATGCCAATTTTGGTCTCGTCAAATTGACCGTAGCGCACACTCGAAAAATTGATCACAATGAAATAGTCGACTATTTGTCAAGCTCTCGTTATATTTCCTTTGACAATCCCTTCCATGTTTACTCTTTTGTTCCTCATTATCGAAAGTTATGTCGCTACGTTTAAAGCGAGCAACTCGCGGTAAATCATGGCCTTGGAAGGGGAATCGTTGTCTAATGTTTTCTGCATTTCCGCCAAGATCTTAGTTGTGTTCACCTTCTCAAAAACCGAGTATTGATTGCACTAGGGATAGAGATTTTATTCATTTTACAGCTTTCACTAATCCCGTCTTTTTTATGCAAATGCATTTGTCAAACTAAACGTCAGATGAAGTTTACGTCAAGACTCATGTCGCTACGTTCAAAGGGTGCCGTTATTATTAGTAGGGAGCGGACACGAGCGGCCGATGACTCATCGCCCATGGGCACACTATTGAAATTTTAATTTTATTTATATAATTGGATAACAAGTGGCTAGTGATTATAAAATACAAAATACATTATTATTTGTTCATTTTGTTGTCAAGTCGAGTAAAGGAGTATTAATCTTTACTAGCAATACTTTCTCAAGGTTCTCTTCTGTAAGACTTGTTCTCTTTGAATTAAGTACATCCTTGTAGATAGAAAACGTCCTTTGTACATCGCAACTAGTTATAGGTGCGTACTGGAAATATTCTTTTATTTCAGCGTATTTTAAAGTTTGATTTTGTGTCATTGTCTCCATACACAATTGCCGCAATGTTATTAAATCTGGATTTCTATTAAAAACTGCGTCTAACTTTTGCCGAAGGCCACATCCGAAGTCACTTCGAATACTTTTGAAATTATTAATAGCCACATCTAATGTGGTTAATCCATCTTTTAGTTTGAGATTTCGATTTTCAAAACATGTGATTAGTTTAGGCAAATTTCTAAAGTGTTCTTGAAGGAATAAAAGCTGATTTTTAAATTTAGGATTTCTGTTAGTTCCTTGCACTCAAAAATACTTCTAGCATCGTCATTTAAACATGTAACGAAATTTAGTAAACTATCGAAATTCTCTGCATAAAAACTATTTCTGTATATATTTTAGCAAAGCTAAGTGACAAACGTGCGATATTTTATCATTCTGTACCGATATTTGATAGACTGACAATGGACATACAATCAGTATGACCCTCAATCCATCTCGCCATTGTTTCACGATGTAATTCTCGGCGTTCTTCCATATCATATATGAAAAAGTAACATAAACAATGTTCTGGATCTAAATAAATAACTAAAAATGTACGCGTATGTTATTGAATCTAAACGAAATCCAGTGCACATTTACGTCTAGATAATTGGGAGATGTCGATTCAATGAAACGGGATTAAACAGGAATTATTACATAAATTACAAAGTACGTAATTAACAGTCAAAACAATGGAAAAACGAAACTAACGGAAGTATGAATAGGTATACACATATATATGTGTATACCTATTCAAGTCAAGACTCATGTCACTACGTTCAAAGCGTGCCATTATTATTAGTAGGGAGCGGACACGAGCGGCCGATGACTCATCGCCCATGGGCGCACTATTGAAATTTTAATTTTATTATTATAATTGGATAACAAGTGGCTGGTGATCTATAAAATACAAAATACATTATTATTTGTTCATTTTGTAGTTCAAGTCTAGTAAAGGAGTATTAATATTTGCTAGCAATACTGTCTCAAGGTTCTCTTCTGTAAGATTTGTTCTCTTTGAATGAAGTACATCCATGTAGATAGAAAACGTCCTTTCTACATCGCAACTAGTTATAGGTGCATAATGGAAGTATTCTTTTATTTCAGCAAATTTAGCAGTTAGATTTTGTGTCATTGTCCCCATACACAATTGCCGCAATGTTATTAAATCTGGATTTCTATTAAAAACTGATAACTTTTACCAAAGGCCACATCCGAAGTCATTTGGAATATTTTTAAAATAATTAATAGCCACATCTAATGTGATTAATCCATCTTTTAATTTGAGATTTCGATTTTCAAAATATGTGATTAGTTTAGGCAAATTTCCAAGGTGTTTCTGAAGGAATAACAACTGATTTTTTAAATTTGGGATATGTGTTTGTTCCTTGCACTCAGAAACACACAGCATCGTCATTTAAACATGTAACGAAATTTTGTAAACTATCGAAATTCTCTGCATAAAAACTAGTAGCTTCTAAGCATGTTCCCCATCTAGTTATTACTGGCGAGGGAGGCAGTGACAAAGATGGAAGTTTTTCTCTGTGGTGCTTTTCTGAAAACTTTTATAAAAGCGGATACAAGTCTATCAACTTTGGGATAGGTGTCTCTGCTATATTCACAGATTCTGTGGAGAGCATGTGCTACACAAGTAATATGCAGCATATAAGGATATGTTTCCTTTAATAGTCTGCCTGTTTTTAACGTATATGCGACACTGTCACTAACAAATAAAAGTATTTCTTCCTTGTACCTATCGTGCGAATGTAGCATTTTGTGCAAATTCTCGTCAATGGTTTTAGCAATTGTTTCCGCATCAACTGTATTTATAAATTACAACATTTACCACACAGCGTCCTAATATATCGACAGTTTCGTCGGCACTTATCCATACGTATTGATTTGAAAGATGTCGAATGCATTAGAAATTCTACTGTTTTCGTGAAGCACTTAGAAACATAATATTTGCATAAGGTGGATTCATCAAGAACATTTCGACCAGTATATTTTTGAAAAATTTTTTTGAAAGTGGGATTATCAAGTTAAGTTAATGGGATATTAGCCGCTAGAGTTCTTCGTTAAAATTGTCAGCTTTCAACGGGTACAGTTTGTGTGTATGTTATGAAAGAACGAAACTAACTTTATTTATCTTACGAAATATAAGGTAAATATAATCAATTTTAAAAACCTCTCGCGCTTCTACCTACGCCGATGAAGAAAGGAATTTACCAGTAAAATTGACTTTTTTGCTGTCGTTTCCGCTACAACAGATGTTGCAGATCACCATATGAATAGTGCTATTCAGTAACTGCGTGATGTTTACATTATTTCTTTGCTCCGTCGTAATTTCAATCTGGGACGTCCGCTCTTTAAGGAAAAGAGACATACTAATGCCTATAATGTACGCCAGCCATTACACAAGATACTAATAAATAATTTATTTCTTTTTGTTTAACAGTGAATTACAATTTTGTTTGCCAAATGCCCATATGAAAATTAAAAATTGTTATAAAATATCATTACATCCGGTATTAAAATTAACATAATTTAAATAGTAGCTAATAAAATCGCCACACATCTGCATCGTCCTACAATGCACGAACATTACATATTTTGAAATACTAACCAAGAAATATAAAAATAACTCAAGGAAATGATATCCGCATCCTGACGTAATGACATTAGTGTATACATATAATACATACAAACAAATATACATGCATAGAAATTAATCAATTGTGAGTTGTGCGATTGCAAATTGGCCGATTCGATTTCGTACCATAGAGCGAATTTCTCATGGATAAATTGCGGCATTTCAGTTGCAAAAAATGTGGAAACCGTCACCTTGCAAACCACGAACCGCAAACGAAATAAAATCAACGAGTCCACGTAATATGACACCGAAGCAACTGCGCAACGAGTGTGTATTAGACCATTTCAATTACTACACAACACCGAAGAGACAAAGGGTGCAAAAACCATTGTAATCAGTGAATTGGTCCAGTGCGTCTGTAATTCAAGCAAAATGTAATCGAATACTCTCTAAACGCAACCCTTTTTTACCCAAAAATTATTATTTACTTCATAAAATAAATCGTAGAATGTACTAGGTAGGTAAAATGTAATTTATCGGTTTTGTATTAAATCCCTGAATTGGAAAAAAGATTTTTATCGGTTTTTTATATTAATATATACAGTGGTATTGAATTCTTGCTACTTCTGCAATATGTGTGCACATACGTAGTATCATTCAAATTTTAGAATAAAAAAGTAAAACTAGTAGTAATTGATTTACACCGCAGCCATCAGCATTTTAAAATTCAAATTTATCGCCAAATTTAAAATTAGAATCCCATAAGCGGAGTTTAAAGGGTTTCCAGCAGTGGTTTTGAAAATAATCGACATAAACTAGTCAAGTTTAACATAATACGAATTCGGCATTACGGGTTATTAATGCTATTTCGTCAGTATTCATCATATTGGCAATGTTATAGTTGATCGTAAGCATGATCATGTTATTATAAAGCGATGTTTATTTTGTAAATTAAATATTCAGGCACGACACTGGCAGTAGAATAAATGAAGCAAAACCTTTCTAAATTGCCGATTTAATATCGTGAAAATTTCTAAATCGCAATGCATAAGAAATTTATAGACTTCCATTAGGTCAATTTTGATAGCAGTCGACTTATTGGCACGGATGTGTAATCCGTGTCAATAAAAATGTATTTAAACACAAATTTTAGTATGAAGAATTATAGTGATGTTAATCTTAGGAACCTATTTGAAATTTACATCCGTGAATGTTTCTTTGCATATTTTTGACATAGAAAGTCACTTGACACTGTATTTACTCTTTGATTTGTATTGATCTGGACGGTTCCAGAATGACCAGTATGCCTTTATCGGAGCATACACCTATGAAAAAAACACTTTCACTGTGTTTCCTTTCTTTAATTATAATAACATACTACTTCCTTAACAACACAGAACTTATCTAAATGCAAAAAAAAAATATTTAACTAAACAAAGAGATTTAAAACACAGTATTGTAAATTTAAATTATTATAGCATTGCAATGATTTCTTCATTTATTTGTCTGTCATTCATAAAATTGTTGACAAAAATGCAGAAAATACTTGTTCTAATGGAATGTCTTTTCTCAATCATTCGTTCTGTTAATATCTTATCTACATTTATCATTTAATTATTAATTATACAATTTATAGTGTAATTTTAGATGATATATTACAATCTAGTCCAGTTATTAACGAATAATTGTAGGAGACTGCATCCCAGTTACAGGAATTTTCAATAAATATACTATATATATATATTTTCAATAAGTATATTCGGTGAAGATAAGTAAGATTATTGGCTGAATATTAAAATAAAAACAGTGCTAATTATAATAAACAAATGTTATACTCTAAAATAGTGAGCAATACACAAATTTAAATCTAAAACATCCTCCTGTGATCTATCTAAAATGGTTCAACTTTTTTCGGCAACTACATATAACAACACTCACGAAAGAGCCTTATTAAAATACCATGAAGAAAAATTCATCATCATATCACCTTTCGAACCAACACACTTCACCAGCAACAGAATACCAGACTTACTCTACATCGCAATAACAAATAACATCTCAGGCAACCTTACAATACCCACGGAATCAGTCTTAAGCTCAGATCACAACCCCATAACTCTTAAATGGGGATACACCCAAGCGGAGCTAACCACCACTATTAAAGGCACAAATTGGACCAAATTTAAACAATCTCTAACACAGATTCATCCATCCATTTCAAAAATAGAATCTTCAGAACAACTAGAAGACACAGTCGACACTCTACAAAAACACATCACAGAAGCCTCCGAAGCAGCCATCACACAAAAAACAATAAAATACCAAACTCAAATACTACCAGACCATATACGTCAACTCATTTCATCAAAAAACAGACAAAGAAAAAGGTACCAATTTACGCTAGACCCAGCTGACAAAACCATTTTAAATAAGAAACATGAAGAAGTAAGAATCGCTTTAAGGAACTTTAAAGACCAGAATTGGCAAAAAACCCTCGACAACATCGACTCAAATCTACAGAGACTCTGGATGCTGACAAGAGCTATGAAAAAAGACCAGCACATCATACCACTACTAACAACAGGAAACACCAAGCAATAACAGAAGAAGAAAAAGCGGAAGCCCTTGCCACAAAAATCGAAGACCAATGCACACCAAATTGGAACAACGTAGACCTGCAACATATAGCACACGTCCACAAACATGTCAAAACATCACTTAATCTCTCTCCCACTCCCAGTACAGACTTCATCACTCCACAAATTTTAAAAACCACCATAAACTCACTCAAATCCAGAAAAGCCCCAGGCCCAGACCACATAACCAATAAAATGATTAAAAACCTACCCTTCAAAGCCTTCATGTTCCTCCTCACTATTATTAATTCAATCCTCAAACTCCAAACTTATCCCTAAATATGGAAAACAGCTACAATAGTCAAGTTCCCTAAACCAAACAAAAATCATTCCCTACCCTCCAACTCCTCCCAGCCTAAGCAAAGTCACTGACAAAATTATCCTTCAACTACTAGATAAACACACAACAGACAACAACATCATACCTTTAGAACAACACGGCTTCCGCAAAAATCATTCCACGACGACGCAGTTAGCCAGAGTCTCCGAAAGAATATTAGAAGAGTTCAATAAAAACACAACTACTACAGCACCTTTCTTAAATATTGCTAGAGCGCTCGACAGCGTGTGGCATCAGGGCCTGATTTACAAACTTAACTCCTTTAGATACCCAAAATATCTAGCCAGAATCATCCACAATTACCTATACAGAAGGAATTTCAATATTAAAATCAACAATACATTATCTTCCACAAAAATTCTCACAGCAGGCGTCCCCCAGGGATCAGCGTTATCCCCCCCCCCCCATCTGTACGCAATCTTTACTTCCGACCTTCCAAAAACAGACAAAGCCATAATAGCCACTTACGCACACGATACAGCCATATTAACCCAATAATTACACCCCAACAGAGTCCTGAAACTTCTTCAGGAAACCCTAATTGGTGCCACACCTGGCGAATAGCCATAAACGCCGACAAAACGCAAGCGATAATTTTCAAAAAAAAAACAAACCTATCACCGGTCAGCTCTATATAAATCACACTCCAATATCATTGTCTCCATTTGTCAAATATCTAGGCGTCACTCGACGACAATCTATCATTCTCACTACACCTCTAAAACACGGCAAAGAAAGCGAAAATCGCAAGAACACGCCTATGGCCATTATTAGGAAGATTTAGTACACTCTCAGCCACCATAAAACTCAAGCAAATAATAAGACCAATAATTACCTACGCTGCACCAATTTGGATCAACGCCTACCCCACGCATATAAAAGCTCTCCAAGTAATTCAGAACGTGACTTTAAAGATGGTACTTACAGCCCTATGGTACATGAGGATCAACCAAATGCACGCAGAGACCAACACATTAACCATAGACAGATACATTAAGGAACTTGCAACAAAATTTTATAACCAGATGACAACCCACCCCAACCCAGACATCGAACAAATTCTCAACTACGATCCTCATGTACCATGGAGATACAAACGCCCCCGGCAATCCATTAATCAAGACATATAAACTGATATAGTTCCCAACACTCAAAGTCAAGATGATTCACATTCAGAATAGCAGTAAAAGGCCATAGGCCTGACTCGAGACCAACAATGAAGAAGAAGAAGAAGAAGAACTATTTTACGTTTTTATATGTATAGTATAGGGAAGTAGGGAAGTAAAATTTTCGAACTCGAGACCTTTGGAGACGTCCACGTTTTGGAATTAGGTAGCTTTATTGTTGTACGTTTTCTTCCTTTTTTAATAACGTTGAAATTTTTTGGAAAGGTCATCATTTCTGTACAACCATTCAATCTTCAGCAAAATATCGTTTTTATTGTTGATCTCTTAATAATACTCTTCACCGCACTAATTCCTTGATTTTTTTTGAAAAAATTTAAAACGATTGGAAACAATCCAGTACGTACCCAGTTTGCGAACGTCTCCCTTCTTGGAGTAAATTTCTTAATATTCTGTCAGGGTTTAAATCGTACTGTAAGATCCTGTAATTTTTTCAATCTTTCCGAAAAAATGATCTGCTGGCAAATAAGAATGTTTACTTACTGGAAATATCACTACAGTGGATTTTATAGTTTTTGGTAAATTGTTGTACAGCCAAAGCATAAACATGTGCATCAAGTGTGCATTTTTGTTTTGGCCAGCACAACCATCCGCGAATAACCTTACTTGTTTGACATGTGGCTCAAATTCTTGCTTATTGAGAAAGTCGTGTAGAGCAAACCTTGTTTCCGCAGATCCTCTTTTTGCCTGATTCTCCAACCAGGTGTAGAATACTGGCTTTTTTATATCAATGTCAGTAACACAAAAGCAATAGAACGCGAGGTCTAAACAATATGAAACACTGTTAGTAGGCTGCTCTTTCATTAACTTAAAAAAATGTTTAGCTCTGGCACAAGTAGTTTGGTTTTTAGCTTCTCTATCTCATTTTTGTCTTTGCAATTAGTAATAAATATTCCGGTTCTCGCACAAAACCCATATACGTCGGTGGCAGCACTCGCAAATGTAATATTAAAATGGTTATTTAAAAATTCTACTGAAGTACTTGTAATTTACTTTTAAATTGTCAACTGCACACTCACTATAAATTTTCCATATATGAGTAATATTATATTCTGATGGTAGGTAAATGCACTGTAATTTGGCACGTCCATAATAATTTTTATTCTAACCTGGCTACAAATTCTTTCACATTTTGATGTTTGTCGAGATTCTTAGAAGTGCGTTTATCTCCACGAGCCTCTATAATGCCATTTCCAAATTGAATATTCTGGGCGATAGTATTTACGAGGCCTCTGGCTAACACTAAAAATTGCTAAGAACAATTTTCGGCAAATCTTCATTTTCTCTTTGTGCTTCCAAACTTATAAAGAAAATAATTAATAGCTGCCTATAGGAATGAAGATAAGAAACTTATATCAGATTTTATGGTGAAACTTTCAAATTCTATGGCTGTTGAAAAGGCGATTGGAAGTAGAAATAAAAAATCTGAAGAAAAATCCCATGACCTTCAGGTTTTCTATTTCTCTAAATGTGCAAGTTTAGTGTTCTGTACATTTTACTCTAAATTATAAAAAAAATTCTTTGAATTACATACTTTTATATCGTCTTGGGATGAGTCCTTACAGCGAAAATCTATATACGTTTATCGTTGCAAGTAAATTGAAAGTATTCCAAATTAGGATAATGGGTCTGACTGAAAATATGCTAGAAGTAAATTAATAACCTAATAACTTACCTGACTTGACTTCACTTTTACGTTTTTTGAATTATAACACAAGATAATTAAGAAGATAAAAGTATTTCAAACTTAATCTGAAACAACTTTTATATAAAAAAAATCGGAACTCACATAGGTACGTACGAGAAAGTCGTGTGCTACCCACGCCTCATTTTTTATATGTGAGAAAGACTATTAGGGAGAATCGATATACGGATATAAGACTTAAAATTATTTGAAATACAATGTGTATATCATATTGTAAATGTATAATGTTATCCTTTATCTAAAAAGAAAGAATCACAATTGCAATTATTTTACTTGTTAAACGTAAATTTATTTTACTGAATTGAAATAGAGCCAGAACATAGGTTACTTACTATATGTTTCACAATGCAATAAATTAACTATTCAGATTCGAATAAAGCTAATCTTTACAGAAAACTTTCATAAAATTGATCACGTTCCTCATATAATTCAACACTAGCTTTAATTTTAAATTACGAATTGCCTCTAGAAATTTATAGCATAGATACCTACATCAAAATTACGAAGGATAGGATTTTATTTAAATATTATTTCCTTATATAACTACAGGAGGACTTTTAATCTCTGAGGTGTGTTTAAATGCCTTTGTTATTAGTGTGTCCCATATTTTAACATTTTATATCTATCAAAAGCTCAGAGTCAACTCGTTAACTATCATTTAATTATACTCTATGATTCTTGAGTTCCTGTGTTATTTCACTACTCCTACTATTATTTGTTTAGTCCAACAAATGAACTAGAAAATTAGCTACACAAAATGGTAAAGTTTTTCATTAAACTTATTACTTCATTAGTAATTATATTAGTTTTTTAAGGGGTATCTTATATCACTGGAAATGCTTTAGTAAAAATTCACATATTCATCCGTACCGAGGACCGTCATACAGAAACTGCTGGAGATTAATTATGAATAAAGAATTCAGTGGCTTTGTATTCGGTTACTCAAAAACTAAATAGATGCATGGATGAACAAAAACTCCAAACTTTTTTTCCCAAGTTTTCTTTTAAATGATGGTGATACTTGTCTTATAGTTTAGATTAATTTCTCTATAGCATAATCCATTTCTTTGATATTTTCGAATTATCAAGTGTTATGTATGACAAGTAATAAAATTAAATTATATAATTGTAAAATAGTAGGTATACATTTTTCCTAAATAGTAATGAGCCTGTATGTGACGCTACTGTAGAAAAGTTAAAGAAGTATTACCAACTACTTTAGTATTAGAAATTGCATTATTATTTTGTACTATACTACTTATACCTAATCATAAGACATTTTCTTTACAATAAAATGTACCTATCGACACATTTACACATGAAGACCTTTACCTATATTTAATTTTTTAAATTTACAGCTACATCCTAACTTTAAGATAGTGTTTTGTTTAAATTTACGGTTACAAATTTCTGTAGGTGTATTTATATCTAAATATATAAATTTACGATTTGTTTCTGCTCCTGCATATGTAGAGTGATTTTTTCGAACAGTTTTTAAAAAGTAAGTCGAATTGTCGAATGTTTCAAATAAATTTGTATTACTCTAAATATAGAGGCTTTATACTAATTTTAAAATCCTTGAAGAAGATCGAAATGGTCTGTAAATTATGTATAGAGTTACATTTTATACGTATATATTTTGCATATTTTTTAATCCATACACATTAATAATTTAATAACCATTAATCATACTATGTCTCAATATTTCCTAAGAATTAGTGCTTACAGAGATATACGTTGGCCATGAAATGCATTAATTTCACTATAACTTTATTATCTATGTGATGATAAACTTTATGAGATGGAATACTAATAACCTATCTCTCGTTTTATCACTTAACCACCACAATAAATTTAATCATGTTTAGTTACCTACTGAGAGGGTTCGATGGGTAATATGTATACCTACCTATTATAAATACAATTGCTGAAAACATACGAAAATATAATACCTACAGATTTGTTTATTTCGTATTTGTTCCAGCAATATGCTTTAAAATAAAATTAATCTTGCTAAATTAACATTTTCTAAGCTTCCAATACCAACATTCACTGTTTAAGAGATAATTGCGACACCCGATCAAAAAATTCTCTTTAATTAAATTTGATTTCGTGCACACAACCAATAGAACAATTTTCATTATCAATATAAATTCACACACAAAAGGAAAATCCGTGAAGAAATTAATTGTTTAATATCCTGCGAATCTGAAAAGTACCTAGAGACTTCTGAAATTTTAAAAAGAAGTTAACAGACAACCAGGAAAAACCCCGTTAAAGTAACTATGGCAACGCAAGAAGAACCAATAATACCAGAACTCTCTTCAACAAATGTCAATTTATCCCTTCCGCCGTTCTTACATCTTAGTGGTGGGGAATGGAAAGGCGTGGCCAGTCGAGACATGGTGGCAGATGTACAGACTGTCACCAAAAGTGATATACCACAGTAAAATACATCCAGTCTCATCTTATCTCCTTTTCTATTCACCCGACATAAATGGATGAACAGAAAAAGATAGCTGATTATGTATATCTAAAATCGACTGTGATGATTCAGCGTGAATGAAACGCTTTTATTGTTTCCCCTCTCAATAAATATTAGCTTTGTTCGTCAGCTTTTCGAAGCTGAAGTTAGGAAAAATCGATAGGAGTCCAAAGTAATGAGATTTTTGTGTTCTCGCGAATGTTAAAAATACAATCTAACTTTATCTCATTTTCTTTTATAACCTCTCGGCGAGGAAATTATAAAAGTAGTCTTAATTAGTCGATCATATTGAAGAGGAAAAAAAAACAAAATACCATTTATACTTGGTGTATGCTAAAAAAGTTTATCTTTTAATAATAAAGTAAATGACAGCAAAATATCTTGATTATTAGAACAGTAGGTGTAAAAGGTACGATTATTAAATGTTAAAGGAAAGTATAGAATTAATTCTGATATTATCCATGCGCTATTTAGAAATTATTGAACAGGAAAATTCTAAGTAAATAGTACAGAGTGTCTGTAAATGTTTGTACGCCAATTAAGTTGGTAGTATGGATTTTATTTTTCTAAAGTTGGTAAAATTCAGTGGCGGAGTAAAAGAAGCACGGCATGACGATATATAGTTCTGAATAATAACAAGCACTAAAGCACAATGAGGTTATATTGTATAGACTTATTAATAGACACATTAAAAACGTTATTATTAAATGAAAATAACACTAATAAATAGAAAATAAGTTTATTTATAAAAATTGTTGAAAATGTTCTCCATTTGCTTGTAAATACAACGTTATTCGTCGTTTCATGTTTTCAAATACGCGGCAAAAGTGTTCTTGTGTTATATTTTGAATTTCATGCCTAATCGCTTGTTGAAGTTCCTCCAAATTGTGCAAGCGGCTTTTATAGACATTATTCTTTACCTATCCAAAAATAAAATAATGTGGTGGTGTTAAATCTGGAATCCTCAGTGGCCTTAGGCCTTGCCTTATAATACGAGTTCCATAACATTGTTGCAAATAATCTAGGTGGTCCGTGCAGTATGGCTCCATCTTGTTGGAAATAACAGCTGAATAATAAATTCTGTCAAAATGACAGTTTTATATATCTCTGCATTAATTGTTTTGTTAATGAATATTGGCCCTATTATTTTCCGCCTAGAAAGTGCAAACCAAATTCCAACTTTTAATGGATGCGAATCTTTCTCAACGAAGTTGCGAGGATTCTCCGTAGCACACGTTCGGTAATTCTGGCTATTTATATAACCAGATAAATAGAACCATTTTATTAATTGAGTTAGCAGACGGTTCTTGGTGGAACATTTTGTTAATAACTATTTTAAATAAAATAAATGGAACCATGCTTCGTCAGTGAAAAAGGTTAGGTCTAGTAAATCATTATTATTAAGGTGCTCAGTAAACCATTGACAGTACAGTATACGTTGTTGATAATCACGAGGATACAATTGCTGGACAACCGAAACTCGATAGGGATGCATATGCAAATTTTTATGTACAGCTTTTGCACAACTAGCTCTATATAGTATTACGTGAAAAGAACACAATTAAGGACTTGCGCTTATTTAAATACTCTAGCTCGTGTACTTGACTGTGCTGATAGCCTTTGTAGTAATTTCTGGCTTTGATTGATTCGTTCTTCAAGATCATTACCAACAGCTTCAGTTAATATTGTAGGTCTTCCGGTTGATTTATCCTCACAAATACAATTTTTTCCCTCAAAACGCTTTACAATCTCACGCTTGTGATGGCCGAAAACCTCATAGTTGACATTTTCATTAGGAAATGCTTCTACAAGCTGATCGAAGCATGACTGTAAACTGTACTACGACCAAGTTCCATCCTGATTGCGAGTTGCACTTCGAAAGTGGGTCATAAGAATGTGTGCATCTTGTTCAGGCGTAAACAATTTTGGCTTTCCAGTCAATAATGAAAAAAAAGTTTAAAGTAGTGGTTATTCAAACACAAGTTGCATTTCATACTAAATTATTACTTACCTACAACTTACAAATGGTAATTATTGAGCTCTAAAGAAACTGTTTGAAATTAAAGATATAAATAGGAAAAATTAAGAGCAAATAAATAAAGACCGACGATAACAACTATCAATACAATTAATGACCATTTATTTGTAAAATTTATATACATCTATGTACACAACTCAAGCAGCGGAGTTACTACTAAATCGTGATATAATTGCAAGCATACCAACTTAATTGGGAAACGTGTTTTAAATAGCTGTTTTTAGTCTTGGATTTATATTAAAAAAGATGACTTAAAGTATGACCAACAAAAAAAATTAATAATATACCTAAATTAAGTAAATCAAATATGTACTCTTTTAAATTAGTGTGCCAGATTCTGTCAATTGACATTTCTATGTTACATAATTTATGGATTTCATAGGAGCACGTGTCTGGTCTGACATGAAATTATATTCGCTTAAGAGTGGTGTTTACCAACAAATTGAAACTTATGCAACTTATATTACTCGCGGGACGGGTAGACGCAAGGGGGTGTGAGTAGGTGGAGGTTGACGATATTCGGTTCTATCACACCGCTTCGGTTTTATTCACAGATTCTGACATAGATAAAGAAATACTATAGATAAGAAACATAATGTATAAAGAATGAGTACTTACGGAACTGTTGATGTTGTTGATGTTTTATAATAAGCCAATTTTTGCTTGCCCATAACTGTTATATTATTATACACTCGAATATTATAGGTATATATGACATTTAAATGCCAGTGACAGTTTGTAATTAAACTGTCACTCGCATCTAAGTCTGCAATAGCTGACCGATTCTGATAGATTTTCGTCTTCGCTAGGACCGGTAGAGATACTGTAAAGTGGGGATAGACGATGCGAAAGACCTCGTGTCAAGTCCATGTGACAATGTTTACTGTTTAATGTTTTTTATCTTTAAAAATAATTACATAAATTTGATTTTTTCTTTATATCGTACATCAAATGTGCAGCTGGCGCGTAGAGGTCGTTTTTTTTCTTTTGTGTACCAGCCTTAGTTAGTAGACATTAATCAAATTCATGCATTTTAGTGGTTATTTCTAAAACACATATCTTTCTTAAAAAAATAAATTAGTACAAAAACTGACCTTGACATTATAAATTTATGCCTTTTGCATCATTAACCCAAATTTGAGATTCTACACTGAAAAAAATGCATTGGCATTATTTGCTACAAAGTTGTGTTTGAAATATTGTAGAAGTTATTACTATAATTGTGTGAGTAATTACTATCACATTCTGAGACGTATTAAAATAATATTGTAGGTTAAATTTTATAGCAAATTTTGCTATAAATGGTATAAACTATTAACATACTTTTGATGAACTAATTTGCATTATTTTCTGCCAAAATAATATTGAAACATTAACAAGATTGTCCTAATTTATTCTAGAAATTGTGGAAATATTTCTTCTCATCACAATATATTTTAAAATTTCCTATAATATTCTAGTTGTATTTATAAAAATGTCACCTTGAATATAAGGACAGAATTACTCTAGTGAAAGAATGAATCTCTTTAAGGATATTTTATACTATATAATATACATAAATGCAGTATTGTAAATGCTTGTGTAAATGTGCCGTCTATAGTGGGGATTGAAAATAAATCATTTTAGTTTTAATATAGACAAGTATTTTCTTCTCTTGTATTTTTTAGTTGGCGTTAGTCTTATAGGTGTCGTAGTTCGTTTTGAATTGTAATGGAAACCACAAAAAAAATTGTTAGAAGCATGGGGATTTTCCAGTATGTAGAAAATATATGAAGGTAAGCTTTGAATTTTCATATTAATTAGTATTACTGTATGTGCAGCTATAAAAATAGAAATAATATAGTACCTAAGTATGGACCTATAATTTGTTTGTTCAGTAAATGAGTGTAAAATTGTAATACACACATCTACTTTTAGGAAGTTCATCATGCTTTTTTACGTGTATTTTTTATTCATGGAACGAACACAAATATGGACTCTTAATATATTTATATTTTTAAGTTATTAATTTCTAAAAACTTATTCACGAGTTTTGTATTTCACAACTAAACTAAAAATGTTCCTAATTTATACATCTCTTAATCAATCTGTTGTATATTTTATACAAAATAATCGCAAAATTTTCATAAATAGACATAAGTGTAATTAATAGGTTCCTATAGTTTGTTCAATAAATGTCCGTTGTTTCCAAAAGTGCACTTTTACGAATTATAAAAAATCTGACCATACTTTTTTACGTATCATTTATATGTATTATTTGCAAACAGTTGTGTTTGTATAACACTTTTATTAAAAAATTAAATTATTGTTGTAAGCAATTATTTCGAAAAGAAAAACTGCATCACGCATTTAAGACTTATCATTCTTGCCTGTAAAATGAATTAAAATTTGAAGTACATAAAATTTTAAAAATATTCTTCCTGCTTACAACATTTCGATGCCTGCATCTGTTATATGTACGTAATTAATATTATACAAATTTCTTTTTTTTCTTTTGCTTAATAATGTAATGAACATTAGAAATGGAGTGACCTAAGAAAAATCACAAAAAGTTAAGTAACTTTTAATCGACGTAAAATCGTATGATCACATATGGCTTTTATTCATTCGAAATGACCCTGCTGTAATCCTCTTGTGATTGGATGTCGATTTATGGAACACTTAATATGGAAAATATAAGGCGAATAAGAACTACCGCAACTTACACCTAATAGCCATTAATGTTCTAAATTTACAAGTTATTGTAAATGAGCAATGTTTTCAACACGTCCTTATTATAGATTACATGTTTTTTTGTATTAGGTACCGAACAAATGTTATTATTAGTTGTCTAAATTTTTATTATATTAAGTTGCAACATTTCAAATTTATTATATAAAATAAGATGGAATATCAAATATTGATCATATGAATGTAATTTTATAATCAATAACAGTAAATACTTGATACTAATAGGAACCTAATTATCATGATGTCGGTATTTCTTATTATTAGTTATGAATTTTTAAATTTATTATTTTATTCATTAAATATAGTTCTCCATATTAATGAATTAATTTCCATTTTGAAATTAGTTCAAGATTTTATATATTAAACATATCATGTAATTAAAAAGAACTATCATGAGTGTCCTTGCGATGCCAATTGTAATTTGATTTGTGTTTTATAAAAGAAATGAATTTTTTTTGGAATTTTGAACGTGGTTATGACATTAAAAGCTCTTCATAATTCCAAAGAAAAACTTTATTTGCCATTTTAATTAAAGTAAGCTTTCAAAATTTTTTTAAATTAAAAATAAGGTACAAAATAAAATACCTGGCAGTATTTTCCAATTTAATTAATGATTTCTCGTACTTCAAAATTTTACATATATTATTATGTTAATATAAACTACTTAATTTCTGTATATTTTCATGAAGATAGTGAAATTGATCATGAAGTAAGCATAGAATATGAAGGTGTAAAGGACCCAATACCCAAAGTAGGACCAAGAGCGAAATTTTGGGCTAAGCTGAAAGCTCATCAAGAATTATCGAATATGCCTATGCAAGTAATTATGGAGAGTGACTTGCAAGTACCTGGATGCTGTTTTAATAATACCACGGTAATTATTGCCTTTTCACTCAAAACTTCATTTTGCAAGGAGATGTAGTTTACCGAAGAAACACAGGAGCACGTTGCTTGCTAAACCTAATTACACAAGTATAATAAATATCTGCATTGGAAATTCTGTATTTTAGGCTGGCAACAGCTTGACAGAGACTTAAGTCCGAATTAACTGAAAACTCAAACTGTCAGTTGGCATACTAAAATTTCGAAATTTAGACTAAAGCTTATTGTGTCTATAATTTATATAGTACATCAGTAAAGCTTTTGAATTAATGTTGTAGTAATACTTAGAAAACTAACCAGTACAACCTTCTTACGTTACAGTCCATGGAGTCACAGGTTAACATTGAGGTAGACACCTCGCCACCATCAGGGGCAAGTACATTGTCAATTAATTCGCCATTGGATAGTCCCGCAGGTATGTCTAAACTAACTAGCAGTGATTCACTATGTGAAACATCTTTTGTTATTTTAGGCCCAGAAAAACTTCCCCAAAGAGTATCTTTTGGGACACCGCACCGTACAGATTGACAAACCACAAGAATGTAAATATACACTTATACATACATGTAAATAAATATATAAAAAACTTATGTATTTATGAAGTGTTTGTTTTTTCTTTAACTGTACGCTAAGCAAATATATTTGTAATGTACTTGTTGAAAAGAATGAAATACATAGAATTAAAATTTCACATTATGGTTTTATTATAATTTTCCATTTTCGCATTATTTACTTGAAAATCAAAGGATTGAGCTAGGTTACATAGAGCATCAATCCATTTTATGGCTAACTGAATAAAGATTATTATTAATAGTAGTATGTTTTATACGATATTATCATACATACGTTTTTCTTACAGCAAATAATTATAATAATAATAACAATTATATTTTTTTTCAATTGAGACAGAAACATCTTAATAACTTGTTAAGCCGATCAATTTCAACTACCAAGATATCGAAATTTTTCTTTAAAGCTATATATTCTCAAGCAATGCATCTTCTGGTACAGCCTATAATTTGTGATTAATATACAAATAATTCTAGAGTTAAGTTTTTCGGAAACTCTAGAACACTATAAGACATGATTCTTGATATTTTATTAAAATCGCCTTATTACTACCCATCGTATGTATGCTGAAATTTTCCATATTTTTTATTAGTATGAAAACGGTAAGTATTTTTCAGAAATCATGCAACATACCTGTATAATTTTAGTAAGTTTACTATAATTAACAATTTATTTACCCACAAATTTATCGTCTGTACTCATTACTAAATACTGAATTAATTTTTGACAAGGATATATCACAAAAATTGGTGGCAATAATCACTACAAGTATTAAGAAAAATTTCAGAAAGTTATCGTAGCCTAGATACCGTATTCCAAATACTATCTTAGATAATTCGTAAATACCACAATATTTAGGAAAAGAAGGAATTCTTATAGTAATATAATTATTCGTTCTTTTCCTCCTGTGGTATTTACGAATTATCTAAGATAGTATTTAGAATACGGTATCTTGAGTACCGTAGCTTTCTGAAATTTTAATCAAAACTTGTAGTAATTATTACCATCACTTTTTGTTATATATACTAAGTGTTATCGTAGATTGAGTATTTTACTAAAAATTTCTGGTGATTATTACTAATCACTACAAATTTGGAGTAATATTTCAGAGAATTACTGTACTCAATACTAAATACTAATATGAATAATTAATAAATACTATAGAATAATTTATTATAAAGTTTACGTAAACAACGAATAATGCTAGTAATAATCACTAAAAATTTGGAGTAAAATTTCACAAAATGTGGTTTAATTTACCACAATATTTAGAAAAACGACGAAGATTAATGTTAATCAATAGATATTTGTAGTGAAATTTCAGGAATTTATACTATTCATTGCTATATTCTATGGTGATTGTTAGTAAATTCAATGCTTTAGTTTACAAGAATGTTTAGGAAATATAACAGAAATTGGTAGTAATTACCACCATAAATTTTGAGTAAAATTTATATACATATGTTTAAAAAAACATGCTATTCCTACTTTTATATATATTAACAAAGTATTGTGTAAAATATTGCTCCGTACTTTGGTGAAAATTACAACAGTTTTAAGATACAATCTTGTAGTGAAGAATACTACAAACTGTTCTTGGAGCCTATGTTACTATAATTTATCGTAAGAAGTTCCGCAATTGTAGTAGAAAGTGCTACATTTTTTTTTCAGTGTAAAATTACAAAATGAGTTTCAAAAACGCGAAACGGCGATGCCTTAATTTTCGATAGGTAAACGCCCCTCTTAACTATAACTGGAATTGCATACTTATCTATTTAGTGACTGGTGTGAAAGACAGGCGGTTTCAATAAAGAAGTAGAAAAAATGATCATTTAGAATTAAATATGTGTAAAGAACTTATGTGTTGCATATTTACGGGTATAACAGAACACCTTTTTAACTGACACTTCTTTGCAAAACTTTAAACAAGTAGCAACAAAAATGGTTTATTAACTACGAATATATATGTATAACTATTCAAAATACAAGTCAACAATAAAAATTCTTCTTCTCATTTGTGGGAAAGTGAAATTTATATTTATAAAAATTTTGAACACCATAGGTTGATGATGAAGGGTCACTTGTAGAAAACTCAGTTGTAGTTGTGTAACCGCCAAAAACTTTTTTGGCAATTTTGATGCGTTCTTCTATACAATTCTCGATCCATCCTTCTGCGACGGTTGAAGAACCCCAACCGCCATGTCGTTACAGTGAAACTAGATTTCTACCATCGGCAGCTAACATAGTTGCGGATTCGAAAGCAGTGTCTCATATAATTTTTAGGGATTTGAGATACGCGGCAATTCTAGAGAAAAGTTGACCAAGGGTATTTATACCCACAGGCTGACCAGTACATTTCCCATTATTATAAAACAAAGAAGAATCGATCATGGATGTGTTCACGGGACGTAAAGATGCAGTTTTAAGTGTATGGTTAAAGGGTTAACCACGAGGACTTCTCCAATAATGGTGAACTTTCATTCTAAATGCATTTTAGCATCGCGAAGTGTTACAGTGAGAACTTCTTCAGTATCTTGGATATCATTCACAGTGAGGTCACGTAACTCCTTGCGCCGACATGCTCCAGCAATGCCGAAAATCAAAGCAGCATATAAAGTAAGGGAAAATTATTAATCTTTGTTTTAACAACCAAAACATATATAACTTCACAAATAAATATGTTTCGTCTGCAGCTTCTAACAAAAAAATTACAATTTGTTCGCGAGATACCACCTCGGATTTTCTCACATTTATCTGTTCGAAGTAAGCAATTACACTACCAAACTTCTCAATGCACATATTTTCTTTCACTTCTAAAGAGGACTTCAACATCGAATATTGCGGCCAAAGTAATGCAGGTGACAACGTTTCTTGTTACAAATCAAATAAATTAATTATAAACCAAGTAAATCAAAATGGATAATAGCAGACTTACCTTCTCGGCCAAGCAGGTGAGAATTACCTCTTCTGTTATTGCGGAAACTTTGATAATTTCTTGCCAATGGCAGAAACTTAAATAAACCTTATCTTCTCCTCTAAGTAGTCTCATAAGCAGCTTTAGACTTCAAGGGTAACAATTTTTCCAGCAATAAGATCGCTTTCTTTTAAATATTTTGAGGTACTTCATTTGACATTTCCATTTTCGTTTATAACATCAACAACTCATAAACAATATATCCATAATCAATTACTCATTCTTTGCGGGGACGTTAATGTGAATTTTAATTCAGATAGCCACTACAGGGATGATATTCTTAACGTGTTTGCCTGCTTTAACTTGAAGCTTCGCGTGAATGTTGCTACCAGAGTCACAGCATCAACAACGACATTTTTTGACAATATATTTACCAACTGCGATTTTGACGGTATTCGTATGGAGGTGGGTGACGGGCACTTCTCTGATCACTATTATCAGCGTACTAGGGGAGGTCAAAATATTCGCGGAATGTAGGGGATGGAGAGAAGAGATTTTTGTTTTGTACACCTCACACTAGACGGCGACTCAATGCAATGTCAAATGTTAGTGCGATTGGTTCAGTGGCGTTTGAGATATCACCAATTAAAGTAATAAATCGCGAAGGTAACATGCACTATGAACAAAATTGAGTATCGTGCCTTGATTAAATTTCTTACTAGGCAAGGAAAAACGCCACGGACTATTATGGAAGAGATGTCGTCTGTTAATGGGGACTCTTGCCCTGGCAAAACAACGATTAACAAATGGCATAATCAGTGGCACAAACAAGGCACGGCACCGCCTAAGTAGCTCAAGGTGGCAGAATCGGCTGAAAAGATTATGGCTACGGTGTTTTGGGATTCAGAGGGTATTTTAATAATTGATTATAAGGAAAAGAGTATCAGTATCACGGGGCAATACTACGCTACAATATTAGAGAAACTAAAATACGCCATTAAACGAAAAAGAAGGGGAAATGGGCTCGAGGTGTTCTCCTTTCGCACGACAATGCGCCAATACACAAGAGTCATTTTGTGATGGATGTTCTACACAGGTCCGACTTTGCAACACTAAGCCCCACCCTCCTTATAGTCCAGATTTGTCCCCGTCTGACTACTATTTATTTCCAAAATTAAAAAGAGATTTGAGGGAAAAAATGTACTCATGGTGAAGAAGTGAAGTCGACTGTTCCATCTTTTTTGCAGGCCTTGACAAAAAATTCTTTTTTGATGGTATATATAAATTATTTGAAAGATCTGAAAAATATATTAGGGTCAAGGGAGAATACATCGAACAGGAAATTCAAATTTGTGTTTTATTTCACGCCCCTTCATCGTCATTTCGCGAATATTTTGACCTCCTCTCGTATGTTTGTTGAGGGAGAATCTCAGCCGGGGCCGAATATTATGTTTTCTGAGGGCCGTATGCACTGTGACGAAAATTCCAATTGCTTTTGGAGAATGAGAACTGGACAGGAGCTTTTGAGTCTGGTGACCCTAATGTCTGCTTTGATGTGTTTCATAAAATATTTTTTTATTACTTCGATTCTTGTTTTCCTCTCAGAAAAATGCGTGCTGGGGCGGACAACTGGGTCACATGGTGTACTCGTAATCTCCGGAGGGCTGCTACTAATTTAAGGAATTTGTACGATATCTCCAGGATTAGGTCTGATCCGGGTCTTTTGAAATATATAAGATTAATAAAAAGCACTAATGGATCCAGTTATTAGAGCGAAAAAGAGTTACTACGATTCCTTTGTTTCGAATTCGTGTCACAAAAGCGCTGCTGCTTGGAAGATTATCAATTTGGAGACGAGAGGTTCCTCAGGTAGGAATTTCCAGGTCATGAATGGGAGTGGAGAGCCTATCACTGATCTGGCCCTACTGGCTAATTTATTTAAGGACTATTTTCAGAAATCGGGTAGTTGTGCGAATGACAGTTCTACTGTCACGAACTCCGTGAATATTCAAATAAATCCTAAATCTCTTTTTTTGGCACCAACTAACACGGAGGAGATTAGACAAAACATAGGTGAATTTAATCCTTAAAAATCGTTGGGTATTGATGACATACCGTATTTCACTCTCAAATGTGTCGGTAGTTTTATATCTGCACCCTTAGCATACGCAGTGAATTTGTCAATTAGCAATGACGGATTTCCTGACAGTCTAAATATAGCAAAAATAATAGCGTATCTAGACCAATATCGTTGTTGACAGCCTTTAGCAAAGTATATGAACGGGTCTTAAATTTAGATTTTAATAATGACATTTTGGGCTCTACCCAGTTTGGCTTTGTTGCGGGTAAATCAACCAAAAACGCAAATTTATAACATTTTGAATTTTATTTATAATAATCTAGATAATAAAAATCTCGTAGCTGGCATTTTCTTCTACTTAACTAAAGCGTTCGACGTCATATGCTATGACATTCTTTTTGACAAGATGGCGTGTTACGGTGTCCGTGGTGTGGCGTTAGATATATTTAGGTCGTATCTGTCTGGAAGGTTTCATGTTACTTCGGTGAGAGGCCCCACGGGTCACAGGTGTGGGGGTTATATCTCAGAACATGTAGAAATAAGCAATGGTGTGCCCCAGGGCTCAATTCTTGGTTCTGCCTTGTTTCTAATATACCGATAGGTCCAGCTCGGAACGGGCCATAGTCAGCAATGAGTGGCAACACCGAAACCCCTCTACCCGCAGCAGCAGCACATTGCAGTTAAGAATTTAGTAAGACTTAAACCGCGCAAGGATATAGTCGTTTGCATATTCGTTCTGTATACGTAATTTGCCCATTTGTTCCAGACATAATAAGGTCCAATTTATTATTATTATTGTATTCTTAGCTGCTACGGAAAAGTAATTTTAAGTAATAAAAAAACAATAACGTTTTCTAAAAGATAAAAGTAAAAAAATCAATAATTCTACAAAATAAATTCAAATTTTAAGAAAGTCACTCAAAATAGGAGCACGCGGAGTGGTATCGTACACACGTTGCCACATAGCACGTTCCATACGTATATTGTTGCCTATGTATGGACCGTCGCGGGCTGGACCTATCGGTATATCAATGACCTACAGTTTTTTTTTCGAATTGGGTTACATCACAGTATGCTGATACTACGTGTGTGGTATCATCTCCGACGGTATTTGAGTTCTCGCTTGGATTGAGTGGTGTCATCGAGGATATGTCAGCGTAATACTCCGATAACCGGCCAGTAGTAAATAGGGATAAAACTAGGTTTATGCATTTCACGAAAAGTAATAATTCCAATTTCAGTTTGTACGTGATGTCTGATAATAAATCAATGCCAGAGTCCGCTCACTACAATTCTTTGGGCTTAACTCTGGAATGCTGCCTGCCGTGGGAGAGACATTGCGTTGAGCTGGCTAAGAAACTTAGTACGTCGTTATATGTCATCAGCGTCTTGAGGAGAAGCGTGACAATGTTTTCATTGAAATCTTTCTATTACGCCCATGTGGAATCGAGGCTGCGTTATGTACTGATTTTTTGGGGAAGGTGTGTCCCATTTGGGAATATTTTTAGACTTCAGAAACTGATCATTCGGTCATCGTATGGTGTGCCATATAATACTTAGTGCATACCCATTTTCCGGGATTTGAGAATTTTGACTTTAACCGGCCTGTACATATATGAACTTGTTATATTTCTCATTGAGAATGTTACTCTCTTTACTCGCAATAGCGAAATTTATGATAACATGAGAAACCGACAATGCAACGATTTCTCTATTCCAGCTCACTCTTCGGCTTTCTTTAACCGGGGCCCACACAACATGGCTATACGGATTTTAAATGGACTACCTCGGGGTCTCAAGAAAATATCAAATGCTAGCAAAGCACGGTTTAAAGTGGAATTAAAAAGATATTTGTTAGAGGCAGTCCTCTATAGTGTTAGGAAATTCCTAGACTATACGTACTACGCCTGTGTGTCTTAGGAAATATAAATGACTAAATGAATAATTTAAATGATTTTTTTAAATTAAATTTCGTAATATTATTGATTGTTGTTTTTTATGTATTTGTATTTTATTTGTACTTTTATTTACTGTATGACAATGCTTGTGTTCAGTTGGATCAACAGCAATAAAGATTATTATTATAGTTGAAAAACAGAAAGAAATTGAAAAACACTCTTGCGAAAGCGCTTAAAGTATCTCGGGTGTCTATGCAAATTGATCAACGTTAGTTCACTAAAAGTTCCTTTAGTCGTATATTATTATTTCCCCAAAAATCCAAAAGTAAATACGAAACACTTGGAAGCATTATGAATTTGAATTTGAATTCTTAGAACTTCCAATGAATGCCGCCGGCGAAGATTTGAAAAGTAGAATTTAATATCTACATATAAGATTTAAAGATCTTGTTTTCTCTTGTTGATAAGTCGTAGGAAGCATACGGTGTCGTGCTCAAACATCGTCCTCGTGCGATATGTGATCCATGACAACTTTGCCGACATAAAACTAACTTTGAAAGCTAATAAATAGTTTCATGTGGAATATTGAATTCGGACATTCATTATTTATTAGGTAATAAATAATAATTTGTAGAACAACCACAAGAACTAGAGTGGTTGTTCTACAAAGTACTATTTATTACCTAAATAATGAACGCCCAAATTCAATATTCTACATGAAGTTATTTAGTAGCTTTCAATACCACGACTTTATGTTATCCAATTTTTCATGGATAACATGGAACTATCTTAAATACAAACTATTCTCTGTTACGCCGAAAAATCAAATCACCCAAAATTACATAGTAGTGATATTGGCCAATTATCAGCGCAATGCATTCATGTCGAATATCCTCAAAGAAGTGAAGTTTTTCCAGGTTTAAGATAATGTAAAGTACCACCCTGTTGGTATTAAAAGAGCCATCAAAGCATTTGGCGCTTTTCAGTACCTTTGTAGAGGATATCCTTGCAAACTAAGAGAGACAAAGAATAATAAATAAGTAATATTTCTTTTGGCCCGTACATAAGAAATATAGAAAGGTATGCATGCTCTTCGAACAAAAAAGTAATGGTAATAAACTATGAGCTTGGAGATTTTTTTGAGGAGTAATAACATATTTCCCAGACAACAGAAATGTTTAAAATTGCGAAGGAAATAAAGAAAAAATTACTATTAAATTGTATAGAATGTACTTAAGAACTACTTTTAGCATTTGCATTCAAGTTTCTTTCCTGGAATTTGTAAGTACAAATATGATATTTCGTCATAAAAGCAAATGACAGAAAATTACTGCATGACAATTTCAAGGATTTCTAATATTTTAAAATATAAGAAATAGATGAAACTAAATAAGTAGAGACAAAGAAATTTACTACATGAAAAAGTTAAAATATTGATTATCATAAGGAAATAGACCGCAATAATAATCATAGTATGGCCATTAATTTTATATTATTTTTTGGTGGATAATTATTTTGTCTTTTGGCTACTAATTTTATTAGACTCTTTTGCCCTTTATCTTTTTTTTTTATATAATTCTTATATTAATATATTTTTATTTGTTAGGTTTTGGAAATATCGAACGAATTGTTAATTTTTGGTATTAACCGAAGTCACAAAGCGTGCAACATATTACTCAAAAGTATATTATGACAATAAGAGCACTATTTAGGTGACAAAGGAATCAAAAATAAATTCATCATTATTTTGCTAAAGCAAGAATACCTATAAGTTTACTAATTTAATAGTTAGTGAATTTTTGACGCCTCTTACGTATCTACCAAAATTTAAAATCCCCATACCATATTTCATTAATATCTTCTATTTATAAGGAGAATCTATTACTATACTAAAACATGGAAATGTGAGTCCTTTTCACAAAACAGGTGAGTGACCTCTTGGTTGGAGGATCAGACTCGAGGAAAACATTCGAGAATCTTCCAGATGTAGATAAACTGGCTCAGTCTCAGTTTGAGTTAGACTTATGCTATATAGAGATCGCAAAATGGAAAATGAACAAAATGATCCTTGGACTGCGACAACGAAAGCTAGTCTTATGGTTAACTACTATTATGAATCTGACATGATTTATCTGTTTTTTCTTATTACTTTATGAAGCGATTTGTATACTCAAACTTTAAACTCTCATCATAAACATTAATATTGAATTTTGTTATTCATTATTATTTTATGGATGTTTTGTAAGACGATGTTTGCATTGAATTTATGTTAGACTATAAGTTCTTCATGATTATTTACAGTTTAATTAGTATATTATTTTTTATAGAGAAATTTTGAAGTTTTTCTTTTCCCTTCTAACTTTTGAGTTTTCTGTAAAATTACTATTGTATTTTTTTTAAAATAATACTAATAATATAATCAAATAACAATAAATTTATTGTAAAAAAATATCTTTAGAATCACTAAAGTATTGAGAATGCATCAGCAGCAAAATTCTCTTTTGTTGTTATATAATCTAAAACAAAAAATAACCCTGCACTAGGCAGTTGCTTCAAGCTTATTGATGTTATTATGGTTAGTGATGTGTCGCGAGAGAGAGAGAGAGAGAGAGAGAGAGAGAGAGAGAGAGAGAGAGAGAGAGAGAGGGAGAGAGAGAGAGAGAGAGAGAGACATTTTTTAAAAACCGCTTTTTCGGAACAGGGGAGTTCAAAACGTGGGCATCTGCAAAAATCTCTAGGTCGAAAATTTTCATAATCACAATATTTCCTTATACTACGTATAACAAAGTAAAAGTAAGTAATACACTATCGTCCTAAATTTGAAAATAAGCGAATAAAAAGCACTTAAACTCTTTGATTATTATTGTTGTAATATGTAAGTAGGCGATGGAAAGTAATTAACTAGTTATAAATTTTAGTACATTAAATCATATGAAACATTGAATAACAAAACGGTAAGCAACAAAAAGTGATAAATTTATACATTTTTTTTGTCTTGGTAAATATTCGAAGGTATGGCCTTGTTGATCAATACACTTCTGAGCTCTTCTGAGGACACCTCTTGTCACTTTTAGGATAGTTCTACCAGGAATATTATTTATTATGTCTCTAATTTTGTTTTCCATCCCCACCACATTTTTATATTGTTGTTTATAAACTTCGTCTTTGATGTAACCCCACAGATAAAAATCTAAAGGTGTTAAATCAGGGGATCGTGAAGGCCAAAGAATTTGTGCGTTTCTGTCTAACCATCTATTATCAAAGAGTTTACCTAGCATAGTAGCAGAATCATGATAATTAAGAGCAGGCGCCCCATCCTGTTGAAAATGTATACGCTGGTAATCAACTAATGGTAGGTTTTCTAGAAGATTGTCGAGAACTGGCGCTAATAGTTGAATATACGCACTCCTGTTAGGGTGCCGTGACAGAAAATTGAACCAATAACTCGAGAACCTAGTATGCCACATCAAATATTTAAGCTAAATAGATGCTGCGGGTGTCATGGATCTCTATCGTGGGATTCTGTCGAGATCAATAATGTTGGTTCCTTTTATTACACATATGTACCTTTAGTTGAAAATTTAGATTCTTCTGACTACAAAATAGGTTTAAAATTATCTGGATGTTCATTGATGAAATTAATTAGCCAGTTACAAAAAATAATCTTCTCTCTGCATCTCTTGGTAATATTGTATGTACCCGTCTCTGTTTATAAGGATGTAGTTTATGTTTCCTTAAAATAAGTTGAACAGTGCATCTATTCACATCCAATTCTCACGTAATTCCGTTTCTTCGTTGATTATAAATCCTTTCCTTTTTCTAAAGCCCTTCTTCGTTATTCCTTAGTTTTCTGTACAATTTTAAAAAGATTTGTCTATTTGGCGCTTCACGGTCTGGAAATTGTTACAATAATATGCCAATGCTTCCACGGTGTTTCTTCTGCAAAACAGATAAGATTCAAGCATATCGCATTTTTCTAGATGTATGAATGGCATTTTAGTAGAACTAACTACCAGTAATAAACTGCTAACAATATGTAGCCGTACACAACCAACAAATTACAAAACAGAGTAAGTTTACAAACTCGTTGACGTTTCAAGTAATCTTGTATTTCATTTTATATTCAACGCCTACTTACATATTAAAGCAATAATAATCAAAGAGTTTAAGTGCTTTTTATTCGCTTATTTTTAAATTTAGGACGATAGTGTATTAAATACTTTTTGTTTAGAATTTACCACTCTTTCAAAAACTCTCGAAATATACAGAATGTTCCATTTAAAAATGTGTTGCTTTTGTGAATATCTCAGAAACTAGCTCTTCAATTGTTTCTCTGTTTTGACTAACTTAATTAGCAAAAAAATTCCTACTAGCTTGCTAATTTAACCGACTTCGTAGCTTCAATAATAACAAAGTTAGCAATGGTGAACACTTAACTTTAGACACGATGTATATAACAATAAGAATAGAAGGCTACATCTTGGTATACAGCATGACTAACAAGTATAATGCAAACAAGAAATGAGTAAAAGTTAAAATGTGAACAATTAAGCATAGAACAATACCGACACAAATTGTACAAAAAAAAGTAACGTAGAAATATGAATTGAGCTGTTGTATTATTTATGTAGGTCAATTAGATGGTCTTGGTTTACTTAAGACAAACATCTAACATTATCATACAAAAAATACTAACTATGGGTCTTGTTAGACTATGAAAGTTTTGAGATGACAGATTTGTCTTTTTATTACTAATTGTTATTACATGCCGCTCTGCTAAGATAATTAATTTCTTTTAATACATTTATTATATATATACTTATGTATATATGTATCTATCTAATATAAGGAACTTTATCCTACCGGTGCATCCACCAAAAGTAATAAATAGGTGCTATCAGAGACACTATTTTTAAAAATACAGCGATAATTTTGTTTTGAATAAAGCTATTAATAATCTTTAATATATTAAGTAATTTACAATAATCGTGAAATGAGAATATCATAGATATTCATAGTTTTCAGAATAATATACACATACTTATTTTGTAATTCTTCGGGATGTAGTAATAAGAATGAGTAATTTGCATTTGTGATTAGCATCTGACGCACTTCGGGTACTATGAAAATTCGGCATTTTTAATATTTTTAAATATTAAATTCAGAACTTTTGAGTACCATAATTAATTGCCTTGATGAAAAAAATGAGGAATAATAAATTTCAAGTTTTGAAGCAGTTGCGTGTTGAGATTTCAATATCAGTTTCATATTGAAATATTATCAAATGCAAAAAATATTTACGTTTGATAATAGCAGAGGTTCTAATTCGTAAGAATAAACAAGTACCAACAGTGGTCATTCAAGTATCCCCGCTTTAGTAGATTCAAATCTCTAACCAAGATAGCTTAAATAAATGTTCTTATATGGAGATCTTTAACGACAAAGTGAGTCACAACACTATGAAATACTTCAAACACACTGAACTATTAATATATTCAGGTAAAATAAGCTGGGAACTGGAAGGAAATTACAGTCATTTGCAAACCTAGATAGCACATAGTGACTTGAGATGAGTATTTTGGAACGTCCAAATAAGGCAATTTCACTGGTACATTTTTGATATGCCTGTTTAAAAACAGGGAAACTAGGATAGGTCTAACTTTCTACTTAAATAAAACAAAATTAAATTATTGTTTCAATATTTTTAAATGATAAAGGGATAATAATAAGCCTGAGATTATGTAAGAACTTCTATTGCCTTCCTTACTTCAAATAAATAGGAACATATAATAATGTTCTCTTCTTTCCATACATTAGTAGAAAATAGATAAAAAGTACCGTCGTATAATTTATGTACTAATTCCGAATTTGTCTGGGCTCTTGAAATTTCAATTGAGCTACACTTCTAGGACAACTTTAATACTTTTTTAAACGTTCAAATGGCATAGAGGACTTCATTCTGCGCTTTTTCATAATAATATTTTAAACTTTATCAGCGATATTTGCCTGGATTATAAAAATAATTAATTTTTGAACAGCCCAAACAGCTTTACATCAATTACACGAGACATTGACAGTGATTGTGCCATTATTAAGCCAGCGCCTGTGAAGCTAGTTAATTTGATATTTCTTCTCATTCTTCAAAAAATGCGGAAATTAACGCTCAGGGTATCCGGAAACGGACGTCTCGTGTTTTCTTCACCTATAATCAGACTAGGTGATGTTTAAAACTATTTCATCCAAAAATAAACAGTCTTTAACGAGTATCCATAATCTCAGCCAACTCCGCTTATTTCTGGGCAGCTTTACATTTGTCCAAACGAGAATGTCTGATCTTTGGTTGCAGTTTGCTAATTTCTGGTATGTTTGCATTGCATTACTATTGAAGAATGGCACTAATTAACCTTTCTTAATGAATACTATTGCCATCTCGTCACTGCTTTAATTTGCGTAAATATTTACAAGATAAAAGTGTTTTTGAGAGAAAAACGTGGGATATAAAAAACCTACTTTACAATATTCAAAATTAGGTAAAATTAACAAGCTCTTAGATCCTTCCTCCCCTAGCTGATGAGATGTACTAGGTCAAACCACTTTAATGGGACCACACATATCGCAAAGATACTTAGTCTTGTTGAACCTAGTTTTAGAAAACCTGGAAAAATTCACTTTCGGCACGTTTTCACAGCGTGTCTTTTCAAAACTGAAAACTAATCTTTATCCACGAAGAATTATAATGTTTGGTTACCAAACATTAGACATAGACAAACATTAATTTTATCGAATATGATATATTGACAGTTCAAAAACAGTTTATTCACACATAGGGTACAAATTTTTCAAATTTCTCAAAGCCAAAGGTTATACTAGGCCTAGACTTCTCGAGTATTCCACACAGGAAAGGCGATGCACGCGGATTTTACGTTTACATTTTGCCAAATCATGTTTATAATATTCACCTACACCTACAAAATTTAAAATAAAAACTTTATATGCATATTTATTGTTAATATTTAAATTATTATCATCTATCTAGTAATAATAAGAAAAGGAGGAGAAATAGTAACATAAGGACAATTTAATTCTAGCAGCAAAAAATTAAGTCCTTACCATGATACAACAAACTATACTAGATCATCTATTATTGATATAATAACAGCGTTGTATATATGTGTATGCATATCTCTATATCCACAATCACTGAATTTATAATAAATATAGGCAAAGCTACTACTACCACTGCATTCGCTTGTTGGTTTTTCTTGTTTTGTTTCATCGACAGTGGTGCGGTTTTGCGGCTAAATGACTAGATATAGCAGAAACGTGGGAACACATTATAGACAATACTCACACGTTGTTAACTTCAAACTTAAGAATATTAAAAGATATATCGGTAATTTAATGCAGCTAATGAAAGTTATTGATAAAAATTACACGCACTCATAGATTGTGATAATATAGGAATATGAAAATAATCGCGCTGTTTATGTAATAGTTTAGTTTGGCGACCGGGAACTAGTATCATTGATAATAAATTCAGGCGAGATATTAGAATCAGTTACGAATAAAAAAATAGTACCTTGCAAAAGTGATATGCTCTCTGATCATCATAACGGAAGTGTATGAAAACATGGAGAGTTTTCAGGATAATGCGTTTGTATTGTGTCATACCAACAATTAGGATGTTCTTAATATGACTATAGAAAATGAATTCCTGAACATAGCTCGCTGGTTTACCAATTGACTGCTAAGAATAAATTGCACTCAAGTGTAAAGGATGAACGACTATTGAAGGTTTCAAGATTGGTTTATTTAATATATTTGAATCTGAATAGTAGTGTAAAGGTGGCTACGCACAAGCAACAGAACCATCATCGCATAACATCAGCGTGAACATAATGCCGTTCCATTCTCCCATGATCAGTTCATGAATATTTTCCAAACAAGATGGACATTGCGGCTATAACTGACCATTTTATTACTCAAAAAGGCCCGAAATTGTTTCTTCCGACAAAACATCATGCATAGATGCTATGAATTATTTTGAAAGAAGTTCGCACGCCACAAAAACTCTTTTTCTCGGTAAATTTAAACAAAATTAAGAAGAACTTCTTTCTTTAATTTTTTTGTTCGCCATAATATTTTCCATTATTGTCTAGACATGGTAATATATGTGGCGCAACTTGGACACGTAACATTTCTTTGATGCGACGCGGAGGGCGCAAAACCGACAACTGATGGTACGCCGTTACGCTGTCTGTCGCAAGATTACATCCATACTTGGTACGCGACAGTGTTACATTACGAAGTTCTGTTGCATGCATGTAGTCACCTTAACGGTTCTAGCCCTGACATTAATTGCTCTACTTAAAATTGGGAAAGGACTGCTGAACTATGTGCTGGTTGACTTACGACACCGACACTTAAAATTTATTATTCGCATTTTCTCCAGCACACGAAATATATCCTTAGTATCAAAAAATGTTTTGAAATCATGCGTATATGAAACACCAGACTTCATAGCCTGCAACACTTCTTATCGCTGCAGACTATTTTAACAATTTTTATTTATAATTCGAGGCGTTGTAGTTTGTGCAGTGATAGTAATAATAATAATAATAATAATATAGGATGTCCTTTGTCTAAGGACAGTTATATAAACATTTCCAGATGGCATGCTCGGCACCCTAACCAGAGATTTATAAGTTGCTCAAGTCTTAGAGAGTATACCAAAAAATTATCTACTAAAATCCATTTTATAATCATGACCTTTCTACAATAATAGTAACACAATAAGAGCACGGTTTATTTACTAAAAATGTTTCGACACTATTTGTTTTACCTCTATGATATTTCGTTTATGTTACTGAATAATCAACTCTCCGGAAACATTTCACATCATTTCTGCACTTAGAGCCTTGTCAATGTTAAACACATGCAACAAACCAATGTATATAGTTTAATTTAAACCATTCTTCCTTGGAAGCGATAATATACCAAACCGAGGTAATGAGCAGAAATATATCATATAAAATCAATAATCTAGTAATCTTATGCAATTATATAAACCATTTTAAACAAAAAGTGAATATCTAAAAAAAACCGAAAAAACAATCTATGAATCTCTACTACCAATGTTCATTACGCATATGAATAACAGTATATATGAACCAGCTGAAGAAATGTCCAGGTTGTGACGCGAATGAATAAAATTAGGATCGAAATGATTAGAAACAGGATGAATGTAAAAAGTGTATTTGACCGAACCAAACCGCAACAACTGAAGTGGTTGGACATCTGAAGAGTGAATAAAGGAGAAGCGATTATATACTTTCAAAATTATTGCTTATTTATAAATTTCTTAAATATGAATGGCTGAGCACAGATTGTAAAGAGGTCGCGTTATCCAGTTTAATCCACAAAAGTCCTATCCTATTATTCCTATTGCTACAGTCGCAAAACTGCAAGTCTATCAAAATCTAGAAGATCTTGAATCAAGGTGGTGGTTATTTAACTCAACTGAACCGCATCATAAACGCCCCATTGAATATAACAGTGTAAAATAAGACCTATTCTCCTGCCAAAAAAAGAAAATCGTTTACAGGTAATCGCACCAGTATCATTAGCCCTGAATATGTTCCTTAGAATAATGGATGAAGCATCGGCAGCAGAAGTAAATACAATATACATGGTTTTAACACAGGAATCAAGAAGTAATCAACGATAATCGTATAAGACTACGAAATTTTATCTGAGTTACAGGACCTGCATCGAATAAATGATGCCCCTTGAACACCCAACAATTTTCACATGTAAAACCTGCTCTTAATAAAAGTCAAAATATTTTATACTCGTAATAAATCTGTCTCAAATGCATAATGATGTTTGCATGAAAATGCATTTGAATAAAACTTATTTCCGGTCCAATATTTGAACATTTTTGTGTATAAAAATTGTTTCAAATTAAGTTGTAATTATTTTCATGCAGTAAATTTTTGTTATATGTACAACTTGTAGTAGAATAGTAAAGTAAGTAGAGAATATATGAAGTTTGGCATTGCTAGTTTCAACAGTTTAGCTGCTACGTGGTGTCACAAACACACAACGAGAGAGGGAGAGTGGGAGAACGTGGGGAGAAGGGAAGAAGAGAGAAAAATATTTAAAAAACTTCTTCGTTATCAAGGACTTCAATAAGTGGACAAAAATCTTGACGCAAAAATTTTCAACATCAACATACTATTCTATACTTTGGATAAGAAAGTAGAATAACTTGGTAATTCTTCACCTTCAAATCAACAGATCATAAAATAATACTAACTTTTGAAATTTAGTGGACAAGCGTGTCTTGCTATTAATAATTCCAAATCTTCTTGAGATAATAGTAAAATTATCCTCAAAGGTTTGTACTTTTCCCGTTTCCCCTAACTGTTTTTAATACTTTTAAATAGTTTTTCTTCTTTAACGGCATAAAGTTCGAATAATAAATACATTTACACTTTACACACAAACTACCAGATGTTTTTGAAAAGCGTACAAGATTAGAAACTTATGAAGGGTCTGCACACAACTAAAACAAGCTATGATAGAATAGAGTTTGTCAGCCCAGGAAAATCGACGAAAATCATAAATAAATAAAAAATGTCATATCAAAGTCCATCTAAAGTGTGGCTCAGAATGAAATTCGATTTTAAAAATAAAATAGCTCGTTTTAATTCATTGCATTTAGAAATATAATTACTATTCTCTGAAAATTAAACCTTAAAAACAATGTCGTCTAAATGTTGCCCTTGGCGTCTTATGCAAACGATGTAGTGCATAACTCGTTGACACAGTGCCACAAGGATGGTGGTAATTTGTTCCCGTATTCAGTCTTTAAGTTCATTTACATTCGCCGGAGGATTTTCATTCACCTTACTTTTAAGGTAGCAGCACAAGAAGACATCTAGTGGTGTCAAATCACAGCTTCTTGTAGGCCCGTCAATGTTACCTCTACGCGAAATTAATTTCTCATGGAAACTCTTCTTTACTGCCTCTAAAGGTTCATTCGCAGTATGGCTTGTGGCGCCAGTCTGCTGGAACCATGTACGACTATCAAACCTTTCAAATGTTTGTAATGCTAGTGCTACAAAATAGCGGATCATCGAAGAATATCATTCAGCATTTACTGTGATTGAGGTTCCTTGTTCTTCTTAATAAAATACAGACCAATAATGTCTCTTGACGACATTGCTGCCCATACAGTTACTTTTGGAGTGTGCAAAGCGACGGCATGTTTTTCGCTTGGGTTTGCAGCAGACCAGTGCCGACAATTCTGTTTGTTCACGTACCCGTCTAAACGAACGTGTGCTTCGTCACTAAACTGAATATTAACAAAATCATTGAACGCCTGCATCAAAGCAGCAAAATTAAGACGCTACGATGATCATTAGTCTTCAAAGCTTGAACCAACTGGATCTTATAAGGATGGTAATGTAAATCCTTTTTCAAAATTCTTTAAACACTAAACCGCTTTAAATGTAAAGCAAACACATGTTTTCTTCTCGAACGATGTGGATTTTGGCGTGCAGCAGCACTTACAGCTTCGATGTTGATTTCATTTCTGACAGATCTTCTGCGGCCACGGATCTTAGAACAAACTGTAGAACCACCACTTTAAATTTGAGCACTTTCGTAGAATGCTTTTATAGAAAAGCACTTGTTCACCACTAAAGTATTCCATTCGGAAAAAAATCCACAAGTCGATAAATCAAGTGGTGGCGGTAAAGATAATCTGACAGTTTTCTCTAGATACAAAAAAAATCGAACTTCATTCTGAGTCACGCATTGAAATTAACAAGAATTCTTGGAAAACGATATGGAATATTGGTTGTTATATCATTTGCAAAACACATGGAATTCCGGCTAAATACAATGTATTTCTAATTGTTTCTATCTTCTTTACTAGTTAATTTATGAGTCATATACCTTTATAAGATAGGAGATTTATATATTATCCACCGAGCTGTGACGAAAACATTTAACAAATGCAAATGTTTGCCGTCAAGTTGGTGTGGCACTTTAATGTTTACTGACCATCCAAAGCGAGAACATAGAAGCATCAAATTCTTGACGATTGAAGGAAGGAAATGAACTTATGAATATTCATCGAAAAATAATTAATGTTTATGTGATTTTATTATAAAATGTTGGTACCAATAATTTCGAAGAGATAAGTAATGAATTAAAGATGCTCCAAGCTAAGGAAGACCTGTTTATGAACAAACCAACAAAAACATCAAGAAACTTGAGGTTTTAGCGTTAGGAGATCAAATAATAAGAGTTTCATTGATTTTCGATTAAGGTTACGGGAGTTACGGTTTTAACAAAATACAAAATAAATAATAGTTCAGCACTTTGGATTCCGAAATTGCGTGCTCCCAAACAAGACCTGTGTCAGCAACATATTTGCCAGGAAGAGTTGGAGCTTTGACTATCGACAAAGAGGTTGTTTTGAAAATTTTAGTGGATGATTAAACGTGGATGTATCACTGGAATCCATCGGCAAAACAAGAATCCATGTCACTACATGGACCCACTAGTGAACAAGGAATTCCCATTACCAATATATGTAAGAACGCAGAATTTATTAGGATAGCTCAAGGTGACGGTATTTTAGTATATGGAAGGAATATTACAGATTGAATACATAAAAAGAGGCTACCTATATCAATCAAATAAAGAAGCAATCAGAGAGTTGTGTACTGTCATATAGCAAAAAATGCCCCATAATTGTTATCAAAATAATATGTTGCTTCATGACAGTTACAGAGTTTACAAAGATTGCCAAATTCGCGAAGTAATCAACGAGTACGGCTTTGAAAGATGGAACATTCAACCCACAGTCCAGCTTTGGTACCAATTGATTTTTATTTCTTTTCTAAATTAAAAAAAAACACTTGAGGAGAACACGCTTTTTTTCAGGACCTATCAAAAGAATTTTTGTTGAAAGTATAGTCTAATTGGAAAAACGTTGAAATAAATGTGTGGCCGTTAATAGATCATATGTTACAAAATTAAATATTACTTTTCTCTCATTTACTCATTTCCTTGATAACGAGGTAGATAATAAGAATCTCCCGTCGTATATCTAAAAAACATTATCTTTAACTTAAATATATTCAGACGTAAATACTTTGCTATAGTTTGTTGTTACTCTAGTAAATAAAATCATTCAATAATGCCATGAATTAAAGCACATTGTATAAAAACTTGCGTGTGTATAATATGTGTATATGTTATTCGCAATAGCCGCAATCGGCCACTGTCCGAATGTTTTGCCCACTACGCGTTTTGTGTATTGCAGTTTACCCACGAAGCGATTAAGAAGATTTCTATCGAGCAGTGAGCAAAACGAATTACCCAGAACGCGTTGTGGGTAAACTACGTTACTCAAAAAGCGAAATTATCTTTCGAGCGGCTTTGTTTCGCATTGTGGATCTTTTCGTTTACCCACGTCGCGTTCTGGGTATAGAACTTTACCCAAAACGCGTTGTAAATAAATTAACAAATAATTAAACAAAAATATTTATTTTAGCGGAACATTAAAATATATAACATAATTATAATATGTTAATAAACATAAAAAACACATAAAAATAAAAAAACACAGAAAACAATATGGAAATATAAAAACCAGAAATAAAAAAGCAAAAAAATATGTTACTTATTTTTACAAGACGTGCTTTTATGGCATTTTGAATTGCATTTAATATTTGATTTAAGGCACTTACATGCTTTTGTGTGGCACCCTTTCCAACAATTACACCGAATAAAACCTTGCTTAGACCCAGAAGATAATTTTGCTTCTTCTCGCACGTTAACAGAAGAATCTGATGGCACTTCAGATAATGATAAAAATACTGAAGGTGACAATTGAAACTCATTTCGGCTATATAATCGTTTTAGTTTTCCATTTTTAGTACCGAGAATATAAAAACCTTGGTCAGTCTTGTCTATAATGATTGCTAATACATTCCTAGGAGCTAGACGTCCCCGATCTACTTCTGGTATATTTACTAAAACATTGTCACCTATATTGGCAGGTGGGAATTTATGTTGTGATTGGGCAAGCATTTTATCAGCCTGTTTTTCTAGCCCCCGTTTGCAACCTTTTCTCTCCGTATCAGCTGCTCTTTTATTGCTACATAATTGACATAATGGTAAATCCAAATTAGCAGCACATTCGATATGAAGTGACTCATTGCATTCAATACATACATTTTGGATACGAGGGACATACATATTATCACAAATAAAACATTTGGTCATACTGTCAGTGTCATTCTTATTATCATCGTTAACGTTTCCATCTCTGCTATCATTTTCTGTTTCAATTTCCATTTCGGTTTCTAATTCCGACTCAGTTGTTGTCGCATTAGGTTCCTCATTTATGGTATTTGTTTCCAAAGACTCTTTTATTAATTTTAAATGTTCTTCTAGTTGTTCTTCAGTCTTAATTGTATTTATGACAGAGGTATCTAAACATGTATCCAATAGCCCATTTTTTTGTGGACTTCCAAACATAGCCTCATAAGGTGTTCGCTTTATACCCGTATGGAAACTGCGATTTTTTGTGCTTTGAATAATGCGAAGACCTTTTGCCCAGTTCTGGCATTGATTGTCTGACATCCAGGCTACAAGACTATCACGAACATCTTGATTTGCTCGTTCAACGGAACCCTGACTTTGGGAGTGTCGAGGTTTGCCATGGACCAATTTGAGAGCAGACCAATTTGCTGCTAACTTTTCGATTACCTAAAAAGTAGGCACTTAGATAAAGGAAAGCCCTTGTGTGAAGCCATTACACTTACTTGATTACAAAATTCTCTTCCATTGTCACTATGTAATATGTTCGGAGCACCAAACAAACAGAAGATATCAAGAATAACTTCTGCTACTTCATCCGCCGTTTTTGTTTTAAGTGGTCGCAATATAACATATTTCGTTAGATGATCTTGATAATTAAGAATAAATTTATATTCTCCATCAGGTTCACTCTGCATATCGATGAGGTCAACCTATAAAAGTATATTTCTATAAAACAGAGTAAAAAATATTACAAAAAAATATTACCTGGCATCGAGAATTCATTTCACTCATAATTAAAGGTTTAACAACTAATCCCTTACTCTTTGCTTTCTTTTTCAAGGCACATGATTGACACAGACTTAAATATATCAAAATTACTTCTCTAGTTATATTGCAGTATTTATTTTTCAATTCATTTTCCATTGCCTTCTCTTTTTTATGTCCAATTTGTAAATGTGCTGTGTGTATTATATCATACATCTCACTTGCTGTACAGTAAAAAATTAAACCTGATTGGATTCTTGATTTTTCTTTACTGACTAGTTTATCCTTTTCTTCAACTGTCAATAAATCATATCGTTTTAATCTACGATAATCTTTTGACGATAATTCAAGACCATCCCGTTTCTTTTGTAGAGCAATTTTGGTTTCTTGAACTATTTCTAAGTAACGTTCATCCGATAATAGAAACGACCTGTCTTTCTTTTCCAACATTAGGATCCGCAATCTTTCTTCAAATTCAGCCTTCATCTTGTTTAAAACAATTGCCGGTACACAAAACACACATCAACGCGACGTGGGTAAACGAAAAGATCCACAATGCGAAACAAAGCCGCTCGAAAGATAATTTCGCTTTTTGAGTAACGTAGTTTACCCACAACGCGTTCTGGGTAATTCGTTTTGCTCACTGCTCGATAAAAATCTTCTTAATCGCTTCGTGGGTAAACTGCAATACACAAAACGCGTAGTGGGCAAAACATTCGGACAGTGGCCGATTTCGGCTATTGCGAATAACATATATATATGATAAAATTATGATGTGGTGAAATAACTGAAAAAATATTTTCAAGGGGTTAATATTTTCTGCTTGTCACTGATAGTAGATCACTAAGTAAAGAAATTTAATTACAAGAAATGTCCTTTTTGTAATTAAATTTCCCTAATTAAATTATCAGTACCGAGTAGACAATGTTAATTTTCAAACCCGGAAAAGGATAATTGAATAATTTAAAAATTATCTAAATTAACAAATAAGTTAATTTCTATTTTCAATATAATTTTTATATTTTACTTTCTAATATGTTTTATGTCCAATGGTATAGACAAATAGACAAATAAATAAAATTAATATTCTTCCCAAAAATTTTGAATCGCTTTATAGAAAGTATTTTTAAAGTGTCCGTATTATTTTGAGAGTCTACTCTATGTATATATATATATATATATATATATATATATATATATATATATATATATATACAGGGTGTAGATAAAGTCTGGAACAAAATTAATATTTCTGTTATCTTCGATTTGATGGAAAAACCCTGAAACAGGTCGATTTTGTTTTTATCCCGTGCACTTTATAACATCGTGAATTTAATTCTGTCGTCATCTGGTTGCGCGCGGGCGTGACGTCATTAGTTTTTTCAAATGGTAACCCGCCACATTTATTACACCTTGTCGTTAGGTATTCCATTGTGCATGCAACGGTATAAAAAGTTTGGCACCTTATATAACAATTTTTGGGAGAAAAATGATTTCGAATTTCAAAAAATTAAAATTTTATTTCTAATGAAAAACTAATCAAAAATTATTTTAAAAAATCAGATAAATTATAATCCGAGGTTTATCTTGGATTGTCGTCAAACAAGGCACCAAAAAAATGTCAACGGAAGTGTTCAAATTGTCCGCCATTGGCCATTTGACACTGGCCGAGACGGACGTACACGCTTTCTACGACACGTCGTATTGTCTCTGCACCAATATTTCACATTTCCTCGCGGATACGGTGTTTCAGATCATCCAAGTTATTTGGCTTATTGGTGTACACCTTTGATTTCACATGACCCCATAGAAAAAAATCAAGTGGTGTGAGATCTGGCGAACGGGCAGGCCATTCAATTGTTCTCCTTCGTCCGATCCATCTCCCGGGGAAAATTTCGTCGAGGTAACTCCGAACACGCCAGCCAAAATGTGGAGGTGCTCCATCTTGTTGAAACCAGATTCTGGGGTGAGGCTTGTCGGGGGTGTTTTCATCCGGAAATAATTCTACCAATGTTGGCACTAGCGTAAATCTTAGGAAATGTAAGTATGTTTCAGCGTTTAAATTTCTGTCCAGAAAGAAAGGCCCCACAATGCGATCTCCCACTATTCCCGCCCATACATTAACTTTTTGCCGGTGTTGGGTGTGCTCCTCTCGAACCCATCGAGGATTTTCGCCCGACCAGTACCTACAATTGTGGCGATTCACTTCACCGTTCAAGGTAAAAGTTGCTTCGTCTCTAAAAACCACATTGTCGACAAATCCGGGATTCTCATCGCACCGTAGCATGATTTGTTCAGAGAACTCGAGTCGGCGGTCGAAGTCATCTTCATTCAGTTCCTGAACCCGATTGATTTTGTACGGATGAAGTTTTTCCTTCTTCAGCAATTTGGCTACTGTGGTAAAATCGACTGCATGATCCCTGGCAATGTTCCTTGTTGAAGTGTGGGGGTTGTCCTGAAGTTCCAAGAGAATATTGACCTTTCTATCTTCCTCAATTCTTGGTCGACCTTGACGAGCCCTGTCTTTTATACTACCAGTTTCAGCAAATTTTGCGACAATTTTGCTCACCGTTGACCGCGAAATCGGTGCGCGGTTTGGATTTTCTGCATTGAAAAACTGACAGGCTTCTTCATGGCTACGTATTTTATCACCACCACCAACAATAATGAGAATTTGAATCCGCTCTTTTTCGCTCAAATTCGCCATTTTCGCAATGCACGTTCAACACTACCAATGGAGCAAGTATTGTGAATGGATAAGTTCAAACACCAAGTAATGAACTGTCAATATGACGTGTCGTAGAAAGCGTGTACGTCCGTCTCGGCCAGTGTCAAATGGCCAATGGCGGACAATTTGAACACTTCCGTTGACAATTTCTTGGTGTCTTGTTTGATGGCAATCCAAGATAAACCTCGGATTATAATTTATCTGATTTTTTAAAATAATTTTTGATTAGTTTTTCATTAGAAATAAAATTTTAATTTTTTGAAATTCGAAAGCATTTTACTCCCAAAAATTGTTATGTAAGGTACCAAACTTTTTATACCGTTGCATGCACAATGGAATACCTAACGACAAGGGGTAATAAATGTGGCGGGTTACCATTTGAAAAAACTAATGACGTCACGCCCGCGCGCAACCAGATGACGACAGAATTAAATTCACGATGTTATAAAGTGCACGGGATAAAAACAAAATCGATCTGTTACAGGGTTTTTCCATCAAACCGAAGATAACAGAAATATTAATTTTGTTCTAGACTTTATCTACACCCTGTAGTTAGATACGTACTAGGTACGTATGTAAATAGTTTGAATAACTATAAATGTATATACATATTTATGTAAATAAGCAGGTACATATTTAGGTATTTTAAAAAGTCTGATGTTCTGTAACATCTAATATTCTTTCATACAAATATTGACAGTGTTATAGACGAACAATGCAGATAAGGCTTATACAATAACCTCTTTATGTAAATAGCCACTCATACAAGTGATGAAGAGCTTCTCTAGGGGAAACTTGAGACTTTAGCGCATTGGGACCAGGCAACACGTTCAGGATCCAGGCGACTAACACTTAGTGGCAGTTGTTATTCATACCACTTTATTTGAAACACTGTTTATTGGGTTTGATCCACAATAATTCACTTTACATTGATGAAAACAGTCTGTTATAGATTAGATTATACAAATAAGCACATAAATGGATAACACGGACGGCGATAGTAATTGCTACAATGATTAATTCTTTACCGAGAATATTTAATTAATGTTTATGAATGCATTTGTAAAGTATAAACATGTTTGTGCTATTTCGTGTTATTAATTCCTAAATGAGTAACACTAAAATTCTGCAGAAAAAAAATAATTGACGTAATTCTAATGATATTGAAATGTTAAATATTATAGGTTAGCAGAAGTTTGAAACAACGTGCAATATATTCAATGCCAGGGCATATATACATCTAAAAGTTAAAATCTTAATACCCAGAAAATGTCAATACAAGCTCTACTACTACAAACATAAGTCTACATATGAATAATGATTGCAAAAGATGGTTAAAATGCTTGAGGGTATATTCAATGATGAAAATAAATTAATAAAAAGCAGAACAAAACAGGTCAGCTATGATAACAGAAAAAGAAAATAATTCCGAAAAGTTTAGTGATATCATAGGGAACTGAAAAATTATAAATAAAACAAATTTAATGCAGCCAGGGAATCTATTGATATTCATAATGTCCAGGTAAATAAAATGTCGGACTTCCTCCAGAAAAAGAATGAAGTGTGGGCACCACAGGAATTTCTTATACGTTTGTGCGTTCCGAAATGTTACTTTTGCACTTATAAATCTATATAGGATGAATAATTTGCGAGATATTCGCAAAAAACTTTTTTTGCTAAAACAAAAAGACCTACTTTTGGCAGGAATGTCGAAAAACTTTTTTTATGAAACCTTTCTATAATTCACTTTTGTATTCTTTAGAAATTTGTCTAAGTTAACGAGATGTTGCTAAATTTTTATTTTTTTACTTAATAAACCAGTACTTCCGGTCTACCGATTTTACTGAAAATCTAATCAGATTTCTAAAAAAAAGCTTATACTCGTAAACGTAAACTTTGGTATTGATAGGTGTAGCCGTTTGGCTGCTATCGTGGTCAGAAAGAGAGAGAGAGAGAGGGGGAGGAGAGGGAGAGAGAGGGAGAGAGAGAGGGGGGAGGCAGGCAGGCAGAGAAGCACAGGTGTTTGCAAAAACAAAACAAAATATTCCTTCCAATTTTTTTATAATCGACTAAGTAGGTAATATTTTATACATTCATATGTGTTAATTGTAGTTCTCTTGATTGATTGTTTCCTGTATGAATTTCTATAGCTGTATGCATTTATACTCCGTTTGTTGGTTAGTTCTTCTTTATTTGTAATTGAATTATTTTTAAATTTTCGCGCCAGTATTTTTGCTTTTTCATAGGATTTTCATAGAATGCTGCTTTTTTATAGAGCTTCTATAAAAATTGTACATGAATACATAAAAATACAAATGTAGCGTATATATAATAAATTAATCTCTCATTATGACGAGACATAGAGATTTCATGGTAAACAAATAACAAAACAACAAATTGGAAAGCAAGCCACCAGTATACTGCAGTTTCCATAGGAAAACCATTGATCTCTCAATGTGTTTAATGACAAACGAGTGACACGTAAAATCTACACCTAAATTGAAAGATGCTTGATCGGTCAGGGGCGAGATCCAGCTTCACCACGTTGCAATAATACCGATTTATGTGTTAAATGAGTGAAACCCCAAAGAAAAATGATAACTGGAAAATGTGTGAATCAAACGTGGAAATGTAAACTATTAACATACCCAAGAAAGTTTATGTTCATTAAGTAATATATATAGTATAAAGTCATACCTTAAAAATCTCAATTTCAAAAACCCATTTATGTCTATGTTCAGAAACTATGATTAACAACGTATTCTGTATTGCAAAATGCCAAACTCGACATACTAATTCAAAAGTATTAAACTAGTCTGGCATTATATCAGTCATGGCGTAGAGACTTCATTGACTAAAAAAATGAGGTGTGGCCACCACACGACTTTCTTATACGTATGAGCGTTTCAAATTATAGAATTTTAAGAATTTTTTTTGCAAAATTTATTTAAAATACTATTCTAAGTACTTCTATTCTCTTAATAAATCTCTATAGAATACATACTTTGCAAGATATTATCAAAAAAGTGCTCCTCGCTAAGAGTAAAAGTACTACTTCCGGTCCGAATTTTGAAATTTTATATATACAAGAAATATCGCAAATCCAGTTTTAAATACTTTTGTACTCTTAATAAATTTATATAGAATGCATAACTTACGACATATTTGCAAAAAATCGCTATTCGATAAGAGTAAAAGTGGTACTTCCGGTCTGAATCTTGACATTTTTTTTATACAAAAGATATTGAAAATTATGTTTTAAATACTTTTATAACCGCAACGTACTTGTCTAAAAAGCATGACTTGCGAAATATTCGCAAAAACTGATTTTCGATAAGAGTAAAACACCTACTTCTGGTAGGAATTTCGGAAAACTTTTTAGATAAAATTATTCTCAATTTTAATTTTAAGTATACAGCTTTTATCTTGAAACAACGGAATATCTCTAAAACACTGCATAAAATCAAAAAAAGATCATAATAAGATTTGCTGTAATTGAGGGGGCTCACTGAATGGTGCCGAACTCGATCCCCCACCTCACCTCCCAGAGTGGGGGGGGGGGGAAACTGTGAAATCTTAAAGGGGAACCCCAATTTTTTGAATTGCAGATTCGGATTCTCCGCCATCAAGTACGTAGTTTTTGTTTTGAAACTGTGATTTTGTGTTTTTTTTATTTTAACATTAAATAACATTTCAAAACGCCATTCAACATCGAAGAACTACTTTATCATACCCATTTCAGAAAATGTGTTCGAAAATGTGCCCTTCCACTTCGATACATTTATTTATTCGCAATTGTAATGATTGCACACAACTGAGAAGTGTTTCCGGCGTAATCCTTGAACAAGCGTTGGTGATTCGCTCAATCATTTTTACCTTCGTGGTTGGCACTTCTGTATAAACTTCAGACTTTAAGTGGCCCCCCAAAAAAAAGTCAGATGAAGTAAGATCTGGCGATCTTGCAGACCAAGACACTGGACCACCTCGTCTGATCCATCGACTATTGTAGGCTCGATCTAATACTTTTCGTGCTATTCTTGAACAATGTGCTGGACAACCGTCATTTTAGAACCACATTGTTTGTCGTACGTCCAAAGGAAGGTCTTCAAGTAACATTTGAAGTTCGTTCTGCAAGATGTTTTGAAATTTTTTACCATTTAAGTTTCCATCGATAAAATATGGACCAATAAGCTTATTGCCAATTATTCCATACCAAACATTTACGTTCCTAGGATGTTGATGTTCAACTTGGCGCAACCAATGGGGATTCTCAATACTCCAGTAATGCATGTTGTGCAGATTTACCGTACCGTGATTTGGAATGTCGCCTCGTCCAAAAATAATACTCGAGCAAAAAAATTGGTATTATCTTGTATCCGTTGAAGCGCCCATTGACAAAATCGCACTCTATTTTGAAAATCATCGCCATGAAATTCTTGATGCAAGGAAGCTCTAAATCGATGAGATTGCCTACGCTTGAATATTTGGCAGATAGTGAACTGAGAAGCGCGAGCTATTTCTCGAGTACTAATGTGCGGATTATTAGCTAGCTACTGCAGCTAATACAGCGACTTCTTTCTTTTCTCCAGCAATTGTTTTTCGCAGATTACGTTTGCTTGGCTGTACAGTTTCTTCGCTAGAGAACTGTTGAACGACTCGGTAAAATGAATAGCATTCTAATTGCGAATAAATAAATGTATCGAAGTGGGGGACACAGTTTCGAACACATGGTTTTTGAAATGTTAGTTTACGTTAAAATAAAAAAAAACACAAAATCATGTTCGCTTGTTTCTCTTTTTTGTGTATTTTCGCTAGACGTTCACAATCATGTTTTTTGCGATTACAGCGGAATCCGTAACTAATAGAAAAAAAATTTCAAACAAAACATGCATACTTGATGGCGGAGAATCCGAATCTGCAATGAAAAATGGGGGTTCCCACTTAAGATTTCAAAGTTGCCCCCGCCTCCCACTCTGGGGGGGGGAAGTGGGGGATCGAGTTCAGCACCATTCAGTGAGCCCCCTCAATTATAACAAATCTTATTTATGATCTTTTTTTGATTTTATGCAGTGTTTTAGAGATATTCCGTTGTCTCAAGATAAAAAACTCAGCCTGTATATGAATTCCTTATAAATTTGTTTAAACTTAGTAGATGACGAAATATTGGCAAAATTTGATTTTTTCGCTGAAGTAAACTGCTACTTCCGGTCTACCGATTTTACTGAAAAACTAATCAGATCTCAAGAGGGAGATTATACACGTAAATACAAAATTTGTAATTGATATGTACAGCGGTTTGACCGCTATCGTGGTCACACACACAGAGAGAGACACACAGTAAACACACAGACATTTTTTAAAAACCACTTTTTCGGTATCAGGGGACTTCAAAACGTGGACATCTGCAAAAATCTCGAGGTCGAAAATTTTCATCATCACAATACTTCCTTATACTACGTATAAGAAAGTAAAAAGGAAACTAATAATAAGATAACGGAAGCTCTATTTGTCACAATGTTAGATTAGTTTAATTTATTACTTTTGAATGTAATGGCTACGAATAATTTAATGTTTAGGTATATATATATTGTACTGATACTTAGTAATTGGAAATTTTAAAAATAGATTAATCCTCATGATCATTTTTAAAGTACAATGTTAGTAAATAAGTATTGTATGTAATTAAATAAATTTGCAAATGAATCAACACATTGCTGTAGCTGCAACAATACTACAAAATGGTAAATTTCTTAATTAATATAAAAATGTGCCATTGCCACACGTTAGGTACAACCATAAAATATATACATGCTGTGGATGCTACGCTGCTGATGAATGATAAAATTATAATAGTTTATTTATTAACTTGTTCCTAACAGCATAAAATTTTTAAATGTTCTTATGAATTCTTGCAGTGATTTACTTCTTATGTTCTGGTACACCTCTTATTTAGTTTTGCTTGGGATAAGGTCAAAAATTAAACAAAATTTCTAAATCTCATATAAAAAAATTATATTTACATTTACAAATGAGAATTGTTAATATCATTGTCAGTATATACAGTGAGGACGCGCGGGTTGGAATAAATTCATTTAAAATTTTTGGTTTTGTTTTATGGAAAAACGCTGGGATAGGTCGATTTTTATTTTTAGCTGCGGTTTTTTTGATGGTAAATTGATGTACAAAGGTTGGTCCAAAAATAAGTTACGACCATCAATTTTCTTTTTCAAATGGAAACATATATTTTTTATTTCATTTATTAATTCTGCATCGAATTCTAAGTATGTTTCATGTACCATGTCCTATACCCAAACTCAACAGTTATCGAGAAATTTACAATTGAACATGTCAATAACTGCAGTTATTGATATGTGTATCTATAATGATAGTTGAATGAATATTCATCTTGGTCCTTTAAATAAAAAAAAATTATTGATTCTGGATAATTTATTTATTAATACGATGCCGTCTCTATTTCACCAAAACATATATTTTCACATAGTGCTTTGGTAAACTAGAATATTGCAACGTGAATGCTCTGAAACTGGCTTATACTAATCGCTAGCTGTAAACATTCTCACATTGTACCTCTAGCAGCAGGATTATCATTTTATAGATATGTCAGAAGATGAAACTCTGCTGACGCCATGCTTCAAATGGAAGTTAGTTCGTAAACGATTGACGTCTTCTGGATGAAGAGAAAAGAAGACTATCCAGAGCTGGCAAAAGAAGCTTTGAAATTATTAGTTCCTTTCGCCACTTGCTACCTATGTGAACTATCTTTTTTTTCAATGGTTAACATCAAAACTAAGAAGAGAAATAGGGTCCCATTTGGAAAATGATTCACTTGTGTGTCAAACGTAGAACCAAGATTAGAAAATATATTAAAAAATAAACAAGCAAAGCCTTCTCACTAAAATTGACGTGTTTTTATTGTAGTGTAGGACGTATAACCCTTCCTTTTTACTTTTACCTGGCTTGCGACCGCGACCCCCCGAGCAAGACTTCGGGACCCCCCTTGTGCATTATACATTTATTATAATTTACTGTTTTCCTACAACTCACACCACTGGTGGAGGTATTGGTTTTGAGAATTACTCTGGGCCTGAAGGAACTTCATGCTGTCCTTGTTTATATACCTCCGGATCTTAATTTACATTATTTGAAGAATTTTTTGAATTACTTCAGATATTTATTTTGGATAAATCTGTTTTACTGATAGGCGATTTTAACCTGCCGAATTATGCGGATCCTACGAATACTGATGCCAAATTGAATTCATTCCTGCTGTTTCAAACATCCACAAATCTTATTCAATTTAATTACGTCTTAAATCCTCACGGACGAATGCTGTCATTATCTAATTGGAATTAAACGTGACTCACTACCACTTGTCTCAGAAGATACTTATCGTCCTGCTTTGAGTATAAGTCTCACATATAGATCCATTTCAAAATGTCCAGCTTTTATATCTAATGATAACAAAACATACAATTTTTATAAAGCCAATTGTAATAATCTTTATTCAGATTTCTTACATGCCGACTGATCCAATCTAAAAAGAAGTACTGATCTTAACGAGGCAGTAGATGAGTTGTATGGAATAATTTATGGCATTCTCGATTTGTCGGTGGCTAACTCAGTTGGAAATTCTAATTCTTTAAAATACCCACCATGGTTCACTGTTGATATAAAGAATGAGTTGTCAATTAAGAGGTATTATCATGTAAAGTGGAAAAAAACCGGTGACATGTATTTTAGACGAGAATTTGAGAGACTACGCAAAATAGTTAAGGCCAAGATCTCTGAAGCTTATATGTGTTACAATAACAATATACAACACAAGTTATATACTGATCCACGTTCCTTTTGGGACTATATTATATCAAAAAAATGTTCTACTAGAATTCCAAGTAAACTTAATATAAATATAACACACAATCTGCCAGTGTTGATGCCTTCGCATTTTCTTTCGCTGGTGCTTTCGTGCGTAGTGGCGTGATTGATGACTAACCTGATTCGCTGTCTAATTAGCCGTTGGTGCATGTCTCAGATATCATCCTTGAAGAAGTCATTCGGCATTCTAAACGGCTTAAAAACAAATCTACTTCAGGAAATGACAACCTCGCTTGTTTTTTGGTGAGGAACTGTGGTACAATTTTTGCTGAACCTGTGTGTGTGATTTTTAACTTGGCTCTATGCGCATACGTCTTTTCAGATGATTGGAAGATTGCGAGGATCTGTCCAGCTTTTAAAAAAGGTGACGCTAACAACCCCAACAACTACCCTTTCTCACTAAATCGTGTATGTCCTTCCACCGGCACGGATTTACATCAAGAAGATCCACAATCACCAATTTATCCACTTTATCCCAAGAAATATCAGAGACGCTGGACATGGGTGGACAATTGGACGTAATATACACGGACTTCTCCAGAGCCTATGAAAGTATTGAAGACTCAATACTGCTACGCAAACTGAGCTATTTGGGTTTCGATAACGCACTACTCTGCTTTTTTAAATCCTACCTGATAAACCGCCAGAATTACGTCTATTATAATGGCTTCAGATCCCTTCAGTATGTGTCATCATCTGGTGTACCACAGGGTTCGAATCTTGGTCCTCTTTTATTTAATCTATTTATTAACGATCTTATTAACACAATTCAATGTCCTGTTTTGGCTTATGCTGACGATATAAAAATTTATCATAGAATAGTGACTTCGTCGGATGTCGATATGCTTCAGCGGAACTTGTATATAATTCTTATCAGGTGCAAGAACAATAAGCAATATCTCAATATAGACAAGTGCTGCTCTGTCACTTATACTAGGAAGATAAATTCCATTCGTTCAGAATTTCATATTGACAACATATACAGCAAGAGCGCGCGAGGTATGATCACCCGATGGTATACGTAAACTCGCATCTAAACGTGGTCCGATAATACATATTAGAGTTACGGCACAACATACTAGCATTGCCTGCTCATATTCGAACTCATAGTGATCTGATTATTTTTTCGCAGATTGACAAAAAGAACAAATTAAATTTTCTCTTTAAGTGATGACGATTGCTTAGATAACTAAGTCGATAATAACGCGAAGATTGTAATAGTTATAACGTAATTATGAGTATCCTTATGAAATTAAATAATAATGTAGTTGTGTAAAAAGTTATAGCAGTACAACTGGGTTTTAGAATGAAATAAAAACAACCCGCCTGAAACATCTGCAGAATAAACTAAGATGTCTAGAGAAAAATAAATAAATAGAAATTTCATTGTAAAAAAAAAACTATAAATAAGTATAACAGAAATACCATAAAATAACATAAAAACGACCCTTGAAATAGAAATTAAAATTAGAGATTCTCTCCAGTAAATATAAGGAAATAACAACTCTGGAAAAATAAGTTGAATACATTTATAGCAGAATTATGCATTCAAAAATAAAATAGTTTTTTCAAACTGCGTTTGAAAAGAAAGCATGTTTTGTCGAATAGATTGACCACGATGATAACATTTTACAACAAACTTTCGTTCTTCGATGGATAAAATGTCCATACTTAAATTTATAAAATGAGCAACCACTAAGAAAAATAATATTATGAAATATTATACGCAAACAGTGCCAAGTATAAACCTGCGTGCATTCCTCTTTGCAGCCAGCACGCAACTGATGTAAATATCTATATCTGGCGGAGATCAATTTTCCGAATATACGTCCGAAGAATATCGACTGGCATCGGGTGATCATACCCCGCGCGCTCAAGCTGTATACATATATATCTACTTTGTCATCCGTCAAAGACCTGGGTGTTCTTTTTGATTCGGCACTAACGTTTGCTGAGCATATATCAACCATTACCGTTTCTGCGCATAAAATACTTGGCTTCATTATTCCTACCTGTAATTGTTCTACTAACTTACAAACGATATGTTCCCTTTTTATGCCCTCGTTATAAGCAAACTAGAATACGCATCTGAGGTGTGGTTACCGATATACCGTGTGCACTCGAATGCAATTGAACGGGTGCAAAGAAGATTCCTGAAATACCTATCATTCAAACTAGATGGCTTCTATCCGATTCAGAATACCGACTACGGCGCATTGCTCTTGAGACATAATTTTAGAGCACTATCCGAAAGAAGAACTGACATCAGCCTTCATGAATAACCTACTGTTCAGTGTATTGGATGCTGCGGAGTTGCTTTCTAGAGTGAACATCCTGGTACCACGTCTTCAATCGAGTGCAAGCAAGTCAATTATGGTTCCGACGTCCAGGACGAATATCCTATACAAAGCACCCTTATACCACGCTGATATAAATTTCAATAATTGACATGTGTAATTTTTGTAATTTTTGCGATTTTAGTGTCAATTTTCCAATTTATTTAATATGCTTCTTGCTTTTCTAATACATCATTTCATAATTATTTTTTAATCTACATTGTATTATCAAACATTTTTGTAGTTGTATTGCCCCATTTGGAATTTTCTGTTGGGTAATTAATAAAGTTATTATTATTATTATTATTATTATTATTATTATTATTACTGTACTATTTGACAGAGTTTTCATATGTAGATACGTATATTTCTTTTGACTATTTACACATTATACAAACATTGTGATTTGCTGAAGTAAAAATAAATAATTTCAAAACATATCAAATAGTTTGACTTATTTTTATACTACACTATATTTACAAATTAAATAATATATCGGTATAATATTAAACTGTAGTATGGCCTATATGCAACCGTCTCTGTATTCACCTTATTACTTTTACCTTTTTAATTAATGACAAATAAATTCTTATTCTATGATACCAAAATTAATAATTCCAATATACAGCTTTACACACCTAGTCAAATAAAAAAATGGATTCTTACTTAGTACAGAAGAAAATCTTCTAATCAAAATATTATAAAATTTACAATTTCAGTTTATATCGTGCAAAAATGCGATTAATATCTACGTACAATTTACGATAGTAATGAATGTTATTTTCCTACTGACACAGTAAAATTCAGAATTGTTACGCCAACAAATATCAGGTTTCTTGTATTCTACACAAATAATAAACAAATATGCAAGCTTACAAGTAACCTTGAATGCAGTACAAGTACTTCGCACGTGAATTTGTCATGAAGACGTGATTAAAGTGAATTTGTGGCAAAAATACCTGTTAGCCAGACGACGAAAGTCAGCTATATGCAGTAAAACAGCAAGACTTGAAGAAAATTCAATAAAACTTTAATATGAACTAAAACTGCAAGTAAAATGAAAAGATTGTATATCTCGAACATATTTTACACATAGAGAATATGTTGAAATTGCAGATATACATAAACATATGCCTATAAAGAGGGCTTACAGAAAAGGCAACATGTAGAGTTATATCACGTTTGTCGTTTCTATACGCTAACATTTACTATTTAAACACAATAAAAACAATTTAGGTGAACTATGGACAAAGTGCTGTCTAAATTTTCACTAAAAACTTGTTAGCGGCTAAAACTACTTCTTTTTCTTATTTGTAAACTGTTATAAATGACTTTTGAAGTTATAGTTTTATGGATCGGAGATTCATGAGAACCTCAATATTTCCTAAAAATCACCATTTATTATGAAATCATACCGGATCAAATTTTATTGATCCAACAAATACAATACTAATGCCATTGTTAAGATTAATATTAATATAATTGAAATAAATAAAAAGATGTACATATATAAATATAATGAAACACACAAATGAAAATTAGTCTGTTTATTTTGTGAACAATGATTCAAATTCCCCAGTAGAATAAACATAATGGCATGCTGCAGGGTAGAGGGGTTAACTAAACCATTCTTGGGTTTAATTGAAATTTTAACAAATTGTACACCTATTGACTATCAATATTTTATTTCAAATTAAGATTGAACACTTTTTCTTTTAGTTTCCTAGAATTTTGTAACTTTATTTCTATTGACAGGCCACATTTTCAAAAATGTTTATATGTGTATCAGTACGACATAAGGATACTATAAATATATTTGGAAAATCTTCTTTCTAGTAATATATATATTATATATTATATGCAACAATAAGACAACAGAAGAAAACTTTTATTTAGTCAAGAGGTACAGTTCAGTCTTCTTATGTATTTCTACTATTGCGAATATAAAGACTGGAGAAAAACTAGTAGTAGCTTTACCCTACTATAAAGAGAAACATACAAATTGTGCTAGTTACAAATTTTGATAAATTTTAGATTATTAACTTAAGTAAATGCAATTACACTGTATTTAGTCACAAAGAATTTATTCCTAGCTATAAAGTACCTTTTTATTCACATTCGCGCATTCTGTGAGATAATAAATACAATAATTTTATACATAATATTGTCGATATAGGTTTGACCTTTTTCAATATGAATATAATACATGTATAACATTTTAGTACGACAAAAACTTTTCGAGCGCTCTGTATAGTGATTAGTTTAAAAGAAATATTATCCTGTTTCAATTACTCCATTAATTTATCAGTTTTTTCTAAGCAAGAAGAATCATTTCGGGCTATTCAGTGAAGTGCAACGATTATGCTTCCCTTGGGAAGGGGTGTTTCAACAACTAACAACCTTATCACCATACATCAGTACAACTCGCACTTACGTTAGCCAATTATCGAAAGCATTTCTGTTATAACGAGTTGTTATCGCTACATTAGAAAATATGCTACTATTTCCATCCGAATATATCTGTGTTTTTAGTAAGGCCGGGATATACATACTCGTACATAGGTTTCAAGCTTTTAAATCATAGCAGCATTTTGACATTAACAAATATATCTATTTTGTATTTCTTCAGATAAACATAGTAGTTTATTCTGGAAAGGAATTCAATGTCGCAATGAAATAAGTTTCGTATTTTTTTAAATGAAATGTTTACTTTATTAAGCGTAGTATACGTAAGTATTGTGATGATAAATATGTTCGATTTTCTGAAGATATCCAAAATTTGAGTTCCTTGACAACGAAAAAGTGGCTTTTGCAAACATTTTCATGTGTCTATCTCTATGTACGTGACAACGCTAGCGACCGAACTATTAAAGATATCAACTCCAAACCTTCTATTTGAAAGCATATTTTTTTCTGAAGACAAGTTCAGATTTTTCAGTTTCGACTACTAAATTTAGACCAATACCTATAGAATAGAAATGCACCCAAAAGTGAACTGAGAACAATTGAATAAAAAAAAAATCAAAACGGTTAGCAGTATTTTGCTCTTATTGAAGAACAGCCTTTTACGAATATCGCACAAATTATAGAATTAGCACAGATTTACTTACGAGTATGAAAATACAGTAGAGTCGCGATAAGGTGAACTAATTCAGACAAGTTCGGTTCATTTTGTCGAAGGTGTTCACTTTAATGAGGTTGTTTAAAAAACGACAACAAAATATAAATTATATTATACATACTATATTTCTAGTGTTTAAGTATTATATGGATATAACCTATTAACCATGTGCACTTGTGTCTATTATATGTATACATATCATACTTACGACTACTAAATGTATCGAAGAAAGAAGTTAATTTTGTTTGTTTCGTTTTATATTGTGTACTTCGTAGTATAGCTGCTTCTTGCAACCGTTTAAGCACCAAAATATCGTTAATATTATGAATATTTCTTTCTGCCCAGATCAGACACGTATCAAATGCTTTACAGGCTTCCGAATGTGTTGTGTATCTGCTTGTAGATCTTCATTCCAATCCAAAACTTCTGTAGCAGTGTAATTTACCTGAAATGCAGTTTTGGAGATGGACTTTTTTTTACATGAATGCAAAAACATGAAGTGACTTACATTTGGAGCTATCATATGCAACATTCCAAGTGTCTGTTGAACAACACTGTTTATTTCACGTGGGTGATATCTTTCTCTTAAGGTACTTAATGGAATGTCATCTTCATCCGGCTCATCAAACTCCAAAACAGGTTTCCAACATTTGACAATGGTTTCCATTGAAACTTTTTCCCAGGCGTTCAGTAAATTCAATATAGCATCTTTTAAAGTAAAATTTTTTATGAGGCCCTTGACATCATCTGAATCATTTCTTATTATTGTTGATAAAAGAGTACTTCTATAATGTAACTTGGTAAGTCTGATAACGTTTTGATTCATTGGTTGCAGCAATGGCGTTACATTGGGAGGAAAAAACAGTGTTATTATTTTTCCATCGTCACTTTTTAATTGATCTTCTGAAGGATGAGAAGGGGCATTATCAATAAGAAGAATAGCTTTTTCATCTAAATGTTTTTGCTTCAAAAATTTTGTCACCTACAAGTTCATTAATTTGTATTAGAACAAAAATAAATAAACAGAATGAGGAACATTTTACCTGTGGTACAAAAGATTTGTGTAACCAATTTTTAAAAATTTCGGTAATCATCCACGCATTTTTAGAGTGGTCATAGTCTACTGGCAATACATAATTTCTGAAACTTCGGGGGTTTTTTGCAGTTCCAATTACGAAAGGTTTCAACTTATATCGTCCCGAAGCATTAGTACATGCGACAAATGTCACTCTTGCTTTTTCAGTTTTTCAACCCGGAGCAATTTTTTCATCTGAAGCCACGAATGTTTTATCAGGCAGCAGTTTCCAAAATAAGTCGGTTTCATCGGCGTTGTATATTTGATCACGTAAAATGCCCAATTCATCAATTCCTTGCCTCAAAATTTTCTTGAGAGGGTCAACTGCGACTACATTTGATGAAAGTTTTTCACCCGAACTTTTCAAGTGTCGAATGCCGTATCTCTTCTTATAATTGTGCAACCAGCCTTGACTACTAGCAAATGTTGTATTTTCTTCAAAGGTCTCGTGCAGTTGTTTCGCATTTTCTTTTAGCATTGCACCAGAAATCCGTAAGTTTTTACTTCGTTGTTTCAGAAACCATATATACGTTTGTTTCCATTTTGGGATTTTCTGCTCGTTTCATTCTTCTACGTTTACTAATTCCGACATATGTATTTGAGAGAGCTTTTAGAATTATTTGTTGATTTATTCTAATGCCACATATAGTGGATTTGGCAACTCCATATTCACGTGAAAGCGAGCTTACACTTCTACCATCATTAAATTGTTTTATTATTTCACCTTTCGCACTTAATGTTAAAGTCTTCATTGTTCTTAGTACACTTTACTAACAACACAATAACTCAACAAAATACACGAGTAGAATGCAGGCGTTCAATCACAAACACGTTGTACTAACATAATTAGGGGGTTCCCCGATCGTGTCATCCAAGTACGCGCACTCGCTACTAAATATAGGAGTACAAATCTACAATATATCACTGGTTGATCTTATTAAGTTGGCTGTTGTTCACCTTATAGAATACTGTGTATAAAAATTTATTTGTTCACCTTACCGAACTGTTCTTCTTATTCGAATTCTGACCGGAAATAAGACTTTAACTCATCGAATAGTGTTTTCTTTTTTGCAAATATCTCGCAAGTTAATTATACTATGCAGATTTATTAAGAGTATAAACGTATCTAATACTTAATTAATTACTTTAAGTTTTGCATACCAACATTTTCAAAATTTGCACTCTCATCGGGCAGCGGTTTCATGCAAATGATACAATTTCGCACAGGTTTATTAAGATGATAAAAGTATTTAAAACGTAATTTAGAATAAGTTGATACTATGAGTATTAGATATATATCGTTCCATTTGAAATGTTAAAGAAAAGACAAATAATATATTAAATTTAAAAACAGCGCCCCTTTAAGCCTCCATACAATTCTCTATTAAAACTAGGGGTCTGCGGTACCAAAAAATGAAGTTCGGTACGGTTCGGTACGGTAAATAATTCTGTACCGCGGTTCTCGGTACGGTACACGGTACTAATGATATTACATATATTTACCAATTTACTGTAACCTTTTTTCTAAAACGAAACGGGATTAATTGGAAATAATATGAAGGTAAGTAAAACTGATCCCTTAGTACAAGTAGTTTTTATTAATTCATAAAAATATCTTTTAAAAAATCGTATAAGCACAAGATTAAATACCTATTAAAAAATGTTTCAAAAGCAAAACCCAAAATTTATTCTACAAGAACTACATAGCCCTAATAAAGTAAAATTTATTTAATGTAGAAAATAAAGGACATTTTGTACAACGACATTTTTTATGTTACAAGTATTTCATTTATTTGTACCTTTACACATACTTCAGATTGTGGTGAAGGAAAATCAACTTTTCAGCCTTACCTGGAAGGAGCCTTCGCCTTCTGCTATTTAATACATTCCCAGCAGAAGAAAACACTCTTTCTGACGGGACTTCAGTAGCAGGAATGCCAAGATATTTTTTGACAAGCGAAATGATCTTGGAGAATCTAACTCAGTTTTCTGCCCACCACTTAAAAGGATCCTGCAAAATGGGTATACAATTTTCAGAGAAGTACGCTTCCAGCTGAAGACAACCTGAATTAACAGTACTGAGGGATTTAAATATTTTAAAGTGAATTCTAGGAATAACAAATCCTTTGTATTGAAAGATTTTTACTTTTTTTTGAATGAATATTTCCTCAGAGCACCAGAAAAGAAATGAGAAGCATTTTTGGTTAAAAATTCTTAATAGGAGCAATAATTACATCCAAAGTAAACTTCAGTAATTCAATGCAAACTTATTTTTAGGCGACGGTAACTGAACGGAACAAAAGTTAATAATATGGGATTATTTTTCGTTTTGTCATTGTAAACTGTACCGTACCGAGATGGTACCGAGAACGTTGTCTGTACCGAACCGCTGACGGTACATCGTTCTGTACCGTACCGGTACCGAATTTTCGGTGCACCGCAGACCCCTAATTAAAACACTTCAATTCTCTGTAAAATTTGAACGGTTGCCGGCATATGGCCGGTAACTCGGGTTAAAGAGACACCCGGTATAGTGAATATTGACGACAAGGAGTTATATTATCTATATCAGAGGATCGTCGCCACGCTATTATTATTTTTACTTTCTTATACGTAGTATAAGGAAGTATTGTGATGATGAAAATTTTCGACCTCGAGATTTTTGTAGATGTCCACGTTTTGAAGTCACCTGATACCGAAAAAGTGGTTTTTAAAAAATGTCTGTGTGTGTGTCTGTCTGTCTGTCTCTGTGTGTGTGACCACGATAGCGGTCAAACCGCTGTAGATATCACTTCCAAATTTTGTATTTACGTGTATAATCTCCCTCTTGAGATCTGATTAGTTTTTCAGTAAAATCGGTAGACCGGAAGTAGCAGTTTACTTCAGTGAAACATTCGAATTTTGCCAATATTTCGTCAATTACTAAGTTTAAACAAATTTATAAAGAATTGAAATGTACTCAAAATTAAAATTGAGAATAATTTTATTTAAAAAGTTTTTCGAAATTCCTACCGGAAGTAGGTCTTTTACTCTTATCGAAAATCAGTTTTTTGCGAATATTTCGCAAGTCATGCTTTTTAGACAAATACGTTACGGGTATAAAAGTATTTAAAACATAATTATCAATATCTTTTGTATAAAAAAAATATCAAAATTCAGACCGGAAGTACCACTTTTACTCTTATCGAATAGCGATTTTTTGCAAATATGTCGTAAGTTATGCATTCTATATATATTTATCAAGAGTACAAAAGTATTTAGAACTGGATTTGCAATATTTTTTGTATATATGAAATTTCAAAATTCGGACCGGAAGTAGCACTTTTACTCTTAGCGAGGAGCACTTTTTTGATAATATCTTGCAAAGTATGCATTCTATAGCGATTTATTAAGCGAATGAAAGTACCTAGAATAGGATTTTGAATAAGTTTTGTATAAAAAAATTCTTAAAATTGTATAGTTTGAAACGCTCATACGTATAAGAAAGTCGTGTGGTGGCCACACCTCATTTTTTTTCTTAGAATTTCTCATGGTGGGTTTTTAACATTTTATTTATAGAATTCAGCCACCCAATGTGTTTACTGTATCTTATTGAAAATGTCATTTTTTGGTTTTATACAAGTGCGCGGGGGTCGCAGGTTACTCGACAAATGTAAAAAGAGGTGTGGCCACCACACGACTTCCTTATACGTATGAGCGTTTCAAATTATAGAATTTTAAGAATTTTTTTTGCAAAATTTATTTAAAATCCTATTCTAAGTACTTCAATTCTCTTAATAAATCTCTATAGAATACATACTTTGCAAGATATTATCAAAAAAGTGCTCCTCGCTAAGAGTAAAAGTACTACTTCCGGTCCGAATTTTGAAATTTTATATATACAAAAAATATCGCAAATCCAGTTTAAAATACTTTTGTACTCTTAATAAATTTATATAGAATGCATAACTTACGACATATTTGCAAAAAATCGCTATTCGATAAGAGTAAAAGTGGTACTTCCGGTCTGAATCTTGAAATTTTTTTTATACAAAACATATTGAAAATTATGTTTTAAATACTTTTATAACCGCAACGTACTTGTCTAAAAAGCATGACTTGCGAAATATTCGCAAAAAACTGATTTTCGATAAGAGTAAAACACCTACTTCCGGTAGGAATTTCGGAAAACTTTTTAGATAAAATTATTCTCAATTTTAATTTTAAGTATACAGCTTTTACCTTGAAACAACGGAATATCTCTAAAACACTGCATAAAATCAAAAAAAGATCATAATAAGATTTGCTGTAATTGAGGGGGCTCACTGAATGGTGCCGACCTCGATCCCCCACCTCACCTCCCAGAGTGGGGGGGGGGGCAACTGTGAAATCTTAGAGGAACCCCAATTTTTTGTATTGCAGATTCGGATTCTCCGCCATCAAGTACGTAGTTTTTGTTTGAAACTACGATTTTGTGTTTTTTTTATTTTAACATTAAATAACATTTCAAAACGCCATTCAACATCGAAGAACTTTACTTTATCATACCCATTTCAGAAAATGTGTTCGAAAATGTGCCCTTCCACTTCGATACATTTATTTATTCGCAATTGGAATGATTGCACACAACTGAGAAGTGTTTCCGGCGTAATCCTTGAACAAGCGTTGGTGATTCGCTCAATCATGTTTACCTTCGTGGTTGGCACTTCTGTATAAACTTCAGACTTTAAGTGGCCCCCCAAAAAAAAGTCAGATGAAGTAAGATCTGGCGATCTTGCAGACCAAGACACTGGACCACCTCGTCTGATCCATCGACTATTGTAGGCTCGATCTAATACTTTTCGTGCTATTCTTGAACAATGTGCTGGACAACCGTCATTTTAGAACCACATTGTTTGTCGTACGTCCAAAGGAAGGTCTTCAAGTAACATTTGAAGTTCGTTCTGCAAGATGTTTTGATATTTTTCACCATTTAAGTTTCCATCGATAAAATATGGACCAATAAGCTTATTGCCAATTATTCCATACCAAACATTTACGTTCCTAGGATGTTGATGTTCAACTTGGCGCAACCAATGGGGATTCTCAATACTCCAGTAATGCATGTTGTGCAGATTTACCGTACCGTGATTTGGAATGTCGCCTCGTCAAAAAATAATACTCGAGCAAAAAAATTGGGATTATCTTGTATCCGTTGAAGCGCCCATTGACAAAATCGCACTCTATTTTGAAAATCATCGCCATGAAATTCTTGATGCGAGGAAACTCTAAATCGATGAGATTGCCTACGCTTGAATATTTGGCAGATAGTGAACTGAGAAGCGCGAGCTATTTCTCGAGTACTAATGTGCGGATTATTAGCTAGCTACTGCAGCTAATAGAGCGATTTCTTTCTTTTCTCCAGCAATTGTTTTTCGTAGATTACGTTTGCTTGGCTGTACAGTTTCTTCGCTAGAGAACTGTTGAACGACTCGGTAAAATGAAGCGCGCGACCGCACATTGTCGGGAAAGCGTTGTGAATAAAGATTAACAGCATCATTGATATTCCTACCACTTTCTCCATAGATGTAAATCATTTCAATTCTCTCTTGTAATGTTATAGCCTCCATTACTGTTCAAATATTCAACACTAACTAATTTGTATTGGATTAATAATTATTAATCTAAATGGGGATCGGACAATGTGTAAGTATTTACAGCTTGCCAAATACTGAATAAAGTACAGTGTTGTATCGTTGAATAGCATTCTAATTGCGAATAAATAAATGTATCGAAGTGGGGGACACAGTTTCGAACACATGGTTTTTGAAATGTTAGTTTACGTTAAAATAAAAAAAACACAAAATCATGTTCGCTTGTGTCTCTTTTTTGTGTATTTTCGCTAAACATTCACAATCATGTTTTTTGCGATTACAGCGGAATCCGTAACTAATAGAAAAAAAAGTTTCAAACAAAACATGCATACTTGATGGGGAGAATCCGAATCTGCAATGAAAAATGGGGGTTCCCACTTAAGATTTCAAAGTTGCCCCCACCTCCCACTCTGGGGGGGTGAGGTGGGGGATCGAGTTCAGCACCATTCAGTGAGCCCCCTCAATTATAACAAATCTTATTTATGATCTTTTTTTGATTTTATGCAGTGTTTTAGAGATATTCCGTTGTCTCAAGATAAAAAACTCACCCTGTATATGAATTCCTTATAAATTTGTTTAAACTTAGTAGATGACGAAATATTGGCAAAATTTGATTTTTTCGCTGAAGTAAACTGCTAATTCCGGTCTACCGATTTTACTGAAAAACTAATCAGATCTCAAGAGGGAGATTATACACGTAAATACAAAATTTGTAATTGATATCTACAGCGGTTTGACCGCTATCGTGGTCACACACACAGAGAGAGACACACAGACAAACACACAGACACACAGACATTTTTTAAAAACCACTTTTTCGGTATCAGGGGACTTCAAAATGTGGACATCTGCAAAAATCTCGAGGTCGAAAATTTTCATTAATAATAAGAACTACGTATAAGAAAGTAAAAAGGTGTAGCGACTTGAAAAGTTTGGAAACTACTGCCAGGATCGAACTATTAGACCAAAATTGCAGCATTCCCTACTAGCAGTCCGAAAAACAAATCAACAACCCAAGATACAGTGTCATTCATTCAAATCCAATTTCCATCCACCGACCTTATCAAATCAATGGACTCTTGTGAACGACTTCTGAACTAATTCCACACATTCGTGCAACCTAGTGCCCTGAAAATTATTAAAATATCTAATATTAAGAAGTATATAATATTAACAAGGTTCCAAAAAAAATGGTATAGTCATATTACAAGCTGATGTACAAAAACAAAGGTATAAAATGATTACAAATATTTGGAAATTATCATATTGATGAAAAACTTGAATTAAAAAAATTTAATGACATAATTACAATATAAAGGTTTTTATGATAACAAAATACTAGAATAATACTATTACATGGAACGGTTAAGTACACGAATCAACCTACATAAGAATTTTAACTTGTTACTATCATATCTCAAGTATCATCTAATAGCAATGCTAAATGTATTTACAAATTAATGATGAGCTTTCATAATCCAGATATTTCACAACCTCAATGTAACCAAAAAAACCGAAGCAGGTAAAAAATATTTCTTTTTAGAACTGAACTGAGCACGAAACGTGACATACATAAGATCAGGCAAATAGTGTTAAAGAAATGCTACAAATTAAAAAAAAAGATGTTATATAAACCACATTTAATATTACGCACTTGTTTTTCACTGAAAATCAAAAATATATGTGACAACACTAGACATTTTTTATGACTTCGACAAGATATAAATTTAATTTCCTCAATCGGTACAGACAAGGACCTGCTAAGTAATTTTATACATTTTGAATTCCTTAAATTATCTAGATATATGATACTATTAACAGCAAGCACGCGTCATCTACAGGGAGTAATAAATATACGGCAGAGGTTTATGGAACGAATCTTTATCAATTCTTTATGTTACCACTTTGTATTAATTGTTATTGCATACAAGCACTTCATAATTGATAAAGTTCTTGTGCGTGTTCCTTGTTTGTTGACACTGCTGTAAAATAATACCGTAGACGTTTCATCTACTATAACTAGCCACGAGATGTTGTAGTAAGAACAAGTGTACGAATGCGCACCCCTAGGCATATATAAATAATAAACATATACATGTCTACATAGTCAGATATGAAGTATGTACATACGTATGTATTTTAATGTGTTAATTAAATATTGTTGTCAGTTGACCTGGTTCTATTAACATACTGTGCAGCAAGATTTATATAATTCGTTACATGTTAAAATCATTAGTTACATTCGGCAATGCTTCTAAAAATCCTGTGTTTCAAACAAACAAAAATGTTTTTCAATCTTCCCTTGAGCGGCTTTATGCCGCATCCCAGGGGTTCCCAGACTTAATCAGTGCTCGGCACTCTAGGTTTAGTATTTTCTTCTAGCTGCCCTTGTCAAAATATGTGTATGCGTAAAATAACTTAAATCAGACACAGAAATAAAAGCAACTTACAATGTGAAGCTCACATTTATTTAAATTGAATCACAAGAACCATCGAACTAAAATATGAAAATACAAGGGATTGTAAATAAATGGTGAAAGCCTTCAATGACAAGCAAGTTAATGTGACGGGTGAGCTTGCTGATCGCCATACATTTTTTCGAAACATGGATTAAAGTAAGATACTGCCACATCAAGTTTTGAGCGATATTTGCTTTTTAGTACAGCATCATCTGAAAATCCGGCTTCGCATAAATAGGTTGTCGCAAAGCTAAAGACTATCCTTATACCTTTTTGACTCTCTTTTAACTGATATCCAAAACTCCACTAAATCGGAAGAAACAAATTTTGTTTTCAGGCTGTTGTCGTAAGGGAGTTCAATAAGACCCTCTTCTTCGTGCAAAGTGTATTCTGCTCGAGCTTGAGCACGGAAAGGCTCTTGTATCCACGCAATTTTCTCGACAATATCTTCCTCATGGTATTTTGCAAACAGTCATTAAGCTTTTTGAGAGGTATTCTTTGAAAATGGACAGCAAATCCTATTAAACAACTTTATTAAAGGCTACGTATTTTTACAATAAGGAAGCGTTGTTGACCGCCAGCCTCTTTGATTTTTCTTATCTATAACTGCAGCTTTTTTTTCTAAATGCCGCAACATTCTGCATAAGTTTCAAAATGTGCATACTATTGCCTTACAGAAAAAAAATCAATGCATTTGTCAAATCTATCGCACAAATACGCAAATTTGAACAAAAAGTCGGATTCGGTAAAGTACCTGGAGTTTTCAGGACCTTCTTCTTATATAATAGTGTGAATTTCTAGACGTAGCTCGAATGCACGGAATAAGACTTTGCCACGTCATAGCCATCGTAAACTGCGATAGTATAGCAGAACAGTGTGTTCAGCTCCCCATTTCCATATAGTTTTTTTTTTAAATCTGGCTTTCAGTGGCCTAGTTTTTATGTAGTTTGTTACGTTTACGGCACTTTCTAATGCCTAATTCAATTGAGAGCTCATTGGCTTTAATGCAAGTGCTTTCCTATAAATGATGCAATGGGTCCAGAAAACATTCGGTGCTTTGCTGCGAACGAGTGCCTGCAATCCTCCATAGTAGCCAGACATTGATGGAGCTCCATCAGTACACATACCGATGTACTTTTCCCAATCCACATTATTTTGGGTTATAAATTTGTCAAACATCTCAAATAAGTCTTGAGCCTTTGCGTTCCCAATAATGCTTTTGCAGAACAGAAGGTCTTCAAGAATAATATTATCATCCATCAAGCGTACATAACAAATAAGGTTTTTGTCTGTGTTACTGTTAGTATCCTCATCAAATTGCAGACCAAATTCCGTGCCTAACTATATGATGGATTCTTCGGCTAATAGTGTTCTTCTTGGTACCTTTGAAATTAATTTTGCCACTGATTCCTCCAGCATAATATTAACCTCATCAAGAGCAACCTGTAGAACACCTTCAAACAGTCCACTAATTAGAATTAGATGAAGAATCTTTCAAAATTTATATACTTTCATTAAAAATGAAAGTTGCGTCGGGAAATAAACCTTACCTCGAGCTAAAATCTAATACTTTTTTCCCTTGTATAATAAATAACTATTAAAGCTTAATTTAGGACAACTTTGCATAAAAAAATGTCGTGTGGTTCCCATACCACATTTTTTAACTAAAAGCATATCCACACTAGTTAAACATAAAAGGGTTCATCTATCCATTCTTTATCATCACCAATGTCTGTATTATCATTAGTTTAAAGTTTCCCAGAATGTTAGTACATTTTCTGGCAAAATTGCAACTAACTTCGACTGAAGGTTGAATTTTCGCCCTTCAACTTTAATTTCAGGGAAGGATTTGGTAGGTCGACTTTCCAATATTTCGCCACCAAAAAATGTTGTGTTATTGGAGGACTATCAAAACTGGCTTTATACTCCAATATTTTGTTCCCTTTCCTAAAAAATACATGAACAGATTTGGCCGCTAACTTGCCTCGTTCAGTTTTAGGTGTTCTGAGAAATCTGTCCATTTCTAGATTTTTTTTAGGCGCACATCAATATGTTCAGGTTTATGTTAACATTTTACAAACAGATTTTAAAATCTTCAAAGACTTTTTGATATTTAACACTTTCTTTACTATCGCGTAATTCCAGCAAAAATTAATAAAATGTTGAAACTACATCCTTTTTGCTTCTTCCAAACTTCTTTCTTTTTTAGGAATAATTGATTCGTTGAACACAATAATTCTGGTAATTAAAATTATTTCCTTGAACATCTGAGGAGTATTATCACATAAAAGGAAATGAAAACAATAACCACCAAATGATATGTTTCGAAGACTCCTCACTTTTGAAAACATGCTAAGTAGCATAACCCTTCCTTTCTAAAAACATCTATAGAATATTCTTGTCTGGCCCGTTTGTATTTATCATTATGCATCCTCCAATACTGGCATTGTTCACAGCCATCATCAAGATTTTCTTTTCTATAAAGAACATTGTTCTCGTGAATTAAAAATGTCACATGACCAGCACTCTTTCTGTCCTAATTTGACAAATAAAATATTCTTGTAGATTAATTTTGTAAGATATACAATGTGATCATTCTCAAGTAAAGGTTGCGTGGCCTAAATTTTTAAGTTGGCAACAATGACTAGCTGGTAATATTGAGAAACACTTGTGTATAGATATTGTGTATAGCCGTAACAATGTGCACATATGGTTTTGACAGATGTGTTATGGTATATTTACATCAGTAAAGAGAATGAAAGGAAATAACATGCAAGTAAAATGTAATAATAAAACGAAAACAATTGAAATGATTGAAAAGAGTAAATCTTTATAGAGTATCGCTTTAAACATGGCTGTGAGTAAAAACTTTCTATTGGGTGCATGCTCCCGGCGATAGTATAATACCCCAGAATTAAATATAAATAAACGCGCGTTTTGAAAACGCGATTCATGTGGACGATACTATGTTTAATGTATGATGTCTAGCCGCGTGATTTCAAACGCGCATCAGATTTTTGTCATATGAACCTAGCATTTATAAGTTTAAATGAGATTTATTATGCGCTGGTAGCCTTCAATGTGAATCGGGAATCGCAGATATTTTTCCGGTTTTATATAAGAAGTCATCGCATTTCGGAGCATTTTATCATTTTTGAGAGAGAAGCCAGGATAGCAAGGAAAAATCTTACATACATATTTTCGCATGTGGAAAAATACTTGAATGTATTATTTTGCCTATAACTCTGTTCTGCGCCTGTTGTTCTCAATGCTCTCGGCGGTAACATGATGAAGAATTAACTTTTGTGAAAATTTTATCTTACATTTGTCACCGCTGATTTTCCTTTTTGTTTTTTCTTCAATTTTCTTCTTTTTTCGTTTCTGTACAGATAGATCATACTTCTTACATTTCCTCATTGTCCCTGTTTTTGTTAATGATACATTATTGTTTTGTGCATTTAAGGAATTGGCAACTGCATTATTCACAGTAATGTCTAATAATGTATTAACATCCTTATCCTTAATTAATATGCTGTCACAAAAAAACACACAAAATCATCAAAATCTTCTGAAATGGTAGTTAAGGTATACTATAAAGCTAGCCACAATTTTCTAGTTGATTTTGATATGCCGTTATATTAGTAATTACCTGTTATTTTTCGGGATGTAAAGAGACTAATCACCGGCTTTCCCCTATTGCCAAACATGTTGATACTAAACTTGCAAATTTATTGACCCTATTTTATTGTTAATATTGGAATTACGGTATAAAAACTGCAACACTCACAGACGTTTAACATAGTAGATTCATAAATGAGGTTAAGTTGGATATATCTGTCGCAGCAAATGCAACTTGAGTCGTATTTGTAAGATAAATTCTGCTTAGTAATCTCTAATAAGAATGAACGTACGCCCTATTACATACATATTTTAAGCAGACAAAACTGATACTCAAGGAAATTCGATGTCCATATATCGCATACGACTGTGTCAATTACTTCACATCAGTTAATTTTTTTCCAATTTAATATCTTTGTTTATTTGGTTTGGTGCAAATTTCATATGTTCTGCAAATATTACTAACTACTGTCTAATGCAGTGGTTCCCAAAGTGGTCCAGGTGGACCCCCAGGGGTCCATAGGAGACCACACGGGGGTCCACATAGACGTGAAAAGAAAACAGGGGTTCACAAGTTGTAAGTGGGGGTCCACGAAAAATTTTCTGGTTTTCATAATAAAGAACAACAATTTTGGCTTGGATTTACCTATCAACGTAGGCAGGTAGCATCATTCACTAGGTAGGTACTCAAAAATATTCGAGACTCAGTTCAAACACAGAATTGAATAGAACAATAGATAATAGTACAAGTGCACACCACATGTCGAGACTTGCAAAGTGCCGCCCGTGCGCCCGCTCGTCCGGGATGCTTGTTTAGACCTGCAAAGGGATGAAATGCGACTTGCGCTGTGCTTGCAATCTACATTAGTATAAATACGAATGCCAAGAACAAAACGTTACTCATTTGTTTCCGGGATTTTGAACATAAAAGTGTGACTGTGAGTGAATCGATGTCAGTGTTTGCAGAGCCGGAAAAAGTAAGTATCTGCCTATTTGTTATACATATTTTTATTGTATATTGTAATTTATCAATCATATTATATTTGTTTTACTATTTGAGTGTAGTAGGTAGTTATGTAGTAAAAATTAAATACTAGAGATTATTCAAAACTTCTATAAAAGAACAAAAAGCCAGAGAAAATTAAACTTTAGGTGCCTAGGTACTTTTTTGTTTAAAAATATTTATTTATGCGACGACGGCGATTAATTAAAAGAGCGGTGTTTCCGCGGGCATTTTGCTTTTTTTATTGCAATAATTCTATTCTGTTGTGTTATAATAGCCATATTCTGATAAAAACGCCTCAAAAACAAACATTTTTTTACAGGTCACAACTGATACGGAAAATGGCTGAATCTAAGAAGAAATATCGACAGTACAGTGTTGATTATTTGAAATTTGGTTTTCTTCCATCAACGGCAGACAAACGATTGTCCATGTGTCTTTTATGCAACAAAGTTCTGAGCAATGACTCTATGAAACCATCGAAGCTCGAAGACCATCTAAGAAGGTGTCATCCTGAAAAAATAGGTAAAGATCTGAAATACTTTCAAACATTGAAGGAAAAATATGAAAAGAGACCTACCGTAAATAGTATGTTTGCTTCAACGTCTCAAAGTAACGATGATGGCTTGCGGGCATCTTACAATATTTCGTTGCTTATAGCGAAATCTGGAAAACCGCACACCATCGGAGAAGAGTTAATTTTACCCGCTATTGAAGAGGTTTTAAAAACTGTTCTGCACAAACCTCCATTTGACGTCCTCAAAGGAATTCCTTTAAGTAACAACACTGTACAAAGACGTATTGATGAAATGAGCTCTGATATAGAAAGCTTCTTGTTTATTATCTGCAAACCACTCATTTTTCTATTCAATTGGACGAGTCTACTTTGCCTGGTAATGAAGCATTATTATTGGCATATGTTCGATTTGTTATGGACGAAGAAATTCATGAAGAGCTGCTATTCGCAAAAACTTTGAAGTCAGACACTAAAGGCGTATCAATATTTAATGTCCTGAGTCATTTTTTTACATAAAAATCTATTCCATTTACAAACATTATTTCGGTGGCAGCAGATGGAGCTCCTGCCATGTTCGGGCGATATCGTGAGTTTATAAGCCATCTTAAAGGAATAATACCAGGACTGATTGCAATTCACTATGTCATCCACCGCTACACCTTGTAGCGAAAAATTTTAGTGATAGATTGCACCAATCGCTTCAATTTGTGATTAACGCAGTTAATAAAATAAGAAGCAATGCTTTGAATACCCGTTTATTTGCACTATTTTGCGATGAAAATGATGAAGATTTCCAACGACTGCTCTTACATACTGAAGTACGCTGGTTGTCGAAAAATGCATGCTTATCGAGATTTTACTCACTTTTCGAATCAGTGATAGAGTGTCTCGAAGCTAAAGCACCAGATTTAAAAGAAAATCTGATCAAATATAAAGCGGACATTGCGTACTTAACAGATTTGTTCATAAAATTCAATGACGTTAACTTGCAGTTACAAGGGGACAGCCTTAATTTAATAAAAACAAAGGGTGTAATTTCGGCTTTTCTTGGTAAATTGAAATTAATGAAGCAAAATATTAGTCGGCGCGAATTCTTCCAGTTTCCGCACTTGTCACAAATAGAATGTCTTGATGAGGATATTCAGACCTACGCTCAACATTTAAATACCCTGCATGATGACTTCAAAAATAGATTTGAAGATATTCTGACAATGGAAATACCACCATGGATCAAACCCCATTTGATGAAACGGAAGAGGCGAATGTGGTATTACAAGAGAGCTACTTGAGCTCAGCACCAACGAGGAACTGAAGGTGAAATTTAAAAAAGGCTATCAAACATTTTGGCTGCAGGCAGAAATCCCCGAAAAATATCCTGGGCTGTGGGAAATTGCGAGAAAATTTTTGATAGCATTTCTCTCGTCATGTCTTGTCGAAAGAAGTTTTAGTGCCGTTACCAACCTGTTAACAAAAAAAAAAAGGAGCAGATTGAACATCACAGAACGGGGGGGTTTGAGATTACTTCTTACAAAACTGAAGCCAAATATTGATAATTTGCTGTCAATTCATCAAGTACATTCGTCTCATTAAAAGTATGACTATTTTTTTTATTGTTGATTTACATTTCAGAGTTCATTGTTGATTTTTTGTCAATTGTTGATTGTTTGTAATAAATCTTTATAATTTTGTATAACCACAAGCATTATTTTAATAAATAGGACACAAGAAAATTTGCTACTTTTTTTTCTTCTTCACACCCCCAATTTAGGGTGATATTTTTTAGGAGTTTTGGGAATACAGTAGAAATGTAGCAGCAGGGGGTCTACCGAAAATAGTAACACTTTGAAAGTGGTCCACGCGAAAAAAAAGTTCGGGAACCTCTGGTCTAATGTCTCTGCTCCAAAATACCTCTTCTTTTTCTAATAGACTGAATTGCAGTTCTTTAGATCTTCTTTGCTGCAATCCAGAATGAATAACTAACTCCCACATCGGCTGTATTGCATTCAGTTATAATGTGTGATATAGAAACCATCCACGCCTTCTAAAACAAAGTGTTGCAAAACATTATAAAGGCCAGCAATCCTTATCGAGACAAGGATTCTAAGTGTACAACAAGGATTTAAAAAGTTTACTGGCAACAACTAACTAAACCATTTGATTTCGTGTAGCTTGTTATAGTGCGAGATTGAGTTTTTATAATAATTAGCAGTATCTGAAGACATCAGTAAATTTACTATAGTTAATATTTAGCTTTAAGATGTATCAGGAAAAATTAGTCTCGTTTTAAAAACTCAAAAACCAACATGTGTTAATGAAAAACCAAAATTGAGTCTTCTGCCTTCTCATCAATTTTTCCCTTCGTCAATAATAAAATGATTTTTTACAAATTCGTAAAAATAGTCAAACTTTTAGGTACAACAATTTATAAACCTCCATTAATGTGTGTTAATTCGGTGTCTTTGAGGTTCTCACGTTCTTATTCAGTACTAATAGTCATACTTACACTGGCATCAAGTTTTACTAACATATTCCACGTAGGTAAATGTTACGTAATGTAGATATTATGATAAAAAAAATTATTCAACAGAAAAGTAAAACAATATCGTTTCTACTGAAGCTGCAACATTTCAGAATAAAAAACTTGGAACGGTGTATTTCTCATCAGTGAAATATATCACTTGTATAAATTAATATCTATGAGATACATCAACACTGTATACAAAACAAATTCTTCTCATAACTGACTATTTTTCACTAATATAAACATGTCATTAATTATCATTATTCTGGAAAGCATTTCAAATGTGATTTAAAATGAATGCTCACATAAATCAAATTAATCCACTCGTCAGTTTTTGCTAGTAACTTGACTCTCTGACACCTAAAAAATAAACAGATGCCCCCTGGTTCTGATGAATAATATACTTACTTCCTTCGCCGACCAAAAAAGGGTGTTTGCATGCTAATTGGCTCATATTATAAAATATGAGTATAATAGCAAAAGAAAGTAATAATTTGAATAATGTTCTAACCATCAGAACATAAAAAATGAATATATGTATTAATAAATTCAGGAATGTTAATATACGCGTGTCATACTCTAATTACTCAATGTCATTACACAGAATACGTAGCAATACCTAAACAAATTAATATTACCTAATATCTGCTTTACATAAAAGTTATAATTTTACATGCAACTGTACCTACATTTATAAGTACACTATCGAAATAGAACTCGGGTATATAGCAAATTTTAAATTGTGATTCTTGCAGACACTCGCAAAATATGATAAGATTTTCAATAATATCGCTTAACCGGAAATAGTAGCTCCTTTCAGTAAAACTCAAATTATACTAATATCTTGTTGTAAAGCAACTTCTGTATGAAAAGAGTTTTCAGGATCGGTTTACTAACTTTCTTCGTATTCTTTTTTAAAATATGTTATTATTTCTTTACAGGGATATTGTAACGATATTATCCTTTTATATGTATTCTTAAAGTTAAACTAACTGATGAAGACAATGACTTCTATTATTATCATGTCTTAACTAGTTGTTAATTTATGTCTCATTGTGCCATGTAGCAGGAGTAATTGTGAACACTTACTAAATGATGGAATGGAGACCATGAACTTAAAAAAGAAGCGTAATATCAAGATGAACTGGTGTACAAGAGGTGATAGGACATCTCAATAGCATAGTAGCTAAGAATTTGAAGAAAAAAACTGGAAACAGAAAGAAATGAAGAGATATAAATGAAAGATGTGAAATAAGGACTGGAAATATTCAAATACGAGCTTAATATCTTCAAGGAAGTACGGCATACATTCACTGTATTACTATTCCGTAGTGAAGTACTTAATAATAAACTTAAGACAGATTTAAATTATTTATAGGACAAATTATCAAATATATGAAGAGACTTTATATCCTGCTCTACCTACTTGTCACTATTTGGTCAACATAAAGACGCAGATTTTTAAATTATTTTTTGTAAAGTAAAAAATTATAATGTTTACCTACATGTGTTTCCTATTAAAACAATTTACACTGAACGTCGAACAGCATTCCAAGACTGATTTATTAACTTTCGAAGTATCCGTAACGAATCTGCCTACGACCGTGACTATAGCAAATTCTCGAACTACTTCCAAATCGGTTAGCGTGCTTTCGCGCACAAAAACCGATTATCGTAAAGTCGACGGTGACATATAACTCCTTTTATTGTAAAACGTGTCTGCATAACTAATTACGGCATATTAGCCTTTTTTAGCAATAGTTTATTACGGACCTTTAAAAAACTTTTTTTTGAAACTGACTCAAATCCCTTTGTTGAAAATTAGTTACTTAATTATTTTCTATTCATAGAGAAAGTAAAACAATACGTGTAATATCCACCATTTATTATATAGTGCAAATACGGACTTAAATAAATTAATTTTCAAGATTCCTAATTATTTACTATTTTATACGTAAATATAGTAGAGAAATCATAATAATAATAATAAATTATTTGCCAAAACTGGAAAAAACCAGTAGAATGAATATTAACAAAACTGTAATACATACATACATGAAGGTAATTATAATTATAATAAAGGTAATTATCACACAATGAAATAATGTTAGATTATAATTACAAAACAACAAAGCATATATAATCAGTAGTAGATTATTTAATGCATTCGAGTTCTTGAAAGTTAGCCTATCGTCAAAGAGTAAGCCTAAGTCCAGAATTGAAGTTTTATCATGGAAATGCCGACATACAAGTTTATCAACTCTTCTTCACTTTGCTGAAAACCATATTGGAGCGTCCATCCATAAATTAGCACGCCGTTTTCATGTTTATAACACCACAATTGCAAGAGAAAAAATGAGGTGTGGCCACCACACAACTTTCTTATACGTATGAGCGTTTCAAACTATACAATTTTAAGAATTTTTTTATACAAAACTTATTCAAAATCCTATTCTAAGTACTTTCATTCTCTTAATAAATCGCTATAGAATGCATACTTTGCAAGATATTATCAAAAAAGTGCTACTCGCTAAGAGTAAAAGTGCTACTTCCGGTCCGAATTTTGAAATTTCATGTATACAAAAAATATTGCAAATATAACTCTAAATACTTTTGTACTCTTAATAAATATATATAGAATGCATAATTTACGACATATTTGCCAAAAATCGCTATTCGGTAAGAGTAAAAGTGTTACTTTCGGTCCGAATTTTGAAATCTTTTTTATACAAAAGATATTGAAAACTATGTTTTAAATACTTTTATACACGTAACGTACCTGTCTAAAAAGCTTGACTTGCGAAATATTCGCAAAAAACCGATTCTCGATAAGAGTAAAAGACCTATTTCCGGTAGGAATTTCGAAAAACTTTTTAAATAAAATTGTTCTCAATTTTAATTTTAAATACATATGAATTCTATATAAATTTGTATAAACTTAGTATTTGACGAAATATTGGCAAAATTCGATTCTTTCACTGAAGTAAACTGCTACTTCCGGTCTACCGATTTTACTGAAAAACTAATCAGATCTCAAGAGGGAGATTATACACGTAAATACAAAATTTGGAATTGATATCTCCAGCGGTTTGACCGCTATCGTGGTCACACACACAGAGACAGACAGACAGACAGACACACAGAAATTTTTTAAAAACCACTTTTTTTGGTATCAGGGGACCTCAAAACGTGGACATCTGCAAAAATCTCGAGGTCGAAAATTTTCATCATCACAATACTTCCTTATACTACGTATAAGAAAGTAAAAATAACTTAAAATATAGAAAAAGACAAAAGTGTCCACAATAAACGGCAGTTCAATTTGAAAGAATTCCAAGATGTCGAAGTTTGAGACAAGAGCAGTTTGCTGGAAACAAAATAATCATTATGTATGATGAAAAGTATTTTCTGCTTAGCAATGCGGAAACTCCGGGTAATGCTGTTTTTTATACAAAAAATATGGTTGAGACTCCTGATGAAGTAAAGTATAAAACAGAGGCAAAACTTCCACAAAAAATCCTAGTCTAGTGCGCTGTTTCTGAGACAAGTATGTCTGGACCTTACATAGCGCATGTGAGAGGAGAAGCGGTAACCGCCATTCTTTACATTCAACGTTGTATGCCAACATTGGTTGATTTCATTAATGAACATCATCCAAATGATGATAAGACGTTTTGGCCTGACTTGGCGTCAAGTCATTATATACGCCAGAGAGGCAAGACAATGGTTGGAAGCGCAAAACTTCCCATTCGTGCCTAGTGCACATAACCCGCCAAACCTGCCTCAAGCTAGGCCGATTGAAACCTTATAGGCTTTATTAACTCAGAAGATCTACGAGAATGGTTCGGAAGCACAAAATTAAGTTCAATTAAGGAACAAGATCGGAACTAAACTTCTTGATATTCCTATAAAGTAGTACTACGAACGACTTATGCAAGGCGTACGAGCAAAACTGCGTCACACTAAACAATTAGGACCGTTAAGTGTTTTATAATGTTAAGTTTACAAAGTACAAACCATGTTAAATGTTATGTGAAAAATTCTAAGCAGTAAAGTTTTCCGTTTTTCATTCAAAATTGTCCGAAAACTTTCGTTACACCCGTAGTATGTCTCATAATTGTTTTTAAGTAGAAGGAAAATTCTATGAACAACGACATGGCACTGCAATGGAAAATTCTTTGTCTCCATTTATTGCCAATTTAATTATGCGTAATTTTTAAATAGAAATCAAAAAGAACGCCAAATATTTCCCTATAGTATGGATTAATTACGTTGACGATATTTTCACGATTTTGAGACTAAATTACAGTGTTTTTTAATGAATTAAATTCATAATTATCTAGATTAAATTCACCTTTGAAGAAACAATAGGCAACAATAATTTTTATATACAATAGTAATTAAGGAAGGTTGTAATCCAGAAATAGGTATATATAAAAAGTAATATAACATAATCATTATTGCTGATTCAAATCATTGTCTTCAACAAAAATTGTTTTTTTTATTGTTTAGTACCTCGCTTATTAAGTTTCCTACTTACAAAAGCTATTGAGCTATTGAAAAGGAACTAATTTTTATCAAAGGTATAGCAGAATACAATGGTTTCCAATCATACTTAGTTGACAGTATCTTAAGAAAGATACAACGTAAAATTGTAGTTCTAAATTCCACAACTTTGCTTCCTTAAAGCGCTGAACCTAAAACATTTGTTGTACCATTTCACGGTATTTCAAAGAAACTTAATATTTTTAAAGGTTTTGGTTTACAAGTCGCGTTCAAATCATGTAATTCGTTGATAAGTTCGACGGAATTAACAGTAGCGTAAATATCAAATCAGTTTCCTTCTGTATACACAAGAGTGAACAGGAAAAGTGGCTTTAATCAGTGCTACTAATGATAAAAATAAGGTGCGACCAACACACGACTTTCTTATGCATATGTGCCTTTCAAATAATACAAGACTTGTTCTAAATAAAGTTTTAAATATTTTTATCTTCATAAAAAAATAAAGCTTTGAGTAAATGTGTTACTTCAGGTCCGGATTTTATTTTTTTTATACAAAAACTACACATAATCTATTCTAAGTACTTCTAGTCTCTCACTAAATCTTTACAGAATCCATACTTTGCGAAATGGTTGCAAAAAGTGTTAATCGATAAGAGTAAGTGTTACTTCCCGTCCGAATTTTGAAATATCTTTTATACAAAAATTATCTCACATATAGCTCTAAAATGCTTTTGTACTCTTGATAAATATAAATAGAATGTATAATTTACGAAATATTAGCAAAAAATCGCTATTTGAGAAGAGTAAGTGTCACTTGGTCGGAATTTTGAAAATCTTTTTATAAAAAAAGTATTTTTTTTATTGGTACATCATTTTGATGTTTAAAACACGGCAGTGCGTGTATAAATCAATCATTAAAGCACGCGCGTGTTTTAAAGTTACCAGGGCAACGTCAACAAATTCAAATAAGTCAAGTATAAATATCAACTTTTTACCAATTAATCTGACAGAACAACCTTTCATAATAATTTTATTGAAAAAAATCTCATTTCAAATAAATATTAAATGGACAATATTGTTTGATATATTAAACCCTTGGTTATTTAAATCAGGGGAGATGTTATTCAAATTACTTAAGTAATCAATCTTCGAACTCATCGTTACACAAAAATTACTTTATGTGACAGATTGTTTAATTAATCATTTCCATGACAACTAAAAGTATACTAATGTCATATCACATCCAACAATTTTACGTTATGAATTCGTATTTGTATTTGTAGTATTAAAACCACTAAAATTTATGTTTTTTAAAGTGTATATACCAATAAAAAAAATAATGTAAAGTATTCGTGGATAACTAGGCATTAAAACACTTGCTCTATTTCAAGTACTCCGGCTCCGCCGTCGTGCTTGAAAAATCGCGCGTGTTTTAATGACTTTATTATCCACTTATACTGTAATATACTAGAAAATCAAATTTTAAATGCTTTTGTACTCATAAAGTATTTGCCTAGAAAGCATAAGCATTAGAAACAGATTTTTCGATAAGAGTGAAAGTCCTATTTCCGGTAGGAATTTCGAAAACCGTTTTTAATAAAATAACATAACATTTGTAAGTAAACTACTACTTCCGGTCTACCGATTTTACTGAAAATCTAATCAGATCTCAACAGGGAAATTATCCTCGTAAATATAAAATTTGTAATTGATAGCATCAGCTGTTTGACCGCTATTGTGGTCACACACACACACACACACAGAGAGAGAGAAAGACATTTTTAAAAACCACTTTTTTTGGTATAGCTCGGTTAAGATCTGATGACACTTGCGTGGATGACAATTTTAAGACAAAAAGGAGAACGCAGCATGAAACGTGAGAGATAGACTTAGATTTAGCAACATATGAAGAGTTAAAGACCGACTTGAAAATATTAGTCGGTATTTAATTTAATTGCACTTTGTCTATCGTAGTGCATTGCTTTCGATACCGATGTTTTTAACATGCACATGATACATATTTTAGCCACGCCTCGCGCATCCTGAGTGCTATCAGATATTAACTGAGCTATATCATCATTCCATCGTAGAACGAAACTAATTGATTTTAATTGTTATTAATGTTTTGATTTTCTTTCATAGTGTATGTCATATGTACACTTATGTAAACTTTTTTTTACAACTAAGTGCACCTATGTATATTTCTAACAAGGAGTGTCTGGTGTAATGCTAGTTTTAAGTTTGTATTTAGCTCCGAACTGTTTGGTCGCTTTTCATTCCCTTTATCTTTACAACACAATTAACATTTCCAACAATTCGTTCTCTTCGACAAAGGAAACGCATCTTTCACATTTTATTGTGCATAATTATTTAGACTAAAATACAATACATAAAGTTATTGGGAATTCCTGTTCCAACTTTGGGCATCGGGACATTATTGCTAATAAATGAAAGTGTAAGTTTGCTCGTCCAATAGCATTTTGTATGGTGGGAGTAACTCATAATTTTAAGGTACTTTTGCTGCTAAGTAAAGAAAAAGAATGGCAGTTTCGTTCCAAGATGTGAAACCATTCACTTTGTAAACAATTCAATACTAGTTCTCATCAGAGTTTCTGTTAGAGATATCAAATTAATCACAACGTAACGTATTACCAGTAGGGTAGTTTCTGTAGTTTCGTAATTGAGAAAGTGCTACAGTGCTGTGTTTTATTGAAACAACGCCTTTGGTCCTTCAAAAACAATAACACGAGAAAACGAGCGTGGAGTCGTCATACAGTCCACTAATAATCACAATCGCTTACCACCCACCGATCAAGGGGACTTCAGAACGTGAACATCTGCAAAAATATGAGATCGAAAATTTTCATAATCACAATACTTCCGTATACTGCGTTAAGAAAGTAAAAACATAGTTGTCGAAATACGTATTTAGTTTTTTAAGCGCTTTTTTGGTGAAGATATTTTAGTGTATTTAGTGTTAGTGTCAAGCGCCATCCTTTTCTGTAGATAATGCAAGATATGCATAACGATTAATTAAAACTGTGTTTTTATATTTTCCGCTAAGTGCTAGTTACAATTTCATTTTATTGTTTAAATCAAATACGAGTAGCTTGGACTTTTCGTAAAACCATCAATAAATGTCGATATTGTAGGATGATCCACACAAAGTTCCGCCTGTAAACGCAGATAAGCAGCTTCGACATGGTTGTTTTTTCTATCCAAAGTTACAATCAATATTGCAGATATGTAATAGAAGAACCAACAAAATTGATTAAAAAGAAATACATAGAAGAAATCCTTTTTTTTTTATAAATTGTCAGTCTCTCATAATTGAAGCCAACTGGTCATAAGTCAATTTGTTTCTGGTACTCCTACTTCGAAGTTTCATGGTAGAAAATATTTGTTGACCGTCGTAGGATGCAAACATAGCGGTTATCTTCTGAGCACGAGATTTTAAATTTGGGAGAGTGGGATTGCGATGGCACACTGAAAATTATACATGGGCGAGATAGAGGAATACGCTTCAGTTTCACTCAGACTACACCGACTTTCATTATGTACTGTCTAAAAATATAACTTTGTTCTCAGGATATGTTTGGTTAAATATATCACCAAAACCAGATTTTTTTTAATAACATACTTGTCACGCGTCTGTTTCACATGGCGAATAATGTGTGTAGGTAAAGTTGTCATTCTGAACTCTCTTAAGTTAGCAGTAACTATTGGACCACTGACTTGGGTATTTGTAATGCGTTCAGAAATAATATTTACGAGTTGCAAGGATTTGTTTTTCTTTTTCCTTTCAGGAAATGCAGAGCTGCGTTCACGCTGCATGACACAAACAAAAGCGTAATTCTAATAAAATTAGAAAATAACCCTAATAAGGTAAATAAAAAAGGATTCTGAAAATAATAATAAACTACTAGATCAGGAGATCGCCGCGGCCATTTGATGTTTCCCGTTCCAGTAATAAGACGGCTTTTATTGCAGACTAGATCGCAACGTGTTCGCAGCTAAACATTGAATGTAAAATCTGGTGGGGAGAAGTGGGAAGATCGGAGAAAATCGTTGTGATGTCGATTGTTGCCGGGATTGGTGACGGACAGTAGGGGTGCCACGTTGCCACGTGTTACTTGTATACGTATAAATCGCACGTAAACATTGAATCTCTATAGCTAATGATATTTCACACATGCGGTATAAATATGTATTTAGTCCAAAAGTCTTCCAAATTATTCCGTTCAGATAATTATGAATATGAAAGTTACAAAAAAAATTATGAAAACGATCTTCAATTATTTCATATCATACCAGCAGTCTAAATAAAGTATAACTGTCTTCTTTATTTTACATATCCTTTTATATTTTCAAGAATGATAATAATTTGACTATTAAATATTGTCCAAAATAAATATTTTTGTTTATATTTATCATTATAATAAATTACTTTCTCATAAATATCTATGAAAATTATATTTATTCCATGTATTTTAAATTGCGCTAATATTGACTTTTAGGTCACTTAATAATGATGCAAAATCATCAAATTTAAATGGTATGTAGTTCATGTTTGCGAAACTATTTATCTGTTTCAATTAATTATTTCCTCCATTTTATCAATAAATCGATTACATTGGACAACATAGTTACCCTGTAAAGGTACATATTACGCTTAACATGGATAATTCATGTCAATTTACGTTAACTATGTAATTAAAACATGTTCGAAAAAAATTAAATGGCGCGCGCTCTATTTATGAATGAACATGACAAATTAATGTATGTACTGTATGTGAGGGAAAGTCGGATAGTCAGGTTTCAAAATCGTAAAGATGAATGAAGACACACGATACCAGAAGTAAGGCGTGATATTTTGGATGCAACATGAGACAGTTACTATATTCGGTTACTTTGAATATTATTATTTGATGACTCGCTTTTCATTTTGAACAACACTTTAAATATATAGGTAGTCGTTTTAGATGGATGTTCAATGGGCGTGTATATGATTATAAATAAATTAGTAATTAATTTGCGTTAATGAGCTCGTTATTGGAAAATCGTTAAACTTCCGATTATGTTAGCGTTCAATTTCCTCAACTCTACCTGAAAGTAAGAGTAATTTCTAATTCACTATAAATTGATATGCCCTAAAAATGTTAATGTCTATATTTATTTAACAATTAATAATATCAATTAATAAATGTTATTAATACTATAATTTAATAGGTAAGTAATCATATATCATTTTATTTGCGTGTTCTTCTTTCTTTTATTATACCGTTTCTAAATTTCTTACGCAACATCCAGAGAAAATGTTCCTATAGTTAAATTATTTTTTGAAATTCTTGTAGTTTAAAAACAAACAAATAAAATAAAGAGTAGAAACGACGGCAAGACAATATACTCTTAAATTAATATCCAATGTAGCGGCAGGAAGCTATCTGGAAGATTAAGCAAATTCCCACTTCTTGCCAAGTTATGTGCAGATGCTTCCATATTTTCTAAGCTTAATATATTCTTTGTAAATATACTCAAGTAAGACATTCATATATATATATTATATTAAAGGTGGGTAGTTCGCGAACGACCGATTTAAAAAACCGATTCTTCTCATAGAACTAAATGAACTAGTTCTCGGTCAGACAATTTAGTGCGCAAGGTTTTAAATTCATTCCTTATACACGTTTGGCCTACGATTATCTTGCATGCGGCTTCCTGTACATAACACGAAAGGAGTTGCCAAACCGTACCTGCCTAACAGATATACATACGAGAGCCGACACGTAGACCTTCAGCGAAACCAAATTAAATTCAATCATAAAAATAATAAATCTGAAGGAATTCTTATAATATTAACTTAAGAAAGAAAGAAAGAAATATAGATATATGGCACGAAACTTTAAAGAACTTTGGAATGAATATCAATAAAGGAAAAACGGAAGTATTGGCAGTCTCCAAAGGTGAAGAAGAAACAAGTATAACAATAGATGGTTATCCAATAAAGGTGACAGAAAACTTTAAATATCTTGGAACCCTAATCAACCACAAAGGAGATGTAGAGGCAGATGTGAATAATAGAATCAAAATTGTAAACTGTTTATATCATGCACTGAAGTACATATTTTTAAGTAAGAGAGAGGTCAGCAGGGAAACCAAGACAAAGATTTACAAAACAATATTTCTTCCGACACTATGCTACGGCAGTGAGTCATGGGTATTGACTAAGAGGCTGAAATCAAGAATAACAGCGACCGAAATGAGGATTTTAAAGAGAATAGTTGGTGTTACCAGATTGGATAGAATCAGAAATGAGAAGTTACGAGAAAAACTAGGTGTAACATCAGTAATAGAAAAAATCCAGGAAAAACAACTTAGTTGGTTTGGGCACCTTACACGAATGAGTAACACGAACCCTGTAAAAGGAGAAACAGAGGTAGACCAAGAAGAATATGGAATCAGGGGATAGCGCAGCTGCTGACGGACCGGGGAAGTACCTGGAGGGAACCTCAAGAAATGACTAGGGATAGGATAGGATGGAAAAAATTCTGTAAAGCAGATCGCCTCGACGCCTAACGGCAAAAGAGGATAAGATACTTTTTTAAGAATATTACGAATGGAAATAATACCTAAAAATGAAGATAACAACCCCTGCAACATGCACACATGCATTATATTGGAATCTTATGATCGTAATGATCGTATCGGCCTGTCGCGTCGAACAGTACTTGCCCACATGTGTATAAATATTGGCAATAACGTTCGTTTCAATACATGGACTTTTAGCTCGCATACATGGTAAAAACAGACCGAACCTGTAGATCTGTATGGAAAATATGTTTTATAAATAATAATTTTTATTTATATGACAAATACATTATTATTTAAATAAAGTGATAATAATTTATTATTTCAACAAAACACACAATATTAGCGCAACATAAATAATAAAAACCACGTCAATGAATGAACTTAAGAAGTGAATTATAAATATGATAAGAAACATACTTTATTTAAATTTTTTGCTTGTGAGTCTACTTCTTGTTTTCGCATAGCACTTGACCCGCTTTAGAAAAAATTCTTTCGCCGGAGACTGACGTGGCAGGAACACACAATCTTCTTTTTACCAATTCAAAAACTCCTAGATAAACATTTTCACGTTCTCTCCCCCACAACAACGGGTCCTTTACTGAAATAAAAAATCTTAAACTATGAGGGAATTAAAGGGAACTTGTAGATTTACTTATTATAAAGAATCATTTTGTATTATCAAGCTTTAGGTATACAGTAATATATATGGATGAAAACCGCTCTACTCTTTGTTGTATCGTAAAATACTAAATAAGTGTACCTATAGGTTTCTCATAAATTTAGGGATTTACAATTAATATTTCAAGCGGTGAAGAATACTGTGTCACAAAACAAAGCATACCTATATACTGTTAATAATTAGAAGCTACAAGTAGTTCTTCACGACCTATTCCTACGAACTAATTTTTCCATATCAATTAGTTCGCATGAACTAGTTCATCGATTCCAACTATTATGTCCATCACTACATTATACCTATACATATATACATTAAATTAAATGCAATATAGAATATTTCCAGAGAACACTATATTACCTGAATTAATCCTTTCCTGATATTTATTGTACATATTTGATATTTTTTCTTTTTGGCACTATTACAATTTTCTACCGCGCTTAATAATTACTATTCCAGTAATTATTAATTACACGTTTCTTTAATGGAGACACTTTATTTTCTATATGCACTTAGCATCACCTAAAAAATTTAATATACTAAACATGTAAGAAACGCTAAATGAGACGGTTGAGAGTTCTAATGAGCGAACTATTTTTTCGCACAAAGTAGCTTTGCCTAAATATATGAAATTTACTTATGTGTTGTAGCCGTAGTAGGTAAGCAATATAGACGAAGCATAAACATGTTCTAAACAAATGTAAAGAAATTTAGAAGGATACAGAAGTAGTAAGAATATTACGCAGTCATACGAAAGCCGTAATGGTTTAAATAAAAATACTTTATCCCTCTCTAACCCTCACTTTCTCTCGCTCCTCCCTTTCTCCCTTTGCCTCTTATTAATTACAAAGATTCACATAGGTTTAATTTTTCTGTGATAACTATGACTGTAATAATAACTATAAATTCACAATAACACAACTTCTGTGTTGACTGTATTTTCTATTTCAATACACGAAGTAGTTTAGATTTATACTGTTATGTAAAATTCTTGCTTAGATTTATAACTTAACTTATTAGTATATTTCATTATAATTTCATAAATCATCTTTTTACGTATATTTAATCGTATGAGGTACTCATATCTTATAATTTAACAAAAAGTTTTGAAACTGAGACTTCATCATCCATTTTCATTGTGAATAATATTAATAAAGTATTATCGACATTCATGTTCATTACGAGGGGAACTATTTATATTTCGGGAATTGGCAACACTAATGTCACAACGTTTTGATGTACAAGTGCTATTTGTTTTGTTTACAGTGAGTTCAGAAAATCAATTTGACAAAATAATGGAAATTTCAAGAGAAGGTTTTCGTTGGATTATTTTTCACAACTTTCGACGTGGATTATCTCAACAAGAATGTGTCGATGAACTCAGTTCTTTGTATGGCGATAAAGCACCATCAAAAACCACAATATATCGCTGGTATTGTGAATTCAATCGTGGTCGTAGTTCCGTCGCCGACGAATTCCGTGAAGGTCGTCCAAAGTCGGTTGTTGTGCCACAAAACATCGATGTAGTGCGTGAACTGATAATGCAAGATCGTCATGTGACATATTGTGAGATAGAGGCATCCTTGCACATTAGTTCCACTTCAATACATTCGATTTTGCATGAACACTTAGTTATAAAAAAAATTTGTTCTCGTTGGATACCCCGTAATTTATCAATCGCTCAAAAAAGACACGCGTCAAGTGGTGTAAGGAAATGATGAAAAAGTTCAACCGTGGTGCTTCAAAAGACGTATATAAAATCGTGACAGGTGACGAATCATGGATATATGCTTATGAGCCGGAAACAAAACAGCAATCGACCGTGTGGGTATTCCAAGACGAGCTAAATCCAACAAAAGTTGTTCGTGGAAGAAGCACATCGAAGCAAATGGTCGCCTGTTTCTTCGGCCGAATGGGTCATGTGGCCACTGTTCCGCTTGAGCAACGTAGAACTGTCAATTCCGAGTGGTACACGACCATTTGTTTGCCGGAAGTCTTCGGAGAAATTCGTAAAACTAACCCCCGAAGACGAATCATTCTACATCATGACAATGCGAGCTCTCACACATCTCGTCAAACAAGTGAATTTTTGAGCAGTCAAAACATCGAATTGATGACTCATCCTCCGTACAGTCCTGACTTGGCACCCAATGACTTCTTCTTGTTCCTGAATATTAAAGGTAAACTGCGTGGTCAACGATTTACGAGCGCCGAAGAGGCAGTTGAAGCGTTCAAAAACCATGTTTTAAAGGTGTCTCAAGAGGAATGGAAAAACTGCTATGACAAATGGTTTGAACGAATGCAAAAGTGTATTGATCATCAAGGGGAATATTTCGAAAAACAATAAAGCCATTTTCATTTAAAAATGTTTGTTATTATTTGCTATTCCCGAAATGTAAATAGTAGCCCTCGTAATAGTAGGTATGTTCGATCAAATGTACAATTTTACAAAAGTGTTGTTTTCGGGAACAAAATTAGAATAGGTTCGTTTAACATGAATGCGTGTGATGAAATTGACTAAGATCAAATCACTACTCAATAGTAAAGTGAGCACCGCTTATTACCGTGTGTTTGTGAAAAACTCTTCTTTGGAGGGTATACCATACGGACAAGAGTATATTTAAATTTTCAATTTATGTCTATTACTTCTATATTTGGCTAATTTGACAGATACATGTGCTTCAAAGAGGCGTCGTTAATGAAAGTTGGCAAATAAATAAAATCGCTTCCTTGATACAAATCAGTACTTGTTTTTTGAGAAGATGAATACATCTGAGATTTTGACAGATATGCAGCAAACATTGGGCAACGATACTCCTTCGAAGGTCACGATTTGTCACTGGGGAGCTCGTTTCAAACGTGGTCGCATGAGTCTCCATAATGAAGAAAATCCCGGACCACAAAACTACCATTTCTGAAATTGTTGCAAAGTGTATGATAGTAAAATTTTAGGAGATTGTCAAGACTGTGGGATATCTACTGAACGTGTACTTCACATTTGACATGTCGAGTTAGGCATGCCTCTGATCTCTGCCAGATGTGTGGCGACTTACTGAATGCAGATTAAACACATGAAAGACTGCATATTTTGAGATACAATTTGAAAGTCTTTAACATCAACCCATTTTTTTGCATTGGTTTGCTACGATTGATGAAGCTTGGCTCTATTAATATGTGCCAGAATCAAACCTCTGCCTAAGACGGCCAAGGCATTTCTTCCACTGCAAAGGTGACGATATTTCAGAATTCGAAAGCGGGTACCTACCTTTTATGGACTATCTCGCAAAGAGAAAACTATTAATGGTATGCTATCCTTCTGGATAAAGGGGAAAAATACCGTAATACCTCGAAAGAAAGTACTATTCCATCATGACTATGCGCCATCAGCCGTCACACACAACTAGAATTGTTTCAGTAAAACTGAATGAATTACGATTACAGGTTGGGCCTCCACCAACCTATCAACGGATCTATCCTCTTCTACATTAAACTTATCACTAAAACTCAAGAAGAGATAGAGAAATATTATAATAACATTGACGCTGATAATTCCAAACTGATATAATGACACTCTGCTGGTCTGTCTCTACCACGGCTTGCCCAAGTGTATGAATATCAAAAGGGAATATATCGAAATATTGGGAAAAAAACATAACTTTAAATGAATTCTCACCTTCCATCAAGGCCTACCCTTACACATGTCATTAATAACTTATTTTAAGAGTACATGCTTCTATCTTCTCATCTCCCTAGGTTGTGACATATTTTGTTATTTTACTTAGTAATTAGAAGTCAGTTATGTATTTTCATTAGATATATTCACGAAATATACTTAAAGAATCACTCAGATAGCACAAATTTTGCAATTTCATACAAACGTCCAAGATAACATACAGGTTTTCTTAAATTGAAAATCCGATATTATTGGCTTCAATAATAATGTACGCAGTTTATTAAAAAATTAAGTTTTCAATAAATCTCTTATTGTTAATACCTAAAATATTATGTACATACCAATTCATATTTGTATAAAATTATGCAAATTAGTTTGTTATTTTTGTTGGTATACCAAATGTTTTCTACCTGATTACAGACGAAGGGCTCCTAAATATGACAGAGATAAATAAGGGTTGTTGTAAAATCATACGCCGCGAGTCGAAACGAATTGCTTTTGTAGGTCAAAAGTTACGCACCAGCCCTACTTTACTTTAATGAGTTGGAATTAGAGTAATTGGGGACATTGTTAACCACATTGTTATTAATTTATATAGCGTTATCAGTTTACAATCAATGTTAGAAAGAGTACCACAATTCGAAATTTGCGTGCAAAAAATTATTATTTGTAGATGTGACTAATATTCAGCGATTAAAATATCGAGTATAATAATCAATAATTAATAATACATTAATTGCTTCTGTTAAATTGGAATATGTTTTATCTAATTGATACTTATTAACTGTAAATTTTGGCTTCACTTGCAAGTAATAACAAAAAGTTTTCATTTCATTTTTAATTTACACATTTACACATAGACTAACATTGTCTACCATGTAGTGAAGTTGTTGTCTACAGTAAATCGTGGAATTCTCCATAGAAACTACAAATTGGCTCTTGCTTTACCTATGTGCTATTTTGTTATTAGTTTGATATGTTTTATCAGCGAATGACTTTTAGAATTATGTTGTACATTTCTATATATACAGGGTGTCATCTGCGCGGCTAAGGCCGATTGTGCCTTTACTAGAAAAGATATTTCGAAGTGGTTTTTTCTTATGATAGCTGCTCATTAGGAGCACTTTTAAAAATATTTTGTATTGTACAGAGTGTTCCATAACTTGTTGGCTGAGCATAGTTATAGTTTCTCAAATGGTACACCCTATATATTATTACATTTTTGTATTCCCCTTATAATTTCTAGGCAAAATGTTATAAGTTAGTATTATAAGCCGAAAATTTATGGTTTTCGACTTATTGCCGTTTTTCTGAAAAACTGAATGTTTTTATAAAATTATATTTCTCGATAACGACATATTAAATGGACAAAAGTTTTGGTAGTGTTGTTCATAATAAAAAGGCCTAATACAGGCATATTTTATTTTCTTGCAACTACTAATTGAATTTGCAGAAAACTGGATTAAAATTACGTAACATACTTTTGTTTAAAAGAGTTTTTTTTCAAATGGAACAAATAAAAAACATAAAGTTGGGAAAAGTATATAAAAAAACGACAATAGCTTAGTAATGGTCACTTTTAAAATAATAACGTATTACATGTTTTTGGTGCAAAACTTAGTAAATATGGTTGTATTAGGCCTCTTTATTATGAACAACCCTACCAAAAATTGTGCTCATCTAATACTCCGTTTTCGAGAAGTATAATTTATGAAAACATTGAATTTTTCAGAAAAATGTTAATAAGTCGAAATCTTAAATTTTAGGCCCATACGATCTTATAACTTTTTGAACAAGAATTATATGGGAAATACAAAAATTTAATAATATATAGGATGTTCCATTTAAAAAATAGAACTACGGTCAGCCACCAAGTTATGGAACACTCTGTATATTACAAAATAATTTTAAATAGTGTTCTAATAAGTGGCTATCATTGGTCGAAAACCGCTTCGAAATATCTTTACTCGTAAAGGCACAATCGGCCTTATCCGCGGAGTAGACTCACCCTGTATATAGGGGAGAGTGGGGACGGTTTGGACACTTTTTTTGAAACTTGCATAAAACACGACAAAATGAAAAAGAGCCACCCATACTAGAGCATATGGTGTATTGAACATTCGACTCAAGAAATTTGCTTATTATTTGGTCTTCCCATCAAAAATACCCAAAAAAGAAAAGTCCAAAGTAAAAATTAAAAACGTCCAAACCCTCCCTAACTGCAGGAGGCAATGGATATAGTTTCAGGAGTATATGGACACATAAAGAGTACACATAAAAAGTAACTGGAATATGAAAATACAGAATAAAGAATCATTTTTCTATATTGTTGCGTTTTCGGGTTCGCACTAACCAACTCGTGCAAATGTTTTGAAACAGTCTGTATATTTACACACTGAAAAACTAATCACAATATAAAAATATAAAATAAATGTGTCACACTTAAAACTACTACGAATAAATTAACACACGTATTTATTTCTATTACTACTATTTGTATCTCACTTATTTATTTGTACCGTACGAATACTACTAAATGAATCAATGCTTATCCCACCGGCGGCATTTATATGTGCAGCGACAAAACTCTAGAAACCTCTCGCTTCATTCTCGATAAGTCGAGAGACTGTCTGTCGCTTATGCCGTGGATGATTTATTGCTTATTTACGGTGCGTCGCGTCAATGTTTACTTTTCTGTGGGCTTGTTTCGTTACTTTGCCCCTTCTTAAAAACTGCGTTTCGTCCCGAAACACACTAACCCATGTTCTTGTTGTTGGCGGATGACGGAATCGACATTGGGACCCACGGATGCACCCAGCTGTCTTGTAAAAATGACAATCCACCGTCTTCGGTTTTAGAACGGGCTGATTGGGCCGATAGCTGCATACGACTATTTCCATTGCAGTATGCCGAAACACCACCTCCAGCATGTTTCTTACGATTCTCCATTCCAAACGGTCTAATCCGCAACCCAGCTTCGCAATGGCCAACCTCTTTATGTTTTGTTCGAGTGCACGTTCTCGTAAATCAACAAGGGACTCCCATAATGCATGTTAGGTCGGCTTTTCGTTGGAGACTTCTTTTGTGACCAGGTAAAAAATAGATCGTCCGTCACGCTTTATCTCCAGAGTTTTACCAACCCTTGGCTTTTGTTGGATCAGTTCATTGACCCCGCCATATCTCCTCCTGAATTCCACGACAATCCCTCTACGCATACATAGGTCCTGGGCCATACAGTGAGCTAAGGTATAATCACAGGGTACAGTAAAAAGATCCTGTTGCTTCTCCTTGGTAATTCCAAAACGAGCCTTCCTGGTACCAGAATATTCTTTCATGAAATTCCCATAAGTCGGCTCTCTGTGTTTTCTGGTAATTTGTCGCACATCCGTTACTTCGCCGTTGTTACGTCCATGGTATGGGACCATTCGGTTGAAATGCACCACCCATGACTTACTATGGGGTGTTTGTCGACGTCTTTGGGGCTCATTGCTAGCGGCACAAGTTGCACATTTTCGGCACCATTCCTTTACATCTCGTGGGCAATTCACCCAATAAAATCGTTCGCGCACTTTCTCGAATGTCTTGTGTACGCCGCAGTGTCCTCTGGGCCTGTCCTTGTGGAGCTATTGCAGTACATCAGGTATCCTTTTCTTAGGGATGACCACCTGTATCCTTTGCCCATATCCATCTGGCTTCTCCACAACACGCTTGAGTAGGCCATTCTCCACCTTCAGAGAGTCCCATTGAGTCCAGTAGGATTTCAGTCCCTGTGAACGAGGTGCTACTTCTTGCCAAGCTGGTCTGTGTCCAGTACCTTTCCAAACCATCAAGGAACCAAGGTCTTCATCAGCGTCCTGATCGATCGTCAAATTGTCAAGTTGCCACTGATCGTCAACCACAGTAGTTCTAAGTGTGTTGGCCGATTTTTCTTATACCCGGTCTTCTAGACATGGTCTCCTTGAAAGAGTATCAGTGTTTTAGTGTTTAAGGGATGCAATTTGCGCTATTGCTTTTGAGGCTCTATGATACTGGGTCAACCATTGCCTCCGCTCATAGTCCCGTTTTAGTTTTCCTGCTTGCTTCGCTATGGGTTTCTTAGGCTCCTTCTTGCATTTACTGCGAACATGTCCCATTTCACCACAATTCCAGCATCAGAGCGTTCCTCTCTTAGGTTGCACCTGATGCACTAATCGTCGGACTACCTGTTCTAAGGATTCTTCGGCTTCTGGTAGATCTCTGACAGAACATACTCTTGCCGGGTTTTGAGAGAACAGCTTTGCGGTTTCGAACTCCAGACCATGTGCCAAAGCATCAATTAAGGTTTTTGATCTTGCCAGCCTCAGTGCTAGCTGTGTATCGCCATCTCGAAGACCATCTATGAATGTCTGCACAGCCAACTGTTCCGAGAAGCTATCTGGAGCCGTTGGATATGCCAGACGAACCAAACGGGCGATATCCGCTTCGAATTCTTGGAGGCTTTCACCCTTTTTCTGCAGACGATTCTTCAACTGTATATGGTAAACCTGCTCCAGGTGTGCATGCCCATATCTCATCTCAACACGTTTGATTAATTGAGGATAGTCTTGACACTCTTCCGGAAGTAAGGTCTGTAGAACGTCACCCACACGTTTTTATTACTCATTTATCTAAATCATCTTCTATTACGTATGATGTTACCAATATTATATAACTTAACAAAACTAATGTTCACAGCATTTAAATTTATAAGTCAACTTAAAATTCTGACCATGAAAATGTTCTATCTATTTTGCAGATATTCATGTTTTCGGATCCTCTTCGGATCTTAGTTATAAATACGAAAACTATCCACAATTGCAATCTTCACTTTTATTATATGACAATACATTCAATCTGTACACATACATAACATATTATAGGACTTTTGCATTTAAGGAGAGAGCTCTTATAGACTTAAGTGATGTTATATTTAAGCGAAAGTAACTTTGCAGTTTAAACATATTGAGGTACGGGTTTGTCAGCTTTTGTTTAACGCATATTATGGATATAATAATAGACTATCTCGTTGTTGATAATATGGAGTTAGTTTAAATTATGAAAGCTGCTATATTTAGACGTGTTAACGATAAAATTAATCATTTTCACAATTTAAATAAATTAAATTCTTTTGAAAGGTAGTAGTAGCTCGATGGCCTGGCTCAACACATGATCGTATCATACTTAACAGTTGTGCGTTAAAAGGCTATTTTGAAAATGGAGTGTACAATAATTGTATTTTATAAGGTGGAATTTCCATAAGTTAGAAAAGTTTTAATTGAATGTGCATTTTTATGAGATATGTAGTATCCATAATTTAAGATATTTCCTTCTTACACCGCTATAATATCGTGTTCGAAATAAAAAAACAAAGATTTCTGAGTGTCGGATTAGAACTTGAGATATTTTAGAAATTACATTTGCAATATGGAAACGGCGATTTCTAGCACTGACTTGCGGATATACATCGAGGATAGGAAATTTAGTTGTAGCTATTGTTGCTACTGTAGTGTAACGTTGCCAGATATATAAAAGAATCTGAACCAGCAGATCAAGACAATCCAAACCAATTAGATTACCTTCTTCAGAAAGACATTATTCCTCATATTCGAGTCATTTTATTCAGTTGGAAAGACAGTGAACCGAGAAGTCGATTTTTTTATATGTTATAGGCAGGGCGCGGACATGACCGAGTTAAACTAAGACGAAGTTACAATGGAGCAAAGAAATAATGTAAACAACACACGCTTACTGAATAGCACTAATTCATATGGTGAACTGCAACATCTGTTTACGCCCGAGAAGTGCTCGAGAATGCGAGCAAAAAATGGCTATAAAATAAGGAATTTATGAGTAAAATTCTTTCTACATCGGCGTAGGTAGCCTGAGAGGTGTTTAAAATTTATTATATTTACCTTATATTTCGCAAGAGAAATAATGTAAATATCTAAATATTTGCTACTATTTAGTTTGGATAACATATAATACGCGTACATTTTTAGTTATCATTTATTTAGATCTAGAACGTTGTTTATGTTCCTTTTTCTAATATGACAATGAATTGCCAGTGATTCCGAAATTTATTACAAAGTCTGTAAAATATCGTTACAGAATTATCTTTGCTAAAACATACATATAAATAGTTTTTATGCAGAGAATTTCGATAGTTTACAAAATTTCGTTACATGTTTAAATGACGATGCTCGAAGTATTTCTGAGTACAAGGAACTAACACAAATCTCAAATTTAAAAAATCAGTTGTTATTCCTTCAGGAACACTTTGGAGATTTGCCTAAACTAATCACATATTTTGAAAATCGAATCTCAAATTAAAAAATGAGGTGTGGCCACCACACGACTTTCTTATACGTATGAGCGTTTCAAATTATAGAGTTTTAAAAGTTTTTTATATAAAAATTATTTAAAATCCTATTCTAAGTACTTCTATTCCCTTAATAAATCTCTATAGAATGCATACTTTGCAAGATATTATCAAAAAAGTGCTACTCGCTAAGAGTAAAAGTGCTGCTTCCGGTCCGAATTTTGAAATTTCACATATACAAAAAATATTGCAGATCCAGTTCTAAATACTTTTGTACTCTTGATAAATATATATAGAATGCATAACTTACGACATATTTGCAAAAAATCTCTATTCGATAAGAGTAAAAGTGGTACTTCCGGTCTGAATTTTGAAATTTTTGTTATACAAAAGATATTGAAAATTATGTTTTAAATACTTTTGTACCCGTAACGTACTTGTCTAAAAAGCATGACTTGCGAAATATTGGCAAAAAACAGATTTTCGATTCGAACAACTTTTTAAATAAAGTTATTCTCAATTTTAATTTTAAGTATATATGAATTCTTTATAAATTTGTTTAAACTTAGTAGTTGACGAAATATTGGCAAAATTCGATTTTTTCACCGAAGTAAACTGCTACTTTCGGTCTACCGATTTTACTGAAAAACTAATCAGATCTCAAGAGGGAGATTATATACGTAAATACAAAATTTAGAATTGATACCTCTAGCGGTTTGACCGCTATCGTGGTCACACACACACACAGAGAGAGAGAGAGAGAGATGTTTTAAAAACCACTTTTTTGGTATCAGGGGACTTCAAAACGTGAACATCTGCAAAAATCTCGAGGTCGAAAGTTTTCATCATCACAATACTTCCTTATACTACGTATAAGTAAGTAAAGATGGATTAACCACATTAGATGTGGCTATTAAGAATTTCAAAAGTATTCCAAGTGAATATGGATGTGGCCTTCGGCAAAAGTTAAACGCAGTTTTTAATAGAAATCCAGATTTAATAACATTGCGGCAATTGTGTATGCTAAATACGCTGAAATAAAAGAATATTTCCAGTACGCACATATATATAACCAGTTGCGATGTAAAAAGGACATTTTCTATCTACAAGGATGTACTTAATTCAAAGAGAACAAGTCTTACAGAAGAGAAAATGAACAAATAATAAGGTACTTTGTATTTTATAGACCACCAGCCACTTGTTATCCAATTATATAAATAAAATTAAAACCTCTTTAAAAATACAACATCTCAATAGTGTGCCCATGGGCGATAGTTATAGGGGGTGTCTAAAAAAGCCTAACTTGAAATTTTCGACCAAGATTTCCTACAATGCGATCAACCTCACGTGAAGTGTATTGGTGTCTTAAAAATTCCTAGATTAGGGTATTTTCTTGTTAGACAGATACGTTTAAGTACCTATTTTGAATATGTGCAATCGCTATCATTTTTTTTTGCAATTTGTTGTCATTTTATATCACATTTTACTTGCCTTCTATTTTCTTTCATTCTCTTTACTAATGTAAATGTACCATAACAAATCTGTCAAAACCATATGTGCGCATTGTACGGCTATACACAGCAGCTCATTATTACCAAGTAGTCATCTCGGCCTTAAAAGTTTAGGCCACTTCATTTGAGATTGATTACATTGTATGTGCATTTTCCGCAAACTTGGAAAAAAAATGAGGTGTGGCCACCACACGACTTTCTTATAAGTATGAGCGTTTCAAACTATACAATTTCAAGAATTTTTTTATACAAAACTTATTCAAAATCCTATTCTAAGTACTTTCATTCTCTTAATAAATCGCTATAGAATGCATACTTTGCAAGATATTCGAAAAAAAGTGCTACTCGCTAAGAGTAAAAGTGCCACTTCCGGCCCGAATTTTGAAATTTCATGTACACATAAAATATTGCAAATTCAACTATAAATACTTCTGTACTCTTAATAAATATACATAGAATGCATAATTTACGACATATTTGCAAAAAATCGATATTCGGTAAGAGTAAAAGTGGTACTTCCGGTCCGAATTTTGAAATTTTTTTTATACGAAAGATATTTAAAATTATAATTTAAATACTTTTATACTCGTAATGTACCTGCCTAGAAAGCATGACTTGCGAGATATTCGCAAAAAACTGATTTTAGATAAGAGTAAAAGACCAACTTCCGGTTGGAATTTCGAAAAACTTTTTTAAGATGATTTGTTTCAAATTTAATTTTGAGTACATTTCAATTCTTTATAAATTTGTTTAAACTTAGTAATTGACGAAATATTGGCAAAATTCGATTTTTTCACTGAAGTAAACTGCTACTTCCGGTCTACCGATTTTACTGAAAAACTAATCAGATCTCAAGAGGGAGATTATACACGTAAATACAAAATTTGGAATTGATATCTCCAGCGGTTTGACCGCTATCGTGGTCACACACACACAGAGAGACACACACACACACACACAGAGACATTTTTTTTAAACCACTTTTTTGGTGTCAGGGGACCTCAAAACGTGGACATCTGCAAAAATCTCGAGGTCGAAAATTTTCATCATCACAATACTTCCTTATACTACGTATAAGAAAGTAAATGGGATCAAGATGAATTGTGATTCTTCGTTCCTATGAACTTTTTATCTATTATTGTCAGTTGTTAAGATATCGAACGAAATAGAAAAAAAATTGGAGATTGATACTGTTTTTTTGTTTTTTCTCCTTTCCCGTGATACTTATTGAAAAAATGAGGTGTGGCCACCACACGACTTTCTTATACGTATGAAAGTGTTACTTCCGGTCCGAATTTTGAAATTTCATTTATACAAAAAATATTCCAAATCCAACTATAAATACTTTTGTACTCTTCATAAATATACATAGAATGCATAATTTACGACATATTTGCAAAAAATCGTTATTCGGTAAGAGTAAAAGTGCTACTTCCGGACCGAATTTTGAAATTTCATATATACAAAAAATATTGTACATTCAGTTCTAAATACTTTTGTACTCTTGATAAATATATATAGAATGCATAACTTACGACATATTTGCAAAAAACTGATTTTCGATAAGAGTAAAAGACCTACTTCCGGTAGGAATTTCGAAAAACTTTTTAAATAAAATTATTTTCAATTTCAATTTTAAGTATATATGAATTCTTTATAAATTTGTTTAAACTTAATAATTGACGAAATATTGTCAAAATTCGATTTTTTCGCTGAAGTAAACTGCTACTTCCGGTCTACCGATTTTACTGAAAAACTAATCAGATCTCAAGAGCGAGATTATACACGTAAATACAAAATTTGGAATTGATATCTACAGCGGTTTGGCCGCTATCGTGGTCACACACACACACAGAGATAAACAGACACACAGACACACACACACAGACACACACACACACACACACAGACACACAGACATTTTTTAAAAAACACTTTTTTGGTATCAGGGGACTTCAAAACGTGGACATCTGCAAAAATCTCGAGGTCGAAAATTTTCATCATCACAATACTTCCTTATACTACGTATAAGAAAGTAAAAACGATTATCATCAAACTCGTGATAATTACGAGTTTTCGCAAGCAAATTCGGCACGTGTCACAGGTCATTTTTACTTTCTTATACGTAGTATAAGGAAGTATTGTGATGATGAAAATTTTCGACCTCGAGATTTTTGCAGATGTCCACGTTTCGAGGTCCCCTGATACCAAAAAAGTGGTTTTTAAAAAATGTCTCTCTCTCTCTCTCTCTCTCTCTCTCTCTCTCTCTCTCGCTCTCTCTCTCTCTCTCTCTCTCTCTTTCTCTCTCTGTGTGTGTGTGTGTGTGTGTGTGTGTGTGTGTGTGTGTGTGTGTGTGTGTGTGTGACCACGATAGCGGTCAAACCGCTGTAGATATCAATTCCAAATTTTGTATTTGCGTGTATAATCTGCCTCTTGAGATCTGATTAGTTTTTCAGTAAAATCGGTAGACCGGAAGTAGCAGTTTACTTCAGCGAAAAAATCGAATTTTCCCAATATTTCGTCAACTACTAAATTTAAACAAATTTGTAGAGAATTCATATATACTTAAAATTAAAATTGAGAATAATTTTATTTAAAAAGTTTTTCGAAATTCCTACCGGAAGTAGGTCTTTTACTCTTATCGAAAATCAGTTTTTTGCGAATATTTCGCAAATCATGCTTTTTAGACAAGTACGTTACGGGTATAAAAGTATTTAAAACATAATTTTCAATATCTTTTGTATAAAAGAAATTTCAAAATTCAGACCGGAAGTGCCACTTTTACTCTTATCGAATAGCGATTTTTTGCAAATATGTCGTAAATTATGCATTCTATATATATTTATGAAGAGTACAAAAGTATTTAGAGTTGGATTTGGAATATTTTTTGTATAAATGAAATTTCAAAATTCGGACCGGAAGACACTTTCATACGTATAAGAAAGTCGTGTGGTGGCCACACCTCATTTTTTGTTATGCCTGTGATGTCAAAATAAGTTAAGATCATTTCTAACATACAATTACTATTATTTACATTTGTATTAGTTGGATACAAGCTAATAATCATATAGTTCCTAATATATTGGTAATCATTTAATTCGATATTGGTAACTTGTATTAAGTTAAAATCTATCTCTATACTATTTTATTGTCTTGCTACTAATTCATTGTTTCTAGATTATCTGACTATTTGAAAAATATCAATTGTAAATAGTGACTTGCATGCTAGTAAGACACCCCATATCTTATTGTAGCCTTCAATTTAAACATTAAATATTCCCGTTAGAAATAAAAGCTACTCAAACAGGTAATTTTTTGTTGTAAATGGGATACTTGATTTAACTATTTCCATATTGATTTTGCAACTACATATTCACAAATTCATAGCTTTTGGCTCAACGACATTGATGGATACTTTGAGGATTTTATAATAAGAATATTCAATTTTTTATTATAAATATATGTATAATGTGTCTGGAGCATTTGAATGCAAAATATAGAGGATCTACAGAAACCGATGGGATATTATTTTTCGCGAGAGAGTATTTATACTCTACGAACACAAATCTAAGATAGTTAAAAAAAGTCCACCTATAATAGAGAGATAAACATCGCGACGTACAACATACATACATTACTTTTATATGAAATGCGTTAGGCATTTATATCTTAATTGGCAAAGCATATTGTGCTAAGGTATGAGAAAACGTACCCACTTCACTAAACATCACAATAATGCAATTATAAATTTACTTGCTCTGCTGCCAAATAATACATTGATTTGGGTTTTCTAGTAAGTGAGTGGAAAGCATAGCTGATACTATAAATTTCTTGTACCCCTTCCTTACATTTTAATTTAATTTTAAAGGTTTGAGAATTGTACGTACAACCCTTTTTGATGAAAGGATTGGACAATTCCCACGAAGTTTTACAGATTTATTATTACTTTTTCTATTTCCGAAAAAGTGGTAATTTCATTTAGCCCATATCAACCCTTCTTTCTTCATATGTATATATATTCCATGCGGGTCTACCTACATCCCTAAAGTTCATAGGTGAGTAGGCCTTGGATACCTTTTCCATTTATACGCACAATTAGAATATATGCAATTTAAATTATTTCATTTATTTACTAGACGTCTATAGATTGTAATCGTATTGATATGATATGAGTATTTACGTGAAGGAAATTCTAAATGACAATAAGCACAAATAATACTACAGAATGATACAATTAGCGTAAATTAAAAGACATTTTCTATCAAACTGCCTTGCAAAAACAGAAAATACACTAAATGAAATTCCTAATGAACTATTATCATTTTGTGTAAAATTTATATTTCAAAACAACGAATTAAATGATATAATACCGTAACCCATTCAGTATGAAATTTGTATAAATATAACTTTTTAAGGCTTTTAAATAAATACATTTGTAAATAGAACGTAAAATTTAAAACATATTATGTCAACTATAATAATGTGAAAGTAAGAAACGGCAAAAGGAAATAAAAAATGAGGTGTGGCCACCACACGACTTTCTTATACGTATGAAAGTGTTACTTCCGGTCCGAATTTCGAAATTTCATTTATACAAAAAATATTCCAAATTCAACTCTAAATACCTTTGTACTCTTCATAAATATATATAGAATGCATAATTTACGATATATTTGCAAAAAATCGTTATTCGGTAAGAGTAAAAGTGTTACTTCCGGTCCGAATTTTGAAATTTTTTTTATACAAAAGATATTTAAAAGTACGCTCTAAATACTTTTATACTGGTAATGTACCTGCCTAGAAAGCATGACTTGTGAGCTATTCGCAAAATACAATTTTTCTCAAATTTAATTTTGAGTACATTTGAATTCTTTATAAATTTGTTTAAACTTAGTAATTGACGAAATATTTGCAAAATTCGATATTTCCACTGAAGTACACTACTACTTCCGGTCTGCCGATTTTGCTCAAAATCTAATCAGTTCTCAAGAGGAAGATTATATTTGTAAATACAAAATTTGGAATTGATATCTGTAGCGGTTTGACCGCTATCGTGGTCACAGACAGACAGACAGGCAGACAGGCAGGCAGGCACACAGACACACAGACATTTTTTAAAAACCACTTTTTTGGTATCAGGGGACCTCAAAATGTGGACATCTGCAAAAATCTCGAGTTCGAAAATTTTCATCATTACAATACTTCCTTATACCGCGCGATCATTTAAATTCTAAATTAAAGCAGGCTGTGAAATTTAAATTAAGTTGGTATATAAGTACTAATTTACAATTTGAATTGTCAAAGTGACGTTTCAAAATGTTAATTAATCAATAATTGACATTCTGGACAACCTAATAAAAAAAATCCCGCCTGCTATAATTTAGAATTTAAATGATCGCATGGTACTACGTATAAGGAAATAAAAGTTTAATTGCAAAATATAAATAATTTGGGCTTCGTTCATATATAGAGAGCAATTAAACAATTTGCCAAAGTATATTTAGTCGTTAATATTACGTGTAATAACAAAAAATCGCACTCTGTAGTCAATAGGAATGGCCTTGCTTCAAATTTAAAAAATATATAAACGTCCACAGAGTGACTCATGAATCACACAAAACAATATATATAAAATTTGAATTAAACACTCCCCATATATAACTCCAGGTATGTATTAACTTTAAAATGACAATATTTTTTTTTAAGAATATTTAATGTATTTTTTCTACTCCCATACTATAATTGTATTATTAGATATGCTAAAGCTGTACTTTAATGATGTCCATTACGGTACAGATTTTCATAACGATACAAGTTTATATCCAATTGGAATGCGACATTCAAATATTCAAACAATATTCAATATGAAAATGAAAAGTGTGAACACATGGATGTTAAAACTAACATCAAGCAGTAAATAATTACTGTGACTTACATATATACCTTTATACGTAAAACGTATATGCATATATGCATGTGTTTGAGATACATGACATAAGCAGCGATTTAAGTCTTGAAGCTATTGTCGAGAATCTCCACGCACACTGATGAGACCTCATAGGTCGAAACACCGGTGTCTGTGCGTTCGATTATCGACAATAGCACTTAATGTATGTGTGTATCTCAAACACATGCATATATGCATATACGTTTTACGTATAAAGGTATATATGTAAGTCACAGTAAATATTCAATATGGCGACTGCATATCTGACAGATATAAAAATTAATTAAATGTGACAGTTCTCTGCAATTTACAAGTAAGTACTTAAAATTTGTGCTTTTTTGAAAATATAAACGGTAAAAATGAGGGATAATGACAGTGAAATGTAATATTTGACTCCACCAGAAATTATGGAACAAGCCTTAGTAGCCACGAACAATTTATTACCAGCCAAATTCACAAAAAGGTACGGAAAATTTTACGCTCAATTTATGAAATGGATTGTTCAAAAAATATGATTTATTATGGGGTCGTAGAAAAAATAGTGTATGCAACTCTCATTTAATGGCTATTAAGACAGTCGTATTCATTACAATACTCGGCTTCGCCTCGTATTGTAATTCTCTTACTCGTGTCTTAATAGCTATCATTAAATGCTCATTGCATAATATACTATAATGATAATAATCGCTCTGATAAATTAATCTTTTTTTTTAGGTTATTTATAAGTCAGAAAGTGACATTAACAGATATCTTTTTGCCTATAATTGAAGACTGTCATGACAAAACATTAAATAATTTGATAATACGTACATACAAGATGTACCAAGTGATAATTATACAAGGGATACTTCCTTCAAGAAACCTTCCGCAGAATAACGGCGTCCCCTCAACTGATAATAACCGCTCTGTGTTAAAATTTGAACTATTTGATATATCTTCCATCTCTACAAAGCCGTACTCGTCAATTACTTCACGGAGTTGGCAAGCTTTGCGAACTCTATAATTGCCATCAAGCGGTACAAACTTTAGATCACAGTTGCGGGGTCTTTTTGTTGTATAGCAGTTTTCACCTTTTTAATTTATTTATAGACTCCTCTGGTTATTCTAGAGGCTCTTCTAATATATTCAATCAGGATGATGTCTTTCATATCCCGAAACACCGTCGCCAGGAACTTTCCTGATCAACTCCGCGTTCTATCATTGAAACTATTATTCTTTCATCTGCTGACAAAATCTGAACAATCTTGATGTTTCGTTGGCTCTTGCTTCTATGAGCCTTTCATATCTTGCGTCGTCTTTTTTATGACATCGAAATTGTTTAGATTAATTTTTTATTGTAAAATATGACGCCATATCTTTGCCATATACATTAATCGTCCTCTGGTAAATATTTTTGGATTCATTCCCTTTTCTTGTCAATAATATAATTACGCTTACATAGTCTAGCTTAATTTGACTCATTTTTTTTTATTTAAGGCTATACAAAATTAACAAAAGTATTTCGATGTACAACAAATTTGTTCAGTAAACATCAAAATGTGCTAGTAACTTAACAAAAAATATTTGCGATTATCACTTATTTTTGTCATGACTATGCAGATAATATAAACATCTCTCTTCTTAAGTATACATACCATGTATTACGAACGACCAGAAAAGCAGCATCTAAACCAATTTCGAACTACATTCCAAACTCCCGTCCAACATTTTCAAGACAATCTGTCAAAAACAATAATTACAGTAAACATTCAATGTATGTATACGCACTAGATAAACATTAAATAATGTATGTACATACGTTCCAGTTCTAATTATATACATAAAAAGCTATATTTTACTCTTCCACTATTTATGTAGATTAACGAGCTATAAATACAGTACATATGTGAAATTATATTATATGAATCACTTGTTATACTCAAATACATACATACGTTTTCTTTACAAGCAAACCGATGCTAATTTCGCCTTCAAAGGAAATAGAATGCGATAAAATCACCTAGAGAAGTTTATTGAGGTATCATCCGATTCTACAATTTGGAAATTTATAATTATAAAGGGTAATGGCCATTAACGATCCTTTTGGACTTCTGAAATTACTAAGCGTTGTTTATGCTATAAAATTAGAAATCATAATAATTTTAATTACCTCCCTTTATAACAATTATCCGAAACCAGGTGTGCGCAAGGCACACACATATACTCTTGATTTATGTTCTGCTACTAAATTGTAATAATAGAACAGTAAACAATAAAAATGGGTGTATTTATGATATCTACAAAAAGGTTTTGTCAGTTAAATTTATGATGTTTAGATTAGTAAGACAAAATGTAGCCTGCGAGCGGTGTACTTGTAATGCGATGCACCAAATATGGATCACACTAAATTAATAAAATCGCTTACACTGTAACTGTATACATACGACTATATAGATGTGTGATTCACAATTATAATTATCCTTGATATAAAACTTTTTATAGTTTTAATATACAGAGTAGCTCGGAAAAATATGTTCCGGGTGGCCAACTAAGAATGGCCGCCGGCTATATCTCAGAAACCAGTAGTTATATTGCTTCCGGGTAAAAAAAATTCAAGTAAAAGTGCCCAAGAGAAAATGCTGGAAATTATTTTGGAGTTTGTGAAATGTCCGCAAGGGGGCGCAACAGTCAGGATCAATGTTAAAATTTAGAATTTCTTCATATTTTTACTAATTAAGGGGTATTGAAAATTTCTAAATTTTATCCCTTACACATTCTTTAATACTTTTAGTCTTACACATTTTTCACTATCTAATGAAATAAAGTGGTGGGGGCAGTTCAGATGTTTTTTTAAATAAACTAGGATTACTTCCGTTTGACTTAACCGATTTGAATAAGTTTGATCTCATTTAAAAGAGCCTTGTTTGCTCTACAAACTGAACTTGTGTTTTTGTATCTTGGACTTTTGCTGTCACCGGTAGATGGCGTTATCTGAAATGTTAGCAAATATTAGGCTTTTTTCAAAAAAGTTAAATACAATGATATGTTTATTTTTACATAAGCTAATAAAGAATTAAATCCTCTACATTTCGGTAAAAAAACCAAATTTTTATGTTTTTTGGAACAGGAGATATTGACAAAAATAGATCAAAATTCATAAGTTCTCCTGTTTTACTGGCCTTTTTATTTATGAAGCTAACAATTTTGAGCTACATATATGATTATTATCTAACATATTATTATTATCAAGAAAAATGTTATACCATTTTGAAAGACCCTGTTTAATAAAGCAAGATTATTTTTAATACTTATTTTAATCCAAAAAATATACCATTGAAAATAAAAAAGTAAGCTATGAAAAAAATAAAACAATAACCCTGTGTTAAAATGATCAATTGTGAAAACAATAAATATTATTGTCAGTTTTTGATTGATTCCGTTTACTTTTTTGTGTTTGGGAAAACTTCTCTTTTAGTGAGATGCGGTTAGCGAATGAAGAGACATTCGATATGTTTGGTGTCTATTTTGAATGCATGCGAAATGCTACATATGCTTCCAGAGTGTATGCTACGCAGTTCCCTAGAAGACGACATTATGCGAGCAGTGTTTTTCGTAGGTTAGTGGAAAGGCTTTGGACCACCGGAAATATTAATCTTCCGGTGTATAGAAGGCAACCTACTGGTCGAACCGAAGAAAATGCTATAAAAGTATTAGAATATATTGAATTTAATCCACATGTAGTGACCGAAACCACAAGTAGAGAGTTGGGCATTTGTTGAACTACGATCCCAAATATATTGAAAGATTTAAGTTAAAAATAAAACAACTCTATTTCGAGATTTTTTGTAAGGCCTTTGTTAGATTTGCTTTATCTCCTCCAGTTTGTTTTAATACCTTTAAGCATTAAGCATAACAGTTGTTTTTAACGTTTCGTACTCGGTTCCCTTAAGTTTAACTCATAGATTCATCTGCCTATTTATTGTCTGTTTACCGGTCACGGCCATTTTTATCCGATACCGTTTATATAGACCACAGTAATACTTTATAATAGTAAGTTACCTAAAACAGTGTCTAACAAGTTTGGATAAATTTGATCTCACAGTTTCGTTCACGTTTGCCATATTATTTTCAGGATGTATCCTTATTACATCGTTCTTCATCAAGCTTTAACGGCTGAAGATTTCGATCGCCGGATTGACTATTGTCAATGGCTATTAAATATGGTAGCGGAAACCCCGAAATTCTTTCTCGCGTCCTACGGACGGATGAGGCAACATTTAATAGCAATGGTGGTGTGAACTTGCACAATATGAACTATTGGTTCAGGACAAATCCGCGTTGGATGCAGGAAGTTTAGCATCAAGGCCGCTGGTCGGTAAAGGTGTGGTGCGGTATTCTAGGAGGTAAAATTATTGGACCCGTTTTCTTTAACCGACATCTCACTGCAGAGGTTTATTTAAATTTTTTTATGAATGAGCTGCTCCTACTAACAGAAGATGTGCGGCAAGCGTCCGGGATTTCTCAGATCAGACATATCCTGGCAAGTGAATTGGACGGGGTAGTATATTTCCCTGGCCCGCCAGGTCGCCAGACCTCAACATCCTAGATTTTTATTTTTGGGGGAGAGTTAACGACAATGTTTTTGAAAACCGGCCTACAACAAGACAAAATATAATGAAGAAAATTATAGCAGCAGTACGAAACATATCGGAGGCGGAAATTGAAACGTCTGTTTTATCCACGCGGCAAAGGTTGCAGGCTTACATTAACAATGAATTATTTATTATATGAATTTTGAACAATTATGCCGTCATTAAAAATTTTGCAAACCAATCTTTACAGTAATGTAATTGTAGTTAGTTTAGTGTTTAATATTAGTTTTATTCTGATAGTGTTAGTATTAATTGTGTATAGTAAATCATAGTAGGTATGTGAAAATTTGAAATGATTTTCGAACGTTTACATAAAATTACATTTATGTAATTTTGGTTTCTTAAACAGGAACTAACGAAATGTTTTTTTTATTTAATATATTTTTATATATTTTACATCGGTATTACAGGAATGCCTTTCAAACTTCTTCCGCTTTTGTGACATTTTATTAGAATTTTGTTAGAATTTTACTGAATTTATTATATACAGGGTTAGTAAAAAGTCCCGGAACGGTCGAATAACTTTGTTATTTGAAAATTATGATTTCTGAAATTTGTTATGGGGGTATAGTTAATATAAACGCATTTTATGCAATACAGTTAATATTTTTTTCACTTCTGGTTTAATCGGCAATACGTCCAACTTTTTTTTTTAAATGGAACGCCCAGATTTTTTTAACACTTTTGAATGCAAAATAAAAAACTACGTTCAGGAAGTATTAAGATGTTTATTTTTATTCACAAGAAAACAGTTAAAAAATTAAAAAAGTGTCCTAATACAGAAAAATCAAGATACCTGTCTATTCAGGTTGCGATTACAATAATTGTTCAAAATGCTCTCCATTTACAATTTGACAAAAATGTAAACGGTCAGTAAAATTTCGTATTGAATTTTGTATTTGTTCTGGAGTGATGCGATTGGCTTCTTGAACTATTCTCTCTTCCAATTGTTCAAGATTATGGGGACGATTTATGTACACTTGACATTTCCAGTGACCCCAAAAGAAAAAATCTAATGGCGAGAGATCTGGCGAACGTGCTGGCCATTCGATTGCTCCTCTACGTCCGATCCAACGTCCCGGAAAAATTTCATTCAAATAATCGCGGACATTATGGGCAAAATGGGGGGGGGGGGAGCTCCATCTAGTTGAAACCAAAAATGTGCATTAGAGTGATCACCTATGTTTGCATTTGGAAAGAGGGCCGCAAGTGCTGGAACAACCTCATTTCGCAATAAATTTAAGTAGACGTTGCCAGTTAAATTTCCTCTTATAAAAAATGGTCCTATGATGTTGTTTCCAACAAGACCAGCCCAGACATTCACCTTTTGAGGACGCTGTGTATGGACTTCTTCAATCCAATGCGGATTTTCAATTGACCATTAGCGACAATTATGTCTGTTCACAGTGCCGTTGAGACAAAACGTTGCCTCATCTGAAAAAATTATGTGATCTAAAACATTAGGCTGCTGCTCGATCAATTCCGTCATTGTTTCGCAAAATTGTAGTCTACGATCTGGATCATTTCAGTTAACTCATGGACGGGATACATTTTATAGGCTTTCATTCTTGCTGATTTAAGAATATTATGAGCAGATTATATGTATGTATATGTATATGTATGTATCCCGTCCATGAGGGATACATTTTATAGGCTTTCATTCTTGCTGATTTAAGAATATTATGAGCAGATTTTTGAGAGATCTCATGAATTTGACCTAATTCTGTTGTGGACACGTGATGATTTTCTTCCACTGTAAGTAACACATTTAAACTAGTTTCTTCATCTGTTGCTGTTAATGGACGTCCCCTTCTAGGTAAATCCTTCACCTGACGAAAGACTTCAAACTTTTGAATTGTTCGGCATACCGTACTTTTACTAATGTGACGATCCGGATAAACAGTATTAAACAAAATACGAACCTCTTCAAAAGAACGTTGACGATCACCGTACCCACGCATCATTAATATCTCAATTCGTTCTGATTCAGTAAGTTTTACTGCCATTTTCAAATGTGTCAATGTCTAAAATAAGTAAATTTATAGCGATGCAAAAGTTAAAACGCTTTTAAAATTGTCAAATGTGACGGCAAAAAGAATGCAAACACTAAACAACACCTTTTTTCAAAGGTACCTTGATTTTTCTGTATTAGGACACTTTTTTAAATTTTTAACTGTTTTCTTGTGAATAAAAATAAACATCTTAATACTTCCTGAACGTAGTTTTTTATTTTGCATTCAAAAGTGTTAAAAAAATCTGGGCGTTCCATTTAAAAAAAAAAAGTTGGACGTATTGCCGATCAAACCGGAAGTGAAAAAAATATTAACTGTATTGCATAAAATGCATTTATATTAACTGTACCCCCATACCAAATTTCAGAAATCATAATTTTCAAATAACAAAGTTATTCGACCGTTCCGGGACTTTTTACTAACGCTGTATATATAACAAAAAGAAGACAATTAAAACAAGAGAATTCATGCATTTTCATCTATTTTTGCCAATATCTCCTGTTCTAAAAAACATACAGATTTCGCTTTTTTACCGAAATGTAGAGGTTTTAATTCTTTATTAACTTATGTAAAAAGAAACATAGCATTGTATTTAACTTTTTTGAAAAAGGGTCTAATATTTGTTTACATTTCAGTTAACGCCAACTACCGGTGACGGCCAAAGTTCGAGATACAAAAACACAAGTGCAGTTTGTAGAGCAAATAAGGCTCTTTTAAATGAGACCAAACTTATTCAAATCGGTTAAGCCAAACGGGAGTAATCCTAGTTTATATAAAAAAACATCTGAACTACCCCCACCACTTTATTTCACTAGATAGTGAAAAATGTGCAAGACTAAAAGTATTAAAGAATGTGTAAGGAATAAAGTTTAGAAATTTTCAATACCCCTTAATTAGTAAAAATATGAAGGAATTCTAAATTTTAACATTGATCCTGACTGTTACGCCCCCTTGCGGACATTTTACAAACTCCAAAATAATTTCCAGCATTTTCTCTTGGGCACTTTTACTTGAAATTTTTTTACCCGGAAGCAATATGATAACTGGTTTCTGAGATATAGCCGGCGGCCATTCTTATTTGGCCACCCGGTACAATAAAAACAAAATACAATCTCTTAAGCTTCGAATTATTAAAAATTATGGCATTAGTTTTCTTAAAAAGGAATAAGTGCTGATAATTTTCTCTTGTCAGTATTATTGGCGTCCTTATTTTTTTAACTATCCAATAAGTTACCAATGATACCTACTACATGGAATCATTCAAATTTTGCATCACCAAACAAGTTTCATAAAATCTGTTCAAATTATTTTGCACTACAGTGTCATTTATAATTGCCGTTTTGACGATTAATATCTCAGAGTAGCTCCGAGAACTGTTAGTAGTTCCATCCTAATAATATTCTTAATGCTTATATTAAAAAAATGAACTAAAAACTTGTAAAAGTTTCTAAAAAAATTCTAATAGTATTAATGAATATGATGGTTACAAATTCGAGTATGATGATCCGATGATTGAATTTGAAAGATACAATTAATTATAGCTGTGAAAAAATCTTAATTAACATTGGTTGAGTGATTTTTAATCTATTAGAAAGAAATTAAACGTGATTGCTTTTGATGTATTCTTTAATAAAATTCTAATTGAAAACACTTCATCTTTGACACATGTCAAACTCTAATATATTTACTATTACAAACACTGTCATATATGTATAGATCAGAATATAAATTAATTTTAAAAAACATTATAGTTACAAGATGTCTCTCCAACCAAGCTGGATTTCAATATTGTAGCTGGACTACAAAAGTGTGATTAAGAAGAACACTCATCTAATAGGTCCAACAAAACAACTCAATCTAATATTCCACTTTCAGGATCACAGTAATCGAACACAATTGACTGATGAGCTTTAGTCGGCATCTACTTGGCTAAAAGCACTCGAATGGGTGACTTGTATGTACGAAACCGAGTTTATTTTGTTTGTATGCTAGGTATACTTTATTTATTTATTTATTTGAAAACTGCATAAAATTACGAAAGTAAATAAAAATAAGAAACAAACTGCTTGGTGAAGCTATAAAATAAAAGAGTATATTTGTATGAAGAATAGAACAATATAGTATAGAAATCAAGGAAGAAAAGGGAAAATCCTAGGAAACGTTTGGCAAAAGAATTCCATACAAATCAAAAACTATTTTATCAAGTACTGAAAACCTTAAAAAGTGAAGGCCAATACCAGCAAATAATAACACTAATCGGAAACATAGAAGGGAACAACGCTTCATTAAAGGGAACACATTATGGAGAGATAGAAGGTGTACTTCGAAAACCTGCTGAACTAGGATAAGGATATCAAATGCAATATGTCACAAGAAGATAAAAGCCAAATTCCCAAAGGGACGATATAGACGAGGAGAATGTAAGCTGCGAGGTGTGGCCAGATCGCTCGAGAGATGCTATACCATTTAGGAGGAAATGGTATAAAGTTACTAACTCTGATTTGTATAGATGTTGGAACGCGAGAATGATACCAGAGGACTGAGAAATGGGTGCTATCATCCCAATCTTCAAAAAGGGGAACAAACATAAATGCCCCAATTATCCAGGCATCAGTCTATTAAGATTAGTGTTTAAAGTATATGAGAAAATACCTGTCCAAAACTAATCCCAGAAACATTTACAAAGGGAGTTTAGGAAAGGAAGATGGACACAGGGCCACATTGTCACTTTTTAACAGATACGAGAACGAGAATATGGAAAAAACTATCTCTCGGCTTTTCGAGACTTTACATCGAGCAATTGCTTTTCACATAAATAACAGAAATATGGTCAGAACAAATATCATGGAATCGCAAGAATTTAGTATCAACGTGAAACTACTACAGGGAAGAATACTGAGGCCAATTCTGTTTTCATGATTATGGATGACGTTAGTAAAGAGACAAAAATAGAACAAAAGCATATACATAGGACACGGTAATCTAGAGGCGCAGTATTTATACGTATATGCATTTGTAGACGATTTGATCGTATTGGAATGCAATGAGACGGAAGTGATAGGATATATAGAATAAAACACTATTAACTAGAAGGCGAGACAGTATGTACTCCATTAGAAGCACATCTACTCGTATTTATGCATGTCCTTAAGCAAATATCAATTAGAAAAACCTACATAAACCACAATACATAATGGCGGTAGTTCGAATCATGCTGTTAAAATGATTACCACTGTTGCCACTGCAGGTCAAACTGAAGGGTAATAATAGGCATTCGGTGCATAGCGCTAGTCTCGTTACCATTCTAGTGTACGGAAGGACTCGCAAGATTTCTATTTCATGCTATGAGACATCAAGATCTGACGACAACCTGCTCTTTTTAATGTATATACACAAACTGTACATATGTTCAAGTAATATATAGGTAAATGATATATTAATTATTTTGTGTATATACATATATCCTAAACCAGTGATGGCGAACCTATGACCCGCGGGTTACACACTGACCCACGCAGGCTTCTTAAGTGACCCACGCATTGATTTTTATAAACTTATTTTTTAAATCATAAAAGAAAGAACGGACAATAAATAATATTAAAAGAAGGAAGTGTATAAATTTAATGTCAAATTTATGAAAATATATTATATAAGTAGACATTGGCTAGCTGATTTTCTATTATATCACTACACCCGTCTATGACGTACATCATACCAGAGTTTTAAAAACTTCTTTGGTTCCAAAAAAAGGAAACATTGCTCGCCACGGGAAACCTTTTTCAAAAGGCGAGTTTGTAAAACGGGTGTTTTTAGAATCTAGTGCTCCTTTGTGTGCTGATTTTAAAGAAAATGACTTGATTGTAAATCGAATAAATGAGTGACCAATACGTCGCAATACAATTAAAGATGGAGTAATAGAATTACAAAGAAATATTTGTTCGCAAATACACTACGACTTAGTACACAGAAATGTATTCAATTGCTTTAGATGAGAGTAATCATGTCAATGGTTATACACAATTAGCAGTTTTGGGTCGATATAAGTCAGTCAATAAACTCAAAGAAGAGCTACTGAAACTAATAACTTTGAAAAGAAAGTGTACCGGTCTTATATATTTTTAAAGAATTTGATATTGCATCCAAGGAAATGGATATTGACCTACAAACAATGGTTTCTGTAACTACAGATGGTGCACCCAATATGGAGGGGAAAAACATTTGTTTTATCCGGTATCTTGAGCAAAATATTACACATTTTCTGATTAAATGTTATTGTATAATACACCAGCAAGTTCTTAATAAACGACAATATGCACAGTTGTTAAAGAAAATTGTGTGCCAATATTTAGAGGTTTTGAAATACAGTAATGTTCGATGCTCAGTTGCGGTAAAGTTCCTAATCGGTTTGTCATTTTATTAGAAGATATTCAGCTCTTTTTGCATGAAAAAAACAATAGTTTTGACAAATTTTCAAATATAAATTGGTTAAAATTCAAATATTAAAACATTTTGTCTATTTTTTGGAGTTGTTTATTCAGTTCATTAAAATGCTGAGTGATGTTACATGGAAACATTAAAACAAAACTTGACATCTTTTCTAGGAATTTGGAAATAAAAATCATGAAATATTTTCCTGAATTTTCAAAACACGATAATTTTTGAAAATACGTTTGACGTTCAAGAAAATGCTATTAAAAATTTTTTAATGGTTGTACAGAAAATGAAAGAAGCTTATGGGGAGATATTTAATCAATTTAAAAGTTTGGAAAACACATTTCAATTTATTTTATATCCATACAAAACGGAATTCCAAACAATGAAGTCAGTCGAATTTATGTAGCTGGGTGTACATGATTTAGAAATGAAATTAGTTGAATTAGTTGATTGATAAAAGCAGCTGGAAAAGAAGTAGTCGAAAATAAATTTGAAAACTTTATTTCCGAAGTGGAAGAAGAAATATCTCAAAGTAGTGCAGATAATAATGACCCTACATTAAAAAATTAAAATATTATATTATACGTAGGGTATTCTTTACCAAATATTTTTTTGTAAATGAAGAAACTTACGAATGCTCTATTAACGATATTTGGGTATTCGTGTGAAAAATTGTTTTCATATATGAATTATGTTAAATCTACCAACAGAAATAAACTTGGAAATGAATTGATTGCGAAATGCGTAAAAATAAGGAATACGGAATAAAGAAACTAGTTTTTAACCATCCTCCCTCCCCCTTTTCATGTAACGCCACTGACTTAGTGACCCACGACCTAGTACTAAAAACAATAATGGAATAAATTTGACCCACTTCTCGAAAAGCTTCGCCATCACTGTCCTAAACCTTCCCGTTATTAATTGTGTTTTCATTTTTTCATGCATTATACAAGGTTTTTATTGCAACGTATCTACAGTGTAAAAAATAAATTGTGTACACCACACGACTTTCTTATACGTATGTGCCGCCAGATTTTGTGAGATATTTGCAGAAACCTGGTTTCGATGAAAGTAAAAGTGTTATTCCGGTCCGAATTTTGGAAATTTTCTACAAAAGTTGTTACAAATTATGTTCAAAATATTTTAATACTCCTAGTAAATGTGTGTTAAATATATGCATAATTTGTTACTTGTTACTACTAGTTGATACTCGCAAAAAACTCTTTGTCTATAACAGTAGGAATTCCGGAAAACCTTTATAAAATTGTTCTAAAATTCACTTTTTAGAAATTTCACTTCGTAATTGACAAGATATTTATAAAATTATGATTTTCCACCGAAGTAAACTACTACTTCCGGTCTACCAATTTTACTAAAAATCCAAAATGGTCTACAGGGAAGGATTGTACTCCTACATACAAGGTTTGGTATTGATGCCTTTAACCATTTCGCAGTTATTGACACACACATGCACAGACGCAGTCATGGTTAGAGAAAAAGAGAAAGAAAGATGTTTGCAAAAACCACTTTTTTGTATTAGGGGATTTCAAAAGGTGGGTATTTGCAAAAAATTTAAAATTGTTCATCAACACAATAGTGCTTTATACTTTAAAAAATTAAAAATGCGTTAAATATATTTAATATAAACATGAACTATTCCAGAGAAAGATGTTTGATGAAAATCTTACGGATTATCTTGATGGATGCTCTACCATTACAAAGCTGTGAAATTTTAACAGTGGAAAATGAATACTGTCAATTATTGAACGTTGAACCTTCATAATTATTTACATAAGTGTGTAAATCAGTTATAATACCTATAACAAATAAATAGATACTAATAATATAAAATTTTCACATATATGTAACACTACGAAGCGAGATGGTATGCAAATTATACCATCTCGCCGTAGTATTAATTTTCATTTTACACAGCGTGTTTTGAAGGACATAGATAACAGATATTTATTTTATGTTTAAATTAAAAACCAAATGTTTTGAATTTCTAAAGGTGTTTACATTAAAAATTCATGCCTGTAATAGAAACCAATTTAATTATGTAAATGTACTCGACAAATGCTATACATATGCATGTGTCTGCTTCAAGTTGGTGTGAAAATCTCCTGATTTAGGTAATTACTCGTTAAGTATTCGGTTAAAACCTTCTCATTGATTGTAATTTTGCCTTAGTAATTCGATTTGTGAATATGATATATTAAAATAGTTCATCACTGCACTACTATTAGTATATAGGTTACTAGGTATTTACTATTCTCTACTACACAGGCATAATATTTTTAGTTAAGTATAAAAATAAAATATAATTCAGTTAATACAATAATTTATTTTTGCAACGATTATATAATTAGTATTTATGCTGCGGTGTGTACTTTTTCATTTAATTAACTAGTTTTTATATTGAACAGAGTTACACTATACTTCAATCCGTTAGTATTATTTATAACCAGATAGAAGTGTTTACGTTTCGAAAGTTCGTTACACGTAATTTTTCTTATTTGCTTTTCACAAACATATTTATTAAAATGGATATTATATACAGGAATAGAAATATAAAACAGGAAATCTATAACCAATACAACTAAAAACCCACGTAACAGCTGTTCGTTGCACAAGAAAACGTTGTATTATGAATATAAACGAATCAAACTATATTCAGGAAAAATCAAGTTCCACTTGCGTTACCAGTTTCTACGCAATTTAAAGATCGTATCTGAAAACATGTTCGGTGACATTTGGGCAAGTTCATAAGTGCCTATAGAACCAATACTTACTTTAAAGGCGAAATCACAGGAAATGAGCAACAATAGGAGGGTGTCATTCACGTCCGCATTCAACTACCACTAATATACCCTTTTTACCGTAACCGGCGGCTTATGTGAAATGGTTAGGTATATAAATTTAGAGCACAACACATAGAAAAAAAAGTATTCAAACTTATTAAATATACCACCTAGTTTTAGGACCTTTCCTGCTTTTCTTTTTGTTATATTTATTCATCACAGTTTTAATGAAATTCAATTTATTTTATTACTACGCTTAATGTGTTCCTACATTGTATGACCCCTTTTGCATGTAAATGTTTACCTGATCCCTATCTAGAATAAATACCTTCTCCATTCGTTTTACAGTAATTTCCTATGAATATTGGTAATTTGTAAGTAAGTCACAAGACAAATGTTTTATTTGTAGAATAATTTTTAAAATAAATTATATTACAGACATATAAAAATTAGCCTCTTACTATGTTACTAAAAACGCACATAGATATATCTTGAAGTCATTTGCCATTATACATTTTTTAATAAACCTGTGAGTTACTGTGTTACTTTCCGTCCGAGTTTTCAAATCAAATTAAGTTATTCCAAACTTCTCAACAGCTCTAAATATTTTTATACCTTAACAAATGTGTATAAAATGCATAATGTGAGAGATATTTGCAAACGATTGCTTTTCACTAAAAGTGCTACTTCCGATTCAGTTTTTGATTTTTTTTTCGCGAAAGTTATTCCAAATAGAGCTCTAAATACTTTCGTACTCTTGGTAAATCTGCATAAACTATATAATTTGCGAAATACTTACAAAAAACGCTCTTTAATGAGAGTGAATGTGTTACTTCGAATTCAAATTTGTCATCTTTTTATTAAAAAAAAGTATTCAAAATAAAGCCGTAAATACTTTGATACTCTTACTATTATCTGGAAAGCATGAGATGCGAGATATTCACAAAAAAATATAGACCTACTTCCGGACGGAATTTCGAAAAATTCTTTGTAAAAAATTTGTCTAAAATTTGCTTTTAAGTACATTTGTGTTTAATAGTTCAGGAAATTAGTAAAATTTGATCTTTTCACTAAAGTAAATGACTCCTCCAGTCTACCGATTTTACTGAAACATAATGAGACCTTGACAGGAATATTTTACTCACAAATAAAAAGGATTATGAGTAAAACTTGGACTTCTATCGTTTTAAGAAAAAACAAAACAAATGTAAGTGTTATTACATTAATCTTGCGGCAGAAGCCTGAGGTTTTGATTAGATTATTAATAACAGTATTTAGGTAATGAATGATATGAACAGCATGTGCAGCTGTGGTAATGGCAACGCTTAGAACGTACCTGTAATTCCTATCATATACTTCTATCCGACAACTTATTTTGAAAAACAACATCAACAATTAAGTGCAAATGTAAATAGAAAAATATATTTTACAAAAAGGCAAGAAAACCAACAGAAAGAAGCTCCCAACTAAATATAAATGATTCTTCTACCTGAAAGTTTTTACCAGAACAACAATTGTATTCCTGATTCCCTAGATTTGGTCTAGGAAAGGTTGCAGAAAATCCAAACCTCCCATTCATATTTTATCTACTAACAATGCTATTTTTATGAAGAGAGCAATCATCCTTTTCAATAATAGTCATGTTAGGACATATAATGCTCTGGATACAATGCAGCAACAACAGTTTTTGGGAAGGCGTTGATTGGTATTTTTACGAATTTATTATATAAAAGGCAAAGCTCGTTTTCACTTTTACCCCCCTCCCCCAAATTGAAATATAAGTAAACATAAAGTTAACGTTCGGTTTTTACATAATATGGCTCTAGAACAACAGGATAAAATACGAGTACATGTGTCACAACCACGTAAATAGTTTGATTTAAACTTTTGCGATCAGTTGTAGTCAGGTGGCATAGCTACCAAGCAATTAAACAAAATCCAGAGACTACCAATTTCGTTCTACGAAGATGTAAAGTTTATATACAAATAGCAGATGAACATAAATATGTTTTCACCTTTACATATTTTATATAAAATGTGTGGTGTTCACTTATTTAAAATTATGTAATCCTTTCATGACAATATGCAAAGACCTTTATCTTTGAAATATTTAATATAGTACCTATGTTAACTAATACGTGAATAATATATAATTCGTAACCCCTGCAAACTTTGCAGGTAATTTTTGAGAAGGAACTGTAGTAATCCGCTTCTTATGATTAATACTTATGATTCATACTTTCTTCCGTTTTCTAAAGCTGCTACAGGTATGGTTTTTCTGTGGTGTCTCTTTTCTTCTGCCTTTAATTAGCTTATCGAATATTTTACTAGCATTGTGTCTATATTGTTTTCAACGTCACCATTTATTTTAGTTTATTTAGTTAATTTTCTGAAATGGAAAATCCGAATGTATTCTTTGTGATTTCATCACTCTTATCACCTTTTGGTAGTATAAGATATCATCAATTTCGTATATTAGGTTTCTACGTATATTCATTCTCGCCCTCTTCTTTGCAACATGTGGACCTAGGATTGATGCTACACCGGTCGAAATGACTGATTCTCTCGCAATTGACAGAATGGTGCGGGAAATAGCTGAGCGTGAAAAACGTAAAAATAATTTGATTGTTTTTAATCTTCCCGAGTTGGAGGGGGGTACAAAAATAGATCAGATTGCAGCTGATACAATTTCCGTTAAGGAAATATTTGCAAAATTAAACATCCCTGCTGATCAACTGAATCCTACTAGGCTTGGTAAATACGATCCAACACAACAGCATCGTAAGCGACCTGTCAAGGTGACTCTTTCGTCTTCGGATCGGGTATTGTCGGTCTTGCGGGAGAGTATTAATTTGAAGAGCATGGAAAAGTTTAGGTCTATCTTTCTTGTGAGGGACCGAACTCCTCTACAGAATGCCATACATAAAGATTTAAAATGCCAACTTGACCAGCGAATTGCTGCAGGCGAGTCCAACCTCTACATTAAATATGTTCATGGGACTCCAAAAATTGTTCATCGTAATCAGGGAAACTAGGAACATCCAACAGACAGTCTCCACCGTTACGATTTTATTACCAGAATGCGCGTGGTCTACGATCCAAGATAAATGAGCTTTACTGCTCTGCTTTATCTTCAGACTTACATCTTATTTTGCTTTCCGAAACATGGCTTTCATCTGATGTTAATGACGATGAACTGTTTGATACCTCCTACACTGTGCTCAGAAGTGAGAGGGATTTCGACGCCGTAAGGAAATCGACTGGTGGCGGTGTCTTGATAGCAGCTTCAAATGAGGTGCCAATAATCCCATGTGATACATCATACCTTTCTGTTTTAGTTCCTTTGGTAGACATAATTATTTCTAGATGTAATTTTGTTTCACAAACTGTTTATTTCATTGTTTTGTATGTACCACCGTATATTTCTAATGATGATTGTGAATTATTTTTTGAAAACTTAGCTTTAAATCTGATCGATAGAAAAGTTGTAATTTGCGGAGACTTTAATTGCCCTAAATTTAATGCAGCCGACAATGCTAATGACATAAGATTCAGAACTTTACAAAGCTTTATACATGTATTAAAACTGTTCCAATTTAACACTGTTGTAAATAGAGATAATAGATTGCTGGATTTAATTTTTACTAATTTTGATTGCTCTATTGTTGTCGAGCATACCCTGTTCCCATTGGTTCCGGAGGATACCTTTCATCCAGCATTAAGCTTTAATATGAATCTACAGAGATGTCCAATCAAAAACTTCCCATCCAGGATCGATTCCGGGTATAATTTTCGGAAAGCTAATCTTCCGGAATTATATAGCCAACTTGGAAATGTGGATTGGTCCCAGCTGAAGGTGTGTACTGATGTGAACCTTGCCGTGTCCACTTTCTACACAACAGTATTTTCTATTATTGACAAGCATGTGCCGAAATATACAACATCGTCGCGTGGTTTTCCTGCCTGGTATAGCCTAACTTTAATCAACAATATTAAATTAAAGGAATTTTATTATCGCAAATGGAAATCTTCCGGTTCAACAAGCTTTAGACTTGAATTTACTAGATTACGCAAACTGGTCAAGTCTGAAACACGCAGAGCTTATGAGGCATACCTCTCTGGTCTCGAAATGGAAATATCCAGGAACCCTAGAATATTTTGGCGATTCATTGGGCAAAAGACGGGTAAGTCGAGAATACCTGGTTGCTTGAAGTTTGGTGATGGTGAACTCACGGATCCGGAAGAAATAGTGGAAGCTTTTGCTACAACTTTTTCAGATGTATATCGGGTACAAGAAGTTTCTAGTACGTCGGCCTCCAAGGAAAGTCTGAACAACTTCTACATCGGGTCTATTTCCGAAACTGATACATTGGCAGCCATTAACCACCTCAAGGCAGACTTTACATCTGGCCATGATGGTCTACCCAACTTTTTTATCAAGGACTGTGCGTCCATTCTATGCAATCCGTTATGCACAATTTTCAATCTCGCCCTTCGCACGTCGATATTTCCTGAAATTTGGAAGATAAGCAGGATTACGCCTGTATTCAAAAAAGGAAGCAAGCATGATATCTCGAATTACAGACCAATTAATATTTTGTCCAGTTGTTCTAAGATCTTTGAGCAATTGCTGTATAATAAACTATATAACTCCATTCGGTGCTTTATCTCCACGCAACAGCATGGATTTATGTTAGGAAGGTCAACTGTAACTAATTTGTCTGAGATTACCCAGTATATCAGTTCTTGTATGGACTCAAAAGATCAAGTTGATGTTCTGTATACCGACTTCGCGAAGGCCTTCGACACTATTGACCATACCATATTGTTATCTAAACTGAGTACATTTGGCTTTACGTCATCTATAACTAATTTGATAGCTTCCTATCTTTATAATCGTTCGTGTTACGTCTGTTATAATGGCTTCTATTCCTCGGTCTTCACCGCTTCTTCAGGTGTTCCGCAGGGCTCGAATCTTGGCCCACTATTATTTAATGTTTACATTAACGATCTTCTGTCGTTACTCAATTGCCGAGTCCTTGCCTACGCCGACGACCTGAAAATTTTCTCGAAAGTATCTTCAACTTTCGATTGTGAAACTTTGCAAAATGATTTAAACACTATCTGTGACTGGTGTATTAGGAACAAGATAAGAATCAGCATAAATAAATGCGCAGTTGTTACTTACACAAGAAAAACTAATCCTATAATACATTCCTACTCACTAGATCTTGTCAATATTCCTAGGCAAACACAAATAAAGGACTTAGGTGTTTTGTTTGATCATCGCCTGCAGTTTACTGACCACATCTACTCCGTTTACAATTCCGCTTCACGCTCAGTCAGCTTCGTAATTCGATCCTGCCGAAAATTTTCAAATTTAAATACGCTAAAAACTCTCTATTATACACTGGTGCGTCCGAAACTCGAATATGCTTCAATAATTTGGTACCCTTACTATGTTTACCAGAACTTACTGATTGAGAGAGTGCAGAGAAGATTTTTAAAATATTTAATTTATAAATCATCTGGTAACTATCCAGCCAGGGGCGTCGACTACGATGAGCTCCTTCTGAGGCACAATTTCACCTCACTTTCATGTCGCAGAGAGATGGCCAGTGCTAACTTTATGATTAAATTAATCAATAATGGCATAGATGCCCCCAACTTGCTCACAGAAGTGGATATAGCAGTGCCAAAGTATGGTACAAGATCAAGGGAGACATTTGTTGAGCCCAGAGCCAGAACAAATATCCTTGCTAAAGCACCGATTGCCCACATGAGCAGAAATGCGAATAAAATCTTCCCAGATCCCTTCCACTCTTCCTAGTCCTATTCTTCATTGAATTTCCAATTTATACAGGGTTGTACGCAAGAACTGTTTGTTAGCTATTTGTTTCTGTTTTGCCATAGCATAGCAATATATTTATTTTATTATTATTTATATATTATTTTTAACACTGTACAATATCATTGTATTATATTGTCCTGTTAATGGAGTAATCTGTTGGATAATAAAGACAATTATTATTATTATTATTATTATTATTATTACTTTTCTAACATATTTTTGTCAATACTCAATTGTCGCTGCTAATATTTCTGTCGTGTAGAGTCTTATTTTAATATTTTAACTGAATATTCTATATTTCATTAATTTTTTATAGACAGCATATATCCTATCTATATTGTTTCTTAATATGTTCTGTCATTTTTTTATGTATTCAGATGCCCAAACATTTAAACTAATGGATCTAATGGAAATTATGTTGCTTGATGTTCATTGGTCTTCTCTTTTTTCTACATGTATTTCTTCTTACTCTTATTTGATGATGATTAATTAAATTTAATTAACAATTAAGGAATTCTCTAAACACCATCATTACAGAAAAATGTGTTCAACCTGTAAAATAGCCATCAATAATGGTTTTGGTTTTCTTAGACTGTGTAGCCAAGCAGTAAGATAGCCAGATACTAAAGTCCAAAGTATGAACATGTACTGGTACCTCATTTGCCTCCTTAGCTATCGAGGGTTCCTTACACTCTAACAGTATCGCTACCAAATAATGTAGGAACACTTTACACACTCACGAATTATTAATTAAATTGCTCAGGTAGTCTTCATGGCTCCTTAAGCTTAAGACACGTGAGCGAATTCACCAGAGATAAACAAAAGAAGCATGTGCTGAAAATTTCTTCGCATCAGAATTTTTAACTTTCGAATCATATAAAACTAAGTAAGTCGGGTTGGATTAACCATAATATTGACGTCAGATTGTACATTACTCTGATAAAAAGTGTTTGGTTTACCAGCTATTCTATATTATTCTATGATCTTAAATTTAAATATGATGCCGGACCATTTGACCAATTATATCATAATGACAAAGTATATTTCTTCCCGGCGGACATAGGCTATATTTCATTATGATAACGATAATAAGTATGAATATGCAACTATTCACAGTAATATCATAAGGAGTCAGTAGCGAACGTAATCAGTCAATTGACCTTATTGCACAGTTTTCAATCATTTATTCATTCAATTATATTGCAAGAAACGGATTCCATTACAGGAAAATTGTGATAATTATTGCTTTTTCGACAGCTGAAGAACACTTTTTTAAGCTCCAAATTATATATTTATATGACTTTTCTATTGCAATTGAGGACAATGTAACGATACGGTATGGTTATATTAGAATACTTTAGTGAAGAATACATTAAGCTTTGTGAATAAAAATGTATACAACATTGATATTATTAGGAACTACTATTTCATAATGTTGTTTATATTTTTTTTTCTTCAACATATTTCTATACGCGTAAGCAATTTACCATCGTCTGTGCCATAGTAAATTTTCCTAGTTCTGACTGTCATCCCTGCGTGTCTTCAGCTTCCGTTTTCCATGCTCGTGTCCCAAACATATCGCGTGCATCCATTGCTATGACATATTTACGTCAATATCTGAATTGAAACCCTGGATTACAATCCAAAATCAATATGAAATTCCTGAGTCGGCTCTATAGATTCCCTACCAAATATTCGAGCTTTGCAACTTGTCTTTTAATGAAAGATCTGCTTCTTGCCCATGCCTACTACTCTTTATTGAGTCTTGGTATTGGCAGTGGTGACTCCGAACTGCTTATTTACTGCAACAGTTAGTTTTGACCCCAAATGGACAGTTTCTCATTACAAAGAATAAAACATTTTTTTATAAATACGCACTGACTACATCAATCAACTTCCGCAGTGCCTTTCTGTCTCAAAATAATAATAATAGCTTTACTTGGTTTCTTGAAAGAGAAGCAAACAACATCATAAGCAGTTTCGTTTCTTTAGCCATAATATATTTGACTTTTCATGTTTCTACAAAATTTTGTAGTAACGATAGATATTAAAATCTGTCCATAATCCAAAATTCACTAACGTTTATACTGTCCTAATATCTGATAGCCATTATGATAAATTGTTTTTTTAAAAAATTTAACACCACTATTTATTTTGATATATCGTTTTAAAACTATTAAATCTGATAACACTCACATTTACAAATACTCTGTATTTGCTCCTTAAATTCGCAATATTCGCTTAAGGCTGAGGTTCGCCCGTGTTATATGTCCATAAGGAATATCGGTACCATTTTAACGAAAAGTTGTAAATCAAGAACAACGAAATTTTCACACAGTAAATGTTAAAACACACTCATCAGGTTGAGTTATTTTGAAAATCCTAGTGCCCTTAGTTTTTTCAAAAAAAATCATAAAATTAGTAAATTTGGAAGAAACAGAACGAAATTAACTCAATTTATAAAAGGCACTATGCTGATGTCGAATCCGAAAAAAAAATGAATTTTGATTTTTGGTTTCGCCTAAAATGGTACCGAAAAAATCCATTAGATGGGTGTTTTAATTCGAATTTAGGAACACTTTCTGTATTAATTTTTATTGTATTACTATCTTTATTATAAATATGTCTCTGTTTGTTTGTCTATTGATCAAGGGTTATAATAAAAACTGCAAAAAGTCGAAGACCGCACCGCACCGTTAATGCTGTAGTTTCTGCTAATGTGAAGATATCGCCCAGAAAGGAAGTTTCTACCTGCAATGCTTGTACATTCTACAAATAATAGTACATTATAATGTACGTACACGTTTATCAGTAAAAGCATATTACTTCATCATTGTATTACCCATTAAACTACTTTGTATAACAGTCCATTTTAATTTTTTCAATCAGTCAAGTTATTTACACAAACAAGCTTTATTAGCGATTAATGTTATATACGTGTGAATTTAACACAGCTTCAGTAGTCTTTGGCGTTTGTTAAAAAGATGCCTGATGATAGTGTTCATGGAAGTGTTTAGTAAATGACTCCCTGAACATGAAGATTTTCGACCTCGAGATTTTTGTAGATGTCCAATTTTTTAAGTCACCTGATATACAAAAAGTAATTTTTGCAAACATGTCTCTATATGTGTCTGTCTGTCTGTGTGTGACCACGATAGCGGCCCAACGGCTACGGATACCAATACCAAACTTTATATATGTAAGTATAATCTTTATCTTGAGCTCTGATTATATTTTCAGTAAAATCGGTAGACCGGAAGTAGTAATTTACTTCAGTAAAGAATCAAAACTTACTAATATCTCGTCAACTACTAAGTTTATACAAATTTCTATATAATACATATGTATTAAATAGTGAATTCTAGAAAGGTTTTATAAAAGAAGGTTTTCTAAATTCCTACCAGTAGTCGAAAAACTGTTTTTTGCAAATATCTTGCAAATTATGAATTCTATACAGATTTATTAAGAACTCAAAAGTATTCAAAGTTCGAGTTGGAAAAATTTTTATATATAAAAAATTTTGAAAACTTGTGAACCGGAAGTAACGCTTTTACTGAGGAGTTTATTTTATTAAGGAACATAAAATTTAAACTTGGAACAACTTCTGCATACACACTTCGGAACGCACATACGTATAAGAAAGTCGTGTGGTGCCCACACCTAATTTTATAAATGATTGTCAAGATTAAAACACAACTTCTTTAAATGAAAGCACTATGTTTTTATAGCATTTTGAAAACAAAGTCTAATTGTTCTCATTTTTGTTGGTGATGTTGCAATCCCGTTTCCCCGTTGACTAGACGAAAATTCTGCCTTTCTCTCGCTCTCTGTCTCTTGTTCGCATTCTATACACCATTCCCTCCTGACTTCCTTTTCTCGCGGTACACCGTTATATGTTCTTACAAATAATAATTTTTCAACACAATTTTTTCAGTAAAATTTTACAACTTATCATAAATAATCTAATAAAAGCGCAATTGTTTAGTTTCAAAATTATATTGTAAACACATCATATGTTTCACCACACTGTCTTCATCAGGTATGTGAAACATATAATTTAAATCTACGGATTGTTACCTACATAATTAAACACAAAAACATTTCCCTTTGAGAGCATGTGAAGAGATTTGAGTTTTAAATTGTGTAGGAGAGATTTATTTAAATCTAACTGGTTTATTATTTTCAAAACTTTCTAATATATAGAGTTTTTTACTTTTATCTAATACATGTAATGTTTTGAAATTAGTACTGAATTTGTGAGTATGTTCTGCTGCTTAGAAAACGTTGAGCCTGTCTTCTTGGTCTTGTAACATGTGTTCATTCATTCTTGTTTCGATCCTCCCGCCTGACTTACATACCTTTTACTTTCTTATACGTAGTATATGTGATGATGAAAATTTTCGACCTCGAGATTTTTGCAGATGTCCACGTTTTGAGGTCCCCTGATATCAAAAAAGTGGTTTTTAAAAAATGTCTGTGTGTCTGTCTGTCTGTCTGTCTGTCTGTCTGTCTGTCTGTCTGTCTGTCTGTCTGTCTGTCTGTCTGTCTGTGTGTGACCACGACAGCAGTCAAACCGCTGGAGATATCAATTCCAAATTTTGTATTTACGTTTATAATCTCCCTCTTGAGATCTGATTAGTTTTTCAGTAAAATCGGTAGACCGGAAGTAGCAGTTTACTTCAGTGAAAAAATCGAATTTTGCCAATATTTCGTCAAATACTAAGTTTATACAAATTTATAAAGAATTCATATGTACTTAAAATTAAAATTGAGAACAATTTTATTTAAAAAGTTTTTCGAAATTCCTACCGGAAGTAGGTCTATTACTCTTATCGAAAATCGGTTTTTTGCAAATATTTCGCAAGTCAAGCTTTTTAGACAGGTACGTTACGAGTATAAAAGTCTTTCGAACTTAATCTCCAATACTTTTTGTATAAACATTTTTTCAAAATTCGGACCGGAAGTAACACTTTTATCGCATAGCGATTTTTTGCAAATATTTTCTAAATTATGCATTCTATATAAATTTATCAAGTATAAAAGTATTTAAAACATAGTTTTCAATATCTTTTGTATAAAAAAGATTTCAAAATTCGGACCGGAAGTAGCACTTTTTTTCGAATATCTTGCAAAGTATGCATTCTATAGCGATTTATTAAGAGAATAAAAGTACTTAGAATAGGATTTTGAATAAGTTTTGTATAAAAAAATTCTTAAGATTGTATAGTTTGAAACGCTCATACGTATCAGAAAGTCGTGTGGTGGCCACACCTCATTTTTTTTACTGCCTTCGCACGTCAACTTTTACCCCCTGAGTTTAATCTGTGGTCCGTTTTATCTGCATTGTTTTTGATTGCGATCTGTATAGAGTTGTTTGTTTGGGATGAAATGATCTCGCGTCCAGTTGTTTTAATTAAGTTTCCTATTGTTTGTGACATTTTACCAATGTACGTAATAGAATTATAACTATTGGCTTTTTACTACGCGGTAAATTCGGGATAGACTTTTAAACTTCTGTAGTTTTGCTGATATATTATTAATTAAATCTATCTAAAAGCGATTATTGAACGCTATATTGAATAACTACCGTTCAAATACTTTCCTCATTAGAGGCGGCCATGCTTTTTTTAAATGTTGGTAACAATGCATAATTTTGATAGTTTGGTTATGTCATGTAAATAATCTTAGACCATTTAAACATATAGACACACCTTAACTATCAACCAGTGAAGCAAACATAATTCTACGCGGATGACGTCACGGGTGGGCACAATGCAACTACATACTTAGACATTGTACTACAAAAGTAAAGAAAATCCTTCACTTTAATGTATTAAAAACCCTAATCTTTTTATTTGAAGAATATTTGTTTAAAAACATTATAATCTTGATATTTTAAGAATATTTGTAAAACAATATCTGAATATATAACCCAGGAATTTCGTTTCTCGTGCCCTATCGTACTTACCTCAAATAACTATAAATTTTTGTAAAGACCAGTCAATTCCATTTCCTTTTGGTTAATCAAAAATAAAACAAAGAAATTTGTGGTATACATTTATTATTAAGAAAAAAATGAGGTGTGGCCACCACACGACTTTCTTATACGTATGAGCGTTTCAAACTATACAATTTTAAGAATTTTTTTATACAAAACTTATTCAAAATCATATTCTAAGTACTTTCATTCTCTTAATAAATATCTATAGAATGCATACTTTGCAAGATATTCGAAAAAAAGTGCTATTCGCTAAGAGTAAAAGTGCTACTTCCAGTCCGAATTTTGAAATTTCATGTATACAAAAAATATTGCAAATCTAACTCTAAATACTTTTGTACTCTTAATAAATATATATAGAATGAATAATTTACGACATATTTGCAAAAAATCGCTATTCGGTAAGAGTAAAACTGATACTTCCGGTCCGAATTTTGAAATTTTTTTTATACAAAAGATATTGAAAAGTATGTTTTAAATACTTGTACACCCGTAACGTACCTGTCTAAAAAGCTTGACTTGCGAAATATTCGCAAAAAACCGATTTTTGATAAGAGTAAAAGACCTACTTCCGATAGGAATTTCGAAAAACTTTTTAAATAAAATTGTTCTCAGTTTTAATTTTAAGTACATATGGATTCTTTATAAATTTGTTTAAACTTAGTATTTGACGAAATATTGGCAAAATTCGATTTTTTCACTGAAGTAAACTGCTACTTCCGGTCTACCGATTTTACTGAAAAACTAATCATATCTCAAGAGGGAGATTATACACGTAAATACAAAATTTGGAATTGATATCTACAGCGGTTTGACCGCTATCGTGGTCACACACACACACACAGACACACAGACACACAGACACACAGACACACACACACACACACAGACACACAGACATTTTTCAAAAACCACTTTTTCGGTATCAGGGGACTTCAAAACGTGGACATCTGCAAAAATCTCGAGGTCGAAAATTTTCGTCATCACAATACTTCCTTATACTACGTATAAGAAAGTAAAATGAGGTGTGGGCACCATATGACTTTCTTATACATATATGAATTTCAAATTATGCAAAGTTGTTCTAAATTAAGCTTTAAATACATTAATCCTCTTAAAAAAATACGCCTGTGAGTAAATGTGTCTGACTTTTGAAAATTCTTTTATACAAAAATTATTTAAAATCCTATTCTAAGTACTTCTAGTCTCTTAATCTCACAGAATACATACTTTGTGAGATATTTGCAAGAAAATGCTACTCGCTAAAAGTAAAGGTATTACTTCCGGTACGAATTTTGAAATTTTGTGTATACAAAAGATATTCCAAATCCAACTCTAGATACTTTTATATTCTTGATAAATATATATAGAATGCATAATTTAGAACATATTTGCAAAAAATCGCTATGCGATAAAAGTGTTACTTCCGGTCCGAATTTTGAAAAAAATTTTATACAAAAAGTATTGGAGATTAAGTTCGAAATACTTTTATACTCGTAACGTACCTGTCTAAAAAGCATGGTTTGCGAAATCTTTGCAAAAAACTGATTTTCGATAAGACTAAAAGACTTACTGCGGTAGAAATTTCAAAAAACTTTTATAATAAAATTTTTCTCAGATTTAAATTTGAGTACGTATGAATTCTTTAAAACTTTGTTTAAACTTAGTAGTTGACAAAATATTGGCAAAATTCAATTTTTTCACTGAAGTAAACTACTACTTCCGGTCTACCGACTTTACTGAAACACTAATCGGATCTCAACAGAGAGATTTTATACACGTAAATACAAAATTTGGAATTGATATCTACAGCGGTTTGACCGCTATCGTATTCACACACAAAGAGAGAGAGAAAGAGAGATATTTTTAAAACCCACTTTTTTGAAATCAGGGGACCTCAAAACCTGGAGATTTGCAAAAATCTGGAGGTCGAAAATTTTCGTCATCACAATACTTCCTTATACTACGTATAAGAAAGTAAAAGAAATTGATTTATTTAATACTTATGAAAATGATTTTGTATTTTCAATTATTGTCCAGATCCATTGCTTTTTCAATATTATATCTTGAGGAAATCTGTAACACATTAATTTTATCAAGTGGATGCTTATTTCGAACAAGTCAATGTTCAAATTTTATTTGCTACGGACTTTGCCGCTACTAGTGTTGTAAATTAATTCGTTAATTATTAAGTAATAATTATCATGATAATTAACACATTTTTCATCATTTATATTAACAGTTAATTAACAATAATTGATGATAATTATCACACTCACAACACTAGACGCTACAAGTTTTTTCTTTATTTAATAGCAGCATTATTATACTTACCGATGAAATGATATATCTGTCCCACGTTTGTCTTGTTCGTTACAGTTATATGCACTACAGGATTGTACCATAATTAAAATTAGAAGGATTTATTAATCAGTATTAACACTATAACTATAACGTTAAAAGGAACGTTAGACATACAACAATAGACACAAACTAGCCCACCCGTGACGTCACATGCCTGCGTTATGTTTGCTTCAGTTCGTATTGAAGGCGGGACGGAAAACGGCGTGTCTATATGAATAAATGGTCTAAGTAAATAATTATAGACGTCTATAATTTGAATTAAGTATGACAACAGTCGGAATTTGAAGTTTTCAAACTCTTAGCATGTACACCAACATTGATTACTTAAAAAACAGCCTACTCTAATGAGGAAAGCATTTGAAGGCACGGTAGTTTAGTTCTGATACAAAATTTTCTTTATTCACAGGAACGTTAATTAGCCTATAAAGCATTGATTGAAAAGCTGATTTAGTCCTTAAAATATGTTTTTTATAATTGCATATCGAATATAATTTAGATGATTTACTTATTTAAAAAATATCTGAATTTCCTTATCAGCTACTTGGACAAGTTGATACGTCTAAAATATTACTTTTTTTATTTTCTTTTAATACCTAATAAGAATTGACAGTAAATTTTAATCTAATTGATTAGTGAAAAACAAAAAGTAACATTTATTTTTCTTTGAGTAACAGACGTTTGACAAGATTAACTATGTGCATATGTTAGTGAATAATAATTGTATCCTTCTAATTCATCCTTTTTGACGTCAGACAATTATTGATTGGTATTGAGTAATTACATAAACAGTACTCAGACCACGAAGAGAACAATAATACAATAGGGAAGTGCGAAGTACGTGAATGCCATTGGACATTTGAAGACCTACCTCGAAAAACAAATTGTATCATTGGTCCTAGAAGGCTTCGGGCTTTAGTTATTACTTTTGCCACTAGAGGGGTGAATTGTACGGCGCTGGTAACTCGACTCCGGCAAAAGCTCTCAGTATCAAACAAACGCTTGTGTTGTGTAATAGTAAAGTGTTTTACGCAAGCGTTCGGAAAAATAACAGGATCACAAAAAAAAACAAACAGAAACTTTATATCGCAACAGAACTAATTAGTGCACTCTAAACTGGTAGATTTGTATCTGTACAGTGCAGTATTTACACTCCTCATCTTTGATACCAAAGAAAAAAGTTCACATGTGAAACTCAATATAATAATAAGCATTAATTTCTATAGTGGAGGCTGTCCGTTTTTTTTTTCAACAATCGAGAAGTAATGGGATAAAAAAAGAATGATAGTGTTGAATCAAGTGCTAATTCTACTGTAACGGTTTTGTTAGTTTATGTGCCTGTGCCATAGACTTGTAGCTGGGTACCGCGACGGTACCACGTAATGTAAATATGGTAACACTTATGCCTTGCAATTACTTAAATACTAATTCCACAAGATGCACAATGATTGACAAAATGTGCGAACCTAAGGTAAATTACGCTTAATGTAGTAGTTTCTAAACAGTTATATATATTTTCCACAATCCATATACATTTTAAACATAATAACATGATCTTATTTAAACTTACGTTTACTTAAGTTATCTATTATGAGTAATATTTTCTTTAAAATTAATTAATAATCAGCTTTCATTATCTCGAATATAATATAAGTATTATATTTTCATATATTTATGCAAAACCAAGCTTATTAAGATAAGTTCTTTGTAACAGTAAATCTCAATATTTGGTACTACTCGTCTCCTTCTTATTATATCTAACATAATAGTTTAATTAACAATATTTTTTTTTAATAAAAGTTACATATATTTTACTAAAATTATATTTAGTATGTAGTTAAGAGCATAAACTGCTATTCAAGAAGTTTCTTGCTATATTTTAAATCAATAATAAACTTGAATACTATAAACTAAAACAAATTTTCAATTATTGTAAATGCCTTTCAATAATAATTGTATTTACTAAAGGTAAAATAAAAATAATAATATAACATTTAGTAGTCCTCAAGAATTGAATGACAAGCCATTAAACTGCGACGGATAACTATAACCAATTTATCTATACTAAACTACATCAGTTTTAATGAATGTAAAAGAATACTTTTCCTTAAAATGTATGTAAAATTGTGTTACAAATTGATCTTCTTACTGAATTTAAGAAATGTTATTCTTTTAAGTCTGCAAATTAATCGTAATGGTGTTTCCATTAAAAATGAAAAATAATTTTCGTAAATATTGTTGCAGGTTAAACGTGCTCGAACTGACACCACACCAGATTCTACTGAGCGTGACAGGTAATTATTATATTTTATAATCTATATATATAACCAAAAGAAATACTCATAGCTTCGAAAGAAATACCTATCAGAGGGGTACATATCAATAATTGATTACTTATTATAAGCAGCCTCACTTAATGAACAATAAAAAAGGATTTGATTTTGTACACGTTAACTACAATGAGTACATATTACTTACAAAAATATGTATCTTTTTGAATATTGAATTAACATATTTTTCATTTGTTGTTTTGGTAATGTAGATATTTTTAAACGTTAACCGATTTGTATCACCACGACGTATTTATGGAACCTTTGAACAAACAATAGTGTATGTAATTGCATCCTGGAAGTTAGTTTCCTACTCTACCCAAATTAATTTCGAAGGAATGAAAATATCTTTCGAAGTCGAGCTGATTTTCAAGTTTTTCAAAATCACTTAGTAAATATAATGGATAATTCCATTGACATTATATATTAAGAGTTCACACATTAATATGGTGATAAATTCTCTCGATAATAAAAAGGTCGCATCAAATAGTGATGACTTGCGACCAAATTTTTGTCGACACACCAAAAGGATCTAAAAATATGATGCAATAAACATTTTATATATGTGTATACATAATGCGAATAGAAAAGATTTGCCTGATTATGTAGCACGTAGTCGACAAATAACATGCTTACAAAAAAATTAAGAAAACCCCTACAATCGTTAAGAAAACAAAACATAAACATTGATATATCGACACAAAATATTAAAAGCGAATTAATTAAAAAAGCTAACGGAGACGCAAAATATTGGAGGGCGATAACAGTTTCGCTGGTAAGATTGCTTTGAACTTTTATTTATTTGTTATAGAATGATAGGAGGCTGACAACCGGCAAAACGTTTGCTAAAATATAATAAATATCCCTTTTAAGTTTGGCATTTAAAGACGTTTTTCTTCAAATGATTTCAAAAATTTAAAGAATATTGTTCATTGTTAAAGAATTATTTAAAATTAATATTGTACACTGATAATTTTCATCAATATTATAATTATTAACTAATTCTTTCACAAAAATTACCAGAGCTGAATACATGCCTTTAATTTCAAAGACAATAAATTAGAAATTCTAATACATTTATTATTTTCCATCTTTTTCTATCGCTGTTGTAAGCGACAGCAGAAGTAAATCCTGATAAATTTTTAAGAGGAAATATACTTACTTACAATAAGACTTTTTACTCAGCTTTTGTTAATTTATCTGGATATTAATGTTCATGTATATGATGAATTCGTCTATTATAAAAATGATATCGGTTAATTTATTGTTCATATATTATATGTATTTATGTTCTGATAATATAATCAACACAGATTTTGTCTTAACTATTCTACGAATACTGCTTTAATTCAATACCTCATCAAAGTCTCAAGTCTCTAGACTCTACGTGGACATGTTTAGCAACGTGCATTGAATGGTCAAGGACTTCTGACTGCGTATAAACCATACAAATTTCCTGTGTAAACTGTATCGGTACGATAAACAACTAATTTGAATTTTATCTCTGGGACAGTTGGGTGTTATAGAGTAACATCAAGTATAAGAAAAGCCACAATGGGGATCTCTCAAGTCTCAGTACTGGGTCCCACATTATTCTTAATATATATGCGAGGATCCAGTGTGGTATAATTCACTAGAGCCATTGTACTGAGACTAAACAAGGCTATTATTAAAGCACACGACAAAATAATTATTAGCTGCCATTTCGATGCATAAAATTTTTTTTAAAAGAAGTCTGTTATATTTAGATAGAAATAAAAAAACGTGGGTTTAAAAAAGTTAAAACACAAAGTTAATAAATTATTATTAACAATAAACTGCTACTCCTGTGAGAATTTTTTTGACATGTAATATATGCCCTATATTTTGTAATTGTTAATTTTTAACGTCTTCAAGTATGTTTGCTTTTTGTGTACACTGTTTGTGAAATTATTCAATTATTATTATTAACATACGGTCGGTATTCATGAAAACGTCTATATCAACACAATACAATAATAGCAAAATACAACATTGCTAAGCTACCAATTAAAATATTCTCGTAAGGAATAGTATTTTAAATTAAATAAGACAAAAACAATTCCCTAAATTTTCAGATGTTTCAATAAATATTGCTAATTTATTATATATAGGTAGATAGTTGTACATAGTGAGTACCTGCTTTTGACCGTGTGCAGAATTGCATGTTTCGTAACTATTTAAATAGTACAGAATTCTAATAATTAGTTTCTAAGAAATACGAATACTCTGGCTTATAGCGAATTTGTCTCCAAAGCAATGTTCTATAATTCGAATGTCTGTAGAAACCAGCGTTACACACGCTTGTTAAAAAGTTATTGACACCTATTTTCAATTTAATTATAAAACACAACATATTTAATCCATAACATAGTTTTCGCAAGACCAACTGTATCTCGCTATAGCTACGCGATATAAGGCCATAACGAGATTTATCTGATTCAGATAACCTCAAAATATCGATCCGTAAGTGGCGCCATCTATCCAAAGCACAATAAACTGCTTGGTAATGGCTGAGAATCTTTAAATTTTTATTCACATTTAACTGATTTCACATTTATTTTGTCTATTCCATATCCTTTTCTACTTACATTATTCTAATACGACACATAATCAGTCGTTTCATTTAATGGGCGCTACATATTTACCTACTATATTTTGGAAGTTACGTGGTGCACGAATAGAAAAATATATATCTAGTTTTCTCACGGAGAAAACGTGGTTGTTCTGGGATATTTGGTTCTTATACCAAAATAGTATGCGCTAAAAGGCAAGTAATTCGCAAGATACATCGCAAAATGAAAATTGATTATTCGAAGGGTAGTATAAGGAAAATTCTTGGTAAATAGCTATAATTTTTTGAATTTTTAGTTTAAATTTATATATTAATATTTGAAAGAATAAGAAATTATCGCGGATACATAAAATATCAGAAAAAGAAAAATATTGGGTATAATCCGCTGTAGAGCAACCGTAGACACGTGTTTCTAACTACAGGGGATTATACCCAATATTTTTCTTTTTCTGATATTAATATTTGTTGATAAATAAAATTCAAATGGAAAAATTGCCGGACTGAAGTGAAGCAGCTTTGCAAGACTTTTTTTGGTCACTAATATTACCAATAAGTCTGAATTTGTAAACTCTAAGGTATTTAAGGGCTGATTTAGTACAATTTAAAAAAGGATACAAGTGGTTTTATTATAAATATTTCAACAATGTCAATTTTTGTTCTGTAATTAGACCTGTTGGATAAATAAAAGATGCTATAGTAATTATAAAATGCTCAAAGTATTACCAATAATGCACACCTTGTTATCATCGTAAGGTTGAGGAGTGCCATCAAGGAACTTCTTAGTGTTATAAATCAAATTTTGGTCTGTCTTAAAATGTGTGCGTAGAAATACTAGCAGATTTGATATAATTAACTACATTAGCAAATTGCAATAGTGTCAAAATGGAAGAAGGTATATCAAATATGTACCGAAATACACAGGAAAAGGATTATAGTGAATATTACCTTTTTAACCAGTGGTATTTGGAAATATCCTATATTTCTTTTAATAACTGTACATGTACGTATATTAATTTATTGTAATATTTGAGTTTACTGTACTGTAAGGCATTTTGTCTTATGATCATTTAGTTGCGATTGGATGCTTAAAGGAGATGCAAATGATACTACGGATGCCAGAGTGGCTGAATATTTTATGAGGCAAATATTGCGATGTGGAATAGTAAAGTTTCAAAATTTTACAATACAGTTGAAACCGTCGATTACGTTAGTACCGCAACATTTTTTAAAATCCAAGAAGTCATATACAAAATCCAAACAAACACTTTACAACGTAATTGAACCCTAATTAGTGTTTCCTTTTGAATTGCTATAAAAAATTAGAAATGTAAGTAAAATTGTTATTCTTAACACTACCCAGCAACTTCAGTTTCAGCAACACCTCATTTTATTTCGTTCTATTACATTATTTTAAAATTATTAATATTAATTATTGTAAAGTTAAAGTTTAAAGTATTATTTTAAAGTTTATTTTAATAAAAATTGAGATACTATTTCTTTTGAGCACTACTACAAGGCGTTACATAAGGATCAATATTTTGAGGTTACCAGAATCAAATTCATCAATGTAAATCGAAGTTACATCGCGCAGCGATAGCGAGATACAGCCTTGGGCCTTGGTTTTCGTTATCGAATACGCCATCTATGCAAAATGTGGTTGGTAATAATTAAAATCTAACGCAGCAAATTTTAAATTACCACCACACTACTTTCTTATACGTACCAGCGTTTCAAATAAGAGAATTTAAAAAAAAATTATAAAAAAATTATTCAAAATCCTATTCTAAGTACTTCCATTCTCTTAATAAATTTCTATGGAATGTATAGTTTGCTAGATATTCGAAAAAAGTGCTACTCGCTAAGAGTAAAAGTGATACTTCCGGTCCAAATTTTGAAATTTCATGTATAGAAAAAACATTGCAAATCCAAAATAAAATAAAACTTTTGTACTCTTGACAAATATATATAAAATGCATAATTTATGAGACATTTGCAAAAAATCGCTATTCGGAAAGATTAAAAGTGTTACTTCCGGTCCGAATTTTGAAATTTTTTTATACAAAAGGTATTAAAAATTAAGTTCTAAATACTTTTATACGTATCTGCTAAAAACCATAACTTGCGAAATATTCGCAAAAAACTGATTTTCGATAAGACAAAGAAAAACCTATTTCCGGTAGGAATTTCGAAAAACTTTCTTAATAAAATTCTTCTCAAATTTAAATTTGAGTACATTTGAGTACCTTATAAATTTGTTTAAACTAAGTTGTTGACGAAATATTGACAAAATTCGATTTTTTCACTGAAGTAAACTACTACTTCCGGTCCGTCGATTTTACTGAAAATCTAATCAGATCTCAAGAGGGAGATTATATCCGTAAATATAAAATTTGGTATTGATACCCATAGCGGTTTGACCGCTATCGTGGTCACACACAAACAGAGAGAGAGAGAGACATATTTTAAAAACCACTTTTTCGATGTCAGGGAACTTCAAACTGTGGACATCTGCAAAAATCTCGAGGTCGAAAATATTCATCATCACAATACTTCCTTATACTACAAATAAGAAAGTAATTATAAATAGTAGCTTGATAAATATATTTTATTTTTGTAATATTTTTACTTTCTTATACGTAGTATAAGGAAGTATTGTGATGATGAAAGTTTTCGACCTCGAGATTTTTGCAGATGTCCACGTTTTGAGGTCCCCTGATACCAAAGAAGTGGTTTTTAAAAAATGTCTGTGTGTGTGTGTGTGTGTCTGTCTGTCTCTGACCACGATAGCGGTCAAACCGCTACAGATATCAATTCCAAATTTTGTATTTACGAATATAATCTTTCTCTTGGGAACTGATTAGATTTTGAGTAAAATCGGCAGACCGGAAGTAGTAGTTTACTTCAGTGAAGAAATCGAATTTTGCAAATATTTCGTCAATTACTAAGATTAAACAAATTTATAAAGAATTCAAATGTACTCAAAATTAAATTTGAGGAAAATTGTATTAATAAAGTTTTTCGAAATTCCGACCGGAAGTAGGTCTTTTACTCTTATAGAAAATCAGTTTTTTACAAATATCTCGTAAATCATGCTTTCTAGGCAGGTACATTACCAGTATAAAAGTATTTAGAACGTACTTTTAAATATCTTTTGTATAAAAAAAATTTCAAAATTCGGACCGGAAGTAACACTTTTACTCTTACCGAATATCGATTTTTTGCAAATATGTCGTAAATTATGCATTCTATGTATATTTATTAAGAGTACAGAAGTATTTAGAGTTGGATTTGGAATATTATATATACAGGGTGGCTGACAAAAAACGCCCCAAGCCGTAGCTCCGTTATTTACTATCCGATTTTAAAAAACGAAATATAAAATAAAACGGTTAAGTAAATACTATCAATTGGCGTAATCAAAATATTATTAGGAACAAAAAGTTTGAACATGCGATAGTCAATTTTTTTTTTATAAATGGCAACGAATATTTTTAATTAATGTTTCAGATAAAGAATGTTTTCCTGATTTTGATGATGTATAACACCTCAGTTTTTCAACATAAGTTTCAAGTGTGCCGTGAATAGCAATCAAATGCATCAAGTAATAAATACTGTCAATTAGAATGTAAATGTTAATAAATACTGTCATTGTGACATTTGTGTATCGGTGTGACATTAGTTCAACGTTCTGATTCTTTCTGTGAGTTTAATTCATCATTAACATGGATAGCAATCAACTGACCGACATGTTGCAAGTATACTTTGAATGTAATCGAAATAGTGCTGAAGCTGTGAGACTCTACAGTTATCGTTATCCGACAAGAGAGGTTCCAGACCGTCGTAAATTCGGAAGAATCGAACAGAATTTAAGAAAATATGGAGCCTTCAAAATGCCAAAAAGTAAGAGTCGACAGTTTAAGGAAAATACAGAATTGGATGTTCTTTTATGCGTGGAAGAAAGTCCATGGACTTCTACTCGGAGAATTGCAAATGAGGTCGGCGTATCGCACCAAACAACACAAGCGATACTCAAAAAGCACAAGTTCATACCATACATCTCTCAAAAAGTACAAGCACTATTGGAAAATGATCATGGTCGAAGAATGCAATTTTGCAACTTTTTCTTAAATGTTACACGAGATCGTAATTTTTATCGAAAAATTATTTGGTCGGACGAATGCAGTTTCAGTAATAATGACATTTTTAAGAACAATCGATGTTGGAGCCAAGAAAACCCAAGAATTATAATTGAGAATAATTTTCAGCAGATTCAGTTTAAATGTATGGTGCGGTCTTTGGGGTATCGATTAATTGGCCCATTTTTCATAGATGGCATCTTAAATCAAGCAAAATACCATCAACTATTGCGTGAAAACATTACAAACTTTTTAGATGATTTGCCAATTGCCGAGCTAAACAGAATGTACTTTCAGCAAGATGGGCGCCCCTCCTCATAATGCCTTAATAAATGTTGAATGGTTAAATGCGACATTTGCTGAGAGGTGGATAGGGATCAATTCAATGGCCCGCTCGTTCGCCCGACCTTACGCCGCTGGATTTTTGGTTATGGGGCTATCTTCAAGATCAGGTTTATTTTACTAGTCCGGAAAATATAGACATTTTATGGCAAAGAATTCTGAATTCTTGCCGCGAAATACCTCCTAATTTTATACTCAACGCCACTAATGGAGTAATTAGAAGGTGTCAACTATGTCTTCAACAAGGCGGCAGACAATTTGAACAATATTTGTAGATAAGTTTCGTATTTATTTGTATTTTTTTAAAATTTCCATTCCAATAAAATGATATTAACCACGGCACACTTGAAACTTATGTTGAAAATTGACGTGTTATACATCATCAAAATCAGGAAAACATTCTTTATCCGAAACATTAATTAAAAATATACGTTGCCATTTAAAAAAAAAAATTGACTATCGCATGTTCAAACTTTTTGTTCCTAATAATATTTCGATTACGCCAATTGATAGTATTTACTTAACCATTTTATTTGATATTTTGTTTTTTAAAATCGGATAGTAAATAACGGAGCTACGGCTTGGGGCGTTTTTTGTCAGCCACCCTGTATATATATTTCATACGTATAAGAAAGTCGTGTGGTGGCCACACCTCATTTTTTATATAGTTTTACTTTCTTATACGTAGTATAAGGAAGTATTGTGATGATGAAAATTTTCGACCTCGAGATTTTTGCAGATGTCCACGTTTTGAAGTCCCCTGATACCGAAAAAGTGGTTTTTAAAAAAATGTCTGTGTGTCTGTCTGTCTGTCTGTCTGTCTGTCTGTCTGTCTGTCTGTGACCACGATAGCGATCAAACCGCTGTAGATATCAATTCCTAATTTTGTATTTACGTGTAAAATCTCCCTCTTGAGATCTGATTAGTTTTTCAGTAGAATCGGTAGACCGGAAGTAGCAGTTTACTTCAGTGAAAAAATCGAATTTTGCCAATATTTCGTCAATTACTAAGTTTAAACAAATTTATAAAGAATTAAAATGTACTCAAAATTAAATTTAAGACAAATTTTCTTAAAAAAGTTTTTCGAAATTCCAACCGGAAGTAGGTCTTTTACTCTTATCGAAAATCAGTTTTTTGCGAATATCTCGCAAGTCATGCTTTCTAGGCAGGTACATTACGAGAATAAAAGTATTTAAATTATAATTCTAAATATCTTTTGTATATAAAAAATTTCAAAATTCGGACCGGAAGTACCACTTTTACTCTTACCGAATATCGATTTTTTGCAGATATGTCGTAAATTATGCATTCTATATATATTTATTAAGAGTACAAAAGTATTTAGAGTTGAATTTACAATATTTTTTGTGTACATGAAATTCCAAAATTCGGACCGGAAGTGGCACTTTTACTCTTAGCGAGTAGCACTTTTTTTCGAATATCTTGCAAAGTATGCATTCTATAGCGATTTATTAAGAGAATGAAAGTACTTAGAATAGGATTTTGAATAAGTTTTGTATAAAAAAATTCTTAAAATTGTATAGTTTGAAACGCTCATACGTATAAGAGTCGTGTGAAGGCCACACCTCATTTTTTCATATATGTATAAGTACCATTAATTTTTGATAATTTGGTTTCTTTTCCAAAAAGTAATTTGGAAGCTTTTGCACCAAGTTTATAAAATAGTATTTTATATATCAAGATTTATAATCCTTACTTTAGTCACGAGTGTAAAACAGGTGACTATCGTGTTAATAAAACGAGTTTAATACTATACCTTTTGTACGACAGCAAATAATCAAAATAATACAAAATTACTTGCCTGTTGTCACACCACATTGAATTATTTTTTGAGATTGAAGACAAGTGTCAACCATCTTGATTGAATTTCAGTTGATTTTTGCATTTAAGAACCCGTGATTGAAAAGCTCATTGCTATGTTCACCACGTGACCCATGCGCACAAAGTCACAGTTTGTGAAGATGTATTCAAAAAATCACTTAGCTTTGTGGAAACCTATATGATAAATGGCATTGCAAAGTAGAGGTGGGCATTTTTGGCATTACTACGGCCCGGCCCGGCCCGGCTGGGCATAACAGTCGGCCCGGCCCACCCGGCTCGGCACAACCGTCGGCCCAGCCGGCTCGGCTCATCCCGACAATAGAAAATGTCTTTTTACTTGGCGTACTAGTGGCAGGTTGGCTAGTACATACTGTTTATCAAGTTTAAATAACCGAGGGAAATACTTTAATTTTTTCCAAAATTCTAATATATCAAAATTTGGTGTAATATTTTCATGATGATTAACATACCGGTTGTGTCAGCAAGCATTAGCCATAGGGACTGTCATGCATACAGCATACGTATACTGGAGACGCTTTAAGTTCAGTTGCACGTTATCGATGACGTTTACATGTTGTCATAACTGAATTAGAGAAACTAAAAAAGTTACTTTATTAAATTATACTTGAGGGCATTTATTTCATTAGCTTAAATAGAAGATTTATAAATTAATCGTAATATACGCATTCATGGCAAATAAACACATAATTTCCGTTTCAATATTAAATTTCTTTATTATATATTTTTAGATCAATTCGGTGTTGACAGATAAATCAAATCTGTCAAAAAGACGTGCGTTGTGTATATTCTTCCTGTTAAATTTTTCATGTTTATTTTTGCTTTGATATAAATTGTTTAAGAACAGTGCTTCTTAGAAGTGTATTTATTATTTGCGTCTATTGAATATAATGCCGAAATGTTTCTGTAAAGAGTCGAGGCTTTTTACAAACTTTTCTATAATCATGTGTTAAATTTAATGTGAATAGCGTAGGTATTGCTTATTTTAAATTATATTATGAATACGTAATGAAACATTTAAGGTTTTTCGACAATCTAAATCAATATAATAAATAAGTTGAGAAATACTGAAGTCTTAGAGCATTTCAATTACTAAAAATATTACGTTATAGTTATTGTATTGTGAATACATTTTTTCTTTGGTTATATTAAATGTCACTGACAGAAATAAAAATAGATCCGGCAACATATACAAGGCGAGTCGTCATGGATCTAGTATGACGTGCACCGGAATGTAACGCGTTTCCACCATACGTATACTGGAGACGCGTTAAGTTCAGTTGCACGTCATCGATGACGTTTACATGTTGTCATAATTGTATTAGAGAAACTAAAAAAGTTACTTTGTTAAATTATACTTGAGGGCATTTATTTCATTAGCTTAAATAACAGATTTATAAATTGATCTTAATATACGCATTCATGGCAAATAAACACATAATTTCCGTTTCAATATTAAATTTTTTTATTACATATTTTTAATAGACTAATAGTTCAATTTGGTGTTGGCAGATAAATCATATCTGTCAAAAAGAAGTGCATTGTGTATATTCTTCCTGTCAAATTTTTTATGTTTATTTTTGCTTTGATATAAATTGTTTAAAAACAGTGCTTCTTAGTAGTGTATTTATTATTTATTTGCGTCCATTGAATATAATGCTGAAAGGTTACTGTAAACAGTCGAGGCTTTTTACAAACTTTTCTATAATCATGTGTTAAATTAAATGTGAATAGCGCAAGTATTGCTTATTTTAAATTATATTATGGATACGTAATGAAACATTTAAGGTTTTTCGACAATCTAAATCAATATAATATAAGTTGAGAAAGACTGAAGTCTTAGAGCATTTCAATTACTAAATATATTAGGTTATGGTTATTGTATTGTGAATAATTGTTTTCTTTGGTTATGTCAAATGTCACTGACAGAAATAAAAATAGATCCAGCAACATATACAAGGCGAGTCGTCATGGATCTAGTATGACGTGCAACTGAATGTAACGCGTTTCCACCATATGTATATGTATTCCAAGCCGGTACCTACTGCCGGCGACGTATGTATCGTACATACGTATGCATGAGAGTCCCTATGATGGCTAATGCTTGTTGACACAATCGGTATGTGTCAAATTCATTCTCAATACTAAAACTGATGAATGCAGTTCGTTTATCTGTGAATCGAAAAATTCTGTTGGTAATTTCGACGTTGAAGGTATTTCCTTCATTTAAAATATTTTTTCATGGGCGGATATAAACATGTACCTATTTTATGAATAGATTTGATAGCATAAGTACTTTTCTTTCAAACCTTCACTTATATAAAATTTTAACTTTTTATTATTTACGTTTTCAATGGGTTGTATTATTAGCAGATAGTTTTTTAAACCATGTAAAATTAAAACTATTGTGGGAATTTGATCAAAACTTAGTGCTAAGGTGGCTCTATTAAATGACTCTAGTAAATTTTAATTACATCTAACAATATTATATCTATACATTGAATTTTTGAATTCCTGTTTCTGTAATGATAATTCCTCAATTGAATGGAAAACTAATTGTATGAATGTTAACGTAATTAACATTCCATTTAGAACGGCTTGTTTAATAGATTTCTTTAATTTTGAAGTTAAACCTGCTTTTTTAACAAACATCTCTAGGTCTTTGCAGTTTTGAATCATGGCGCAAACTCGATCGAATGCAATTCTGCTACTGTCTGTTTTAGACAATTATATATTATTAAATTATATTATGTCCAGCGCAAGATATTCTACAGAAATACTTTAATGCACTACAAAAATTTGAGGCATTATTTGTCACAAAACTTATATTATCCTGTTGAAGAACTGCATTAATTCAAAATTCGAAAATTTAAGGAAATCGTTTTTAATATTAAATAAATTTTCTTATCGATCATTATCCCCAAGATAATTAAAAAATATTTCAAAGCAAAGACTTGTTTTAGGATATATCGCGTTAAAGTATTATAGGATATTTGCTTGTATAGTCTCACCAAAAATTTGTGGTGAATGATATTTCATCCTCATAGTAATATCTATCTCTCAGATTTTATGACTGATGATTGTTTATTTATCAAGTTCGTTACAAAAACTTAATTTATTTCATAGTTATTATAACGAACGACAACTATTATTAGTAGTACGAGATTATTGGTGTTTTGCCTGCGCAAGGTGTAATACATATTAACGGTGTTCAATGATGCACTGACTGTACATATTTTTTTTAATTTCTGCATTTGGGAAACTAAAGGTGATTATATGACTGCCTATATAACTAACAACGATATTTCATTCTACACTTAATATTTCCTTTTACAAATCAGATAAAGCACTTGTGAACATTTTTTTTACACACGAACTATAGAGTATATACTGTTTATGTGACGTGAAGTATTCATTCCCACATATATTTGTATTCTTCTCTTTGCACTTCTAACATTTTTTAAAAAGTTGTCTTGTATATCAGAGTAATATCGAAGCTAATATTTCCAAATTATTATATTCAACATAATATAATATAGGTACATTTTTGCAAATAACCTGATTAGTTTACTCTCTAAAAAAAAATAATAGTAATAGTAAAATTAAAAATATTTACATTATTAAAGTGTCTTTTTGTCATTTATTAGATTCCAAACTATATCAAGTTAATAGTATATTGAAAAATTGAAAATCTTCTTGGTAGTAGTGGCATAAAATGAATTAAAAGTAATAACAATATGACAACTGGTTGTCAATTAGAAAACAATGACAAATATAAAATGTAAATCAAAATGTATAAATGAAAATGTAATCAATAAGCATAGGACAGTCGAGATTATTTCTATAATCACATTAAAAGGCTTGGGGTCTACCACAAACTGTTCAGTCAATCCAATTATACAAATAACAACGACGCAACTATGTAAAGAAAAATTAAGAGTAGAACTGTTGATAATATAACAATATAGAATGTAAAATAGTCAAGTATAAATGTAAATGAAAGCAAATAAGCATAGGACAATCGATAATTACTCATGTAATCCTATCAAAATGGCCTAGGTTCACCTAAACATGTACAATTTTGATTGAAATACATAAACAATTAACGATGCAACTATGTATGTGTTAAGATGTATTTGTAGCTACAGACATATATGTTTCTACCTAGTTTGGTTTCGTCAGTGCAGCATAACAAAGAAAGTGTATGTTAAAGCATTAATATGTGAATAAAAAATATAGTATTACCTTAAAATGTCAATCCAAAATGTCCAAGTGTAAAACAACTGTGAAAATACCTAATACTGTGTAATGCCTTATTTCAACCAGGCAGTTAATAAAATATATTACAATTCTTTGCCAATTATACAAATGTATTGAAAAATTGAAAATCTTCTTGGTAGTAGTGGCATAAAATGAATTAAAAGTAATAACAATATGACAACTGGTTGTCAATTAGAAAACAATGACAAATATAAAATGTAAATCAAAATGTATAAATGAAAATGTAATCAATAAGCATAGGACAGTCTAGATTATTTCTATAATCACATTAAAAGGCTTGGGGTCTACCACAAACTGTTCAGTCAATCCAATTATACAAATAACAACGACGCAACTATGTAAAGAAAAATTAAGAGTAGAACTGTTGATAATATAACAATATAGAATGTAAAATAGTCAAGTATAAATGTAAATGAAAGCAAATAAGCATAGGACAATCGATAATTACTCATGTAATCCTATCAAAATGGCCTAGATTCACCTAAACATGTACAATTTTGATTGAAATACATAAACAATTAACGATGCAACTATGTATGTGTTAAGATGTATTTGTAGCTACAGACATATATGTTTCTACCTAGTTTGGTTTCGTCAGTGCAGCATAACAAAGAAAGTGTATGTTAAAGCATTAATATGTGAATAAAAAATATAGTATTACCTTAAAATGTCAATCCAAAATGTCCAAGTGTAAAACAACTGTGAAAATACCTAATACTGTGTAATGCCTTATTTCAACCAGGCAGTTAATAAAATATATTACAATTCTTTGCCAATTATACAAATGTATTGAAAAATTTAAATTTAATTTATCAACAGTTCTACTCTTAATTTTTCTTTACATAGTTGCGTCGTTGTTATTTGTATAATTGGATTGACTGAACAGTTTGTGGTAGACCCCAAGCCTTTTAATGTGATTATAGAAATAATCTCGACTGTCCTATGCTTATTGATTACATTTTCATTTATACATTTTGATTTACATTTTATATTTGTCATTGTTTTCTAATTGACAACCAGTTGTCATATTGTTATTACTTTTAATTCATTTTATGCCACTACTACCAAGAAGATTTTCAATTTTTCAATACATTTGTATAATTGGCAAAGAATTGTAATATATGTTAATAGTATATATACACACTTAGCGTTTTAAATTAATAAATGTGTATAGATTGTCAAATGAAACATAATATTCACTCTAACAAAGCATATTGAGCTGAGCGTCTATACTAGAATCGCTCTCGCAACCGACATGCGCCACCAAAATTAAAATGGCGTCAAATTTGAGACGTTGCTAAATTTGATCTGTCAAGTAATATTAATTTTGACACTATAACCCTAAATGATCAATTAGACTTGTGGTTTTAGCACTACCGACATATATTTGTATGAACTTGTCTGCTGTTAGTAATTAGATATAAATATAAAAAAGGTTAGACTTCAGAGAAAATTGAACTTTTGAAATTCATTTAAACATTCAGGAATGTATTTAATAATTATGTTAGAGTTAGTTTTACTACAGACAATAAAGATATTTAGTAGCAAAGACAGTTGTACAGCAGTATCCTTACTAATAGTGCTATATTGCTTTTCCATTAAATGCATCAAAATTAAAGTATTTTTACATGCAACAGCGAGAAGGTAAGAAAAGTATTACACTAATTATAAAAACATTTGTTTGCCAGATTCTTACTGTACACTATGATTATTACCATTATCACTGCTGTACTAAAAGCAACTTGTTTTGAAACATTTCTCGTAGGTATATCATTGATTACAACATAATTTTTGCATGCTAATCAAACATTTTTGATTAAGCTAAACACATCATTATTATTTACTTAAGCTTTAAACTAGTATAAATTTGTTGTTGTTAAAGATTATATTTAATGCAGAATTAAACAATTCAAAGGTATTTTAAAGTATTTCAAATGTTGAGTATTCGTAAGCTGAGTCTTTGCTACTGATCAGAATTTAACTTACCAAGCAACTTTAAATTATAATACAATAATGAACAAGTATTTTTACTATCCCAATTTATAATGTACTACATTAATATTATTACAATACTATCACATATTTTTGAAATTATATAATCTTAATTCCATTAATAACAATAAATAATTACAAAATTAAAGTCCTACAGAAAACATGCAAAGGTTATTTTAGAAAAACTATAAAAATAATATAACATAAATATGTTTTAACTGCATCCCCCTATGCAAACGCTTATCTTGTTATCACATTAATAAACTCGATCATTATTTTATTCTGAAATCAATCATCCACCATTCCTCTATTACATTCAACATGGTTATACCTTCTTAAATTTGAAAATTTTCTAAATAGTATTACTTATGTGATCTTCAAACAATTGTTATTTTAGTTACAGTCATCTACTTCTTCGATTAGACAGAGTTCTTTCTTCAACTGATCAATATAAGTACAAATTATTTTAACTATCGTAATCTTCTGCCGAAGCATTATGAACAAATATATTAACAGGTTCCAAAACCTGTCTTTGACTTTTGATATAGATACTGAATTTAATCCGTCTCCAATCCTTTATAAGCTACATTCGTTTTATCAGTTACGTGATTATTCTAAATAACATCAAGCAATTACAAGTAAAACCAAGCATTTCTGTTGAATAAAACTTACCTTCTCGTCTATAATTTGGTTTAGATCAATATATTTGACTTTAATAACTTTCACAGTCGCTACTACCGCTATCATTAATACAAAATATTACTGGATTAATATCTGTTTTATCAATTTCTATTTCCCTATCCCACGACGTCTTTATTTCTTGTTCAAAATGAGTGATGGTAGCCCAAGTTTCATATGTAATTGTTCGAAAAACGCTGTACTGAATACTAGACACCTGCTTGTCAAACGCTACGCTTGTCAAGTGTCATACGCTCCGTGAAAATAAAAATCTGACAACAATGCTCAGAATAGCCATGTATCAAATAAAATATTGATATAGAAAAGTAATATTTAATAATTATATCTATAATATTTAATTTCTAACTGACTTTCATGTAATAGTATTTCACTAGCCGTAGCTATTTATCCTAAAATATTAATTAGTTGGTTGAATTTTATTGTTCTAAAATTGTTCCGGTTGATTGGAATTTGTAGTGGTATTGAATCAGCGTTTTTAGTTCGTTCTTTTGCCGTGTCGGTTGCGAAAACGACCCGACTATATATCTACTATAAGGCTTGTTTCACACTTACCCGGCTGTCGGGTAACCGACATCTAGCCGACACGTAGCCGACGCCGACACGAAAGTGGGTCTTTTTCACATTTGCCCGGTACGGTAACCGACACGCGTTCAGACATCGTTTTTATTTAGATCTTCTTCATTCAGTTCACGTTCTCATTGAATAGTTGACTAATGGATGGCAATGAGTTAATAGCGTGTATGATCCTGTACAGACGTTTGAAGAAGCGGAGAAAAAATAGGATGTACTGGGTTCATCCGATCAATATGAGAAGAAACGAAGTTGGGGCATTCATCTTACTTTTCGAAGATTTAAGAAATGATGGTGACAAGTTTTTTAACTATTTTAGGATGAGTATATAAACTTTTGATGATCTACATATGAGAATCAAAGATTCCATACAACGCCGCAATACATCCTTTAAAGAATGTATTCAGCCTATCCAGATGTTGGCAGTAAAAATGATGTTGGACCAACTCTTCATAACCATGATTTAACTCTTTAAAAACCTCGATCCAAGCACTTCTTGTTTGGATTCTGTCCTTGTAAGATTCATGTGTTTTATCCCATAAAATAGGGCGATCATGAACTAATGTAATCAGTACTTCAAGATCAACTTCGGCCATGATACAATTCTTTGAACTGATTTAACACAAAAACAATAACAGCAGTACCAGAAAACAATCGTAGAAACTGCAAAAGAGACGTGCCGGTTAGATGTGTTGTCGGCCATTAGTGTCTTCTCCCACTGCCTTCATCCGTTTCTTTCGCCGACACCGACAGTCGTCCATTGCAGTGGGGGCTGCCGGCTTCCCACAGCAATAGCACGACAGCCCGTTGTCGTTTACCCGACCACGACATTTCTCGGGCAAGTATGACAACTCTGGCACACTCTTCGTCCCGATTATAGTCTACACGGTGTCGTTTAAACGACAGCCGGGTATGTGTGAAACAAGCCTAACACGGGTCACGTCCGTCCGGCACGACGCGACATGTCGAGCCGGCCCGCTATACGGAGCCGGCCCGACATGCCGGGCCGGCTCGACTCCCTGTATGTCCGGCCCGGCCCACATGTCGGCGAAGCGGGCTTTGTCAGCCCGATCCCACCTCTATTGTAAAGATGGGAGTAGAAAAATACATTCTTTTATAAGTAGCTCTTTTATGACATTACGATGAATAATAACGACTTATCATTAACTAACAGGAGAAATGTAGATAAGAAATCCGTATCCAATTTACACTTGTACGTATTGCTATGATATTAGTACAATTGTTATAGGGTTGCCGCGATATAGCTCAGAAAACAAAATTCTCTCTCTCTCTCTCAGGTTCCCTCGGCGAAACTGTACAATGTTCACGTCAGGAATCGTGATCTTAGGAAACAGTATAAAAAAAACAACAAATTACTTGAAGACAAAAAAATGAAATAAATAATTAATTATCTTTTCTAAAATCTTTAATAAAAGTGAAAAACAGATCGGATATAATTTATTTATTACAAAAAAACAAAAAAAAAAACTTTAGTTAACAAATACTCAAGAAACAACCCTACCCACTAATTGACCAGATAGGATAAAAAAAACTTGTACTGACAAACGCGACAAAATTTACCTTATTAAATACTGAAAATAATTCACAAAGTCCATGCAAAATAATAATTACTTAAAATAAATAAATTAAATACCTATAATTAAAATACGTCAAATTATAGCAAACTGATACAGTAAAGAAAATTATCTACTTTAATAGCTTCTCAATAAATATAAAATATTTTCAAACACGTGCAGGAAAACAAAATGACGGATATGAGCCTACTTTTACAATATTAAAATCTTCTCTTATTATAATAAAGAATGCATTCTCTTTCTTAAAAGTAAATACTTAACTTGTATAACAGCAATAAAACTAGTACACAAACTTGATTAAATCTTGGCTCCTTAAAATCAAATGAAATTTATAACAAATTTTATTCAAACATCATATATCTCTAATAAAAGAACTGCATTTTCGGGAGACCAAAATTTAATGTCCTTCAATATTCACCACAGGACAAGTGAAAGTCACGCATCCCTACCACGTCTAAATAAAATTCCGCATATCTATACTATATTATAATATCAAGTTGAGCGTAAATAATCTTTCTGGCATCTTTTCTTTTAAATTCAAATAACAACAAAATAAATATTAATATACACAGATTACCAAAAGACTACTATACCTCCCAAATTCTTAAACAGAAGCCAAAATACAGTGTGTACCAAAACATTTGCCCCACAGAAAAATAAATTTGAAATAAATCAATTTATTTAATTTTACTTATCCATAATATACAAAAAAACCATAGCAGTATGTACTACTCTTTTTTATAGAGTATAGACAGTCGAAATTAACTCACTTTGCAAACACAAACACAACGAATCAGAATAGTAATAGGAAACATCAAAAGTTTATGGTTCCAAACAGGATACAAAATGCTTTTTACTTTATTACTAATTTATTCGGGGGTAACCCCCCCACGGACGAGGACGCGGATCTAGATAAAGGTGAGAAGGTTCTGTCCTCCTCGGAGCGCGACGCCCGTGAAGATCTGGTTGGTGTGGTTACTCTTGACGAAGTGAGGCTCATCATTAGGGCCCTTAAGCTCAGGTCGGCTCCAGGTCCCGACAACATTTCTAATTTGATGATCTCCCATCTCCCGGTGTCGACGCTTAATGTCCTCGTAAATCTGACCAATGCCATACTCAGGCTTAGATATTTCCATCTTCTTGGAAGGAGGCAGTGGTGGTCATGATTCCTAAGCCGGGCAAGGATCGCTTGTTCCCGCAGAATCATCGTCCGATTAGTCTGCTCTCCTCCCTCGCTAAAGTGGTAGAAACTTGTATTCTAACGCTTTGAGGGAGGAGGTTTTCGATCTAGAGGTCATCCCCAACAAACAATTCGGCTTCAGGCAAGATCTATCTTGCGACTTCCAGTTGTTTAGAATAACTGGAGCGATAAGGGATGGCCTCGAGCAGAAGGCCACCACTGCGGCCGTCTTTCTTGATTTCGCGTCGGCATTTGACACAGTGTGGCACGATGGGCTGGTTTTTAAATTGTCAAGGATGGGCATTAGTCCCAATTTGGTTGCCCTTCTGGGCTCCTATCTGTCAGGCAGGTCGTTTCGGGTCAGAGTGGACGGCATATTGTCTGATTCACATCCCATTTTGGCTGGGGTGCCGCAGGGTGCAATCCTCGCCCCGGAGCTGTTCTTATTATATACAGCCGACGTCCCACGAACGGCTGGCAGTGAACTTGCCATTTACGATGATGACACCGTAGTCTACTCCATCGCACGCAACGAGGCCTTCTTTTGTAGGAGACTCCAGGCGGCGGTAGATGGATCTTGGCCTGGGCGGCCAGCTGGAGGTTGAAGGTCAATGAGTCCAAATGCGTCGCGGTAAGGTTCACCGCAAAGCTAAAACCGCATGATGACAACATCTACATCGGGGACACCTTCCTTCCCTGGTCGTCTCAGGTCAAATACCTGCGTATACTCTTCGACCAGACATTAACTTGGAGACTACACATTGAGGCTATTGTGAACAAGTTCATGGCGGCGAGGAACGCCATTTTTTCGCTGATTGGTCCTCTGAGTCCGCTTAGCCTGGGCACAAAAGTGCTCCTCTTCAAGGCCGTCCTGAGACCCCAACTTACTTATGGGGCCCTCGCGTGGTCCAACGTCTGCAAGTCTCTCATGGGCAGACTGGAGGCTCTCCAGAACCGTACACTTAGGCTCATCGTCGGAGCCCCCTGGTTCGTGCGCAATGAACAGATCCGCGCGGACCTGGGAGTGGAGAGCCTCTCAGACCACGTAAAAAGATTGGCTTCCGGTACATGGGACAGAGCGTCCATCGTATCAAATCCCCTTGTGACCAATCTTACCACCCAGGCGCAGAACAAGCCCAGGCCGCGTGCCCGGGTCAAGCGGTTCAAGGACCTTTTACGTCCCCCATAAAGTTGGCCCCCTGCCTGCCCATTCGACCTCTTTGTCACCAAGATTCTGGGACCTCCCCTCTACAGTCGTCCCAGTAATTTTCATCCATTGCCCCTTATCTCCGACCATTCCATTTAATCATAGGGACTGCTAGTTCGTCGTCTCAACCACTTTCACCTCGCTAGTTTCGAGGGCTCGTTTCGGGCCGCGCTCGCTCTGATTTTTTGGTCTTTTTAATTTCAAACTCCATCGCCCGAAATGTTGGGCGTCCCATAGGATAAAAGGGCTCAAGAGCTTCGGCTCAGCCCTAGTGAGCGAATCTGGGATCTCAGCAACTAATTTGTTCTACGTGAAGCAGTCATTGACAACTCTACAATATGTATTGCATTCAGTAAAAGATCGGGTACAGTATTAACTTAATTAGAACATTCATATTATCCGCGTAGTTTCAGGTTTCTTGAATTTTATTCTCTAATAAATTTGTTAAATAATATTAGACCTAATATATTCCTGTGACAAACTTCCTTAACCAAACTCTTATCAGAAACTTGTTTTACCAGTATGGGCTATTCTTATACCAATATTCAATCAGAAACCGTAATATTTTTGTTACATATATTATACAGTGTGAGTCATCAACTTAGGGAAGGCAGATTGTGCCTTTATTAGTAAAGATATTTCGAAACGGTTTCTTTCCTATGACAACCCCTCATCAGGAGAACCTTTTAAATTTATTTTGTATTATACAGAGTGTTCCATACGTTGGTGGCTGATCGTAGTTATAGTTTCTAAATGGAACAGCCTGTATACAGGGTGTCCAGAAACTCTCCTGACAAACGAAGACCGGAGATTCCTCAGATAATTTTAAGACAATTTAACCCAATTCACGCTAGTCCGAAAATGCTTCCTAAGGTCATAGGCGTCCGTTTTGGGTAGGTGAACGGTTATTTTAACGCATAACTTTTTTGTCTTTAACTTTTAAGCATTTGTGACACTAGATTTTAAATTTTCAGGTATTCTAGTACTAAAAGGTACTCTTACCTTAAGTCGGTAGGATACACCGTTTTCTAGAAAAATCGATTTGAAAATTTTTCGTTTTTTCGTCATTCAAATTCAATTTATTATTTTTTGCACTAGTTCGCTCTGAACTGCCAACAGAAATAAAACCAACGTTTTGAATTGTCAAATTGTTGTCAGTTCGCGAAGTTGAAATGACGAAAGATGAAATGACGAAAAAACGAAAAATTTTCAAATCGATTTTTCTAGAAAACGGTGTATCCTACCGACTTAAAGTAAGAGTACCTTTTAGTACTAGAATACCTGAAAATTTAATAATCTAGTGTCACAAATGCTTAAAAGTTAAAGACAAAAAAGTTATGCGTTAAAATAACCGTTTACCTACCCAAAACGGACGCCTATGACCGATACTAGAAATTCGCAATTGATGGAATCGATTCATCTCTGGAGGATAAATAAGCATACCAGTTTTTGTTTTTCTAAATAGAAGCGTTCGGGAGATATTAAAAAAAAACTAATTACAAGGTGCCATCTTCAAAGAGCTCTAGCTCCCTTAGGAAGCATTTTCGGACTAGGGTGAATTGGGTTAAATTGTCTTAGAATTGTCTGAGGAATCTCCGGTCTTCGTTTGTCAGGAGAGTTTCTGGACAGCCTGTATTATTACATTTTTATATTACACGTACAATTCTTAGTTAAAAACTAATAATAATTCAATACTTTTTAAAAAAATATTTCCACAAACCGACCTATTAGATGGTCACTATTTTTGGTAGTATTATTCCTAATAAAGGGACCTAATATAGGCATATTTGATTTTTATTTCAATTGTGAGACTGAAACGAATTATTCCTTTACTTTTGAACATGAGACCGAGGGTTTCGTGTAGGGACGTTTTTAAGGCGAATGGAATGCTTAGGTTTCCGTGTATTTTTATTTACAATATGGTTGTATTTAGAAGGGAAAACTTTAATTCCATTTAAATATATTATCGTGCATTGGTATACTACATAATGGTTTTATTGGCTTTATTGACTACAACAATCTACTCAAAATCAATCAGCATTTTTTATGATAATAATAATGGATAAGAAGGGAATGAATCCAGTGAGTGATCTACTTTAGAGTACAACTTAATAAAGTTCATATGTTCTGACTATGAAAGTAGAAGTATGGTAGATGAAAAAATATTTACTTGTTTAAGAATGCAATATATTGATGGATTTGTTCGATCAACGAGGTATTAACTTCTGAAGAATATCTACAAAGCTAATGAAACATCTTACTAATTAGGGAGGTAATTTATAAACATGTGATGGTTTGGTACAAAATTAATTATCCGTTTGATAAATATTAATGTAATGCTAATTAAATAGTAATCGAATGATAATATTGGTACCTAACTAAAATATTTAACAGCAGTTAAAACGGTAAATAATTAATTTAATTACAACGCATCGAAAGTTAAATTTGAATATACTTATATTTACCTAAGTGAGAAACTATAGAAAATCTTAACGTAATGGTGAGCAATGGCATTTCGTCAAGATGTTTCTACAGCTTCGATGGACATTAACATTTTTAAAATAATTCAGCTTTTTTATTCACTTTTTCGGTTTTGTTGTTGATTTTCTTCCTTTTCATTTTGTTGACAATTATGTTTATGTGTCTTAAGATATACTAATCTTTAAACGGACAGATCCTTACATTCTTTACTGATAAAATCTCACTTGGGATACGACAGCCCTTATGAACATCACATGCAGTCATAGGTCTCATGCAGTGGCGGAGCACTGGTTATCTAGACATACTTTAAGAGGATTCTCGCGTCTACTTTAGATAAGCAAGTAACAGTTTGGATAATACGCACTAAATGTTTTAATCACTAGGAATTTAAGAATTTTGTTTACTTTATTTTAATTTTTCAATTCTTATTAATTTTTCTTAAAATAACGTATTAATACACGTTAGTAGGCATTTTTAAACTATTACAGCTTCAATGGAATTATTAGTACATGGAACTAAACATAATAACTTTATATCTATGATTTTAGAATGTTGTACATAAATTAAAAAGCCATGAATGGAATAGCTCCCTCAAATAGAATACTTATTGGAGATTGTTAGTCTCTTCTATAAGACCGTTTTCTTAATTCTGTAAGTGATCATAAATCATGACTAATATAAATTTTCAACTTAATTACTATTAATTAATTAAGAAATTTCACAGCGTCAATGTTGTAATATGACATTTTGTTATTAATTATAAGTTTTCTATTTTTGTTTTATCAATATATTTACTTTTAGAAATTGACTTCACTTCAGCAACCGTTATAGTTTAGTAATAAAATGTCAATGCAAATAAAAAGAATGTTTATATATAAAATCTATTAAAAGTAAATATTTATCTTGGTGTAGAGACAATATAAAATATCAATTTGGCAGCAATCTGTCTTCTAAAAAGTTACAATAACTAACAAGATGTAATGCAAAAAAAGAGATTTGTAAACGTGAAAACGTGAACAGTTAAGCATAGAACAATCGCTATTATCCATGTACTATCGTCAATTCATATTTAATTGATTTATCAAAGGTATTTGATAAACCAATGCCATTTGATGATAGTACATGGATAATAGCAATGGTTCTATGCTTCTCTGTTCTATGTTCATGTTTTCACTTTTATTAATTTCATGTTTTTGCATTACATCTTGTAAATCGTTGAAACTTCTCAGATGATGAGAACTGCTTAAAATTGTACACACGCTTCCAGCCCGGGAAACCGTCACGATTCCTAAAACAATTTCGATAGGATTTGCATCTGGATATTGAGAGGGCCACTCCATCGTTACGATGTCATTTTCGGCTTACAAGAGCTGTACAGAGCGGACTGAGTTATTTCGGACCGTTATTCTCCTGTAACACTCAATATATTTTATTACTAAACTTATTATTGGCTAGTTTAAGAAGGCTACATTCGTAAATTTTGACCTTTTTTTGCGTTCAGGTTCTGTGTGAAAAGCTTCATAGAACTGAAGCTGCGTCCCGAGAAGCGTTCCCACAAATTGACTTGATTACATTTCGCTAGAAGAAAAATTTTCCGGCAACAGAGCATGCGCGCTTTAATAGAACCCATGTGCATCACCACTTCATCAGAAAAAAGACGTTCGATAATTCTGATCGCCCAGTCTGCGCGTTTTTGAAAGGTTAATTTTTGTAAGCAGAAGTTTTGAGCTCGTAGATCTCTAGAGCAGCGTGTTTTTATTCAACATGCTGCATACTGGTATTTATACTGATGTTTTGCTCTTTTTTAGGTAAGTTTACTTTAGCCTAGCGCAGTTACAGAGTCGGGGTACGCTCAAAAAGTTGCAGGAACGGTTTGTCCTGTTTGCTCGTCATCGCCCTTTTTTCCCTCGTCCAAGGAGGTCATCCACATCCTTTGACTATTTATAGTACTTCATCCACTTTACAATGAACTTCTTGGGTACCTTAATAACTTTCACGGCACAAGCGTTCAGTAATCAGATGTTAGGCAATACTTTTAATGAAAATTCTGACGTGGTGGAATAAATATGAGATTATTTTCAGAATCTTTATATGAAAGTTCATGTTGTATTCTAGTACAATGTAAAATAAAAGTATTTATTGACAAACGTTATCAAGCATTAAACCAATCGATATATTCCAAATCCAAAAATCATGATTTATTTCAAATGTAGGTACACTATTTCTGAACACTGTTCAAATATGAAATGTGTTAAAGACAAATTATCTCATTTTTGACACGGGGAACTGGATCAAACCCAGAGAACACGCGAACTCAATGTTTCGGTTAAACAGCATCCTGCGCTCAATTTTTCCGTGCTTTCTTAAAAACAAGTCACAATAGTTTATGTTGCGAAGTTAACTCGCCGTAATAAAAAATTAAAAAACGATTTTATTATATAATTACTAGATGTTGTGAATATTGAACGTAACAAGTGAAATCAAACCAAGCAATTTAATTTGAATTGCTATAAATATACCTACTTATAACTTCAAACTGAGCTTCTTTCATGTTTGCACTTATTAGAATATTCAGTTTCTATAGTCTGGCGATATAAGCCTGATTTATAAATTTGACGTTGTCGTTACAGTTCACAGTTGCAGTTCTCCTTCAAAGTTGAAGCATTGAATCTTCGTTCATTCATAACCAACTTTTATGTTCTATCGTTGGCCTTTGCTGACGTCGAACAGTTAACCAATCAAAGGGCAGGTAACATATCTTCTGATCGAACACAGCTGATTATATTAAAGATAGAAATACACAGAAAACAACAGTTAGGTATATAATATTGTATACTTTGTATTATCTCCTATCAATAAATCCAGTTTTGAAAAGTCTTTTAAATTACATATAAAATCATGACAGATATATATTCGTAGGTTATTTGTGCTCTTGTTTACTTGTCAGCGTTTTCATTCGCAGTTCACATGAATTGGAAGTTTATAGATACTATTTCCGATTGTACAACACCAAAATCAACAGAACGAACAGCAACTGCTAGCGACTTTTCACATGCGATAACTCGCTGCAACTAATTGCATCAGTGTGAATCCCTCTTAAGTTGTACCCTTACTTAAAATTTAGGTTAGTTTAGATAAGTAACTCTTTGATAATGGCATAACAGCCGAAACATATGTTAGATAATTCTAATAAAACTGTGTGAAATATAGCCAAGTGATTATTCTCGACAATTAAATTAATTTATTATACTTTACTATTCCTTGATTTTATTCTCCTACAATGAATTAAATAAAATATTAATATAATATGACATATACATTTGCAAAGACGACATTAATAAACGTAACCAAATTAATATATAATAAGAATATATTATATTATCTCTAATGAAAGCCCATTCCACTGTGTGTAACTACGCCGCTGCTTTCCCACGTCCAGGCTATCTTTTGTAACAAACTACCATGAGATTTTTTCAGATAAAACATTTCAGAACAAACTATGCATATGCATGTCGTTTAAATATTTTTCCATCTAAATAAAGTGCATTATGCGTTTTTATAGACGCTGTTAAAACTGGTTGAATGGATACGTATAAAATACGAATATATCTATATGTATGTATATACGTATGTGCAAGGAAGTATACTCCATTTGAATGCTTCTCGAAAATGGAAGATATTTGTATGCTTATGTATGATTAAATACTATATTTCCCTATATTTTTACAAACAATGTAAAGTTTAGTATTTTGATTTAATAATTATAATGTCAAATATCTGTGCAACAAGGGATTTAATTCAATGTCCTCACTTGGAATTAGGGGGAAGGGAGGGAAATTTAGGCATAGTAATTTCTGTACATCTTAATCCAATGGATCTTGGGATTTTCTGACATGAACATAACAATATTCATATCCCAGTGTGTTCTTTGCTACTCGGCCGATACCTCTTTCAGAAAGTCATTCCGCACAAACAAAATACAAAGTATATCTGCAACACTTCCAACCTCCAAAGAAAAATCTGGTTCACTCAAGAAGACAAACTAAAAGTAAATGATAGCGTTGAAGATTTATATCAAATATTTGAATAGAAATACTGAGGCCAAAATGGAAGATGAAATATATATCTATTATTAGCTCTGTAAGCTTAGTAGGCCCGTGGCTCGGTATGTTACCTTTCTGCACTCTCTTCTGTCTCTTGCTTTCTTTCTCCAGTTATTTATCTTCAAATTATTCCATCAGTTTAGGTACTCTCTCGTTGTTCATGCGTTTATGTGTCCTAACCATCTGAATCTCTATATAACCGTTAGCTATTCCTATAATATCTGGTTCGTTGTACAATTTTGGCTTTCCTTGTTGGTTCTTCTTTCCCATCTATCATTCACTTTTTTCCTTTATATATCTTTCGCATGTACTTTCTTTCCCATACTACTAGCATTTTTTGTTCGCTCTTATTCATTGCCCAAGTTTCAGTAGCAAAGAATATTATAGGCCTCAGCATTAACTGATACATTCTTAGTTTTGCTCCTATGGATAGTAACTTATGTTAAGTACATTCTTAAGTTGGTAATACATTTGTTTCCTTTCAGTATTCTGCTCTGGATCCCCTTTTTTTATACATGGCTTCCTGTTAAATTCTGTTCCTAAATGTATAAATGACTCTACCCCTTCAAAGCTGTAGACTTTCCCCCTTGCTGTTGTTGTGTTGACCTTTTCATGTTTAGTATTTTCTTCTTTTGTCGTCCTGGCATTTATTTCCAGCCCTATTTCCGCTGCACTTTGTTCCAGTCGTAACAATACTTCTCCCAGCTCCTGTTTACTTATTGTTATTATAACAGTGTCGTCCGAAAATGCCAAGCAAACACTGATGCCGCTTATGACTAAAGTAGTCCCGTTTATTTATCTTCACTCTTTGCATAGCATATTCAAGCACAGAGTTAAACAATGTCGAAGATAGTGGGTCGCCCTGTTTCAGTCCTTTCATCACCCCAAAGTTTTCAGTTACCTCCGTTCCTATGATCAATTCTTACACAACATTATGTTCCTTCAAGAGTTAGCTTGATCATATTTATCAGTTTATTATTTACTTCTAGTTCCCTGAATGCTACATATAATTTACCCGTTCTTATTCTGTCAATCGCTTTATAAAAAGCACATATGTATCTTTTTCAAATTCGTACCTTTCTGCTTGTATTTCTCTAAGCGTGAATATATAATCTACCACTGATCATTCCTCTCTAAATCCACATTGATATTCACCTCAAGCTTTTTCCATTTTATCAACCAATAAACTTTTTATATACCAAGAATTTTGTAGGCTATATTTAATAAAGCTATGCCCTATAGTTTTCAAAAACGGGCTTGTTCCCTTTTTTTATGAATTAGATAGAGCATGGCTTCTTTCCATTGTATTGGTATTTTTTCTTGCAGCCATATGTCCTTTATTAATTACTTTTCCGCTCCGTATTTAAATATTGCGACTGTTATGTCGTCCTTGCCGGCACTTTTATTTTTATTAAGTTTACGTATAATATCTCTTAATTCTTATACCTTAGGTATAGCCTCATTGACTACTTATTCGTCAGTTCTCTATCAGGAATACTATACTGCTCTCTAGTTTTCCTTCCGTCATTCGAATTTCTTCAAAATATTCTTTCCATCTATTTAGTATGTCTTTTTCTTCTGCTATCAACTTTTTTCACTTTAATGCTTTGATACAGTTTATGTATTTCATTTTTTTGGCAGTTCTCTCCTCCTCTAATCGTTGTTCATATTCCTTTCTCTCGTTATTTTTTTACATTTTCTTCTTTGTTCTTCGTACCCTTCCCTGGTCTCTTGTGTATCCTTCTTTTGTTTCTTTTCTCCAGTTCTTTGTCACATATCTGATCCCCGTTTATAGCAAGCACCATTTTTTGACTCATTCCATTCCATATATTCTCTACGTCATTACGCTCCTCCATATGTTCTAACTGCCATCTATCTATTTTTGAATACAGGTATTACTTGCGTTGATTGTATTCCTACTAAGAAATTATCTGAGTCAGCATCTGGTCCCCTATAACTTTTACATTACTTATGCACCTTTCTTGATATGTTTCTATTAGTACATAATCTCCCTGAATGTAAGTGTTCTTTATCCTCATATCTTTTTCCTTTGCAAAATTTATTAATAATCGTTCCATTGTGTTTACTGAATTTTCCTATTGTCGGTTGGTAAATTTGTTGTTTACCAATCTTTGCATTTGCGTCTCCTAGCACATAGAAATAGAAACATATAGCCAGGAAAAGATTAGTTAATTAATATGATACATTTATCATATTAATTAACTAGTCTTTTTACTTTATTTCCTAAACTAAGAAAGTAAACAAAACTGACAGTAAAAATCACTTAAATTCTCACTTTATTGATAATATATCATGACCATCGCTTCGACACACAGTGTCTTCTTCAGATGAGGTCGTATTACAAACGAAACTAATTGTGTTACAATATGTAAAATGCAAAAGAAATACAGTCATATTTAGAAAATTATTTAATAATGGGTAATTTATGTCCCACCTCAGAGTATTTACAAATACCTGGTAATACGACATCACTACGGGAAAACTAGTAAAGGTTTAGTTGTGAAATAAATTTAATAGTGAAGAACTCTCAAGTTCTATTTGATTATTAAGTAAAAGTTGTGTATTTTTATGTTTCAAAATTTCCATAGTGTCTAAGGTGTTTAATTTCTGAGATTTATTTACTGTGTCTAAAATTTCAAGAGGCTACATCGATCCAAACTCCTAAAATAAGCTCAACAAAGTGATTTAAGATTTTCTTTCAATATACAAGAAATAACACGTCATATCTCCACTAACATCACAATTTTTTATATCACTTCTCATACGGCATAAGCCATTGAAATTATTTTCATTATTATTTAAAAATACATAAATTAGTTTATTAACTAGGACTTGCCTATTTTCTCCTTGATGTTAATCTTAATTTTTGTCAAGGTGACTGATACTTATAACTCTAATTTAAGTGTATTCTCATGTCTATTCTCATATCTATTCTGGATCTTAGATAGTTCTCTTCTTTGCAGCACAAACAATAACAATTAATAATTTTCCATAATAAATGAATGCCATCACTTGTCCTAGGCTTCTATGACTAGAACGTAAGGGTAATTATACTGGCCCGGCCATACTAATAGTTATTGGATACAACGCAAGAAAGTAGGTTGATGAAAATATTTGCATTTCTAGTAAAGTATGTTTTAATAGAAAATGGTAATAGGGGTCGGTAATTAACTTACGCATTGCGATTTAGAAATTTTCCTTCAAATTCTTAAATCGGCCACTTGGAAACGTTTTACTTCATTTCATCTACCGCTAGTGTTGTGTCGAAATATTAATTTTCAATATAAATATCAGTTTGTAATCATATGATCACGCTTATATGTAACTATAACATTGTCAATATATTGAAATAGCATTAATAACCTGTAATTTCGAATTTGGTATTGGGTTAAATTTGATTAGTCATTGCACAGCGATCTTTAAACTGCGCTTATGGGATTTTAATGTCAAATTTGACAATTGGTTTGAATTTAGGCAGGGGTGGAAATTGTAAAACGTAAAAATCGATAAAAAAAAGAGTAAAAGGCGGCGGCGTAAATCGGTTACAAACGATATTAGAATATTCACAAAATGTGATCCTATAACATAGAGTGCTAAAGAACAACCAATATTCGTATAGGACGCAGCTGGCATGAATTTCCTGTGTCTTCGGTAAAGTTATTACTTGGGCGATGATGTTCATAATATTGAGTAAAAATTAACAAGAAAAGCTGAGGCGTAAGAATACGAAAATAAAAAGGATAATGCTAGAAACAAACATGACTGGGTTCGTAGAAAGAAATTAAAAAAAAAAGACAAAAATAAAGCGTCATATGTAAATAAGTAGTAAAACTATGTCGTTATGGTTTCCACGGAAAAACTGAAACATATAACAGAATTAAAATCGAAGAGCACGCAAGATGGAATACCGACAATGGAGAAAGTAAAAACTGCATCCAGTAATATTAAAATCCTTTAAAAGTACTTCCCAAAAACGTCCACAAATCCACTTGATGAACGTTAAACCAAATAAGAGATATAAATAAGATGTCAAGAACATACACTTCTTTTATTATTTTTTAAATATACTTATTTAGTGTATGATAACACAACTGAGTGCGATTCCTAAATACTGTAGAAGAGTTATTAAATAAACTAAAAACTAAAGCAATTAACGAATGAGATAATGAGTCATAATAAATAATGAGCTTTATAACTTTCTATAACATTATTACGTCTGTATACCTATATTAACATTTAAATGAACTTTTCTAGTGGTTTTAACAATGTGATCTAGAGTCAGATCCCTATTGATAATTTATCATTTGTATTGGTACTTTCCGTGATATCGTAACAGACAATACAAAATGAATCGTTATTCCTGTTTTTGTAAATTTTTTTATAAAAAAATTTTAATTGGTAACATAAATTTTATCATCTACGAGATTCTTATAAACATACAATTCCTAAGTGCAAAAGATAGATACTTTTCATTTGAAGGTTATATAACAAAAAGTTTAGTATTAAACTATTCCAAAACTTAATTCGATTCTGGTAATCTATTTTCTTTATTCAAAAACATTACTTATTAACTGAAAATAAAAATACAAAAACGGAAAGTAGGCATTTGCTAAATTAAAGCAATCGTATACATGTTTTTAAAATAATGATAAAGTTTAGTGTATTTCGAAACTGCAACAAAGGTGCTTATAGGCAGGAATTATGGGTTATGTTTTCTCAATCTGTCAGCATGAACTTGCGTGCACTATATTTTAGATTAGAATTTATTGAATTATATAGCCTCTTTTAAATATTTTCCATTTTCGTTTCCAAAACACCCAATATAATTGAGCAAAATACAAAATATAGATGATATTTTTTAGTATTGAACGATTACAAAATTCATTTCAAATCTCGTTATCTATTTTTCATTAAAAAAATCCTTAGTAAATGAGAAACAGGCGAAAACTGAAAGTAAGAATCAGATAAACTAAACCTCGGCAATAAAAAAAAAAGTAATTTTGTATCCATATATGCTTACATTAAGTAGATATAACTAAGCTTAGTTAGAAAGGTGCAACTTATTAAACGAACCGATAAATCATTACTTATTACTGAATTAAAAAATTTAAATATTTACGTCCCATACACACATTATACATTCACTGATTCACTTCACGTAAGCTTGATTTCAAATGTGAAAAATAATATCAAACGCAGCACAAGCTGTTACAACTTCACAGCAGGAACTTTTTCCAAGGGATTTACCTTATTTTATTATACTGTAATCATTTGATCGATTTTCAAACGTGCTTAAAATTTAAAAGCGATTGAGCACCGATTCGGAATGGGTGCGGATATTGTTAACCCTTAAATTTACTATTTGCCATAACATGGCATACTACTCTTAAAAGAAATCAAGTAATCAGTGGTTTAGGTTTAAAACATTTTAAAATGAATTGACAACTAGGTGGCTTAAATACAGGCGGTTGTAATAACTTTTCCGGCGATTAATAATTTTAAAATGAAGATTTCTATTAAAATTCTCTTTTTCCCTAAATGAACATAAAATTCCATAGATCTAGGGAAATTTTCCTAGATATCGCAACAGTGCTCCTTTGATAATGATACGTATATCAATATCCTTATTTGGTACATAGAACGTTGTCAAGTCGCTTGACGTAATTTTCAGGGGGAGAATATTTGAACATAACCACCAATGTCAATGTGAGAATCAACCATTACCGATATTACAATGGTTATAAAATTTACTTAATACTAACCCTGTCATATAAAATTTACCCTAATATCCACCCAACATTGAAATTATGCAACGTCGCGTGCGATCTCCATAAGAGCAATACTTTGACTCTAGGGTGGAATACACTATAAAAACGTAAAAACCATACTACCGGCATTATGGTAAATATATTTTTAGAAAATATGTACAATTTACACAATTAAATCGTGATATAAAGAGTCATAAAGAAATTAATTAAACCTGAAGTGAAAAATACTTAAAGACAAGTAATCGTCAAAATGAACATCTCGCGCTCATCTATAGGCTTCCAAATGTTGTAAAATAGTCTCACAATGCGAAGTCAATGGCAGTTTTACAAATTTGCTTGCAGAGTCTGTCGCTTTCATCTACTTTTAAGATCGAGTTGATTTATGAACTTCCTTAATGCAAATATTAAATTACCTCAATCTAAAGGAAAAAGCACTAATAACAATGAAACTGGAGGAATTTAAAAGACAATAAGACTTTCCTTAGACAACAAAGTTGACTAAAGTAGATTTTCAAATAGAACCATAGTCACTTCTTTTGTTTATTTTAAACTTTAATAAAAATATGTAATTAAAAAAAAACCTACAGCTCCCTACTAAAATTTAAATTTTATTAGTATTACTCGAATTCATCGAGAAATTAGCAAAAATAGAATATTGATCAAACAAATAAATTTATGAAGTTATTTGACGCCAAAGTTGGAGTACTACGCTTTTCAAATTTATTCACGAAGCGCCGATTTGAATTTATTCATGAAGAAATTGTAATTTAAAAACTGGCTTAATATAGAAAATGACATTAGCCACATGAAAGCAAACTTTATACAAAATTATGAAACTGTATTGCATTGTTTAACACTATAGAAATTAAACCAGTAATATATGTATGTCGTAGAGTTAAATATTGTATAAGAAAATGCTCTTTGTTGTTATGTTGTCATAAACAAACTCGTTTTTTAAGGATCAGTCCACTTACTTCTAAAAGTAAACAATTCCTGATTTTCAGTTTTATTCGCCAATGTTTGAACATATCGTAACTCTATTCTATTCAACAAGCTCGTATAAGAAAGCGTATTGTATGTAGGTTTATGTTTCTTAAAATATTATTTACGGCTACTACTTGCCGATTAAATGTGCATAACACAACAACAACTATTAAAACAATACACCCCCACGATCAACACGTCGCCCATCGTAAAGGTACTCCTGTTCTACCACCATAATCTAAAGACTTTTAAAATAAAGAACACCCACGACGCTTCGGATCGATAATGAAGATTTTAAGATATGCTGGTTCATTATATATTCCATATCCTTGTAGGAAGTCAGTGATTGTTTTATGTCATACACATTTTCAACTCGAAATATTAAGAATATATGGAGATATAAATTTTTAGGGGTCATAAAATTTTTATATATTTTTACGTATACTTACTGTGGACAATACATATTTTATGTAGTAGATACGTGATTTGTGCGTTACACTTATAATTACCATTTGATGTAAATGGAAAGTTTAGTTGTTTGTTACTTGTATATACCTATACTATTCAATTCAAAATAAATTCATATGTGAAGATTTTGTAGTTTAAAAATGTTGGGATATGCGTTAATTGAATTAGTTGAATTCTACAAGTTGTTCAACAAGCTTATAAAAAGAATATATTAATCAGCGAGTAGTATATCACGGGGTAATCATAGGTCCGAAACTTACGAAAATGAAGACCTAAGATCAATACGATTCTTAACAAATCTTCACCAACATGATTACAAATTTATGGATCCATTTCTGATACCAAATACTCAAATTACAAACGTATTATGGTTATGCCAAACAGCTGATACTATAAGTGATGCTCTATTTATCAGGCTCGCAAACACTCCTTCTGTTGATATGCCTGCAGTAACTAGAATCAGTTTACGAAAATTGACTGTAATGATCTGGCTCCATTTTCAAATGGAAATTTTAGAATGCAATTAATCCAATCGTATTTTTCATAAACGCCTTTAGACATTTCATCTGTAGGACTTACATCAAATACATACAGACTAGGCACAAATTTGGCACAAGTGCAACAACTTTTCAAATAATGGTGTCTCTTCCCCTAATGAAAATTAAGATTTTTGTTTATATGGCACCATAAAATGTAGTAGGCTTACATCAAAAAGTGCAGTTTGAAGTTTATTTTTTATTAATAATAATATTTAAAAATGAATAGAAAATTAATTAAAAACAAACATAATATTTTGATTATAATTACTTGTAGGAATAAACAAGACCACACGAAGAAGCTTGCAACACGTTGAAGTTGACCAGAATCCTATAAACACTTCAGTAGTAAAAACTGGTGATTTTGGTGAAGAGCATATCTTCTAAGGTTACACCTTAACCAAAAATAGTACGTTTAACACTTTTTTTTGTTTTTCTACAGGTTTCTACTTAGTTGCTTTTTTGTGGTAAGGGATTTATCCTTTTACATGTTATTTCAAATATCTCCTAAATTATGCGTTCTAAATAGATTTAGCAGGAGTACAAAAGTATTTAGAGCTAGATTTGGAATAATTTTTGTATCAAAGAAATTTCAAAATTCGAACCTGAAGTAATACATTTACTTACAGGTTCATTTTTCAAGAGGTAAAGAGCTTAATTTAGAACAACTTTGCATAATTTGAAAGACAAGAAGGTCGTGTGGTGCCCACACCTCATTATTTATATTTGAAAAAACATACAGTTTTATTAATGAAGCTGACTAGATGTATTTGTTGGTACGACCGACACACAGGACCGCCACAAAGTCAATTATAAGAAAAGTGAATTTTACTGTGTATTTGCAGCAAATAATTAAATATTCACAGTTTATAAAAATATACAATTTTATATGAAAACAGTTACAATACCTGTTGCATTTTATTACTGCTTTGTGATTACTGCAATGAAACGCATATAAAATTCGCATGTATTAGCTTTTAGTACCCAGCAGGTAGTTATAAATTCATATTTTACATATATCTATTATTAACACTACAAATTTCAGGAGCTCCTATTTGCTCCTTTCTAAGAAAACAATATCTGGAGATGTTCCTAATATACGTCGCAGAGAATTTTTGCGCCAATATACGAGTTTGAACCACTATGCGACTCTGTAAACAAGGAATACTAAGATTAAATTGGTACGCCCTGCTACCTCTGCGCAAATTCAAATTACTATACAGGGTGGTTCACCGGGAACTGAATCGATCGATTGTGGAAAAACTATAGCTAGGAATGATCTGAAATTTTGACACTCTACTAAAGTCGATGAGGGCCATTCGCCTAAAATATTATCAAGATGGCGGCACGTCGGGCTATGCCGGAAGTAGGCACCAACTTCCTACTTTCAACTAGAATATCCTGTATATTGTCAGGTTTATAGATTCTACGTGAGATTCTAAATATATTTCATGTATAATGTCATATATCTAAGTGTAACCCTTTTTGAGTTATTGAAATTCTTATGTTAAATTTGACGTTTGCAGGCAGAAAATCAAAAGCACTTTTTCCATATAAAGATGAATTTATTATTGAATTTGAAGTAAATTCTCTCAAATAGATGGCCTAATTAAATACTATTTGTATAAAATTGTTACAATTATTAATACAGAGTGTGGGAATTATACGCCTGAAAACGAATTAGGAAAAATTGCCAAAAGACAATTTTTTTAAACGGGAAGCTTCAACTTTTATAATTTTATCTTATTCTACATTTAAAATAAGGATCACTTTGTATAAATATGTCTATTATACAAATAGGTAGTTTTCGAAATATTGGCAAGTTAGTGTTTTCATCTTCTACAATACATACTATTTGCATTAGTTCTTTTTTCAATAGTTAGCTAGGACAGTGTTTATAACTTAAGTTTATACTTGAGTCCGAATGTTATATTACATATGTCATATCGATAAAACTATTATTGTTTTTGTGTTTGTAAAAAAAAGATGACCACTAAACTCTAACATTATTCCACATAATCTCCTCGTCATCTAGCGCAATCTTCAACTCTTTTTCTAGATTGTTTGTAAACTTTGTTCAACATTTCAACATTAATTTCTCGAACAGCCTCCGCAATCCGCATTTTTAGCTAATTTAAATAATTTCTCGTTGTTTCTCTGTACACTCTTTGCTTTAGGTAACCCCAAAGGAAAGAAATCCACGTGAATTAAGCTCGGTAACTGAGCTGGCCAATGTATTGGTTCATGCCGTCCAATCCATCTATTAAGCAAATGTAAATTTAACCCACCCACCTTGTTGGAAGTACTCGTAGATGCGTCGCAATTCCTTTTGCTCAAGTATGGCAGTAATAATATCTGAAGCATTTCTAAGTAATTGTGTTGATTTAAATTTCCATTAAAAAAAATGGGGTCCAATAATTCTGTTTAATAACATTCCACACCAGACATTGAGATATTGATATGGCTGAGTTCGGACTAATTCTAAAATTTGGATTGTGCTTTGACCAATATCTACAATTCTAAGAGGAAAGAGTACCATTTGTCGAAAACGTTACTTCATCACTAAACATTAAATTCTGATAAAGAAAAGGCTATGTTCCATTGTGTTCTCACCAACCCATAGACAAAACTCGAATCTGAAAGCGTGATCTGCATTTTCAAATGTGTGCCTAAATCTAAGTTTATATGGATAAATTTTTCGCTTTATAAATTGTTTGCAATAATGTATGACTAACATTGAGTTCACTTGCTTACTGGCGTAATGAACTCCTAGGATGTTCCGCAACTGATTCGATAGCCATAACGGTCACGGCATCATCGTCATCATTGTACGCTTTGCAAGGCTTCTTTTTGTCGGAAACGGATCCCGTTTCATCAAACTTGTCAATTACCTAATTTCTTAAATGCTGTTCTGCTTACACTTACAATCGGGTATTTTTCATTAAATAACTGTATTGCTTATTTTTACGATACTTCTCCTATACTACAACATTTCACCAGGCAGATTCGCTGCTTTAACGTCAACATATTTCACAAATAAACACAAAAAAGAATATTTTGTCAATTTAAACGTTCACGCATTTATCTTATACATTTACACTGTCATCTAAATCTTGGTGACACCTTTTTCATAGGATAGGAAATTAATAAGACTTGCTGAAAAACAAGGATTATTTGTATACGATACATATATGATAGTATTATACAAAATTTATTAAAGCTTCATAAATATATACGATATTATTCATAAATTTCTTGACTTTTCCAGATTAGCGCAAGATTTTACACAATTCCTAAGTCAGTATTACAAGATTTAACACCAGTTATCAAATTGTTTATCAGCTGGGCTTTAAATTTGGTTGAATAAGTGCCATATTTGCATTCTTCGTAAACAAAGTCTTTCGGTCCATGTTCTTTAATTTATTAGCTTCGCTATTACTTATACATGTAGCCGTACATGCATGTTTGATATTATGTAAGTTTATGTATAACAAATAATACTTTCTTTTTTTCTGTTAAATCATTTAAATAAATTCATGTTACTGCATGTTTATGTTTGTGTAGTTAGACGCAACAATAGCAATACAAAAAAGGAGATTAAAAGGACTACCTACATTTATCTCATATTTTGTTGGTGGTTTTACGACGTGCTTTTTCTAGCCGTAAAAGATGTTTATAATTTCATAAATACGCACCTACAAAAAGTGGCCTATAAAATCAAAAGCCCAAAAATAAAAAGTCAATCGTAAAAATTATGTTTTATTTTCTTTCCAACAATGAGAAAAGCATATATTTTGTAGGTATCTAATCTATGCTTCACAAATGGGAGCAGAAATAAAGAAACAGGTGGCACATGTGTTTAGTGACATAATATTAGTTTAGAAAAGAATACATATTTTTAATTACCTATAAGTACAGTGTGTAAAGTGATGTGCTTTTCTATAGGGAAGAATATTTTAATATTAGTTTTAGGAGAAAAACTTATTCTTTATAACATATTTTGATTGTATCGAAACCGATTTTGGTAAATAAAAAAAAACAGTAATTATGTAAGATGAGATAAAAAAATTGAAATTATGTGGAGTTGTTGATTTTAAATATGACTAATTCCGAATGTTAGATCAGTATGGCATTAGCCATCTATTAGTCATTAACCAACGACATTGCTTGACAGTTCACCATTGAATGCCATATATAAAATTTTTTACACAAAAATTATGTAAAATGCAACTCTAAATATTATTATACTCTTAATAAATCTTATAGAGTGTATTAGTTATTCTCAAAATATCTGCGTAGAAACCACAACTTGTTAGATATTCCCAAAAAACTGTGAATTAGTGAGTAAACGGCCTACTTCGGTAGGGATTTCAAAAAACTTTTTTAATAAAAAATGTTTGTTTTTGTACTTCTGTATTTATTAAAGAGTTCTACTTCCCGTCTACCGAAAATTTATCAGATCCCAAGAAGAATATTATTGCTCTTAAAAGGATTATCACAGAATCAGTTTCTCTTAAATATAAGATTTGGTATTGATACTTCAAAACGCGGACTTTTCATTTTCATCATCACAATACTTGTTTTTAAAAAGTGAAGTGTGAGCACCACACGACTTAATTATATGTATATGTGTTCCAAATTTTTTATTAAAAAGTTGTTCCAAATTCAATTTTAAATCTTCTTCATAAAATAAACCTGTAAGTAAAAGTGTGTCCGATTCGAATTTTTTTATATACAAAAGTTATTCCAAATGCAGCCCTAAATACGTTTATACTGTTAATAAATCTGTATAAAGTGTATAATTTGCGCGATCAGAATTTTGAAATTTTTGTACACAGAAATTGTGCAAAATCCATCTCTAAATACTTTTGTATTGTAATAAACCTGTATAGGACACATAGTTTGCGAGATATTTACAACAAAACTGTTATAGGTCAGCGTCAAAGTGCTACATTCGATACGAATTTTAAATTGTTTTTGGCCAAGACTGAAAGACCTAACTTCTAGTAGAAATTTCGATAAAACTTTTTTTATAATCTTTTTCTTAAATTAGATTTTGATTAAGTTTGTATACTTTAAAAATTTGCCTAAACATAGTTGTTTACCATATATTGGTAAAATTTGATTTTTTCACTGAAGTAAACTAATATATCCGGTCTAGCGATTTCACTGAAAATCTAATCAGATCCTGCGAGAAATATTACATTCTTAAATGTAAAGTTTGGTATTAACAGCTTTAATCGTCTTGTTGCTATCGTAGTCAGAAAGAAAGAGAGAGAGAGAGAGAGAGAGAGAGAGAGAGAGGGAGGGAGGGAGGGAGGGAGGGAGGGGGAGAGAAACTGACACACATACATGTATGCAAAAGCCAATTTTCCGCTATCAGGGGAATTCAAATCGTTAATATCTGCAAAAATTCCAAATTTCCTTTCATCACAATACTTCACGTTCAGAAAGTAATATGTAGTAGAATTTATTAGAATTATATCGAATGCCTGAACGGTTAAAGATAATTCGAGTAAAAACCGTAAACTCTCGGCAACAATATATACATATATGCATAACATACTACATATTTAAATAGATACATAAACAATTAGAAATAAACTATGGAGACTGATTGTTATAGAATGTTGCTTACTTATTCCATATTTGCTTCCAATTATTTCAAGCACTTCAGCTTTTTGAGAAAAATGCGTTCGAAATTTCCGAAATAATGTATAGTTCAACGAGCATAGCATTGCCGATGAGGTGTGCAAACTAAAAAAGAGAGAAAAGAAACTGTGAGAGTGAGAGAGGCTGCGTACGTATCAAACAGGTCTGTCAATATGAATGCATTGGTTACTCTTCTGGATATGAGAGTTTCCCTTCCACTATAGTATTGCTTAGTGCACAACCGAATACAATGAAAAAACTATTCTTGTTGAGCTGTAGGTCAATAATACAATGTAATTTATTTAGAAAACATATTTCCATTCCACTTTTGTCTGTATTTCAGTGTTAGTTCGTCTTTCTTAAGGCCCAGCAATAAACCACTAGCATGCTTTCGTTCAATTTTCCATAGCGTAATTCATTTAACTAATATCTCAGTGAAATCTCACAACACCAAGATTATCTGAAAAGAAATTCAGTGAATGGAGAGAAGATATTTTTGTTCTCAAATCGTCGGAATGTTTCAGCAGTTAAGCAACCATAACATAAGTTGTCAGAATTAGTCACACAATTGCGTGGCATCGTAACGTTAAAGAATAAAAGATATAAATCCTGAGTGATTCACTAACTTTACTGTTTAAAGCATATATGGGCAACCCCCGGCCACCGGGCCGAATACTAAATATTTAGCATGTTACCTTTCGGCTTATAGGATTCACTCAAAACGGGGTTGTTTGTGTTACCTGAGTTCCTATAGCCGTGGTAATTTAATACGGGGAGACGTGGCGTCCTTCCTTCGGGATGGCACTACACTTATACACTGGGTGCATGGGATAGGGCTTATGCTAATGTCTGAGGTTAATGAAAGAGTTGTTTTAAACCACATGAATTTATTACCACAACTCGGTCACTAAAACAATAGCCACGCAGGACTATATAGAAATGGCTGAAGGCAAATACTAATACTAATACATATATCGAAGTACACATACAGTTTACTGAGACACCTTGACCAGAAGGCTAATTATCCCATACAGGGGGATTAATAAAACGGGGGTGGTCTTTAGATACTGGCAATTGAAATAGAGAGAGATATTTGAGACACTCAGTTGGGGTTCTACGGGATAAGGCTCCCTTTGGGGTACCTAGTCAATTAACGCCTAGAATGGGTAAGGCTGCCTTAGGGCGCCGAACCAACTAACTACTTCTGAGTGACGTGACGGGGCTATCTTTAGATCGCCAACCGTACAAGCTTAGGAATCAGTTCAGTACTTACGGTTGCGTTAAATGGGTTATGATGTGAAGTCACATTAGCCACACGTCACAAGTCACTGGGAGGGGTGTATCGGCACAGGTCTGGCACTTTGATACGATCCGTTGTCTGGATTTGATTGAAGCACTAAGCGGCACTCGCGAACGTTCAACAACCTCTCTATTGGTTGGGTCACTTTGTTCAACGCCTCAATAACAGGTCACGAATGCTCCTTGGATGTCAGTTGAAGCACGCAACGGCTGCTGGTTTCGGAACTGGGTCCTCCTCGTAAGTGTTCAGTTCACTCGTAGAAGCCTTTTCTCGGCTTCGGGTAACTTCGGAAGCGTTCGGTAGTCTTCGGAAATGCTCGGTTCGCTAGTGGAAACCTTTTCCCAGCTTCGGGTAACTTCGGAAGCGTTCGGGTTGGCTTCGGAAGTGGTCGGTTCACTCGCAGGAATCTTCTCCCAGCTTCAGGTAACTTCGGAAGCGTTCGGGTTTGCTTCGAAAGTGGTCGGTTCACTCGTAGGAATCTTCTCTCGGCTTCGGGTAACTTCGGAAGCGTTCGGGTTTGCTTCGGAAGAGGTCGGTTCACTCGTAGGAATCTTCTCTCGGCTTCGGGTAACTTCGGAAGCGTTCGGGTTAGCTTCGAAAGTGGTCGGTTCACTCGTAGGAATCTTCTCTCGGCTTCGGTTAACTTCGGAAGCGTTCGGGTTTGCTTCGGAAGTGGTCGGTTCACTCGTAGGAACCTTTTCTCGGCTTCGGTTAACTTCGGAAGCGTTCGGGTTTGCTTCGGAAGTGGTCGGTTCACTCGTAGGAACCTTTTCCCGTCTTCGGGCAACCTCGGAAGCGTTCGGGTTCGCTCGTAGAAATCCTTCTACGACTTCGGGTATCTTCGAAAACGTTAGGATACGTCTCGGAGATGTTCGGTTCACTAGCGGAAACCTTTTCTCGGCTTCGGGTTACTTCGGAAGCGTTCGGTATTGCTTCGGAAGTTTTCGGTTCGCTCGTAGAAATCCTTCTACGACTTCGGGTATCTTCGAAAACGTTCGGGTACGTTTCGGAGATGTTCGGTTCACTAGCGGAAACCTTTTCTCGGATTCGGGTATCTTCGGGAACGTTCGGATACGTTTCCGAGATGTTCGGTTCACTAGCAGAAACCTTTTCCCGGCTTCGGGTATCTTCGGATGCGTTCGAGTACGCTTCGGTAATGTTCGGTTCGCTAGTGGAAACCTTATCTCAGCTTCGACTTCACTTTGGAGAATGTTCGGTTTTCTTCGGAGCTGATAGGTCTTGTCGCTCCAGCAGCTAAAGCTGACTGGTTACCCGATATAAAATTTCTTAGCTTTTATAACTTTTCCAGGACGTAAACAAATGACGCGGTTGCAGGTGTCTTTTAGAAAGACGCATTCTATTCGTCCGAATAACGAGTCTTTCGATTGGTGGAAGCCCTTGCTTCTCGCGTAAATCTTTATTTTTGTTTCTCGAACAATCTTATTTAATATTAAAATTCTTTAGTACATTGGTCGAGAAATGTCTAGGCGGGGCCTGTGAGTTGGTTTAAAGATTTCCAACATTATTATTTTAATTATACTGTTGGAAAGTATGGGATATATATGAAAATGTGAACCGTTTGTTATGATTGTTTATAGCAATCACATTCATGGACTGAAATGATTTTTACGTCGGCACAATCTTATCAAATATTAATTACAACGATAATAATGGTATTTAGCTCAAACAGACCTGGAACAACGTTTCTATTTCACACCCAGGACCGGCATTTGTAACAAGCACAGATCTTTTTTTTTCACCCTCCACTACTCCTAATAGGTACCTATTAATTGTCAATCGAAACAAAACAGTAATCCACACATCATAGCCTTATTCTAAAATTTAGAATAAAACTATGAATTTAGAATCGTTTTAGAATCTAAATCGATTCTAAAATAGATAGATAGTATTATTATCACTAAGAGAGCACAGCGTAAAGGGGCCCACACACTGGGGTTTTGTTCGACAGATTTGTTCGACGAAGAAGTCTGTTCGAACAAAAACGTCGCAAAACCGAAGTGTGTGGGTCGAAAACCGTCGTTGATGTTGGCGTACAAATCTGCTGAAAATAATCTGGTTCGTTATCCTTAGAAATAAGAAGATGTCTGGTGTAAAAAAACGAAAAGTGGACACAGAATGTCGTCAATTCCAAGGAGAATGAACAGATAAATACTTTTTCTTATCATGCACGATGGTAAACTCTGCTTATTGCGCAATGAAACAATTTCTGAATATGATATCAAGCGGCATTATTCCAGTGAGCTATTCGCTCAACGTAACTCACTCACGGGTCAGTTAAGAAAAGATGAAATTCAAAAGCTTATAACCGATTTGGGAAAACAACAACAAATGTTCCATAAACGAAGACTACATCTGGATAGTGTTGTTAAAGCTAGCTTTATAGTTAGTTCCAAAATAGTGAAGGCATCGAAGCCATTCGCTGAAGTATAGATACGATGGCTGATGATACAAACAAAACGTTAGCCAACCGTGTGACTGCGTCCAAGCATCGATTGCTTTAGACGAGAGTACCGACTTATTAGATACAGCCCAACTATTTATTTTTATACGAGGTGTTGATGAAAATTTTACTGTGATAGAGGAATTACTGGTTTCACGGTCGTTACAAGAGACTAGTGTAGTGGTGTAAATTAGTTGGAGTTTGTACAGATGGTGCGCCTTCTATGATGGGTTCACGAAAAAGTTTTATCGGAATTCTGAAAGAAAGAGCAACCGCTATGAATTTGCAAAATTATGATTTAATAATTCTACATTGCATTATTCACCAACCAAACATGTGCTCTAAGTCCATTCGACTGAAGAACGTTATAGATCAATTTCATTCAATCCCACAGACTTAACCATCGCCAGTTTAAAGCATTTTGGATGGACTCTCATCAGAACATGATGATGTGACATACTATTGCAAAGTAAAGTGGCCAAGCAAAGGTAAAATGCTAAAAAATTTTATGACCTTAGAAAAGAAGTAGCCGATTTAATGGAAATTAAGGAAAAGCCATTGGTGGAAATACGTGATCCAACATAGCTGTGTGACTTAGCATTCCTGATAGACATCACAGGACACTTAAACGACTTCAAGCTTCAAAAATAAGGTCAATTGGTGAACGAGTTGTACAGCCATCTAAAAGCGTTTCAGAACAAAATTCGCTTGTGGGAAAGACAAATGAGAAGTGAAAACTGTTTACAGTTTTCAACACTATCTAGTCACGAAAATATTGTTTATGGTCACTATGCTGTTATAAGTCCTTAACTTTCAAAGTTGTTGCAATCGCTTTCTTTATAGACAGGTACCTTCTTCAAAAAGAAATATTAATAAAATCAAATATTTTATGGCAAAAATAATGTAGTTTTCAAAAACAGTTGAACAAAAATATATGATTGAAACGTTAGGGGAATGTTCTTCTTCTCAAAATCAATTACATTTCATTGGTTGAAATTCCTTGATATTGTGTTCAACTGCTATTGAGGACCTTTTCAGGTCTAATGTGTTCACATCATTAGGACGCTTTTACATAATACAGAACCTGGCCTAAATAATAGGACCACTTTAAAGAAATTTTAAAATTCTTATATTTAAAATCCTACTGTAATATTCAATTTATATGCACAAAACTATTAGAAAATATGTATTTAGTATACCGTATGTGTCTATTTTCATTAGCTATAGGGATTCAATCTTTACATGCGATTTATACGTATACAAATAATACGTGGCAACGTGTGTCTCCCGGCAACAATCGACATCACAGCGACTTTCACCGATCTTGCCACTTCTACATTAAATGTTCAGCTGCGAACACGTTCCGAGATATAGTCTGCAATAAAATCCGTCATCATCAAATGGCCGGCGCGATCTACTTGTTTATTATTATTTTCAGAATCCTTTTTTAATTACCTTATTTTTAATTTTATTAGAATTACGCTTTTGTTTGTGTCATGCTTAATAATTCTCTGCATTTACTGAAAGGAGAAAGAAAAATCCTTGCAAGGCGTAAATATTATTTCTAAGCGCAGTACAAACATCCAAGTCAATAGTCCAACAGCTACTGCTAACTTGAGCTTGCAGCGGTCGCGCTCGCATTGAAGAGAAAAGTAGGGGGTGCCATGTTGTCACGTATTGCATGAATTAATCGCCTATGGCTAATGAAAATTGACACGTGCTGTATACACTGGCTTTCACCACGGGATGAGATTTTACACTTCCTTAAGAGAAACCTTTTAGTAGGCTATCCTTTGCCTTCAGATATCCTCCAATTCTCTTATAAAATCATGTTGTGTTATTTTTTAACAGGTGGTGCTATTACCAATTTTAATTAATTAGAAATATGAGCATATCATTAAAGTTGCTACAGAAAACCATAAGCTGTCCGACATAGAATAAAAAGCATCCTTTTTCAGAAGGAATGAACATATCGGATAGAACAATTAGTGGAAGTTAATATATACGAAGAAAAACAAAGTGCTGACGCTCCTTTCGAAAACCAAATTATGTCCTAAAATAATAATAGGGCATTGTAGTGGTCCAAGCATGCAAAAAGTTACATAATTAAAGATTGGGGGAAGGTGAGTGCAAGTTGAAAAGGCGCTTAAAAGAAAATTTAATTATCTTCAATTATTCAGTGAATTTCTTAGGTTGTGATCAGCGAAGAGAGGCAGATAAAGGCAATTAGTGAGAGGGTTCTATACGTCCTTCAAATCATGTTAATGAAGAATATTTAGTAAAATCCGGGTAGAACCCACCATCGGTCATGATATATTCACGTATAACGACAGGGGAATTAGAGGCACCGTATTTTGTAAAAGAAACCATGGAACAAATACCTACAATATAAATATGTTTTAGAAAACATTTCAATGTGAATGATTTGGATCCTGGCGAAAGCCCATATACAGTTGCTCGAAATTGATGTCATTTATTTTTAGAACGTATTAAAAAGATGTCCCACCAATTCAAATTCCTACTGAAAACGTATCACATGTTCATTTGTCATCCCTCATCCCGCATCCCAAGCATTTCCCTATCGAACGCTACATTGCCAGTCTCATTACTTAATTTGGTCATCTCGTAATATGCCCACCAGAATCAACAGTATGCTAAATATACAAAAATAAAGGGTTAGATCACCAAAAATTAGTTTAATTCCAAGTACACTTAAAATTCAAGATGTGTGTAATTTGAGTTGGAATTTGGACTACTTCCATCGTTCATTGGATTTTGAATTGTTTGTTCCAGACGTATCGAATTACGTCATCTATCAAAATACATATTTGTTAAATGTTCATTTAAAATTTTAGATATTTTCTAATAAATCTTGAACTGTTGAAATAAGAAATTAACTGTCCGTTAGTTTTAGCAAAATTGTAATATTTTCAGGTGGTCCTAATATTTCGGTCAAGTGCTGTACATTACCTATGCCAAGGAATGACATACTTTTCTTTATACATTTCTTGATTGACTTTAATGTCCCGTTGAAAACGAGCGTTTTTGCTCTTGGACTGAATGTTCATTTTCGGCAGTATATCCCTTTATAATTACCAGCACTCTTAACTTAAATAATATTATTACATAACTTTCGTACAGATAAGGGTATAATATGAATATAATTCAACAACGAAGCTTAGCGTTATTCCAAAATATTTTCAGGTAATCAGTAAGTATATCGCCGCTCAGACGAGTAAAATATATTTAGTAATAACAAGAATGCCATCATTATACTTTCTTATACGTAGTATATGGAAGTATTGTGATGACGAAAATTTTCGACCTCGAGATTTTGCAGATGTCCACGTTTTGAAGTTCCCTGATACCGAAAAAGTGGTTTTTAAAAAAAGTCTATCTGTCTGTGACCACGATAGCGGTCAAACCGCTGGAGATATCAATTCCAAATTTATATTTACGTGTATAATCTCCCTCTTGAGATCTGATTAGTTTTTCAGTAAAATCTGTAGACCGGAAGTAGCAGTTTACTTTAGTGAAAGAATCGAATTTTGCCAATATTTCGTCAACTACTAAGTTTAAACAAATTTATAAAGAATTTATATGTACTTAAAATTAAAATTGAGAATAATTTTATTTAAAAAGTTTTTCGAAATTCCTACCGGAAATTCGTCTTTTACTCTTATCGAAAATCAGTTTTTTGCGAATATCTCGCAAGTCATGCTTTCTAGGCAGGTACATTACGAGTATAAAAGTATTTAAATTATAATTTTAAATATTTTTTGTATAAAAGAAATTTCAAAATTCGGACCGGAAGTATCACTTTTACTCTTACCGAATAGCGATTTTTTGCAAATATGTCGTAAATTATGCATTCTATATATATTTATTAAGAGTACAAAAGTATTTAGAGTTGGATTTGCAATATTGTTTGTAGACATGAAATTTCAAAATTCGGACCGGAAGTATCACTTTTACTCTTAGCGAGTAGCACTTTTTTCGAATATCTTGCAAAGTATGCATTCTATAGGGATTTATTAAGAGAATGAAAGTACTTAGAATACGATTTTCAATAAGTTTTGCATAAAAAAATTCTTAAAATTGTATGTATAATTTGAAACGCTCATACGTATAGGAAAGTCGTGTGGTAGCCACACCTCATTTTTTTATTTTCTATTTTAATAACCAACTATAATTATTTTAAAGTGCTAACTATTCCAAAATGTTCAGAAAATTGTCTGCATGTGTTCCTATAATTTGCAAAATGTAACTGTACTGAATGCAAGTACAACATATGTGTCTTGAACTAAATTAAAAATAAATTATTATCTAGAACAGTTCCTTTTATTTGGTGCGGATATATTTTAAAATTGTGGCAATATTTTCTGTCCAGCACAGTTTAAACATCTCGGTAAACGTCATCTATCAAAAATACATATTTACCAAATGTTCGGCTTGGCGCTCAACAAAATCCGACCTGGTAATATTTCATTCACTTGCTGTCAATAAATATGAATATGTGACGAGGCAATAATTCATTCATTTTTATTCGTTAAATGTTTCCGAAGTTGGACGGCTTTTATTGTCTTTCGAAAAACCGCACATGGTATAAGGCGTAACGGGTACCCCGGCCTCTTTCAGAAGGAAATAATTTTAACAACTTGGGTCGGTTCGTTGATTGTGGGTGCCAGTGCCGTGCGGATGTTTTAAGCTATACATATATGAAGTACAAATTACATGAACATTCTTTTTAATAAATAAATACATAATAAAGCAAATGTTCAACATTTTACTCTAACGTCAAATATATAGTAGATTAATTATCCTTCTACTATTTTAGTATACTTTGAGTATGTGATTTGTTTATATACTTAAATATAAAGGTGTGGCCACCATACGACTTTCTTATAAGCATGAGCGTTTCAAACTATACAATTTTAAGAATTTTTTTATACAAAAGTTATTCTAAATCCTATTCTAAGCACTTTCATTCTCTTAAAAAATCGCTATATAATGCATACTTTGCAAGATATTCGAAAAAAAGTGCTACTCGCTAAGAGTAAAAGTGCTACTTCCTGTCCGAATTTTGAAATTTCATATATACAAAAAATATTGTAAATCTAGTTCTAAATACTTTTGTACTCTTGATAAATATATATAGAATGCATAAATTACGACATATTTGCAAAAAATCGCTATTCGATAAGAGTAAAAGTGGTACTTCCTGTCTGAATTTTGAAATTTTTTTTATACAACAGATATTGGAAATTATGTTATATATACTTTTATATTCGTAACGTACTTGCCCAAAAAGCATGACTTGCGAGATATTCGCAAAAAACAGATTTTCGGTAAGAGTAAAAGACCCTCTTCCGGTTGGAATTTCGAAAAACTTTTAAGACAATTTGTCTCAAATTCAATTTTAAGTACATATGAATTATTTATAAATTTGTTTAAACTTAGTAGTTGACGAAATATTGGCAAAATTCGATTTTTTCACTCAAGTAAACTGCTACTTCCGGTCTACCGATTTTACTGAAAAACTAATCAGATCTCAAGTGGGAGATTATATACGTAAATACAAAATTTGGAATTGATAGCTATAGCGGTTTGACCGCTATCGTGGTCACAGACAGACAGACACACAGACATTTTTTAAAAACCACTTTTTCGGTGTCAGGGGACTTCAAAATGTGGACATCTGCAAAAATCTCGAGGTCGCAAATTTTCATCATCACAATACTTCCTTATACTACGTATAAGAAAGTAAAAGCAACTGGACGATTAGACATAAGGTAGATAATTTTACCAGACTATCCACAAAAGGTCACATTTAACAACATCAAATAAAAAGAATATGTCACACAAGAAATTAATTACCCACTTGAAATTAAAAAAAATAGGGAAGGAAAAAGGTCGGCAAGAAGGAAGTGACAGAATCAGAAAATGTCAATACCTTCAATATAAAAAATGGTAAAAATGGCAGTGACAGAAGTGAGAAAAACAGTTTTGGAAAAACAGCAATTACACATAATTTATCAAATTGCCAAGAAAGAAAACCACCAGAAAAAAGTGACACGAAATAGTTGTGGTTATGTAAAACTTGTAGACATTTAAAGGATTGATAGAAATAGATAATTTCAACCAGCCTGAAAGCATGAAAACTATACCAACATTGTTAGGAAAGAAAATAAAGAGTGTATAACGCTAATAAAATGTGCCGTAAGAAACAATTAGTTACCTTTAAGCATAATTTGGAGTTTTATTCGGTATTTTTAAACATAATTATATTGGAAATAGACTGTAATTATACATATAATTTTGCTGGTCTTCATCTTCTTTTTCTATAGAAACTAAGAACTTTAGCCAAAGCTGAAATCAACGAGTTATTTTATTTACATATTTCAGCATTACATAGTTAAGTTCGATAGAAGTCTTTCATTATTGCTATAAATATAAAATATAGTAACTTTTACAGTATTATCTATTTATAGTTGTCGATTTATTGCAATATATTGTGTCACTACTGTATTACCTATTTATTCTTTTTACTATAATTATTATTTGTTATTAAAATATTTATTTGTTTGGCTGACTGAGACACTTCATGATGTCAATGGATATCATTAGAACTTACTGTGCTACATGTTTAGTAACCCAAGCGCACTTTTAATATATAGCTTATGTAGGTATGTACTAAAGAAAAACTAAAAAGACGTTCAATTTTAAATTGCTGAAATCTTTGTAAATGTTCTTACATTTTTATTTCAGACATAATTAGTATTTTGTCAAAAAATTTAAGTGATGTGTAATATGTTCGCAACTAAATTCAATTTAAAATCATACAAAAAAATGCAGACGTTTTTTCTAGTTTCTAAAATGACACAATCTATCACCTTCACAAGGTCTATTTTTATTCTGTCAGTATTTTCGAAGACAAATACAAAGATGTCAAGATCTTTACAAAAAATAGATGGTATGTATGACATGATTAATTTAGTAAAATATTTCATCTGTGACTGCAATTGATTAAGCTAATTGACCTTTCGGTGTTTACGAAATGTTTTTACTATTCAGATACCCATCTGTCGATGTTCATTACACCAAAATAAAATAAGTAATAATTTTTAATAAATTTAATACAACATAAATAATTTTTTCATCAATTTCCAGGGAAGAAATTTCAGGAAAACCTGCACTGACGAACAAATTTATGGAAAATTTATTTTATCTTGAGAAATAAATTAATTAAAGCATAAGAAATGCCTACATATTTGGACATAATTTACTTTAACATTACCCACATTAACTGGATTTCCTTTCATATTAATTTTGTTTGTTGTTTTGCACGATATGAACGCTTACTTTTTAAATTCTAAGAATCGTTAAGGAAAGCAAACTTCTAATGACATTAACCATAGAGATCCCAAAAAACATTTAAACTTCTGTACAGACACTTCATAAATTGAAGAAATGACAACCAGATATACTTATTCTCGGAAAGAGTTCTTCTGACATATAATATCATTAATATCAAGCATAATGTATATATTTCAAAATACATTAACCAGGCATTTTAAAATTATACATCGGGGGCATTCCATAATAGCCTGAAATATTGTGACAACAAATTCAAACTACTCGACATTGCAGCTGAAAATAAATACTCATCTATGAAAGTAATCATTATAATAAACTTGGATTATGTCTTAATCCATTCTAGCCATTACAAGAGGCATTAATTTTGTATGCAATTGCTGAGGCTTGTCTTTCACAAGTATTCTCAAAAAATTGAAATAAATAGTTTCAGAATTTGTGAAAACGTTAATGCCGGTATATATATATTGCCTGCGTCAGCCAGTAATGCAGATCACATTAAAGATCTCTATGAAAAATATCACACTGGATTCTTTGAGCCTGTTGCTAGGTCCCAAATATACAGCATTATATCATCAATGAGATCTGCATCATATGGGGCTGATGTCATCAATATCACAATGCTGAAAGTATGTTGGCCCCTAATATTGCCTTTTATCACGTACATAATTAGTTCATGTATAGTTGACTCGGTGTTCCCTAATTGCTGGCGGCAGGCATTGGTTTCTCCAGTACCTAAGTCCACAGAACCAAAACAAACGAAAGACCTTCGATCCATTAGCCTGCTGCCTGTAATGTCCAAGATCCTAGAGAAGGTCCTTGCTGCACAGATAGCTGTTTTTGTTGCAAGAGAGAACATTTTGCCCTCTACTCAGTTGGGGTTTAGGCCGAGATATAGCTGCCAAACGGCTCTGCTGTCTATGACTGAAGACCTGATAACGACTTCTGATCAAAGCCTTCTATCCTGCCTGGTCTTACTTAATTATAGCAAGGTATTCGATACAGTTAATCATGGCACTCTTCTTTGTGTTTTGAAATCCATTGGCTTGAATGGTAGCGCCCTCACTCTAATGACAAATTATCTATACGGCCATAAGCAGATGGTAAGATTAAACGGGAATTGCTCTGCTCCCCTTGCCTTAGTGCAAGGTGTACCCCAGGGTTCGGTTCTTGGGCCAATTCTATTCACTATATACACCTCCAAATTATTACTGTGTATAGAGCACTGCAAATCACATACGTCTTTTTACTCCTTTCCCCCATCTCAATGGCAAGCTGCTATGCACAGAATTAACATAGATCTTTTAAATCTATTTGATGCCTCTGTCAATCACAGCCTTCATATAAGCCCGGAGAAATCGCAGGTCGTCCTTTTCGGTCCTAAAAAAAACTTGCTTCAACATTGACAGAACTTTAGAGATTATTATTGATAATATACATTTACCGGTTGTGAATAGAGTGAGGAGCCTTGGTCTCTACATTGACAATACATTCAGATATAAGGATCAGATATCCAAATATATTACCACTGCTTATATTAATTTGAAAATACTATTCCCTTTCAGGCATACTCTTAATGAATCAGTGAAGAAAATGTTGTGTGAGGTTTTTGTTTTGTCGCATTTTTCTTACTGTTCAACGCTGTATCATGGGTCATTGGATTTTTTTACCAGTTCCAGAATTCAAAGAATACAAAATGCTTGTCTACGATACATTTACAATATACGAAAATTTTATCACATCTCTCACAAGTTGAGTGATGCGGGCTAGTTGTGCATGGCGGGACGTAGGAGGTTGCAGGCATTGTGTCTCTATCATGGTATACTTTTGCATAGGTCTCCACCATATCTTTATAATGGAATTAGATTTAGGTCAGATGTACACAGTGTGACCACCAGATTTCGTGGATTAATCTCTCCCACGCCTCAATAGACTTCCCTATATGAGCGATCTTTTACGTATCAGGTATACTGTAATTACAATCACCTACCATCTGAGTTTAAGTCCCTCACAGTATCCAAGTTTAAATCTAGACTCAAGTCACACCATGTATCGCGCTTTGTACATTTCTTTATACATAATAAAGACATTTATTATTATGTATATATACAGGGTGAGTCATTAGTAGCCGCGCCTTTGATTGCTCTTTTGTGTTTTAAATAAAAGAAAAAACAATTAGTGGAAGATCTATGGTTGCTTTTGGCGCATATTGTAAAAATAGTTTAAGCTCTGACGCACTTCCGGTTTCACCGGATATGCACGAAACTTCATTTCTTTAAATGACTTACTCCATATATTTTTGAATTTTCTTGTACTGCTTTAAATTGTCTGTTCAACTGTTTTTTGTCTTTCAAAATTGAACTAATAGTTTTTGAGTTATTAATTTTTTTTGAAAATATTTGACCAAAACACGTGTTCAGAAAAACATCATTTACACATTGTTTTTAAAAGTAAAAACACTAACCTTGGTGGTGCTTGTAGCCAAGAAAATTCTGCATCATTTGGTAAAGCTGCACTCGACAATACCTCAAAACACTTTGCTTTTTCAAAGCCTACTTCTTGAAATTTTCACATACCAAAAACTTATTTTTTTAGAATAGAACACCCAGTATTTTATTGAGGCATTTTGTTCCTTTTTTATTCTCTTTCATTTTTGTTAACAATGTCCTATACCTAACTTTTGTAATTTTTGAGATAATCACTATAGGAGCAATTAGCGGTCAATTAAAGAATTACGGGCGCTGTTCTATGCACCCAAATATTCATCGACTAAAGGCTGGAATGCGGCAGACTGCCTGAGTCAACTGTTTGTTAATGTTTTTACTTTTAAAAACAATGTGAAAATGATTTTTTTCTGAACACGTGTTTTGGTCAAATATTTTCAAAAAAAATTAATAACTCAAAAACTATTAGCTAAATTTTGAAAAAGAAAAAACAGTTGAATAGACAATTTAAAAGAGTGCAAGAAAATCCAAAAATATATAGGGTGTCATTTAAAAAAATTAAGTTCCGTGCATTTCCGGTCAAACCGGAAGTGCGTCAGAGCTTAAAGTATTTTTACAATATGCGCCATAAGCAATAATGGATCTTCCACAAGTGTTTTTTCTGTTACTTAAAACACAAAAGAGCAATCGAAGAAGCGGCTACTAATGACTCACCCTGTATATATATATATATATATATATATATATATATATATATATATATATATATATAATTCGATTGCAGTAATTCGACCGTACAATGTAAGAAAAGGGTAATGATTTAAATCGGGTAAGCGGTCTGTGATGGTCTTAAAAAAGAAGAAAAAACCTCCTTTGCTCAATCCTCGAATTTTCGTTCTTTTATTGAGAACTTATTCATGAGGTACTAAAATGTCATATTTAAAAAAATTATAATTTGAAATATTTTTAACAATAAAATTCTACTTACAAACTAGAGGTCCGAAGACGGACAAATATGATAAAACATGTTATTACTTAAAACACTAAAATTATCCATTACGACTGTTAAAAAAAAACATTAATACATTTCAACAAAACTATCGATGCACGAACAACATTGTGTATAATGTATCTAAGTATGTAAACGAAAAGTAAAACGCACCAACGTCCTTGTCAAAATACCTACACAAAAAGAATCTTTTTTCTCGTCTTTAAAAGAAATAACAATTTATTTTATAGGTCCTTTTTGTCTCAGTCCGTGACTTTTTAACAAATAACAATGTGAATAAGTATTATTGAATTAATTGATACACAAATTAAAATGAAACTAAAATCCTCCCCCCTGTCAATTATGTCCCCAATAAGTTGCAGTAAATGTTACTCAACTGATTCGTATCTGTTTTAAAGTTGATGGTGTTATTTGTGTTTTGTATGTGAAACATTTCTAGGAAAAGTCTCTTAAAAAGAAGTATCCCCTTCCTTGACACTAAAGTAATCAGAACGGATGAGAATGTTTTGTGTTTAGACTGGTATCAGAAACCTACGGCATCAGGCAGATTTTTAAACTTTTTCTCCAATCATCCTCTGAATCAAAAATACAACACAGTCATAGCGATGAAAAATAGAATAACTACCATCTCCGATACCAGATATTTAAATAAGAACCTTAAGACACTGCAGAATATTTTTGCCAATAACGGCTATCCAGTATCGATTTTACACAAATTAATTTATAATTCTAATTTCTATGATGGACCTACAGAAGAAACTAGTGTTGCACTGAAATACAAAAGGTTACCCTACATTAGGGACCTCACAGAAAGAGTGGTCAAATTGTTTAAACCCTTCCCACAAATAATAATAGCTAAATGTAACAACATCAAAATTAATAATCTTTTTTCTGTGGTAAAAGACAAAACACCTACTCTTTTCAAAAACCACACTGTTTACAGTATTCCATGCATTGACTGTCAGGGGTGTTACATTGGTCAAACATCGCAGTGGCTAAAATACAGAATCAGTCAACATAAAAGTGACTGTACAATTAAAAAGAAATCGTGTGCTTTGGCAAAACATACGCTAGAGCAGGGTCACACATTCGATTTTGGGGGTGTAAAGGTTGTGGATGTGGAGAGTAATTATATTAAGAGACTTTTCCTAGAAATGTTTCACATACAAAACACAAATAACACCATCAACTTTAAAACAGATACGAATCAGTTGAGTAACATTTACTGCAACTTATTGGGGACATAATTGACAGGGGGGAGGATTTTAGTTTCATTTTAATTTGTGTATCAATTAATTCAATAATACTTATTCACATTGTTATTTGTTAAAAAGTCACGGACTGAGACAAAAAGGACCTATAAAATAAATTGTTATTTCTTTTAAAGACGAGAAAAAAGATTCTTTTTGTGTAGGTATTTTGACAAGGACGTTGGTGCGTTTTACTTTTCGTTTACATACTTAGATACATTATACACAATGTTGTTCGTGCATCGATAGTTTTGTTGAAATGTATTAATGTTTTTTTTTAACAGTCGTAATGGATAATTTTAGTGTTTTAAGTAATAACATGTTTTATCATATTTGTGCGTCTTCGGACCTCTAGTTTGTAAGTAGAATTTTATTGTTAAAAATATTTCAAATTGTAATTTTTTTAAATATGACATTTTAGTACCTCATGAATAAGTTCTCAATAAAAGAACGAAAATTCGAGGATTGAGCAAAGGAGGTTTTTTCTTCTTTTTTAAGACCATCACAGACCGCTTACCCGATTTAAATCATTACCCTTTTCTTATATATATATATATATATATATATATATATATATATATATATATATATATATATATATATATATATATATATAAGAGTTGAGTGGAAATCCACGACCGACTACGTTAAAAAGTAAGATGTGAATAACTATTCACTGTTAACTAATTAACGTTTGTAATTTTATTTTGATGTTTACTTTTAATATGATAACAATTATCACCGAATTATGGTTTTTAATATTAACTACATTTCAATTTTGTTGTTGTGAGTATTATGATCCTTTTTGCATTTAGTAATTTCAACGTGCTTGAGTTTGCATATGAACACGTGTCACAGAGGTTAGCAAAATATAAATGTCTTAGATTCATGTAAGTAATTTATTAATTAACATCAGTTTATTACACTAAATAATTGTCAACATTGTAGAGGTCCTGAAGATGGAAAAAAATGTTTCCGAAATATTGACCAATGAATAAATAGATTACTCTATTATTGTATTTCATTGACCGAACAATCCCAGTGAATAGTTATTCACATCTTACTTTATATATATATATATATATATATAAATATTGAATATAAACTTGGGATGTTAACTTAGAAGTAAACTTCAATCATAGGGTTTTTAGGTATTGCGGTTTATAATTAGCAAAAATTCGATGTTAACTTGTGATAGAAACGATGAATTGCGTCCTACTTAATTTTATATTCAACCGATAAGAAAAAAGTTTTCGAATAACAGTGTTTTGTTGAACATGATACAAATAAACGATGTTACATGTCACTTATAATAATAATAATAATAATAATAATACGGCGGTGGATCATAATGTCTCTTAAATTTCCGGTGTTATAAATTGAAGAGCAGCACTAATTTCGTCAACCACCCTCTGTCATTAAACTATTGTCAGACAACCTCTTGAATTTTTATATAATAATGTATATACATTTTCTGCGTTCCATTTTCTATGATCTTTAAGCTTTTTCTCCGGACATCAACTTTTCCAGAAATCTGAGAAATAAGCAAATTTAATCCTGTTTTTAAGAAGGTAGGAAACATAGTAGTTCCAAGGTATTTGAAGATTTACTCTATGCTAAGTGGGTCACACATTTCCACAGAAAGACAATTAATTTGATTGCCTCTTACCTAGACAATCGTTCCTATAATGTTAACTATAATGGATTCCATTGTAACATTTTCACAATCTCTTCTTCACCATTTACATTAATGATCTACTGTATTCTCAGCTATCGCTTATGCAGATTACTTAAAGCTTTTTCAAAAATATCCTCATCAGTCTACGATTGTGAAGCCCTTCGGAGCGATCTACGCTTTATTAATCACTGTTACCAGGGGAACAAGAAAATAGTCAGCGTCAATAAATGAGCGGTAGTTACTTATACTACAAAAAACGAGCCATTAATATTCCCGTACATTTCAAATCAAACATAAATTAGAGATCTCGGAATGTTTCTTGATCAACGTTTGCAATTTTCTGATCATATATATTTGATATGCAACTCGTGTCGAAAGTTTATGAATCCGGATACATTGAAAACACTGTTTTAGTCACTGGTGCGACCTAGACTGGAGTATATACGCCTATAACCTGGTATCCTTATTACGTTTACCAAAACTTACTAATTGAGAGACTACAGAATAGATTTTTCAAATACCATACAGGGCACGTGGCACGTATTCTTTTAGAAGCGTCGATTATGAGACTCTATTACTGAAACATTACGTTCCATCCCTCTTGGAATGTAGAAAAATTGCAAATGCCATTTTTCTGATGAATGGGCTAGTTTATAATAGATGTGATGCCACTAATCTGCTCTACGCAGTGGATTTTTTGGTTCCCAGATAGGGTATGCGTTCTGGTGATACTTTTGTGATGGTTCGCATCAGGTCAGATGTTTTTGCCATGGCACCTCTCACTCATACCACCAGGAACGCCAACCAACTATGCCCCGATCCTTTTCACCTCCTTTCATTAAAAAACCTCATTCGAGCAACAAACAGCTATATCTCACGATCCAATTCAATTATTGTTTTGCTTTATTGGGCTTCTTGCCTTGTATTTGATTTGCTCTGCAAATATCTATATTTTTGTTCTTTATAATTTGTAATTCCAATGAATTTATTCACACTGTATTAAGTATTAAATATTATCCTATTATTGGTCTAATGTGTCTGGCGTTTGTGATCATTATTACTATTATTATCTCATAAACCAGTAGTATTTATATGTATCAGACTTTAAAATGTTATCTTTTCTATTCAAGCATTTCGTGTCGTTTCTTTCGTATATTAGTTTGGTATGTTCTATAACTCAACATCTCCATACTCGAAATTTAATTTTGCAATAAATTTCACATAAATTCGTATATTCTACCATTTACGTGCAATCCCGGCACACTCTTAGCAGCTTCATATGCCTGATGATTTCCAAAAAATAAAACTGATGATTTGGCCGAATTTATAACTAGCGCCCGGTTTGAACAAGTATCACCAATAGTTTTCAAGTCATACTGCATTCTCTATGACATTGAGTGATTAGGTCTTCGTTTCATCTGCATACATTTGTACTTTACGTGTATTACAATTAGTTAGATTGCAAGTTTAATGTATATAGAAAAAAGCAGTGGTCCCAATATTAAACCCTGAGGTACACCAGAAACTAAGGAAGCAATGTTAAAATTTTTTTCCTTAACTCTGACAAACTACAATATATTTGCAAGGCTGGTTCACAATAATGCTATAATCAAAAGGAAAGCAAGCAGTGAGTAAATTTTTCTATTCACAAGTACTTGAAGTTAGTAAATAATAATTTTTTCAAAGATTTCTGAACGATCCCGGGGTAAGCTAATAGGCTTCAAATCAGCGTAAGAATGTGGTATTATAGGTACCTATCAGATAAACATGTTTCCATAGGTTTGCAAACAAACTAGCGATTACCTACAAATTACTAGTTTATTGCTCTTTTGTATATGTTAACTTTTGCAAACTGTTGAAAATTTCCATATCTTTACAACAATCAAAGTAAAGATTATAAAAATGAAATTTATTAGGAAAATGCTTGGCAAGATTTTAGCAACGAATTGTTAATATCACATAAAAAAAAATTATATTTAAAAACGCTTAAATCTATGTTCATCGCCGTTTTGTCTAGTTTTCATTTTGACTTCTACCCGCGTATTAAGTTTATACTTTGTTAAAATTACTATTACCGTTTCCAACCCAATTAACGCATACCTAGTACAAAATTTGAATAAAAGAAAAGAAATCATTTTAGTATGAATCTCAATTTGAGCGTATATGCGATTACGAAAATAGCGAAACACTGACAATCTTGTAATTTTGAGTATCTTCACATTAGAATTAGAATTCATGTGTTGTTGGCTATACCTTAACAAGTTTGTGTCATGCTAAAAAAGGTTACTACATATTATATTGAAATGCAAAATTGAGTTCCTCAAGCGTCAATTAGCCGTTAAAAAAATTTGGGAAAACTTCAATTTCTTCAACTTGAATCAACAGGAAAAATACACTAGAAATGTTCCAAGATAAAATACGTAAAAAAATTAAGAAAACCATTTTGCGTTATGACGTGAACTTCTATATTAAGAGTGGTTCCAACCTAAAATGAATATCAATGTAGGTTATCCATGTAAGTGGTTTATTTTTTTAAGGTGAAAACTGAAAAATTGGATAAAATACTATATGGGCATGATTTTCAATGGTTGGAAAGATTCAAAGTAAGATAAAAAATGACCACACGACTTTCTTATATATATGTGCCCTTCAAATTAGGCAAAGTTGTTCTAAATTAAGCTTTAAATACTTTTATCTTCTTAAAAAAATACGCCTATGAGTAAATGTGTTTACTTTAGGTCCGAGTTTTCAAAATTCTTTTGTCGAAAAATTATTCAAAAATTCTATTCTTAGTAGGTACTTCTGGTCTCTTAATAAATCTCTACAGAATGCAGCATACTTTGTGAGATATTTGCGAAAAAGATGCTACTCGCTAAGATTGAAAGTTCCGGCCCAAATTTTGAAATTTCTTTTGTACAAAAAATCGGTCCGAATTTGTATACAAAAGGTATTGGAAATTAAGTTCTAAATAAATACTCTTATACTCGTAACGGACCTGTCTAAAAAGCCTGGCTTGCGGAATATTCGCAATTGATTTTTGTTTAAGAGTAAAAGATCTACTTCCGGTAGGAATTTGGAAAAACTTTTTTAATAAAATTAAACTTAGTAATTGACAAATAATTGGCAAAATTCGATTTTTTCACAGAAGTAAACTACTACTTCCTGTGCGCCGATTTTACTGAAAATCTAATCAGCACTCAAGAGGAAGATTATATTTGTAAATACAAAATTTAGAATTGATATCTATAGCGGTTTGACCGCTATCGTGGCCACACACACACTGAGAGAGAGAGAGAGAGAGAGAGAGAGAGATTTTTTTAAAATCACTTTTTCGGAATCAGGGAACTTCAAAACGTTCACATCTGCAAAAATCTCGAGGTTAAAAATTTTCATCACAATACTTCCGTATACCTACTACGTATCAGAAAGTAATATCGTTGGGGTGCGTTCAGAAATGTTGGATAGGATACTGGCATGGTCGGGTTATATTTATTTTTTAATTTTACTTGGTAAACTTGGAGCGCTTTACAATTCTGAACGCCGTAGTGTGAGTCGAGTTAGTTTGTGGCAAAAGTCAAAGGTCAAAGCTAAGCATTGCAGAGTTAGAGGTTATGTATGAAGAAATAAAGTCATCAAAGAAATAATTCGAAAATTAAAACTAATTAGAACAATGGATCATAATCGAAAAAATTTTTTGGATCAATTTAAAATTGTCCAAAAACAAACTGATGACCATTATGAAACACACATATGACCATATGATATGAAATGACATGAAATTATAGCCTTAAAGAGCACTCAGAACCGCGCTTTAAATACTCCGACCCGAATGCCCATGAATCGCCCGCTATTGACCATCACAAATAGGTGGGTGATGGAAGGAACACTTCGAGTGTCGCACCAATCATTTCTGAACGGCAATGACGTTATAATTTTGGGACATCTTTTTGTTTCTGAACGGCAAGTGTGAAATTGGAGTGCCACTATAAAACATAAATTTCATATTATTGGTTATCCCCAATGTATAAAAAGTATAAAAACTTACCAATACCATACACTCTAATAGGCGTTCGGGTATGTATGAATTATTTCTTAAAAAGACTTTATATTGTGGGTTTAAGAGCTCACGGGAAAGCGCAGAATAATTCTTCTTGTGCTTGACAACTGTACTACTACTCATCAAAACTTGTTACATTTGAAAAACTCACCAGCAAACTGAACTTCCAAATTACAACCTATGGATCAGGGAATAATTCAATGCCCCAAAGTAGAATACCGTAGACACGTATTAATAAAATCGATTACAACTTCGGATGATTAAAAATTGTACTGTCCTTATTGGATTCCATTCGAATAATACCTATCACAATCATGAATATAATAACAATTATAAATTCAACTAAGAAGATAACTTGCTGTGATTGTAACAAATAATACAATTTCTTGCGTAATGAACTCAAAGAACCATACAACCATACATCACGAAAGTTTTTATAATTTAAGGTTAACTTATTTATAGTATACGAGGTGTGATCAATATATAACCGTTATTTTCAAATTTCGTGAGTTACGTATGTTCGATTTTCGCATTTTTGTTTCTGTTATGTTGGTACACATGTCTGTTATATATGTTGGCAATATCAGCCATTTTGGAATGTCAGTTTGTTTTTGACAGATAAAAAGGTTAGTCGTGTTTTGGTGTGCTCTTCCATTTTTTACTATTCGAAAAAATGGATCAAAGAAATTGTATTAAGTTTTGTGTAAAAAATGAAATTAAATGCGCAAGGACATTTGAAATGTTGACTGTGGCGTTTGGCGAGTCTACTATGAGCAGAACACAAGTTCAATTGTGGTATAACCGGTTTAAGGAAGGCCGGGAAGATGTCAATGACGATGCTCGTCCGGGTCGCCCGAGCACGTCAACAACCGATGAAAACATTGAAGCAGTGAAGAAAATGATTTTGGATAATCGTCGAATCACTATCAGAGAGGTTGCTGATGATGTTGGCATATCGTTCGGCTCATGTCAAGCAATTTTTACGGATGTTTTAGGCATGAAACGTGCGGCAGCGAAGATTGTTCCAAAATTGCTAAATTTTGAGCAAAAACAACGTCGCATGGACATCGCTCAGGAGCTGTTGAACATCGTCAACGACGATCCAGATTTCCTCAAAAAGGTCATAACTGATGACGAATCATGGGTGTATGGCTATGACATTGAAACCAAAGCCCAATCATCCTAATGGAAGCGTCCAGAAGAGCCAAGACCGAAAAAAGCACGTCAAGTTCGGTCAAATGTTAAGGTTTTGCTCACTGTTTTCTTCGACTGCAATGGCGTGGTGCATCATGAATTCTTGCCACAAGGTCGTACGGTCAATAAGGAATACTACCTTGAAGTTATGCGCCGTTTGCGAGAAGCAATTCGTCAGAAACGCACAGAATTGTGGAAAAAACAATCATGGATTTTGCACCATGATAACGCACCAGCTCATACATCGATGCTTGTGCGTGAGTTTTTGGCCAAAAACAAAACCGCTATCATGCCTCAACCACCGTATTCACCGGACTTGGCCCCCGCTGACTTTTTCCTCTTCCCAAAACTGAAGACACCGATGAAAGGAAAGCGTTTTGCTACGATTGAGGAGATAAAAGAAAAATCGAAAAAGGAGCTGTTGGCGATACCAAAAAGCGCGTTTCAGAAGTGTTTCGAGGATTTGAAAAAACGCTGGCATAAGTGTATTATATCTGAGGGGGATTACTTTGAAGGGGACAAGATTGTTATTGATGAATAAATAAATACTTTTTGAAAAAATTGAAAATAACGGTTATATATTGATCACACCTCGTATATGTCCATCTTGTTATCATGCACACTATTCGCCTTAAAACTCTATAATTACTTTTCTGTACTGTTGTTAATGTTATTAACATTTATCAACATATATATTAATATGCCTTTAGCAAAATATCTTCCATTTGTAATCGTTTTTGTAATTAATACAAAATCAAGAATATTAAATTTACAATACAATGTCTCGCTGGCGAATATAAAAATGCATTTATGTGTGCCACATCAAAAGTATAAATGCGTCCATGCATGTAATTATTTTCATACTTTATCTGTAACCGAAAATAATTCTGAGGATAGAAATACAATCTGTTCGATTACATCTGTCCCGTCATGCAATAACCATGCCGATGCAATGTTGCATTTTACTTGGGGTACCTTTTTCCGTAGACTCAACATCCAGGCGGTAGTAAACATCGGTCACATTCATCGATAACTGACCAGCGCATTCAGCGATTAACATTTAACAATATTTACATTCTACATTTGTTACAATTTATACATGTAGGTGGTGTTCTATTAATATATTGTGTTACAAAAAATACTACAGCAGCTGCTCGCACATACTCGAATCGGATTTTTTTGTTTTCTTCGAAAAATGAATTATATTTAAGATGAGCACACTCATTATAAATTTATTATTAACTACAATTAAATGATATATAATATTTTCTCATGCTTTTGCCACATATTAATAGATAATAAGATCCGTCGCGCGTCGTTTCCTTTGCATTTTCTCTACTTCTAGAGAGAGAGTACGTATGCTGATAACTTGTAATTACAAAAGAATAAGAAAAACATCTCAAAAAAATAGAAGTGGATGAAAAGGGGTTCGTACTTGCAATGAGCATATGAAAAGAGAAAATTATGGAGATGGGTAGACAGAAAAAAGGCAAAATCAAAATAGGAAAATGCTTCAGAGAAGAAAATGTAATTTTTGAACAAACAAATTGAAGCCTGATGGATTGCAATGGTGCAAGGCATGATAAAAATATTGCACACTTGACGGGTTCCAAACATTTATTAAATTATTGGTATAGTCATTTTTTTAAATTGATTTTCAATAAAACTTGTTTCTTAGTAAATACGTAATTTATTAATATTTTTAACATGAGAACACTAAATTATTGTTAATTTTCAATACGTAATGAACAGAGAGGGGATACGAAAGCTTGATGACTCATCGCACATTAAAGAGGTTTTAATTTTATTTATATAATTGGATAACAAGTAGCTGGGGATCTATAAAATACAAAATACCTTATTATTTGTTCATTTTCTCTTCTGTAAGATTTGTTCTCTTTGAATGAGGTATGTACATCCTTGTAGATAGAAAATGTCCTTTCTACATCGCAACGTATTTAGCAGATTTCTATTTAAAACTGCTTCTAACTTTTGCCGAAGGCCACATCCGAAGTCACTTGGAATACTTTCGAAATTATTAATGGCCGCATCTAATGTGGTTAATCCATCTTTTAGTTTGAGATTTCGATTTTCAAAATATGTGATTAGTTTAAGCAAATTTCCAAAGTGTTCCTGAAGGAATAACAAATTAGATTTGGGATTTGTGTTAGTTCCTTGCATTCAGAAATACTTCGAGCATCGTCATTTAAACATGTATCGAAATTTTGTAAACTATCGAAATTCTCTGCATAAAAACTAGTAGCTTCCAACCATGGTCCCCATCTAGTTATTACTGGCGAGGAGGCAGTGACAAAGATGGAAGTTTTTCCCTGTAAAGAGCTACTCTCGATGGTGCTTTTCTGAAAACTTCTTTAAAAGCGGATACAAGTCTATCAATTTCCGGATACCTGTCTCTGATATATTCACAGATTCTGTGGAGAGCATGTGCTACACAAGTAATATGCAGCAGATAAGGATATGTTTCCTTTAATAGTCTGTCTGTTTTTAACATATATGCGACACAGTCACTAACAAATAAAAGTATTTTTGCCCAGTACCTGTCGTCCGAATGAAGCATATTGTGCAAATTCTCGTCAATGGTTTTAGCAACTGTTTCCGCATCAACTGTATTTATAACTTTAGATGCTATTACATATGCGTTATATGGAATAGTTGGATGTGGTGCACCAGCCACAACATTTACCACACAGCATCCTATCGACAGTCTCGTCGGCACTTATCCATAGGTACCGATTTGAAAGATGTCATCTGATGCATTCTACTGTTTTCGTGAAACACTTAGAAACACAATATTTGCGTAAGGTGGATTCATCAAGAGCATTCCGACCAGTATATTTTTGGAGAAATGTTTTGAAAGTGGGATTGTCACGTTTCTTTAATGGGATATTAGCCGCCATTAAAGCTTCACAGAGTTCTTCGTTCAAATTGTCAGCTTTCAACGGGTCCAATTTCTGAATATGTTTTAGCGATGCTAAGTGACGTTCTACGTGGCCTTTTTGGGCATTCTGTAACGATATTCTACAGACTATGCAATAAATTTCGGAATTACTGACAATGGAGGACATACAATCAGTATGACCCTTAATTCAACTTGCCATTGTTTTACGATGCCATTCTCGACGTTCTTCCATATCATAGTAACATAAACAATGTTCTAGATCTAAATAAATGATAACTAAAAATGTATGCATATGTTATTGAAAGTTAACAAAATCTAATGCGCACTTACGTCGAGATAATTGGGAGAAATAGATTCACTGAAACAGTATTAAACAGGAACTATTACAAAAATTACGAAGTACATAATTAGCAGTAAAACAATGAAAAAACGAAACTAACGTAAGTATGAATAGGTACATACACATATAACTTTATTTATCTTAGGAATTATAAGGAAAATATAATAAATTTTAAAAAACCCTGGCGCTTCTACCTACGCCGATGACGAGTGGATTTTACTCATAAATTCCTTTCTTGATGGGCATTTTTTGTTGTCGTTTTCAAGTAGTTTTCAAGTAAACAACAGATGTTGCAGTTCACCATATGAATAATGCTATTCAGTAACCGCGAGTTGTTTACATTATTTCTTTGTTCCGTTGTAACTCCACTAGATAAAAGCAAGACAAAGTCTTGGATAGGAAAGCTTAATTAGCACATCCATAACATAAATACAACAGAATGTTTATATATTCTTACTGTTTACGAAAAGTTTATTTTCCCATACTAATCGATTTTTCTTATTTTTTGTTCACATTATATATTTATTTAAGTGTTTCGTTGAACGTTGAAACAATCGATTTTAAGATAATTTACTGAACTTAAAATTCCCATAACATAGTAATTTTTTATAGTAATAAAATGATCAATTGCTTGTTTAGGAGCATGTTTTAATTTAATTAGGAAAGTAATTAGGATGATCATATAATGTACCTATGTGTTACTGACATTTAGCATTATAATATTGCAAGTACTATACTCAAAACATATACAATAGGTCGTACCAGTATTCATACAATATCCAGTCTGCGATACTGAAGAAACCAAGGATACAAAATTAATGTCGAATTTATTCTTTGTTGATTCTAATATTTCATATATCATTTCATAAATTTGTGAACATGTTAGGTGCACACTTTTACTATGTCAAAAACTCTTATTTTTAACATCAAAATATCGTTCAAAATGTAGGTCATATTCATTATAACGTGTCTGTGAATGATTTACGCAACCTCCATTTTCATTTTAATGATTTTTAAGTTTCCACTAATGCTTAAATTTAAATAAATTGTCAAATTTGACATTAGAATCCCATAAGCGCAATTAAAATGGATTTTAGCAGTGATTTGGAAAATTATCGTCATATGTATACCTAATCAACTTTAACAGAATAAAAATTCGAAATTACAGGTTATTAGTGCTATTTCATCATAGGAAGAATGTTTATGTTGATTTTGCCAAGTTGCCAATTTAGTAACACGAAATTTTCTAAATCACAATGCGTGCATCAATTACAGCTATCATTATATAAACGATAGGTATTTAGCATTAGAGTTAGAACATTACTCAAAGCCTTTTAGGGTATTAGGTTTGATATCAGTTAAGAGCATAATTTACTTTTACTTTCCCTGTGTTAAATTTTTATGCATATTATTTTGTTTGTATATTTGTTTGGTCAGGGGAGTCGATACCCCTCCCACTCTTCTTATCTCTGGAGACACAATTGAAGAGTTCTTTGCCTTTAACAGCGAAAAGATGAAGTATTAAAGACATCGAACACTCTTAAAGTGCACTAGGTTGTTCCAGTGGTTTCTAGCAGGAGTAAAAGCTTAATGATTATGGAACTGCTTTTACAGAAGTTAATCTAATTATAGTCACGAAGCTGCAAATTTTATTATCGATCATAGTAATGTTATCTTTAAAATATTGTCTTACAGAATATATTCAGTATATTGCAACATGTATGTATAATATGTCTATTATATTTTGAATTGAAATACTTTCAACTTGTAGTGATTTTCTTAACAGGCGTATATAACTTTATTGTAATAATAAAAATGCGCATGTGTGACTTGAGTATATTACCAGAGGCACTAAAGGAATCCTGTCGGAAAGTAAGAATTAAGCATTTACCTACACTTGCCTACAATAGTACTAACTTTAGTTAGATACTTACCAAAAATTGTAATTACTACAATGCACAAAACCTTCACTAAAAGTGACTATGTACATTTACGTGTAGTTTCACTTCGCTATTGCATTGTACAAATTGTGAAACCAATATATAGTTAAAAGTAGAAGTGTCCATACTATTTTTACGTCATTGGGATTTATCACAGTCGCACATTCTTAAAGGAGCATACTCAATGTATTGAAAGTACGTTTTTCTCTATCCGTATGATATCGTTTTCTTTTATTCAACATTAATAAGTCTAGAATATGTTATATATCAATACACTGAAAAGCGTATGAAAAGGTACGTAAAGATTGTATAAAACATAACTGCAAAATCTTTAAAGAAGAAATTTTGACAAAATTCAAATGTTTCATCGACATACATCATTATTTGGTAGCAATTATTTGCTTTTTCTTGTGGCGGGTGAATAATAATAAATAAGTAAAGAGTGATGAATCTCGTTGATCATTTTAAACATTTTAATTTTATTATAACATCATTAGTGGTAACGAAAATATGTTTACGATTTTTGCACCGCCCACAGATCGGCTCGGCATCATACAATCTTCTAATGGACAGAGAATTGACGCCGCCGAAATTTACTTGTTTTTGAACAAATCCAACTACAAAAATTTTAAGTGACTTACTAACTTAATAAATATTTTATTAATTAATCTATGTATATTTAAAAATAGGTAGTGTAACAATGAAAACATGCCACATGTGTAATTCATAGTTACAGCGCCTGTTGTAGAATACTTATTTTATATTCTCGGGAATTCGTATCTCTGGCAGTGCACGTCAGCGGTCGTCAAATGTTTAGCAGTTGCCAAGTTGTATACATTTTGTTAGACGTAAAACAGCAGTAATTTGTAATAGTTATGTTGTGGTTGTTGCTACCCTCTTGTAATTAAATTAAATTGGCCGAAGCCTTAAACAAAACGGTACCCAGAAAATTCCAAGAAGGTAGTGAATTAAGCACCACCACGGTAATTAACCTTCTATTTAATTTTTTTTTTTAAAAGGACGCTTGTCTATTAATTAATCACCAACTTATAACACTCAGTCTTACCTCTTACTTCCCCAAGGGTCGATGTTAAATATGGGAGTCAGCACTGCCTCCAGCTACAGTCAGAGAAGGGCGAGTTCGAACACCGTACTAAGTCGAAGGTTATGATGTCAGGGCGCCTATCCGTAATAATGTGCTGAGCCCAACAGATATTCAGACCCCGGACCAGATCCAATATAAAACCCCCAGGTGATAAGTAAATAAGACCAATACACACTCATTCAACTTAACAAACAATTTATTAAAATTTAATCTCAGATTTCAACCGCGTATCTCCAGTACTGTACAAAACCGGCTATATTCTAAAATCTCTAACTTCCAAGAGATAATTAAAACAAACGCAAAAAAAACAATGAAGTGAAACACAACGCAACTCCGTTGCAAATTTTCAGTGACGTGACGTTACTAAATTTAGAAGTTCAAAAGGTGAACACAAGAACAACTTAAAACTAACATTGATTCACCAACAATATTCTTATAAGTACACAGTAATAAGGCAATTTGCCAAAAGTCCCTCCAAAGTCGAACAGTTTGATCGTATAATGCAACACGTCAACCAAAATGAAACACTCTGTATACCAGAGGCATCCGACAATCTATTCGACGTTAGAAACAGACTCTAAGTTGTAAAATATCTAATTCTATAAAAGAAATAGCGCTAGTTAACTATGCTTTACAGGTAGAATATGCAATTAAATAAAATTCATTAGTTTCTTACGGAATTATACCAAAATTAAATTACAATCATTGATTAAATGCATCAAATATTATCTACGAATTTACACAAGACCGATGTGAGGCCACACTGCCCACACACATCCAAAATTTAATTCAATTTCTAAATCCAAAAATAAAAATGGCTACGTAACGTCTCAAAAAATGTCAAAGTAACCTCCAAAATGGGGTCACTATTGTTAATAACTACGTTAAATTAATTAATTCAATAACATAAAGGCTCACAGGCCATAAGAAGTTAAATTAGGAAATTACGATTACTTAATTAACAAATTAGGCCGGAAAATTGAAATTCACTGTTCAAATTGTACGATATTGACACAAATTTAGTCAAACTGTTTAGTCAATTAAATTCTACCCTCTGGAGAATAACAGAGAAAATTTACACAGACACAATACCTTTAAACATCACATCCACAGCTTCCAGACACGACAAATCCTACGGATCCACACGTTACCAGGAATATGCCCTCCTATCTTCGGCTTACGACACCTCAAGTGATAGCGTTCGAAGGCTACAGTGTACCAATAAACTGCACCTTAAATGTGCCCTCACCGCAAGATCCAACAACAATTCCTGGGCACCGTAAAATTACTAGCACGTGTTCCTCTCGTATTAACTTCAACCCACAATGCTCAAATGAGGTTTATATCAGGCCTAACACCAGCAGAGCAGCTTAACAAATCCCCAAGCACAGAAGAAATATCCTTGTAAGACTCAAATAAACGTCAACCATTTACCAAAAATCCCTGAGAATCACCATAAAATCCGCTTTTGTTAAGCGATTATAAACGATACAACTCAACTTCCCATATTCTCAAGGCAGCTAAGGGAAAAGGTTCTGCTCTCGTGTCTAACCTTTCGCAACGATCGTTAAAACTCAAAAGAGAAAGATCTTAACATCTCAAAACCGACCATACAAACCAAACACGTCAAACGCGCTAAGAGAACAAATGAACCAACTAATACTTAAAACGTACGACAGAAATACAGGTTCAAATAACCATAGAAGAATGGAAAATAATTATTACTAATTTGTTGCATAACTCTGGGCCCAAAGAAGTTCAAAAAAAAAGAAGTTAGTCAAAATTAAAAGTAACAAATTAATTAAATTAACAACAGACGCCATCTACCCGGCAATACCAGATTTACGTTACACCCACCTATGCAGGGCAGAACGCGTGTAATAGAAATCTTAGGCACTCCTACGCCAGATGGCAGTAATAGTAGGAAGATAACACAAATTTAATCAAAAACTAATTACGTATTCCGTCACTAAAATAAACCATTAAAAGAGTAAAATACAACCAAAAAAAAAACGTAACATTGTATATTGCTGTTGTTTAAAAAGTTTGAATTTTATTATACGAATTAATGGATCATTTTTAATACTAAACTGCTGCTTGAAAGAAGGAATCTTTCCAAAGCAATTGAAGCTTGCTAAAATTACACCTGTATATAAAAAAGGAGAAAGGGATAATGAAGAAAATTATAGGCCCATATCTGTTCTCCCAGCTATATCAAATGTTATGGAAATGGTAATACGCACGAGATTGGTTTCATTTCTCGAAAAACAGAATATTTTTACTCCATTACAGCATGGCTACAGATCTGGAAGGTCCACAATAACAGCGATGCTAGGAACTTTGAGTGATGTAATGGATGCTAGAGATAATTATGAAACCCCGGAAATAGTGGCCTGTGATCTTAGCAAGGCATTTGACTCCGTGTCGCATCGACTGCTGCTGCAGAAATTGGCTTACTATGGGGTGCGAGGTATCGCACTCAAACTGCTTAGGTCTTATCTTGAAGATAGACAGCAGGCAGTAGAATGGAACCATGAGATATCGAGGAAAGAATCAGTCAACAGTGGAGTTCCCCAGGGATCTATTCTTGGCCCAATACTGTTTATAATATATATAAATGATATTCCGGAAAATGTTGATGCCAAAGTATGCTTGTATGCGGATGATACCTCCTTCGTATTGAGGAAAGGGGGTAGTGATATGGTGCATGAGCGGGACCGCATAATACTTCAAATAAAAACCTGGTGTGATGCAAATAAGCTAAAACTAAACGGGTAAAAAACGCAAACACTTACTTTTTCTTCAGCCACGCAGGGTGAAACGCTTAATCTTCTGGGGGTCATAATGGATGGCAGACTTACGTGGTCTGAACATGTAACAACTCTTCTCTTGAGGTTGAGTACTGCTGTATATGCAATAAGGAGGATCAAACAACTGGTAACTCATGAAGCTGCGAAATTGGCCTACTACTCGAACTTCCACAGCATAGCATCGTATGCGATAGTGATATGGGGTACACCGTCGGGGCTGGGGCGTGTCCTTTTGCTGCAGAAGCGTGCTATGCGGGCTCTGCGCGGGTTGCGGCCGTGTGACAGCTGCAGGGGTGTTTTTGCTGAGGAGGGAGTTATGACTATCATTAACGTATATATAATGGCTTGTGTAAAGTATATACATACAAATAAAACCCAGTTTATGAGAAATTCCGATAATCACAGCTACCATACTAGAAGTAAGGATGAATTAGTGACAGCGCGCCACCGATTGAAGCAGACGCAGCAATCGTTCAGTTATTGGGGTGTGAAGCTTTACAACAAAATACCAGACTTTGTTAAGGAGTTAAGTGTGAACAAGTTTAGTAAAACAATTAGGCGTTTTTTATTGACTAATGTTTTTTACGACGTTGAGGAATATCTGTCACACGACTTCAGAGGAATATCTGGAGGCTTTGTCGAATGTTATTAATTGGACTTATTACCATTCAAAACAAGGAATTTCTCACTCTGTTTTTGATCCTTTGTAGATACAATGATTTTATTGCTCTGTTTTTTTTAAGTAAATGTATTTTGGTGTTGTTTTATGAAATTTTATATTATCTATGTTTGCTCACTTATATATACAACTGATTTCATTTATTTATGTGTTATATGTTATATTGCTTGTGATTATTTATTTAGAAATTCTTTAAAAGAATTTGTTACTTATCTGACATGTCATGTAAGTTTTTTTGATGACGAATAAAATACAATACAATATATTTGTTGGATGACAGGAGAAAGAGGAGAATAAAATTAGGGAATAGGTACATTTGAACAAGTTTCTAACAACAAAAGAGCGATTTGTTAGATATGATGTACTGATTTTCCTCCCACTTTTGGTATGCATTATAATATAAAATTGGGCAATATTTTGTAATAATTACACAGTCTCTATACGTTTAGATGAAAAATAGAGTGAAATTATATTAATAAATGTCACAAACTATATACAGAACCTAACCAGTTGTACATTGTCATATTACTTAATAAGCTATCTTGTATTGAAACTGATTTAGAACAGGTGCTGCATTATGATAAAATAAATGATTATATTTGAAGTTTCTGAAGAGTTAAATAATAAATTATATTCGTAATAATATTAAATATATGTATATTTGATAAAATCTGGTCTTAGAAAGCAATGCTGTGATATAACACAAACCATTTTCTTAAATAGATCACGAATTTGTTTTCCGAAGAATTTTCTAAGATATCTGAATGGTTTCATAAAGCAAGTCCAATGACCTAATATTTACAAAACATAGACAAAATTTCAGGCTAAGTGGATGGAAAAAAATTGCTTCAATGCTTGTCTGATAGTAAATGTCTTCGATTGCAAATTTTTTTATTCAATAGAATATAACATTATTGTTAAACCATACCTAGGAATTAATTAAAGTCAAGAATGTATATAATGAATTTTGTCAAAAATTATTGATCGAGGCATGTTGAATTCTACATATCTGGGAACTGATTTTAAAATAAAGCCATGAATGTATATAGTAAATTTTGTTAATAATTGATCAAGACATACTAAATTCTAGAGTTAAAATTAACGTAAGTAGTAGACTAAACATTTTCTGTAAGCTTGTCTATAAGAAATAGTGCTAGAGCTGGATTAAGCTGATTATTTGATAGTATTATTCAATAGAATGTAACAAACTATTGGGAGTATCGAAAGCTGTTGATTATTGTTAAACTTTGTCAAAAATTGTTGATCGCGACATGTTGCATTGCACATTTGACACGCTGCATGCTTTATGATGAAGGATAATGTGTAGATAATGTACATACATGATCTATGTAACAAATATAGTTCGTCTACAGTTAAAATTAACGTAAGTAGTGGACTAAACGGTTTCTGTAAGCTTATCTATAATAATGGTGTTAGAGCGGGTTTAAGCTGATAATTATTTGATAGTATTATTATTACTGATACTTTTGATATATTTAGACCAAATTTAATGTACATAGATATCGATTTATTAAAGAACACACTGATAATAGATATACCTCGTACTCATAACATTTGAATAGTATTCTCCTGTTGTACGGTGATGATATAGAACAATTGTGGTTGAATGTATTGATATTATTTATTTGCACCATTATATTTCAAACCAATCTGTACACTTTTAGTACAACTGGCTCATTTCAATAAAGTAAAATTATAATCAATTTAGTCAGTGGTTTAAGCCTACAATCTATAGTTGTATTACAATAAAATCACTCCGTTTCTTCCTTGCACTCTATTCTAAAGTCATTAATTACGATAACGACCAATCCTTGCTTTATTAAAATTTTATTCACGTTTAAGCACACAAAAATTCAGAAGCAGGCGTAACTAACGTTTATTAAATTATGTAACATGACATGCATCAAGCAAATACTAGGCAATAGGGTAAAATTATCAGGTATTCTAAGGCCATGAAATATAAATATCTGAATATATTACATCATATTCAATAAGTGTGGGAACCTTAGAGTAAGTAAGATATATAGAGAGAGCATAATGTCAGTTTGTAGACAAAAAAAGTGTAGCCTAGTGGGGTACGGGCAGGGTAGAAATGGTTCAATCTTGACGGGTTGCATACCGTTAAGTGTTCACATGTAATAAAATTTATTAAATTATTTAAATTCGAATATTATTATTTTTTAGTTGTTTATAGATGAAATCTGCTTCCCTAATAATTATACTTTAAAAAAACAATTTATAGATTTTTCTAAAAATAAATACTTGCTAGTGCCCACAAGTTACTCGTAAACTTTCAATACATAACTGAGTAAAAATGTAAATTTAAGATGCCTTTCAGAACAATTAACAGTTCTGCAAGCATAGAAATGTGTGTCATTCAACTGTAATACATATTCACTTAATATTTACTCTATGTAAAACTGAAATATAATAATTAAGAATACACGAACAGTCTGGAAAAATTGTCAAGCGTTACACATATATGTATCTCTTTTCAGTATATTAGATTTTCTTATCTGCATTTACTCGTTCGTCCGGCTAATGTATGCTATGATAAACAAATGTTATCATTCTTTTTCCGGATACTTTCTCTGTCACACACTGACCTATAAATCGCGCGACTTATAGGTCGAGGCTCCTCCCATTGGTCAGGACTCGGTCTGTGTACTGTACCTACTTAGGTTAGCAATAGTATAAACAACTTACACATCAGCAAATTTATATACATATATATTTATTAGTAATATATCTACATACTTCCACATTTAACTAGTGGCTTGAATTTACATATATAAGGTTTTATTTTATGGTTTTATTTACAATATAATAATATATAAAAGCTTTTCGTCAAGTTCTTATAGCTCTCTTGATGGAAAATTTGATTCACTCTCACTCGCTGCTACAAATATTTAATAAACAATTCCACCGTAACCAAAGAAAATGATGCACTTGCTTCACAATTTATATTTGTATAGCACTTCACTAAGGTACATAGCAGTTAAAGTATATTTATAATGGCAATTCTTCCCAAAATGCTTAGACCAAAGTATAGTACTTTCCTTTAGAACCCAATTTGGCCTATTTTCTTTAACCGCAGATTCCTTCTAATGGGCTCTTTTTATATCCTATAATCAACAATTTTCAATGTTAAAAGATTTATATTCACCAAATTTTGGATGAAATTAATAACTTTATATACCTACATACAATTGTGGAAAGATAATTTTCCTTTTCTATGCCTCTAATTGCTTTGCACCCTTCTTGCTACTCCAATTCGTGCAATGAAAAGCGGCACATCAAACCATATTAAATACTAAGTACGCAGCTAAATCCTTAGTAAAAAATTAAATGGGAAATAATCGAAATTCTTAACCTTAAACTAATTAACAACAAATGATAGTATTCAAGGTATTAAATAAAAAATAAATTATAATGAACATAATAACTTTGTAATTCACGATAATAAAGAATAAAATACAAAATATATATTACACAAATATGGGGGATGGACCCACCAATGGCGGATGTAAATATACCCCTCTTGGCATCACTTTTTGTCGACAATGCTCTCTCCTTCTTTTCTATCCTCCTTGGTGGGAACGATTATATTATTATATAGATAATTTAAAGATTATAAACACAACTAATAAATCAATTAAAAAATGTTTCATAGTTGTGAATGAAAAATATTGATTTTGGAATCAGAATTTCAACATTTTTGTCGCCATTCATGACGTGCATTGCCAGATACGAATTCTCAACCATATGTATGTATACAAATTGAACATCGAATGTCGCGCACCCATTTAAAATTGTTACACTAAACATTATTCTGTCAAAGTGGCGGTTAACACGGACTTTATCTGATGGCACGAGTAAAACTACGTTCGTAATAAACCTCGTTACAAGCGTCTTGGAAAAAACTCGCCTAGAACATAGTTTATGCCTTGTTAGTCGTCGAACAGTATATCTCTACGGGACTCGAAAAGTCTTGTACTCGCTGTTTTATGTTATTGATGCAAATGTGAAATCAATTTCAAAGTCTGTGTATTTCGTACTAGTTATTTAAATGTTGGTTTCACATGAATATTCAAGATCGTTCTTTTTAACGCGTATGCTATGTTTATATACATAGATACGTACTTATTAATTATTACCCCAATATACAACTTTCTTCATTTTAGATAGGTATTACCATATACGACGAAATTCAATTTTAAGTTAATTTTTCCCAATAAAACTATAATTTCTAACACATACATATATTATGTGATACAAAAATCATAATTATCTGGTAATTTTCCATAAAGGACACACAAACAGGAGCTTTAGATTAATTTAATTTACTGACCTAAAATTATTCATTTAATCCTCTCTAAAATAAGTGGTAAAATATCTTACTAATTGCACTAATTTTCAGTTCGTACAGTATTTGATTTTACACTCTGGCGTCTCCCAGTTGACCTTTATTCGTTTCTTTGTGTTCTCCAGTGGTCACCCAATGTTTTCTAAATTTCTCAGTAGGCTATTAATCCAATACGAAGATGATTTGATGGAAGATAAGACCTAAAATCAACATATTTCACTTTAACATTAATACACTTTGACCAGCAATACTGGAGTGCCATTACTATAATAGTTCTATAATCGTCAGCGTCAAGCTCGTCAAAACACTCTCTAGAATAATTTTCTCATGTGCCTTGAATTTCCTATCAGCGAGATGCAGTGAAAGTCTGATGGGATTAGATCCGGTAAAGAAGGTGGTTGGGGCACAACCTAGAATTGTAATTCATCCAATACGACTGGTATGTGACGGCACATTGTCATGATTGATAAGAATTCTTTCGAACCAGGTTAGCATTCCTCTGCCTGAAGGGCAGCGTAATATGACGCGTTAATAGGTAGGCACTTCGCGAGATAGTCGAAACTATTTCCTTTAAATCAAAAAGGAAATGGGTGTGCTTAAAACCACACGGCAGAAGTGAAAACTTTATCAAGGCGAGATTAATAATACGAAATCCAACTTCTTTTTTTCGTTCTATATTACATTAGGGTCATCCTGCATCGACGAATTCAGTTGCTGAGATTTAGTGTGCTTCTTTTGACGATATTTCTTCACGCGCGCATTAGACCATTCCCTTTTTCGTTTTAATTTGTCATCGATTTGATTTTCTTCATCCATCCTGTGTAACAGAAAATAATTAAATGCTTATAAATTCGTATATAATGAGCAATGAAAGCAATGCTCTATTCTCAACGTTTCTGTTTTGCATTGGTATACAAATTATAGTAAATGCGTGTGGACGTTATTTAACACCCGAAATATACTAATCAGTTTCCGAGTCATCCATATCATTTTAATAAACATGCTAAAACTTACCTGAGCGCGAAATATTATATTATTATAGAGATAATATCTCATACACACACAACAATTTTTTTGGTTAACCGTCCGCGAAGTTACCAATTAGCGAACGCAACACAGTCCGCGAAATACAATTTCGCGGCCGTTGCTATGGCAGCGGCCGCGATATATAATCGCGGTTCGGACGCATGTATATATACAATAGACAATATGAATACTCGTTTACGAGTCCCGCGCTGATCTGATGCTAACGTGCCAGCTTCTCACCCGTGCGGCTCGGGATCGAATCTGCTCGGGGACATGAATTTATTTATTCATTTAAATTTCAATTTAATTGAAATTAAATACCTCTATATGATATATTTCTCTCGTTCCCTTAGTCGACTCGAGCCGACTTTACCCGAACGAGCGTTACATAGCCGAGCGTGACGGCTCAGTCTTGTTCAGTGCCCACAATCAACACAATGCGCCCAAAGAAGTTTACACTTCAAAAATATCGTTGTCATGACCTTTCCAACCAAAGAAACTTTGAAGGAGTACTGCCACGATGCCTCACGAGCTTCAAATTGTCGTTGCAAAATCGGGCTTCTTCAGGTTTTATATGTGTGTTAAGTAAATGCGACAAGCGTCTGGCAGGAAGCTTATGCATGCTTAATTATGTGCAAAATGTGGTGTACAAGTTAGTAGACGTGCCCACAGTATCGATAATCTCACCCACGTTCATTTTTTCTGTAACGCACCATAACATCATACACCTTTTCAATCACTTCTGGATTGGTAAAACGTTTTGATGGTCCAGGACCTTCTTCAAAATCAAGAATCATGTCGCCACGTTTAAAACGAGCAGTAGTAAGTAAGTAATAAAAGTAGCATCGTTGGTCAATGTTTGCTGCATGTCCGTCAAAATGTCATGTGTTCATCTTCTTAAAAACTGGTACTAAAATGCACCATAAATATCGGGTTTACCAATTTACAACATTCACTTTAAGAACCTGTATCTGTTAAACTAAACGTCAAATGCCATTTTTTTTTCAAAGCCAAACATTAATAGGCGAGTTTCACCTTTCGTCAAATCATCGTACTGAGCTTCTAATATTCAAAGGTAATATAACGAGAGCTTGACAAATAGTCGACTATTTCATTGTCATCAATTTTTCGAGTGTGCGCTACTGTCAATTTGACGAGACCAAAATTGGCATTAATAATTTGACTAGAGCACGAGAGCTTTAGCTCGAGGGCTTTAGTCTTTAATTATTAATGCCAATTTTGGTTAAGTCAAATTGGGAGGCACACGAGAAAAATTGAAACAATGTAATAGTCGACTACTTATCAAGCTCGAGCTATATTTGTTAAGATTATTTCCTAAACCAAGTTTCATAATAAAAAATGAGTTGTCAAATCGATGTGATTATCAATAATTTCATCCGAAACATCGCTAAATCTCTTTTTGTCGGACATTTTCATCTATTTGACACGTATGCCACTTAATGAAAAAATACATACTTGATTTGTTACCTACATTTGAATAGTCGATTTGTAATAGTCGCTGATATCAAGAACCGGTACCTTTCATTGGTTAATTTCAACTTCAGTTTTGATTGTGATTGGACAAAATTTAAATTTGACAGGTGAAGGAAATAATCGTTTCTATCATTTAAAATTGCAGAAAAGTTTAACTATATATGTATATCCTTAAATATTTAAGAATAACTTAACTGATGATAGACTGCACAGTTACCTAGAGATGAAAGTATTTAGCAACAGCTTATTTTGAGTACCAAATTGCCCTACCTAATAGGGTTGCGGGTAAATATATTGGAAATGAAAAATAATTTTGTATTTTTATTTTGTCTCCTTTCCATGCGAACTTAAAATTAACAACACTCCTTCGTATCATGTATATCGCGCTATCTTAATTACATACTTATTTTATTCTATTTTATTTTAGTTAGTATATTGGATGTGAACTCTCTATATCTTACTAATAAGAAATATTACATACATTTTCAAGAAATATAAAATTAACATTTCCTTAATAGCCCAATGTTCTTTATATTTAATATCATAATAAATGCGATCGTAATAACATACATAGCAGACAAATGTGTGTACATTACTAATTTTCCGTTGCTGAAGCGCTAAGTGTAATTTACTCTAAAAATAGACTATATATATATGGACATAGACATCTGTTTGCAGATCCTATTCAAGTACTTCATGTATTTGCAAAAAAAAACAGTAAAATTAAAACAAATATAGAAAAGGGTCGACGTTTACTACAATTTCCCGTGATATTTCATTCATCAAACCTATATAGTACATGCAACTTTCATTCATACTGCATACAAAGATCTCTTGAATGTTGAATATCAAGTGGACAAACAGTATTTAAATATTATTTACGTGAATACTAGAATATAAAATTCCTCTTCTAATATTTCATTTTTACGTCCGGCAAACAAAAGCGTTTGGACGTAATTAGAAATGTAATTGTTCAATTTTATCATTTCTCGCTTCAAGTTATACATCGTTACTTATGTGAAAGAATTACTCAAATATATTATTTATTGATAAAACAATTGATTTTGACAAACACTTGATATAAACAAAAAAAATTATTAAAATCAGGTAAATATTAAATAAAACGTCAAAAATATGTTACGATAATGAATATTTCTTATAATTTTCAATGGCTTGCAGTTGATTCTAATTTTGTATGACAGGTATACTGACTAAATTCTAGCTAGAATATTCTATGGTAGACCATCTTCACTGGATAATCTACATAACAGAAAATGTTTACGAAATGAGGTATGTACGTATATGCTATGCTGTCCTAATTTTTATACAAAAGTTGTTCAGATTAAGTGTTAAAAAATAAATCTATAATTTTTGAAATATATACAAAAACCTATTTTTCAATAGGATAGAAGGCCTACTTCCAGTAATAAGTTCTTTCTTTAAAAAATTGTTCTCAAATTCACTTTTAAATACCTTTGTGTTATTTTCCCAGAAGTAAACTATGTACTCCAAATGTGTTGGTAGCAAATTATTTAGTACACTGCTCATTCAGAAAAGACAACATCTTAGAAATCCACTATCAAGAAATAGTTAATAGATATAATTTCGAATTTTTGAATAAACAAAGAGCCAGTATGTTTTAGTATCTAGTTACTATTATACCTAGTACAAACAACCATTAAAAAGAATTCATACAACTTTAAGAGGACGAAAATTACAATCATAGAATACAACCACGATCACGATATCATATATTGCTGAAAATTGTCTTCTATTGAGTTGTCTAATGCATCAAAAGTTTCTATATGCAAATATCACTCACTCACTATCTTATCGGCTCACTTCTAATATTTCTATTCGAGATTAACATGAATATTAATTCAAATGGTACCTATTAATTGAAGTCGTAGAAAAAGGTATCTTCAGCTATTTTATTTCTTTTATAAGTGTCTTAAGAAAAGATGCATAGAACATTCTTTGTTGTAAAATGGGGCAGTGGGGATGAATTGTTTAAATTTTCTAATAAGCTAGATTTTCCATATATAGTAAAGTTCAGGTCAGAAATGGACACATGCGATAATGAAACGATTTAACTTTTAATTACTAAAACTCATTTTTTACAATTAATTACAACACAACTGATTTAGAGATTTTCGCAGTTTATTGCTATATAACATAATATTTAACATAATGTCACAATATACTATTTATTTGCAATAATAGCGTAAAATACAGCAGCAATATATGTAACTATAACTTTAGAATGAGCAGTTACGTACGTGTAATGCACTGACCTTCCAGCACTGTTCCCATGTAGTGCTGCTCAACTGTTACTAATGCTTTATCTATAAATAGAGTTGAATTTGTTAATAAAGTGGTACCTACATAGAGGTCCATTAAAATTAATTCGTACAATTGCATTTTCAATACGTTCACAATCTGTTCTTGTTTCATAAGCATGTACAAATCTTAACAACATATTTGTATCTTCTAAATCTTTTATAAGCTTCCAGTTTACTTTATTAAATAGAACCGTTACAACCACTTATGTCATCTTGTCGAACGTTCTCAGTAAAGTACATTTTACAGTAGTTTGGGTTTCTTTTGAAACCAAACTAAAAGAACACATCCAAAGATTAATACAAATAATTTTGTCTTTATATAGTATTGCAGTGTTTCTATGGGCATAACAGATTTTTTTAAAACGACTTAATATCTCTTTTACCTGTAAAATTCACTTTAAAAGAACATATTATTCGCATAACCCCAACCACACAACCACATTGCATTTACGGTACATACTCTAATTGTAATGTCTTTGATATACCATAAGAAAACATAATTCCTCTCAAGAAACTTTCTTGGTCTCTAGGTTGAAACGGCGTCGTTGACTCTGCAGCAGATACAACGACGCCGTTTCAACCCAGCCCAACCAAAAAGGTATCAACGATAACTATTGAAGCCTACAACTTAGATTTATCCCAAGAAATGTTGGTGTTACGCTTATTTTATAAAATTTCCAAATTTATTGTCGATAACAAAACAAATTATAGTATATTATGCAATGAGCATTTAATAATAGCTATTAAGACACGAGTAAGAAAATTACAATACGAGGCGAAGCCGAGTATTGTAATGAAAACGAGTGTCTTAATAGCCATTAAATGCGAGTTGCATACACTATTTTTTCTACGACCCCATAATAAAACATTATTTTTTGAACATTCCATTTCATAAATTGAGGTTAAAATTTTCCATGCACCTTTGCGAATTTAGCTGGTTACCAAGGCTTGTTCCATAATTTATGGTGGACTCAAATTTTACATTTTACTGTCATTATCCCTCATTTTTACCGTTTATATTTTCAAAAAAGAACAAATTTTAAGTACTTACTTGTAAATTGCAGAGAACTGTCACATTTATTTAATTTGTATATCTGTCAGATATGCAGTCGCCATATTGAATAATGTTTGAATATTGGAATGTCGCATTCCTATTGTATCGTAATGAAAAATCTGTATTCCTATTGGATATAAACTTGTATCATAATGAAAATCTGTATCGTAATGGTCATCCTTAAAGTACAGGTTCGGCATATGTAATAATACAATTAAAGTATGGGAATAGAAAAAATACTTTAAAATATGACATTATTCAAAATTCTTTACACAGATAGATAAAGGAAAAATTGCTGCTTTAGTAACAGATAGTAAAACTGCCAAAATAAAGAAGAAACAACTTAGCCCCGGGAAATACTTTGGGTCAAGGTTACTCTGCCATGACAGGAAATAAATCATCTGATTTAGCGCTTTATTAGGACGTGAATTAGCAGAAGGTTTTACGAATCGACCTGCAAAGATTTGTTTAGATGATGTCTAGACTTCGCATCAATTATTCCGTTGCATTCGTCTACACAAATTAAGAGAAAATAATTCATGAGAATGTAAAAATTCTGATAAAGTGGAACACATCTATTTATGTTGCGAGAATACAACAATTACAGGCCAAGGTTTATCAAAGCAATATAGAAATAGGGGTCAAACTTATTCAATTATTTATCTATAAAAGGCTCTGTAAACAAGGAAGTCTATGAGCAAACGTATCCTTTTCTGACTCAGTGAAGTAAAGTTGTTTTATGCAAGTAATATTCAATATTAATAACAAGAAGCCTTTTAAATGTTATGTCAAATAAAAAATATATTATCGATTGCAAAACAAAATTAGACTAGAGTATTGAAAAGATTGCAAATGTAAAAGAACATTCAAAATGAGTGTAGACCCCAATGTATAAAGTAAATATAATTTGTTCTAATTTCTTATGTAAATGTAATTATTAACCACATTATTGTTTTAAATATATTATATTAGCATAGCATCGTCGAATTCTCTTTATTTTCAATATTGTACAGATATAACAAACAAAAAACGCGACATAATTAAAAAAATTTCAGTCAAATATATGTATTTCGTAATAGGCTTTTGCTAAAACATCTATATTCTTACTATTCCCAACATTATCAATTAATGAATAAGTACGCAGTAAATGTATGTCTGTGTGTATATTATGCTATCGTACAAAATGGCCAAGAAATAAACAGTTACTGTTTGAAAATCATTAATTTAATTTTTATTTTATTAATAAGGCATATCCACACACAAGCCACACAGAGAGCCGTTAAGAAAGTCACGTATTGTTTGTTTTTTCTCTGAGTAAGCGCACATTATTACTAGTAATTTATGCGTCAATACAAACTTAATTACCAAAAATAATAATTGTCCCCTCTCGGAAAAGTTATCGTCCATTAGAATATTTCATTTAATTATTGATACATGTTATTAGCAGGATCAGTTATAAAAAATGAAATTTATCATTGTTCCAGGCAATAAAACGCAGTGTTAATTATCTGTAGACGAAACAAAAAAGTACAAGAATCAACATAGTTGTTAGTATATCAATTAAAAAAGGACAGACGACACACTCTTCGAAGAAAAAGAGGGGAAATTGTCAGTTAATTCTTTAACAGGGCATACAAATTGTCTTACGATAAGCAAGCTTTATTTAGTTGTAATGGAATTAATTCACCGGCCTGCCGGGATTGTGTGAAATAAAAAAGAAACAAGTGAAGATAATAAAACAAGTAATGGTAGGTGGGCTGGCAGAGCAAGCTGCGACCAGGAGGTCCGGCGCGTTATGTGACAAAACAACCATAATGAATTGATCAAGATTAGGTTCCGTGTTTTTAATTGTCCACTGGACCAAATTTTTAAGAAATATTGCGCTCCTTTTTGGAAATATGGGACTTAATCTGCTTGAGTGAACGTCTTGTATGGGTGGCCGGTTATCTTTGAATTACATCAAGTAGCCTTGCTTTTAACTTTAAATTAAAAAGAGGAAAACAAAGAGGATCGACGTGTTATAGAAAATGCACTCAAGAAGTCGACAAGATAATATGTCTTCAAAAATAACCAGTTACTTATGATATGTAAATGGATCAATATTCGTATTTCTTTTTGTGAAAACAGTAGGTACTCAAAAAAATATCTCTTAAATTAATAGAAATATCTTCCCAATTATAACATAAATCAATACAACATTGCTATTGCTGTTTCAAGTAAATATTTACATATACCACTGTGTTTTATAATATTTACATTGTGTAAATTTCTAAAACCATTTTAAAATCTAGAATAATAATTCTGAAAAATAATTATTTAAACATATATATTACACATAAACTTATATTTGATTTAACAATACTTATCATTATAATTGTTTAATAGAAAAAGATGAGTTATAAACTGTATTCAATTAAAGATCAACTATTCGCATAGTTAAATCTATTGTCAAAATATTTATATATTTCACTTATTTCTTAGATTTTAAATTATATAACATATCATTTCAAGATAGCAACTAAAAACTATATGGAAGAAATTGAAATTGTGTAAGAATTGGTTTTCATAGAAGTGGATGGAATTAAAAAATTACACTCTGGAAATAAATTAAGCCTTTTTAAAACCGCTTTTATATACATAACAACTATAGTTGTTTTATGTATATAAAAGCGGTTCTAAACTATATATAGTTTTGAACTCAACACTTGCTTGATTCCATTCACGACTGGCGAAATCCAAATTTATAATTTAAACGCTAATAAACAAGATATAGTGTTCATGGAACAAAACTTACATAAACAGATAGAATTTAGCCACACTGTTAACTATTCAACTTAATCTTTATAAGTATACAGGGTGATTCTTAATATATGCGACAAACTTTAGGAGCTGATTCCTGGGGTTATTTTGATCATAAAAGTTCATAAGAACATATGTCCAAAACCGCTTAGTTCAGAAGTTATACAATGTTTAATAGAAAGTTAAAATAATAAATGGTTTTATTATAAATTAACAAAATAATCAGTAAAACAAAATTAAGTTCAGAAGTTATACAATGTTTAATAGAAAGTTAAAATAATAAATGGTTATATTATAAATTAACAAAATGTAATTAGTAAAACAAACTTAACTTATAGTAACTGTTGAAAATGACCGCTCCCAACTGTAATACAAGCTCGTAAACAAGTCTGTGCCTGTTTCTCTAATATGCGTAGTGGTCGCGTTGTCGATGCTAATCAGTTGGTGTTTACCAGTTGCTCAAGAAGCACGTGTTGTGATTATGTACGGTATTTTGGAATTGTTTATTTGTCATTTCAATATTTGTCAATAGTGTCAGAGTATTCATTCAGTTTATTGCCAGTTTCTGTTTTCCAAAATGAATTATACGAATGCTAAGATGTGTGATATGCATTTCGTTTATGGTCTTGCCAATGGAAATGCGCGTGCTGCTAGACGTCTTTATGCAGAACGATACCCGAACCGTATCACACCGCATCATTCCTTGTTTGCCCGTCTTCATCAACGTCTTAGTGAAACGGGAAGTTTTAAAAAACGGACGATTGATATCGGGCCCCCATCTACAGTGAGAACTCCACAAGTTGAAGAAATGGTATTACATGAAATTGAGGAACATCCTACAACAAGCACCAGAAAAATTGCGTTTTATTTAAACATTAGTCAGGCCACAGTTTGGATAATATTGAAAGATCAACTGTTGTATCCATATCACATTCAACGGGTGCAGGCTCTATTGCCAGAAAGATTAGCTTCTTGTCAATGGATGCAACACGAAGTCGTACAAAATCCTAACCATTGGCTCAAATATTCTTCACCGACGAGGCTACTTTCTGTAGAAACGCGATTATTAATTTTCATAATAATCACATATGGGCCGAAGAAAATCCGCGAGAAATAATGAATGCCCGTCATCAGCATCAATTCTCTGTCAATGTGTGGACCGGAATTGTTGCAGATCACTTGTTAGGTCCACATTTTTACCGATGTGGTTAAATGGCGAGGTATACCGCAATTTTCTTGAAGAGGAGTTACCACTACTGCTGGAAGAAGTTCCGTTGCAGTTAAGATTACAAATGTATTTTATGCATGACGGTGCTCCAGCGCATTTTAGTTTACTTGCTCGCGAGTTTCTGGACAGTACGTATCCAAATCGGTGGATAGGACGGGGAGGTCCACAACCGTGGCCTCCTCGGTCTCCAGACTTAAATTCATTGGACTTTTTTCTCTGGGGCCACCTTAAATCATTACTTTAAACGACTCCCATGGAAAATGTCGATGAACTAAGAAATCGTATTATAGCAGCTTTTAAAACAATTCGAAATACCCCTGGTTTTTTTTGGAACGGACTCGCCAGTCAATACGACGGAGGATAGCAGCTTGTAGTACAGTTGGGGGCGGTCAATTTCAACAGTTACTATAAGTTAATTTTGTTTTACTAATTATTTTGTTAATTTATAATAAAACCATTTATTATTTTAACTTTCTATTAAACATTGTATAACTTCTTAACTATGCGGTTTTGGACATATGTTTTTATGAACTTTTATGATCAAAATAACCCCAGGAATCAGCTCCTAAAGTTTGTCGCATATATTAAGAATCACCCTGGACATTAAATAACCCCGTAAAAGTAATCAAGAGGTATAAGATCTGAAGATCACACTGGCCATTCTACCGGTGTCCGTCTATTAATTTAGCTCCTCGCAAAGCAGGGTGCACTGTGTTGTTGAAACCATATGGCATTATCTGAGAGTTCAGGATCATTGTCGTTTGGAAAAAATGCTACAAGCGTTGGCAATCATTTTGCAAAAACTCTATAAATATCTTTCTCTTGTAAAAGTATCTTCAAATAAGGAAGGCCCTGCTATCCTGTTATTAACTATTCCAGACTACAAATTATATTTCTACTGGTGCATTATGCAATTCAGACAAAACGTTGCCTCATCGGAGAAAATAAATGCCGGCACACATCCATCGACACATACACTGAGGATTTTCTTCCATACTTAACAAAATGTTCAATTTCTAATAGTCACCAATTTATAGAAGACCAAGTTTTGGAAAAGCTTTAACATCATCTGTTTCTTGAAATTTGGGCTCAATCTTACTAAATGTAGATAGCTGATAAAGCGATCTAACTATGTTTCCTTACACAATTCGCATACTTTCTGCTGGAACCTAGTCTTATGCCTGCGTCCCATGTGAATTACAATTACAGTCGTTTGCATGACAGTTAAAGATGACATATTACATAAATTGCAATGAGATTTTTGCACAGCTAATACGATAAATAAAAAGTGGGATATTTGAAATGATTTATACGTACGTGATTTGTAAAAAACATTAAGCACTACAAAAAACTAAAACTATCTTTTTGGTTAGCAATAGAATGTTTGCTATATTGTACTCTATTTACTTTTTCTAATATTCAATCAGAGAATAACGATCAAAGTCAGAAAACATTAATGTTTACAGTAAAAGAACCGTGGGTAATGTTGCTCCTATAATACGTGGGCAAATGTTAGAATACACAAAACAAATTGATAATAATTTTAAATTTTAATTAGTTATTAGAAGTAAGTATACAATGTACTATAATTACAATTTTAAGAGAAAACAGTAACCATGTTTTTTCAATTCATCATAATAAACCTTCATACACGAACGTCATTATTCATAATAATAAGTCGAATCAACCGATTAAACAAAAACTCGCTTCCTTACACTGCATAGTTCACCGATTATCTTTATATACCACTAAATAAACAAATTAAATATTAATAATTAAATGAAGTGATGGAAATCTCTTGGTGAAGTATTTAATTATATTTATTTGTGAAACAATACCAAGTATGTTTTTTGTTATTACTTGCTTATAAATTAAATATTATAAAACAATTAGAAATAAATAATGGATATAATTCCCAATTAATAGATCAAATATTAAAGAAAAAGAAGTATAAGAAAGAAATAGAAATGGTTTATCCAAATAAGAAAGAAACAAGCAACAATTATAAATTAATAACAAAAATAAAATAGGCAAAGAATTAAAAAAAAAAAAATTTAAAACCAGCATATAAAACTAATAACTATATAATAAATAAGGAAAATTCATAAAAAACAATAAATCAAAAACTAGCAAATGAAATAAATCAGGAATATATAAATTGAATTGTAACGATTGTCCAAAAGCATACATTGGCCAAACGGGTAGGAATTTCGATAAATGAATTAATGAACACTACAGATGTTATAACAACAAAAATATGGAGTCAAATTATGCATGTCACCTGTTGGAAAATAACCACAAATTTAACTGTAATTTTGAAATTTTACATTCAGAAACAAAAGGCTTCCCATTAAACTTACTAGTCTCTTGAAATAAACAAACTTAAAAATTCAGACATATTAGTCAATGACGAATTAGGTCTTAATAATTCACCTCTTTTGAATATGTATTGTGAAAATCCAAACCGACAATAAATAAATACATGTAACAGACCTTAAGATCATAAACCATGTAAAAGCTATTGTTAGAAAATACTGTTAACATAAAATAGATAATAAAAAGTCATTAAAGTAAATTACAGAAATTCCCCACAGTACTCCTAGAAATTGTAAGATCTGAATACCTGATTTTGGGAAAATATATAGTTTAGTAGTAATTGAATATCCGAAGAAGCTATAGTGATAGCAAAACATGTCATATACTTTGTAATAAGTTGTTTTAATATACTGGATTTGTTATAAATTTTGTTTTATTCCGTCTATATTTCATCGAATTCTTTTTTTAAGAAGGATAATAATAAATACGCTAAAATGACAATTGATTATTAATGTATATAATTAAACCAATAAATTAATAATAATAATATCGTAAAAAACTGTGGTAAAATCATTTAAACGATTTGGTCCAGAATAAATTTACATACTTTTGTTCAAAATCCCTAAATTATATCTCCATCTGGATGGACAAAATGATTCACGTTTCGTCCAGAAAGATATCCACTCACGGAGCATGGCATATAAGAAAGCATTAGTGCACGTGACTATCACACCGAGTCCACTTGTTTCCAGATATAATAGAAATGTATACAAAAAAATGCTATTTTCCATGCTGCCTAATACAGAAAAATAAATTAAAAAGAATTCTGAAGGCAATGAGCGTAAAACTATATTTAAAATCAGTAAAAGAGTTTTCTAACAATGTTATTAGCGGAATATTTAAATCGCTGTAGTTCGGTATCAAAATCGAATACCAAGTTGTATGGGTTTGCATCCTATACTTTCGTATAAAACACACTCCCGGAATTATCAATTAACGTTAACTGGCACACTCATAAATACATAATGAACCTTCAGGTCTTCAAATTTACTAGTTTCTGGGTGATGTCAAAAATAATAATTTTCACCCATGCCGTATTCTAAGATACAACCCTCTCGGCTCTTGAGTTTGTAGCTTGTCAAAGTTAGGTAAGACCCTTACATATAATTATGTATGTACAAATTATTAAATGACTACGCACGTATTTTACATCACATATGTATGGTTATTAATATTCCTAAACATAGTCGTACTATATACATATTATGTATATCAAATTTCGCTAATTAAATTCTGTTTATGAAGTCGTATAGAATACCAAATTATAAGTATTACCCTAATTTCAGGTTGAAACAGTCACTAGCCTGGAATTAAAATATTAATTTACACAAAATTTTTAAATGAAAGCACTAAAGTTGTATTATAAGTACCTGTCAGCTAACTAGGCATTTTGCGAAAGCTGTTATCTAGCTCGGTAGTGCTCCTGGTTAAGACCTTCACATTCGTCTTCGCTATTGCATAATATACATGTGAATTCATGTTCGAAAATATTTATATTGTGCATGTGCTTTCTCAGTATACTGTGCTCCATGAAGTTTTGTTATATCTCTGATCTATCTTTTGCTAGCACTTCAATCGCGAGGATAAGTTTTTTACCGTTATTTACTATTTTTCATTTCCGAACTGCTATTCCAGTGCTTCTGGTGTTGTATTTAAATCCACTTACTGTACTACCGACTTGGTCTTTTGTTATTCCTGAGGTTGCTTCAAATGCAATTACTTTATTAAGGCTGTTCATACGGTCGGATTTGTGAAGACGCGCAGAGGTTGTGCTGCCAATTGATTGTGCCATTACTGTAGGATCTTTCTTGACGAAAATTTGTCTGTAATAAAAGGAAAGTTGGTTCTATGCTTCTATAGAATTAGATTTTCAATAACTTTCCCCACTTAAGAGAAATTCTAATGTAAAAAGTGCTAAAATGACTGAATTTTAACGTGTCTATAAGAAAAAATATGAACTTATATCGAGAAAGTATTTCTATAGAAGCATAGAATTGTCTTTTGCAAATATCTTACAAAAATCAGAAATAAAATATATCCTTCAATAAATGTATAATCAATTGGCACCATAAACCTTGCATTCACCAAATCTGCATATTTAACCCACTGGAAAGTGGCGCTGCATAGTGCATCTTCAACTACCGAATGGGCGGAGACTCCAAACTGAACGTATTATAATTATTCTAGGCCCTATGTTTTAACTCAAGCGTTTTATTCTTATACCATGTTATACTAGTAGAACGCACAAAACAATCCACTTTCGTCATATACGAAAATAATTACCTTCTATATTACTAAATTTATAATTTTATTATGTAGTATATATTATATGTTATAATAATAATTACAGGATTGTTTGAATGATTAATATTAATTAAAAATAATAATGTTTGCGCTATTTCAACGAGTTTTACTAGAAATATTAACATCGGATGTTGGATTACATGAAACGTGGTTTGAATTTCGCTAGTCATTTAATAACATTTGACAGTATTACAGGTTAAGGTTATTGTTTATTTTGTTATTTATTATCACTAAAAGTTCTTTTTTCAACTAACGATGCCTACCCACAGAATATACTGTTTTATTTTTAATAAAAATGTAGTTAATTTACTCAAAGTAAACTTCAGAATTCGTAAATTTTATTCATCGATCATAATGAATTTTGATCACGAAGCGGATTGTTTTGTGCGTTTTAGTATACCTAAAGAGAAAATATTTCAAGCAGGGAGTTTTAATTATGGGTATAAAATATGAATACACATCAGTGCAACATAAACAAGAATTCTTCTAAAGTCCTGTCAGAAAGGCTAATGATTTGGCGTGAACCACAAGATCACGCCACGGACTGTTACTTCTCTCTTTTAGAAATCGCAGGGTTTTTAAAAATAAATAAACCCAAAGTAATACATCCAGATTCCATCTCTAAGCAAACCGTTGAAAAGAACCGATTGTGAGCTTCCAACTCCAATGCATTCATATTCTTCTTCAAATTTTACGGACTAGGAAGATATAAATGATGTTTTGAATGTGTCATTTTTTAAGTGAGCTGACGTATGTTCCTTCTGACGAACCACTTCCCGTTACTCAATCAGATCTGAATGACTTCATAGGGGATTTGGGTTTAACCAAAAAATCTCACAAATTTTGGGATATCAATTAGAGGAATGGAATCTTTTACAAAGTTGAAAGGCATTTCTGTTACTGTACTGATGTAAATCAATTTTGTGTGAAATGAGTATTAAATATAACCCTGCAGAATGGCGATTGCTTATCGACTCATCGTAAACAAGTCTCAAAGCCGTTTTACTTTATAATGATAACTCGAAACCATCAATTCTAATGGCTCATTTTACAAATACAAAAGAAACGTATGACACTATGTCAACTATATTAAATCTCATTCAAATCATTTTTCGCAAATCTGTGGTGAAGGTTATTTCCTTAATACTTGGACTGCAAGGACGGTTTACCAAATATTTGAGCCGTTAGTGGATTCTAATTTGGTGATTCTACTACCCCCTCTATACATTAAATTAGGATTGATTAAACAGTTTGTCAAAGCACTAGAGCTGGCAGTATTGATTCTTTTAAAAATGTTAGCAAATATTTTCTGGGAAATCAAAAGAGTTAAAACTACCATGATATCGTGGCTAATTTGCTAGAAAGCTATAAAAATTTAGGGTGCCGGATGTCGCTGAAAGTTCATTTTTTGTATTCACATTTGGATTTCTTTCCTGCTAATTTAGTAAAGACGAGTATCAACAGGAGGAAAGGCTCCATCAAGAGATTGCAAAAATGAAGAAACAATATCAAGGAAGGTGGGATCCCGTCATGATGGGAGATTTTTGCTGGTTTGTCATTAGAGAATGCAACTGGCAACATAAAGGGCAGAAATAACTCTATTTATACAAAAGTTTGATGTATAAGCAATTTTCTTTAGTGTGTAGTTAAGTGTTTTTGTATTTTTGATACTAATTAAACATTCAAGTATTTGTTATGTCAAGATTTTTGTACTGATCTATTTCGTTTTATAACTTCTGAATAACAAATTTTCTAAACACTCGTCTCACTATTTTCTTTATCTATTCTTTACTGGATAATTTACTTTAATCTTTACAACTTTTTTCTCTTAACGTAACACTTAAATCTAACTTCGAGATTACACGCAATAACGCTAACTTTTTCAATTCTTTTTTAATTCAAAATAAGTATAATGTCCGTCAGGATGTTTCTCGTAGCTAACAAACAAGACCATGGTACAAAACTAGCCTGAATTTTGTTTTTTTTGTGGGACTTGTGTCGTGAGAAATTATGTATTTTAGTTAGCGCGGTTAGCGTTTAATTTTTTCCTAATTAAACACATGTTTGTATATAATATCAATAAAATCAACAGTTTATTCATTTTCAGACAAAGTTGATAAATATTTATGTGTACATTCATTATATAGTATATCACATCAATTTAAATTCCATCTTTTTATTCTGATTCGTAATCCGTTAGACCTTTCCCTTTCTTGGTTTGAACGGATAATTTTTTAAAAATATATTATTATACCTATAACTCACATTATATATATTATACCTTATGTAGTTGATATAACGTAATCTGCTTTAATAAAGAAAAGGAATTGCTATCAAAAAATTAGTCTTCCTGACTTTTATTATATTCACATTTTAAACAGTGTTTATAATAGGAAGAAGCAATGAACAAGATTATCCTAATAGCAAAATCATGCACACTTGTCCTACATTAGCAAATACATAATTTCATCCTTCTCTAAAATTGTGATTTTGCTGCTTGGGATAGATATATGTACCACATAAAAATGACCGTCAATGACCGTGCTCAGGACCACGGTGACGATAAGAATTAACAAAATCACAATTTTAGAGAAGGATGGAAATATATATTTGCTAATGCAGAACAAGTGTGCATATAGTGATTCTGCTACTAGACCCGTGACGTTATTAATTTTATAATCGAATTCGACCGGTCACTGCTCTACAAATGACTGGTCGAGACCGCTACATAACGAACTCCCTTATATTTCCTTTCTTTTACCTCCCACGTCTAAACTATCAACTTCACGTCCCGAACTTTTTTGTAGAGACTTTCATGTTTTACCAAAAAGGTACTATACAATTTTGCTCTATCTAGCTTTGTTTTCAAGGCAGGGGAGGTATAATGTCAAAAATGAGTGACTTTCACAAGTTTAGCAGCCTTTAGAAATTATTTAAACAATTACTTTACAGCAATATTAACCATATGCCCTATTCAGTCGATTTTTCTATACATTTCCTATTTTTTGATTGTTTGTGAAGTGAGCAAAATCTTAGTTTGACTGATTCGTGCTTGAATCAATTCACACTCGTTTACATGATTTTAACTTGGCCCGAGCCTGGACAAAAATCCTGCTCCGTCTTCTTTTAAGAAGAGACAGATACAATATCATGGTACTCCTACAGCCTACCTCCCGCTTCCACCCTCAAGATTTTGCGGGTTGCCCATCGACTGGATGAACCGCCTTAATCGATTCTGTTGCGGCTAGTTCTGCAGATCTGAACAATCAAGGAACTTTGTTTTGGTGTGCCAAATGTTATAGGTTGAATCAGCATACCTAAGCAAGTTCCAACTATATTTGACTTTGGATTATACTAAACGAAAAGTAGAAGGAAATATAAAGAACATATTCCTGATTGCAGATATATTAAATATAATGAAGAACAGTATATTTATCTATTAGAATCTACATGAATAAATCATATTTTAATACTTCTAATTCTATTTATGTAATTGGGAATGTTTACTTTCAAATTCAATATATAGTGTTTTCAATAAATTAAAGATTTTAGCCGCATGTTCAATGTCAGGCGATTACCAGATAAAGACTCGACATTGTAAACTTTGTTTAAGTTCCAACGGAAACTAGTATGCTACGCTCACAATTGTAGAAACCACACCGTTAAAATTTCTCGTAATTTTAAGACAATTTTATAACCGGCTTGTGACCAGCTTGTCTTAAGCCGACCGTTTCCTTCCGTGTTTACGTTCTCTTTAAAGCGATAAGACGTTATATAGGTAATTTATTTATTAGATAAAACATTAGGCGCACATTTTTATTACCTATTATTTAGAATGATGTTGCGCTATGAAGACACCGTACAACATGAATTCTATCAAATAATGCGTTACACATACAGTATTCATTTCCATATAACAATATGTTTAGCTCTTCCCTCTGGCTGGATTGTAACTCGAATCAAACAGATTATGTAACTACATAAAATAAAGAAAAAATAGAAAACTGTTAGTTTTAATAATGATAAATAATTAATATATTAAGAACATATTTATGTTCCAAACAAGAGACAAAACTGGTTCTTATTATTTGACCAAAATTTTATTAAATTAAAAATTATTCCAAATAATAATAATATAAAATATAATATAAAAGAAAATACAATCATAAAAATATTACCTCCACTATTTACATCATTAAAGGAGAAACATAAATTTTAAAAATTTTTGGTGAATTTAAAAGATGATTATGTCGGAGGTCGCGCAGGTAGTATACCAACAGTTCCACAAATTTATGCGCCGCAATCATTGATGATTACTATCTCAGATCTACAAGAGTTTTCGAAGTTTTTATCAAATTTAATCTTCGTGGACAGCAATTTATTACTTTGGTGAAACATCCATTACCTAAACTAATGTATATCTGTTAAATAAAAAGAAGAGTTACATGTAGGTATTCGAGGTACGCAATATTCACACTTTTAAATATATGAAGACTATTTTTCTTTATTGCAAATACAGTAACATATTGGCCAAATATCTAAAAAATACATAACGAATTTTAGTGTATTCTAAAATTTTATTAGTTGAATAACAGTGTCGTGTTAGAAAGAATATTAAAAGAAACCATAGAAAGTTTATTGATTAGAAGAACAATGTTTTTTCAATGCATTTTCTATTCCTTTATTATTAAATAAACAAAAGTACTAAGAAGTCAATTTGGAATAACTTTTATATACATAATGTTGCTGAAATTCGAACCGGAAGGAATGCGTTATAGAAAAGTAGAATTTAGCCAATTTTGAATAACTCTAGTGCAAACTTCTTTTCAAGATTCGCACCGCCAGTAACACTTTAACTCTTATGAAAAAGCCGCTCTTTTCAAATATCTCGCACATTATGCATTCCGCACAGATTCTATAAGAGCACCAAAGTATATAAAGTTTAATTTAGAACAACTTTTATGTAAAAATATTTTCAAAATTCATTTGAAAAGTAATACTTTTGGTACTTTACTTTTGATCTCCCTCTTGAGATCTGATTAGACTTTCAGTAAAATCGGCAGACCGAAAGTAATAGTTCTTTAGAGAAAAAATTGAATTTTGTCAATATTTTGTCAAGTACTAAGTTTAATTTATAAATAAAGAATTCATATGTATTCAAAATTAAATTTGATAAGAGCTTTATTAAAAAAGTTTTTCGAAATTCCTACTAAGTAGGTCTATTACTCTTATCGAAAATCAGTTTTTTGCGAATATTTCGCAAGTCATGCTTTATAGACAGATACGTTACGAGTATAAAAGTATTTGAAACTTAATTTTCAATACCTTTTCTATAAAAAAAAAATTCAAAATTTGGACCGGAAGCAAGTAATACTTTTACTCTTATCGAATAACGATTTTTTGCAAATATGTCGTGAATTATACATTCTATATGTATATATTTATCAAGAGTACAAAAGTATGTAGAGCTGGATTTCGAATATTTTTTTGTATAAATGAAATTTTGAAAATTCGGACCGGAAAAGCTTTACTCGTAGCCAGTAGCACTTTCTTTCGAATATCTCGCAAAGTATGCATTCTATAATAAATATTTATTAAGATAATAGAAGTAATTATAATAGGATTTTGAAAAATTTATATATAAAAAATTCTTAAAATTTGGACTTGAAGTTAGACATTTACTCACAGGCTTATTTTTCTAAGATGATAAACAGTTTAAAACAATTTAGAACAATTTGGATAATTTGAAACGCTTATTCGTATAAGGAAGTCGTGTGGTGGTCACACCTCATTTTTTGTTCTTACAGAGAAATTTCGTTTTACGAACGTCTCGCAAATTATTTATTTCAATGAAATTTGCTTAAAATTAGAAAAAAATTTAAAACCTAACTAGGACGTTCATATAAAAAAAAAATGGAACCGGAAGTAACACTACTTTTAAAAAAATTGTTTTTTGGGAATATCTTTGAAATTATATAGTTTAAGTCAATTTATTTTACTTCGCCTAGAAACCTGAAGGCAAAGCACGAATCGATCACTTTGAACATTGCTGCTGATTTTGAATTTAATTTTCAATTCTTTTCTGAAATTTATTATGATGGGAATTTATTTTTATATTTTTAAACATTGATTTTTTTTCTCCATATATCCTCAATCCTGGCTATGCAGTAAAATTGTTCAGGAGTGACTATCCAGTTATTACAATCTATAGTTTAAATAAATATTTAACACCTTTAATTAGTTCAGTGAAATATCGTCGCACAGTATCTGAAATATCTTTTAAATTATATAGTTTAAGTCAATTTATGAATACTGCAGATATATTCTGAAGTTAATGTCAAACGTATAAAGTCAATTTATTTTACTTCGCTTAGAAACCTGAAGACAAGCACGAATTGATCACTTTGAACATTGCTGCAATTAATTGTATTTCAGTAGAAATTAATCATAAATTGAATGTTAATGACAAAAATTAGCGGACGTTTTATATTGGAAGTAGCAAAAACTAAATGCCATTAAGCTAATAACTAAAAATATTCTACTCTATGGTAGAACGCCAAGATGTGAAATAATTTTTTTATGACAGAAACTTCCAAATTCTGACCGAAAGTAAATCTTATACTCGAATAGCAATTTTTTGCAAATATCTGGCAAATTATACATTCTATAGAGATTTATTGAGAATGTAGAAGTAATTAGAATATTTTTTGTATAAAAAATTTTTTAAATTCGGACTTGTAACACATTTACTCACAGGTTTATTTTTTTTAAGAAATTAACTTAATTTGGATCAACTTTTGTATAATTTTAAAGATACATACAGTAGCCGCTTGATTATGTGAACTAATTAAAACCTTACCTGTTCACAGAAGCGAAATGTTCACTCAATCGAATGTGCAGTTTATATCGTTTATTTTTATATTCAGTAACATCAAAAAGAACTTACAAATGAAGAATATACATGTACTACGTAGGTAAATAACATACATGAATACGTAATGATTTAAAGAAGTTTTGTTTGTTAAAAAAAACGGTTAATTACTTTCTTATACGTAGTATAAGGAAGTATTGTGATGATGAAAATTTTCGACCTCGAGATTTTTGCAGATGTCCACGTTTTGAGGTCCCCTGATACCAAAAAAGTGGTTTTTAAAAAATGTCTGTGTGTCTGTGTGTCCGTGTGTGTGTGTGTGTGTGTGTGTGTGTGTGTGTGTGTGTGTGTGTGACCACGATAGCGGTCAAACCGCTGTAGATATCAATTCCAAATTTTGTATTTACGTGTATAATCTGCCTCTTGAGAACTGATTAGATTTTGAGCAAAATCGGCAGACCGGAAGTAGTAGTTTACTTCAGTGAAAAAATCGAAATTTGCAAATATTTCGTCAATTACTAAGTTTAAACAAATTTATAAAGAATTCATATGTACTTAGAATTAAGTTTGAAACAAATTGTCTTAAAAAAGTTTTTCGAAATTCCAACCGGAAGTAGGTCTTTTACTCTTATCGAAAATCAGTTTTTTGCGAATATCTCGCAAGTCATGCTTTTAAGACAAATACGTTACGAATATAAAAGTATTTAAAACATCATTTTCAATATCTTTTATATAAAAAAAATTTCAAAATTCAGACCGGAAGTACCACTTTTACTCTTATCGAATAGCGATTTTTTACAAATATGTCGTAAGTTATGCATTCTATATATATTTATCAAGAGTACAAAAGTATTTAGAGTTAGATATGGAATATTTTTCGTATAAATGAAATTTCAAAATTCGGACCGGAAGTAACACTTTCATACGTATAAGAAAGTCGTGTGGTGGCCACACCTCATTTTTTTTACTTTCTTATACGTAGTATAAGGAAGTATTGTGATGATGAAAATTTTCGACCTCGAGATTTTTGCAGATGTCCACGTTTTGAGGTCCCCTGATACCAAAAAAGTGGTTTTTAAAAAAATGTCTGTATGTGTGTGTGTGTGTGTGTCTGTCTGTCTGTGTGTCTGTCTGTGTGTCTGTCTGTGACCACGATAGCGGTCAAACCGCTGGAGATATCAATTCAAAATTTTGTATTTACGTGTATAATCTCCCTCTTGAGATCTGATTAGTTTTTCAGTAAAATCGGTAGACCGGAAGTAGCAGTTTACTTCAGTATAAAAATCGAATTTTGCCAATATTTCGTCAAATACTAAGTTTATACAAATTTATAAAGAATTCATATGTACTTAAAATTAAAATTGAGAACAATTTTATTTAAAAAGTTTTTCGAAATTCCTACCGGAAGTAGGTCTTTTACTCTTATCGAAAATCAGTTTTTTGCGAATATCTCGCAAGTCATGCTTTCCAGGCAGGTACATTACGAGTATAAAAGTATTTAGAACATACTTTTAAATATCTTTTGTATAAAGAAATTTTCAAAATTCAGACCGGAAGTGCCACTTTTACTCTTATCGAATTGCGATTTTTTGCAAATATGTCGTAAATTATGCATTCTATATATATTTATGAAGAGTACAAAAGTATTTAGAGTTGGATTTGAAATATTTTTTGTATAAATGAAATTTCAAAATTCGGACCGGAAGTAACACTTTCATACGTATAAGAAAGTCGTGTGGTGGCCACACCTCATTTTTTTAACCTTCTTTTGACTTAAGCATCTTTGAATTGCGATTTCTTTTATTCTTCGCAAAGTTAGTAGATCTTCAGAATTTAGCATGTTTTGTTCTTCCCAAGAAATCACTATATTAAGTCCTTGTAAAGCTTCGTTGGTGGGGATGTAAGTTGGCATTGGCTCATCAGCCATTATTTCTTCCACATTTTCAATTTCAATTACATCCGCTTCAAGTTCTTCTATGTTTTCGAACACTTCCTGTAGTAATGCTACAGTTTCTTGAATTTTCACTGCCTCGGCGCTGTTTTTGTAATGCTCTTGTATATCCAGTGGAACATCCTCTTCTGAATCAGAGTCGCTATTGGAAGAATCTGACAAAATAGTTTTCCAACACTTTATTAACACATTATTCCATGCTAATTCAATATATGTAACATTATCTTTTAAACTCAAATTCTTAATGACAGCTGAAATACCATTGCTATCAGAAGCAACTGTTGTGGATAAACGGCTTCCTCTATAAAACAATGTTGTTAACCTAATGACATTCTGGTCCATGGGCTGTATAAGAGCTATTACATTCGATGGCATGTAGACAGTAAGAATTTTTCCATCATCAGAAACCAAGTTTTCTACTGGAGGATGACTTGGAGCGTTATCCAAAAAGTAAAAGAGCTTTTTGTGGTAATCCCTTTTCTTTCAAAAATCTTCGAACCTGCGGAACAAATGAATGATGAAACCAATTTTCAAATAACCCCGACGTCATCTAAGCATTTTTCGTACTTGCGTATTCCACTAGAAGTGAAAAGTTCTTAAAGCATCTTGGATTTTTCACGTCCAATCACTAATGGTTTGATTTTATGTTCACCGGTTGCATTGGTGTATGCAAGAAAAGTAACTCTACTTTTATCCGTTTTTCGACCAGGGGCCGATGTTTCTTCAGACGTAACCAAGGTCCTTTCTGGGAGTTTCCAAAACAAGCCTGTTTCGTCGGCATTGTATAATTGATCATGTGTTATTTGTAGCTCCTGTATTTTCTTTCGAAGATAAATCTTGAATGGATCTACATGCTCCAGAGCAACTGATAACTTGTCTCCCGAAATTTTTTAATGTCTTATTCCAAATCTTCGTTTGTCTTTGGCTCCATCCGTCGCTAGCATTAAAATTAGGGTTTTTCGGCGATAGTTTCATTGATAGCTTTTGCTTTTGTTTTTAAAAGTTCAATCGAAACCGGTATATTTTTAAGTCTTTGTATACAAAATCATAAATATTTTTTTTCCATTCGTGGCATCTTACAGGATTTTAAAGTTCTTCTTTTCTGCATTTCACGTCGGTTTGATGTGACTTTTAAAATGCCTCGTTTTTTATTTTGATTGCACATACTGTTGATTTGGCAATCCCGTACTTTTTAGACAAATATGTTACACTGGTTCCATTGTCCAGACTCCAGACTTTTTAAAATTTCACATTTTTCCAGTAAACTTAGCACTTTCCGCTTCATCTTTATTGTAAACACAAAAATGCTCAAGCACAGTACGCCTACAACATCAACAGAACTAAAAATGACTAAAATAAAATACATACGTACATATGTACCCTGTTCTTGTAAATTACGTAGGCGTGTCACCAAATTAATTCATAAGCCGGGAATTTACCCAGTTCACTGAATTGAATGTGTTATTGTTCACTCTTTGGAACTTTAATAATAAAATGTTAGTTGTTCGTATAAACGAGCTGTTCATTGAATAGAGTAGTCACTCTACCGAGCGGCTACTGTACGTATTAGAAAATCGTGTGGTGCCCACACCTGACTTTTCTGATGTTTATATCTGAAATTCTAAGAAGATGAGTAGAAATATAACTTCTTCAAAACGTGCTGAACATATTCGATCGTAACTACTACTTCAGTTAAGTCAAAAACATTGAACCAGGCCAATCTATTTACTGCAATCTTGGGAAATATACAAACGTTTTTCTAGAGATGGAAATTATATAGCAATTATACATTACCTATGCGTAGATCTTTTCATATTTACTGACATTTCAAAACAATTATATCCCATTGAAACGCAATTTAGTCTATATTGTTTGCAATTAATTTAAAACACAAATGGAATAAAACTACAATCGATTGTTTGCATATAAAATGTCTTTATTAGTTTAAGCAAAGTTTAATTATATTCCCTGATTTAATACAAAATTACATTACTTTTATAAAAACGGACGATTTAAGTTATGTTCAATTCAACAATCTAAATAGTACTTCGTGAGCCATCATATATCATAATATCTAAACGTTAATTTTCTGACAACTCTAGAAAATATAAACCAATGTTTTAAATAAAATAAGCACATGTACCTATCTACTTTAGCAATAGAAATTTAAAAGTGTTCATTCTATTTTTATGTTCACACACTTCAGTTATCTTATGAATAATACCATAATCCATCCAAGTTAGTTTTACGATCATCGATGCATCATGCCATGAATTCCAATAACCTGTCCATTTCTTCTTGTAATACCATCTTTTAGAATATCATTACCTCATATCAGAGGATCTATGGGGTTAGTCGTGAACATCTTAAAATTCCTCCACTTTCTATGTCCCATATCACACATATATAAAAAAAAAATTCGGAGGTCATAGCAAAAAGATTGGTATAAGCCTCTTCAAAGATATTTAATACATGCCTATTCATTCTTCAAGTAAAATTATTGTGTTGTATCAGCATATTGTCATCTATATGTACTTCAATGTAGATGTCAGTAATTCTAGGATATGAGAATACTATACCCTGTCTCAGAATAAGAAGGAGTGATTCAAATATTCCGCCAAAACATGGAACACATAGCTTAAAATTTAGTAGATGATTTGATATGACATGACAATTGAGGTTAGAAGAACTGTATTAATTCTAACTAAGGATTTAGCTGTTTTGTGTTTCATTTACTACTTTCGTTAAAATAGATGGATGTGCCGCTTTTCATTCTACCAGTCGAAGCAGCAATACGAGTGCACGGCAATTGGAAACAAGAGAGTAAAGTTATAAACACAAGTTAAAAAAAGTAGAAGAATCTATGGATAAAGATATAGGCCCAATTTACAAATGAAAGCATAGACTTTGTTCTGAGCGGTTTGAGGATTGCCGTTATGAATATATAATTACTGCGCATTTTAGTGAATGTGCTATATCAACATGAAAATTGTGAATCAAGTCTATTTATTATTAAATATTTGTGTCAGAGAGCAAGAATGAATCAAACCTTTTATCTTTTATCAAAATGTCCTTAAGAACTTGCAGAAAAGGTTTTGCTTATTAGTTTCTATTTTAAATATCAGTAAAGAACTTATACAGATAAATCATTCGTATTACTGCTACAAACCTTGAGGAGGTAAATTCAAGCAACTAGTCTTGGAAATGTGAATCTTACATACAACAGAAATAAATAGAAAAATGTACATCGGCTGAAGTTATTTACACGAACTGCAATGATAATTACATATACCTACACATTACTAATTATTATTCCCTATTAAAATTTATTTATTATGAAAATATATAAAGTATAGCAAATATTTATTTCTACTATATATTGGAAATTAACAATAATTTAGTGTTCACGTCATGTTAAAAAGATTAAAAATTTACATGGTCGGCACAATTTTTCCAAATACTTATTGTAACATTTGTAATTGCTTCTGTTAAAAGTTCTCATATAAGTGATATTCTGAAAGGGGATTTTTTTGAAACAACTTCATCTTATGTATCAATTCAGATCCTATATGAAGTATTCTTAATTGCCTATCTTTATCGGTATGACTATTTAATCCTACAGGTTTTCAACAAAGCTTGTCGTGCACTCATTAAACTTGTGGCAATCCCAACTTTTTCCCATATTCTCCACCAGATATTTTCACCTTTTTCTATTAGTACAGGTTTCTTTACGTTTGACATATCTGAAATATAACATGTATATGCACATGTGGTAATATAATTAGTATTTAATTAACACTTACTTGAAATTAATGAGTCAATTCTAGAATATGTGTGAGTTGTCCAGTTCATTTATGGTATGAACTCATCTATAGTTATTTTTGCAATGATATTAATTGTTGAATGTTTGATTTTTGCACTGACGTACAGTATTTTTGACAGATTCATCAAATTCAAAGTTTCAAATGCATGATCACCTTGTTCCTTAGGTCTTAAGCCGTCTGATCAACGCATGCTCATGTTGTACATAAAAGTACGGATTTTATTTAATAACACAATAAAGTATAATAAACCAGAGTAAAAATGTAAGAGACTAGGTTATGGTTTGGCTATAAACATAAAATGACATTTTGTCAAACTTATTTTCCCATGTTAAACTTGCCTACGCAAGAACCAATGAAATACTTTAAAAATATACGCCATTTTGGCGCGAAATTTGAATCACTCCTTTTTATTCTGAGACAAGGTATAGACTATCTAATTCATTATTCTATATCTTATGCATGCATCACATATATTCAAACGTGGGTTAGCATTTGGAAACTCACAGATCATTTACTAAAGGTGATATTAATACATATCTACCTCAGTTGGCGGCTGGTGAGTACCTACTGAGTACGTTTTGGCGGTGCACGTACATAGACAAGATTTATTCGTTTATTATCGGTGATATACTAGACATCTGGGAGTATATCAGCGATTATAAATGAATCAGTCTTGTCTATGTAGGTACGTGCACCGCTAAATCGTACTCACCAGCCGCGCCTGAATCTACCTAGGTATTCCACTGATAGTGAATTATATTCTTGTATAATTCGTTTCAAGAAATATGAGCGACTTGTATAAGGTGATAATTCGGATTAAAGAGAAACCCTTTCCTCGAGCTGCTTTCTAATTATCTGTAGACCTTACCTGATGTTTTTCAAGTGCTTCTTAATTACCCGCTGCAGCTCGAGGAAGGGGTTTCTCTTTAATCCGGATTATCACCTTATACAAGTCGCTCATATTTCTTGAAACGAACTATACGTTGGTTAATTTTGGTGTTGCTGACTATGGGTTTAACTTAATTAATTTACATGGAATTTATCTAATTTACTATAATTAACATTGACTGCAATTCGTGAAACTTCTGACATACATTACACGTCATTACTTTATGTGAAGTTTAATTATTTTTCCACATTTAACAAGGCACAATTATTAATTGTCACGGAGTGGTCGATCTTTAAATTATTTAAGTATGCTTGTTTGACGATTTAAACACTTTAATCAAATATTTATAGTAATGCACATATGTGATATACAATCAGACCCAAAGTAGAAAAAGTATCTGTAGCGCATGCGCAGTTTTGACTACGTTACTAAGAACAGCAAGCACTATGTTTTCCGTTTCACTATGTTGCAGACAAGTTTTCCTGTCTACACGCAGTATAGTAGTATTATATAGACATATATTTCACCACATCTCGTGTAATTTTGAATCGTAAAGAAACAAATTCATATAAATATACTACTGATATTGTTAAGTATTTACACAATTGTATAAAATCTACGTACATATATTATAAAAATAAAATACGATTCATTAACGAAGTTAGTATTCAAAGTTGATAAATACTCTAGCGAACGCGTCATTAGTTTTAGTCCAGTAAAATGACAAGCGTATAAAACTCCAAACACGTCTCAGGAAAAGTTGTGCGGCACGTAATATATTGGTCAGAAGACAAAACGCATAAATTTTACTCGAAATGTCCCGATCTCACACACGATCGTGCGGGTGTTAGAAAACGAATCTCTCGCAAAAATAACCTACATCCCTATCGTTTACCTTTGTCTGACTTACACTTCGTTACGGTAAACATGAAAAGAGAAAAGAAAGACGTGACACATTGAAAATGCACATGTTGCGCTGGGTGTGACGCGAGCAATGACATACGTCTTGTCAGGTTGGCATAACTTATATGTTACAGCTACAGCGGCAGCGCAAACGAGACATGGGGAACCCAAAGTGGAATTAAATGTATGCACGAGACTGCTTGAAAAATGTTTCAATCGATGAGTAACCACAAAGCATTGAAATCATGAAATTGTGATTTCGCTTTGAATAACGATATTTTATTTTCTTATACAGGTAACCATCTTCGCCGTAGTATATTATGTTAAATTCTAGTTCATAATACTATTTTTTTGAGATTATTATTAATTATTTTCATGTATTATGAATCATAATTACCTACTATAATTACAGGGCAAGTCAACATTGTGTTATTTGTGTTGCTAATATGAAATGTCGTACATACTTATAACATTTGAATATAGAACAATTCTTTGACGAAGTTGTATTCAAACTTGATAGTAATTTCGAAATATAAGGTTATTGTCAAAATAATAGCAATTATATATGAGGAGCTTGCGTGCGAAACCAGATAAATCCATATTTTGACAAAATTGAGTTACACGTTAACCGTATAATTTTGATTTACTCTATTCATTTTTGTAGGTTTTTGTGAGCAAAACTTAATAAAAACCTGTCTAAAGCATTTTAGAATGGTTTGCACGCATAATACTAGCACCTGCCACTGTTTGCAAGTTCAAGCTAGAGACATTCGAAACTTAATGAATAATTTCTATTCTGTTACATATTTTGTGTTCTGAATTATGTTGAATGTTGTGAATAAATTTAATATAGGATTTTGTTTGCCAGCATCAGATACTTGCTCGATGTCACTCGACTAAAAAAGAAAATCAAAATAGAGAAAGGTATCTTCAAAAGAAGACAACTTATATCATGTACACAGTAAGCGAGCTAAGGCATTCTATGAACTTGGAAAAGAAAGTATATCAGGTTGTTTGAGACCTACAACAGGTGCATCCTTTACCCAGAACCCCAGTTAGTGATGCGTTTTATGCGTATCAGATAAGTTTACATGCTTTTTGTTATGTGGCAATGGATTCCAGAAACCAGTATTTTATGTTTGGACTGAAGATATGGTAGGAAGGGGATCGACGGGGATCGGCATTGTTGGATAAGTTAGATGATACAAACGTTGAAGGGATTCACCAACTTCGTCCGTTTTGTGATACGCGTCCCGGTCAAAACAAAAACAAGTCATATAGTGCACACATTGATGAACTGGTTAAAAAATAAACCTCCACAACATGTAAATAAGATGGAGCTAATATTTCCAGTTCGGGGGCACAGCTTTATGCCAGCTGACCGAGTATTTGTTAGAGTAGAAAAGCTGTTACGTAAAAATCCGGAAATTCTTTGCAGAGATGAATATATTAGATTATATGCTGAAGTAAGTGCAGTGAAAACACTGCATAGAAAAGAATGGAAAGTATTAGACATTAAGGTTTTGAGGAAGTGTATCAATAGGTTAAAACTATAGCAGAGACTAACAGAATAATGTTAAAGAAAATCTTTCATAAAAGTAACAACGTAGATATTACAGTGACTATAATGGGAACTACCCAAAGACTTACAAGAAACGGCTAATCTGATATAATAAATTTGCAAACTTTACCGCCGAGAAACCAAATACCTGAAAAGAAGAAAAAGAGTAATTTGATGGAAACATTTTTGGAGTCGAATGGCAAGAGTGAGATGATCTGCAATGATACAGAGAGCTACTTGGTTCACCTACGGCCAATGAAAACGAAGACGTTATCGAAAACGGTGCTGACGATGACGTGTGTGACTGCTTAACGGACGAAATAGCTTTTAACCTCTAAATTATGAAATAAAGAAGAAAATAATGCGGATCTTAGAATAATACATGTAAAGAATTTTATGGAGTAATTCCACTGAAAATGCAACTGCAGACACGTGTTTCAAACTACTTTGTTCTCGTTTTTTTCGTTATTTCATATCTTATGGGTTCAGATGGCATGCAGTTGGACAATGTCTACATCGCGGCGACGTTTAGATGAATCATCAATACCGAGGACATTCTGGCGGAAGCCTCTCCTGTATGTGTCTCTGATTGGTCTGATTGATGCTTTTCATCTCCAAGATTATCCCATCCTATTCCTTGGCTACACTGCACCGACGAGATTCGAAATTTCTTGGGTGTAGCGGCCTTTTTTTTGGGGACATTCACAGTTTAAAAATAGTCATTAAAAACACATATTTATTTCATTATTTACTTTTATCTAATGTTACGTTTTGGCCAACATTCATGTTCTCTTTTTCAAACAATATTTTCTTTCATAATAATACTTTGACTTTCTTTTTGAAAGTAGTCATTTCTTTCTTTATTTTCCTAAACTTTCAACCAATCTCATTTACATTTTATAGTTTTATTCTTATCGTAACAATTGTCATGTTTACACATATGTGTACTATAGTATGTGTTTCACATTGATTTTAAACACATACTTAGTACACATATAAACACGACAATTGTTACGATAAGAATAAGACTATAAAATGTAAATCGGATTGGTTGAAAGTTTAGGAAAATAAAGAAAGAAATGACTACTTTCAAAAAAAAGTCAAAGTATTATTATGAAAGAAAATATTGTTTGAAAACGGCAACATGAATGTTGACCGAAACGTAACATTAGATAAAAGAAAATAAAGAAATAAATATGTGTTTTTAATTACTATTTTTAAGTACCTTTTTTTAAACTGTGAATGTTTCTAAAAAAGACCGCTACACCCAAGAAATTTCGAATCTTATAATATAAAACGGCCAAGAAAATTACTAAAACGATATATATATAATCAAACTACAAAATTTGCATTTCATGGAAATACAGATTTTTCTATAAATAAAGCAAGGATAGTTTAAAGGTAACATACATAACTTTTGAATGAATCTCACCTAATTCATTAGAAATTTGAATTATAGTATACGTAAATAAACAGAAACAACAATTTCCCATTATCCACTGGACTATTTTCTAATGACTATAAAGAAGAACACAAAAGAGGATTATAGTATGAGTTTCCAATAACATAAATAATGCATTTATACAACTTTGAATAAGGAAAAATTTAAGCCACTTTCTTCTCATATCGATGATCTCTAATTGGTTTATTAAAATAGATATCCTTATTGAGATGTTCAGTTCAGTTTACTATATATTACATACGATTATCGTTTGGAATGTACATGTATTTCTAAAAAGAATTTAAGGCGGCTGAAGTTAAGTGACCTCTCCTAAAGTCATATTGCTTATTGTCTTAAATGTTGTTTTCGATTAAAAAATCGTTGAGATTATTTACAAGTAACAATAAAATGAAGCAATTTAGCTCGTTGTTGAATATTTATACACTCGTGCATAAATGATGTGAAGACAATTCCTAGTAATTTTTTTCCGATGGTTTAATTCCCTTTCTGTTAAAGTTGATTAGTATATGTCGATAATTATAAAAATCATTAAAAAAGACCTTTAAACTGCGCTTGTGAGATTATAATGTCAAATTTTATAGTTATATTGAATATCAGCAAGGCCAGAAATTGCAAAACGTATTCGCTAAAATACAAATCTGCGACGAAACGAGATCGGTGAACGTTTTTGAATATCTTGAACAACATACACTATTGTTGTACTTGTATTATTGTTTAAGTTTATCGTTTAAACAAATTATTTTGGCCAATCTTTCATGATAAACACTTCCATATTCAAATTTTAATAAGGAAGTTAGCTGCGGCCAAAAGCTATTATGAACACGCGATTTAATGTTTTGTGGAAAAATGAAAGCAAAATAGTATACTAGCTGCGATATTATAGTGAAACGATAGGAACTTCTGCAATAGATATATCAGGCTGAGGTATATTTGCTAAGCGATGTATAACAGATACAGATAGAATAAATTAGTATTATATAAGATCCTCGCAAATGCTCCTATTATAAGTTAATGTGAAATAGGTGAATTAGTTTCCTAGAATATTTTTATTATTGCAAGGAGTAAAATGCCCTTCAACTAGGACTACACACAAGAAAAATGTGCAAGGGTACTTGTAAATGACAATTTTGTCGCAAACCCGTGATCAAAATTTTACAGAGCATATCAAGATTGCATAGATACTTGTCGTAGAAAATAGTCGTTAAACAAGACATCACTCATAAAATACATGAAGAGCCCTGCGCATCAGTTATAGAGTCTTCCGAATTACAAAATTACGACTACAACATTTTGAATTTGTATATAAACAGTGTAGGTCCAGTGCTTCATTATATATTATTACCTACATGTCTTCTTAAATTTAAATGTCAGTTTGTTAAAAAACACATTTGATTCATAGTTCTTTCTCAGATATTGTATTTTGTTGTGATAACTGGAAAATTGTGTGCTATCAGTGTATCGGCTTTATGAATAGAGAATGGTCAGGCACGATACAATGTTTATATTAAATGTCTACGTTTATTATTTGGAACAACTAAAATTTGTTATGACTTATCAAAATATTGCAAAAGTCAGATTTATCGAGCATCGAGAATAAATGATGATTATTGTTAAAGTTAACGATACATTATGAAATGCAATAATATACGTTATAAGATGACCAGACACTGGAAGTGATAGTTAGAAAGTTTCTCGGTAGAGAAAGAGTAGATCCGGACCAGACCACAAGACACTACACCAAAACTATAGTTTACATGATCTAATTCAAGGGTTTCCCATCTAACGATGTCGAACTGAAACAGCAAAGTAATGAATATTTTACACTAGCCTAAGATTCATAAATGGATTACCAAAATAACATGCTGTATATTTAAAAAGAAAAATAAGAGGATCTGATTTCGTGCAATTTTTTTTCAAACCATTTTATGGTTGCAAGAATAACACAGCTATGGAGAAAAGCATGTACCTACCTACATAAGAAAATATAAATTTCATATATAACCTATTCTGGGCATATAATATAAATACACACACGTACTTTTCATTAAATTCTCTTTTAAGTAGTGCACGTGAAATTTACTGCAGTGTAATACAAAATAAAAAAGATCGACTCTATAGAAAACCCGATTACATTACGGAATGTCATTTATCACGAAAAAAGAATTATAGGCTTTGTCAAAAGTTCAACGCTTGCCTAAGCACCACATCTTATACAATTCGATCTTAATCTTTCCTATTCTATCACCGGGACAGATATATAGATTATCTGGAGCAAATTTATATTTCATTGGTGGACGTGTTAAAATACTTAAATGAAAAGCATTGGAGACTAGAAAGTCATGAAAATTTTGTTGTAACGTGTTCTGGATTTATTATCTTTGTTATATGTGCCCGTTTAGGAACACTAGTTCAAACTTGTACTAGGTATACGTTGGTGGACATATTTTATACTTTCAAGAGATTAATTTTAAAAATCTTGTACTTATGTATATACATACATACATATTTCTTTATGTCGCTTAACCCAGGCTAAGAATTTCGATATAGATTGTAGATATTATTTAAATTACTAACTAATTTGACTAGATACGTTGTAGATTAGACTACTTCGGCAATAGTATTATTATAAATCGACATTTTACATTGAAATTGTATCCAATTTCTCAGTTAGTTAATACCGTTTCGTTAATAATAATAAGCGATATTGTGAATTTAACCTCCACAAGCCCTTAATCTCATATTTGATACTTAAGGAAGTTTGTTCTTAAATACAACCTAAAAATAAATAATTACCAAATGCTGAATGTCAACTGCAAATAATTACGACAATAATATGATGATTATTTTTTAAACTGTTATGTCAGCCAATCGTAATGAGAAAAAGTTTGAAATCGACCAATAACATCACAATTACACCGACTATTTGCTAGTAGCAAATTACAGCGATAATTTTTTGATTAAAAAGAAATCCAATCAAATTGGTCTATTTCTAATCATGTGTGTCAAATTAACCAATGAAACCATCATTTAACTAACGCTTATGTCATCATGAAATGTCATACATCATTGTCTATTCCGATGACAATGATGTATGACATTTTATGATGACATAAGCGATAAATATAATTTTTTTTTTTTGGTTAATAAAGATACTTACATACTTATTTAACATTTTCCGACATAGTTTAAAAAATAATCACGCCGAATTACATTCGTGGTAATAATTTTTTGTTGATAATTTTAACTAGATTAGCACTCACCTTTATTGCTATTAAGAAATCCCACTCGTGGACTTCGTCCACTCGTGAGATTTCTATAGCAACAAAGGTTCGTGCATCTAGTTAAAATTATCAAAAAATTATCACCACTTATGTAATTACTGTTGAAAATTTTTTGCTTAAAATGGAATCCTATCAAATTCGTCTATTTGTAATCACATGTCTCAAAATAACCAATAAACTCATCATTTAACTGATAACAACCCTAGGGTAGTTTTCACTTCTGTCATCAAGAGGTTGCTACGCAATGGTTTTGACGCTTATTTAATTTAATTGTATAAAATTTTTCAAAATGGCACTTTCTCGTTTTGGTATTCAAAATAATGAGTCAATTGACAAAATCATTGAAGAAAATGTACCAAAAAATACTATTAATAGTAAAAAATACACATGGAAAACATTTATAGACTTTTGCAACACCAGGAAATATGAGTTGGATGGAAATCGTACAATTGAAGAACTTGCTTTAATACTGAAAGATTGGGCAGTTAATATGAAAAAGAGAGATGGCACGGACTTTAAGGAAGCTACAGTTAAAACTATGTGGAATGTGACAAGTAAATTACTACAAGAAAAATATTACAACGAGTATAATATCATGATAGACCCCTTTAACAGTGTTGCATTCAAACAAGCCCGAAATGCACGCGACGTAGCACGAAAAAATTTACAAATAGATCCCACTAAACGTAAAACGAGTTCAGTCCCATTAAGTTCAACCGAAATGAACAAAATTATAAACTTTTGGGATGAAAATACCCCTCTAGGTCTCCTACGCAAATTTTATCATATCGCCGCGGTGGAATTGGCATGGAGAGGTGGTGAGGCTGTTGCTTGCTTGGTTGAATATTTTCATATCGAGAAAAACAATGATGGCTCTCCAACTAACAGGGTCGAATACAATCCAGTTTTCAGTAAGACCTGCCAAGGAGGTTCAAAGAACTGCGCTTCTAGTAAATGGTTAGTTCAAAATAGTGACAGCAACGTTTGCCCTGTTAGATTATTTTTAAAATTATTATCGAAAAGAGGAAAAAATATCAAAACAAACAGACTATTTTTAAAACCGAATCGCCATTGGAAAACAGAAAATGATAAGTGGTACGACAATGTACCTCTGGGTAAGAATACCATCAACGGATGGACAAAATCTTCTGCTGAAGCAGTTGGTTTGGATACCAAAGAGAGGAAAATTACCAATCATTCCAATAGGGCAACTGCTGTTAGTACACTTGCTAAAAATGGAATTGACGAACAACAGTTGTTAAAAATTACAGGCCACAACATTGCAAATTCTATAAAACCTTATTTAAATATCGATCAAGAACATCACAATAGAATAATCAATAGTATGCGTGGAAACACATCTTCAGTAACCGAAGCGAATACATCATCATCGAAATATAATTTTTCGAATTGTTCTTTCAATAATTGTGTTTTTAATAAATAATTTTCATTGAATCGCAAAAAATTTTCTTACCGAATATCCCGCGAGCATTGATAAATACTCATAATTTTATCACAACTTCTCAAGCACGTTACTTTAGGTTAACAGCCCTCCGCCTACGGCGTCGGGCTGTTACCAAGTAACGTGCTTTCAAAAACTGTGATAAAATTATTTCGTACTGTTATCAATGCTCTTGGGATATTATAGGTGATAATTTTCTAATACCTTACTATCAATGTCTGCTATCATTTTATTTCTTTGTAATTTCTGTTTTAGGCCATAATTAAAGAAAATATCATTATTAAATAAACTTCATCCAGATTAATCTAATAAATAAATATAAACAGCATAAGTCCTAAATGATACCAATTAGAAGAAAACGTAATAAAAATGGATAATATATGTATATGAGGTGTAATTAATTAATAAATAGTATTTGCGAGAAAGCATATCAGGGCAATCATACGATTTTACAAAATCATTCATTCACTTCTATAAATGTGAGACGAAATATACTTTATTAGGAGAACATACACTTTTGCTTTTATCTTTGAAACTAACATTGGAAAGAAGTTAACATAAAATGCGATTGAAAAGTAACTAGGAGTAAATTTTAAGATTTATAAAAATACTTAATACAATTTACTGTTGCTACTTAATTTATAATTAACAATTAAATGCAATAATTAATAAATTATGGCTTTCGAGCTTATGAAGTGATTAGCTGGCCCGGCAGATATTGTTCAGCCCTTTCCGATAGGTGGCGCGATGATATATATAATACCTATATGTATAATAACACGGCCACAGCGCCACCTATGTTCAGATTTTGGGATTTTTTTTTGGCACTCAACCAACATATATTGTAAATATGAGTCATTTTGATCTACAAATTTAGAATTTGTTAATAACTTGATTATAGCGCCACCTATCGTATTCTAGCATAGCTATGAACCATCATCTCGACAAAACAAATATATTGTGTGACTTAAATCAGTCAATTCTTTCGGAAATTTCACGATCACTAATAGGCGCACGAACGATTATACATATTTTACAGATTTTTCTCCGGATCTTCCAAATTTATTTAATTGAAAATATTCAATTGAGTTATTTCTATTCCGGGACCATAACAAACAAAACAAAAAGACGAATCAACCAAATATGTCCGTTTCTATCGTCAGTTATTATCGAAAGTGTTAATAAAAATTATGATTTTTGTAGTTTTTCCGAATTTTCCGACTTTCCCTTGTAATTGCCCCGGATTTTATTTTCCTAAAAACGTTTTCAGAACCATAATGAACAAAACAAAAAAAAGAATTACTCATATCCATCGTTCGGATCGTGAGTTATGGTCTTGAGTTCATACAAAAATCCTATAGAAAAAAGCATTTTTAGTTTTTCCCGAGTTTTCCAATTTTCTGATAAAATTTGGAAGAAAACATGATCACAACCTTCCACACTACATAAGAAACACTCACTCAAAACCGATTATATAGTTTGCGAGACTATAAAGAACAAATTAATATTTTTTTTGATTTTTATATATTAGAATAAAGAATACTACATTCCTTTCGACTAATAATACAATGCGATTTAGGAAATAAGAAAATCAAAGAGAATTACGATAATACGATGGCATTCTAGGGAAACGCATCATTGAAGATATGTGTAATTTTCGAAATAATGTTATTCGATGATAAAATTTATATACTCTGATATCTAAAAAAGTGCTTGTAGCCAGTCCTGATATATACAAAGCAATACTTGATTCTGTTAAGGGGTAGTAACTGTTCGATTTCGAAAGGGACTTTTCGATACCAATTTGAAATGATTGCCAAAGTCAAGAATACCATAGTACCCTCCTCCGATAAGTACCTCCTATTTATCAATCATTATTGCTCTATCACTCATTAATGTAATGTACCATCGATATAAACTATCAATTGTACTATTTTATATATAAATTGTGAAGATTGTACTCATTATATTATAACAGATGTGTGACACATGTGTTTAATTGAACCAAAATTAGGAGAACGCTAATAATTTTCCACATAAGAAAATACTCCTTCATTTATTATTTCAAATACTTTTTCGATTTTAACAAATACAAATCATAGACCCGAACATTTTATAATAATTATTATGTACCTACCCACAATTTAATTTATAAATTGAAAAAAATTGCACATACACAATAGTATTTTGTTGTAGTCTAGTCTTCTTTCTTTGTAGTTACTATAATATATGGAATGTTTCTCATATGAGTCCCCAACGGTAATCAATAAACAAATTTGGATTTTATTAATTTTATACTTAGTCTTAATACAAAAACTATAGAATATATATCATGTAGAAATATCAGACATTCACATTTTAGGTGGTTCATACCAAGATATTTGATTAAATTGACTGAAACCTCGTTGGGCACTTGGTGAAACATGTAATAATAAATGTACGTAGAACATAAAACACTTGGTTAATTCGTTTCACAAGCTTTATTACACAATAAAAAATGGAAAATTGTTTTGAACTTCCCAATTCATTATCAACTAAATACAAGAAAGATCTACTTAAATAGGTACAATAATTTAAGATTAAAGGGTAGTTTCTCTCAACAACTATAAACATGTAGCTGCTCTAATCAGGGGCGATAAGAAGAACTCTGTTTGGTCATTTTCCTATAAATTATATAAATACAAGGACTATATAAACATTTATACATAAATTAATTATTTACTAATAATAAAACGGATACTAATAAAAAAAAAGCTCATAAATACCTAAATATGTATTTTAAAAAAAATTAAAAGGCAATTTTCATCGCCCGCACATACGAATATTCATCGACTATATGCGTGGAAAGGAACTATTTGTACAAAAACACAATAAACATCTAACATCTCTTGAAACATGTTAAAGCTGCGACAGGTTTTAAACACAGAAAACAACAAGTGTCAACTCCGAAGTTAATGGTGCTGGAACGACGAAATTTGACAAGGATAGAGAGCGTACCGCAACTCGGCTAAAGATAAAGAAACGCATACCATTTGGTTCACACATGTTTAAAATGTGAAGAATACTCATTATATTCTATTTTCTTGAACGAGTTTTTAGGTTAGGAAGTTCATTTAGTTAAGCAAACACAAATAATTATTATGGTAGTGGCGAGTTGACAGATATATTGTTTGGAAATCATCTATTAAAATAGTATTTTATGTTTAGCCCACAAAATCGTTTATTAACAAGTTTTTATAGAAGAATATGCCGGCTACATACATAATTCTACATATTTTATGAAAATCGTTAAGAAACAGAAACAAATAACATTAATATTGCTCAGTATATTATCTACAATTATTCTAAAATTGATTAGTACAATTTCAATTTACCTATATTACTAAATGTAAAAATTAATATTGCTAAATCCATTAGAGAATTTAAATTTTAGGTGTATGAAGTTAGACGTAAATAAATTTAAAGTTGCAATTAATTTAATATTGAAAGAAGCTCTTGTAATACGATACAATTACTTTCTAAATTAAATGCAAACATTTGGTTGAGATATCATATCTGGGAATGCAAATTCAAATGTAAGTGGCAGCAGTAAATTGCTGCAATTAGTTGATCTTATAATTATTCTACCTGTATAACGATATAAACAGTGACGTAACTATACCCCCGCATGCCCCGCGGTGCCCGGGGGGGGGGGGCAGCCCAGATACACCTATTTGTAGGGTACACCAAGGTAATAATTGGTTAGATTGAGCTGGATGTTGCGGGGAGGGGGGGGGCAAAATTTGTAGTTACGCCACTGGATATAAACGTACTCTCACTTAATGAATATATCTATATCCTAATAAATTCAGTTACTTATATTTCTTGGCGATGGAGGAACCGAGAATTTTGCTGTGTTATCCAGTATTTGCTTGATATACGAGGTAGGCGCCTTAAATTCGCGGCCTGATATACAAAAAAGAAACTTGGAACAATTTAAGAAATTTTATTTTTCAATGTAATCTCCCCTAACTTCTATGCATTTATTACAACGATTAATTAATAATTCGATACTCTTGTACAAATAATCTGAAGTTTTTCCGTCAAAATGTTCTATAACAACTGCTTGCAACTCACTGTCGTCCGTAAAACTACGTCCCGTAAGGTCTTTTTGTAAATTAATTAGAAAACAAAACAAAAATCACAAGGAGCCATATCCGGACTATACGGTGGATGTTCCAATTCTTGAAAGCCGCATTCGCGAATGGCAGCTTGTGAAATGGCGGCAGTATGGACGGGAGCATTGTCGTCCAATAATTACACACCATTTGTCAATTTTCCACCACGTTTTGCACGAATACTGTCCATTAATTTACGCAATAAAGACGCATAATATGTACAGTTCACACTTGTATTGCGCTCTTTAAAGTCAATTAGCAAAATGCCCTCACAATCCCAGAATATTGTGGTCATCACCTTTTTCGTTGATGGAACGACTTTCGCCTTTCTGGGACGAGGTTTATCAGGTCGCCGCCATTCCATGGACTTCCTCCAAAATCGGTTTTGGGTCGTCTCCACACATGTTTAAATACGACTGCGCACATTCGACTCGACGTTCACGTTGGAGAGCACCCATCTAGCACTAATTTTATTCATACCCAAATAGTCATGGAGAATTCGGCAAACACTTGTTTCGGAAATGTTTGTTATCACTGCTAATTCCTTCACTATCAAACGGCGATCTTCTAGCACTAAATGTTCAATAATTTAAATTTGTTGAAGTGTTATCACTTCAATTGGTCGAACCGACCGATCAGCATCTTCCAGGGATTCTTGTCCCAAACGGAAACATTTTGTCCACTTTTTTACAATTGAATATGAAGGCGATGAATCACCGTAAACGCCGTCTAAACGTACACCTTGCTAAATTTAATGCCTGCGCGGTACTCAATTTTCGTTATTTCAGACATTTTCGTGCGCTACTCACGTTGGTTACTAAAAACTACTAGGCTTCGAACCGTCATATTTATAGTGTGCACCTCGCGTATGTGCATGCATAACCTGACGGAGTTTGAACACGTTTGAACCTGTATAAGCCTGTCAGGTCGATAATTTATAGCGCCTACCTCGTATGTCATGTCATAATATGGCAGTCGTTAAACATGCTTTTATTCAGTGATACATATTGCATATTAATTGTTACGTAAACAAATGAGATTGAAAGATTAGTAAAGCATGCTTGTCTGCAGAGAAAAGTGAAAAGATTAATTTTGAATTTAATGCTGCCGAATAAACATTAAGAGACCCCTCAAATGGCCTCTGTTTTCATATGTATAACAGGCAAATACAATCCATGTGAAATGTGCTATATTTACTGTCAGTGTGTAATATTTTCTTTAATTGTTACTTTAAGGAATCTAAATAAATTTTGTTATACAAATTCAGTTTTTGCAAGTTCAATAATTTAAAAAAAAATATTCATTATAGGCTGTCAAAATACATTAAGAGTTTCAGTAATAACACAGTAGGTACTATTGATTAAAAAGGATTTCGTTAATGAAACCATTTTCCCTAGAAAAAATTTAGTAGGTAAGTATTTAAGAAAATGATTTCTTGTACATCTCTGCTTTTATTTGGAAAACAATATGTTATCAAGTACCTCTACATCATCATAACTCTACAAACTATTTATTTAACTCTTATGATACTTGTAGCATGTCATTTATTTCTGTTTTGCCTTCGCTGTGAAATCCATCTTCAATAGAATCAGTGCAAGCATGTTCAGTAAGATGATAAACTGCAACTGAATAGTGTCTGTAGTTCATATACCACATGTCAAAGTAGTGTGTAAATGTAAGTATCACATACAAAGTGCAAAATGATTTCAAAATATTTCAAAGCAAATAGATATCAAAAATGTAAAAGTGGGAAATCAGTCATTCATATCCAAATCTTTTCTAGGTTGTCAACAATTTGTTGAAATATATTGAATAAATTTGCGTTTTGATTTTTCTCCTGCCATCACACAAACTTATTACAAAAATTAGAATTTAAAGTTTAAAAAGAAGCAAGCCTTTATAAATTAATACTGTTTGGCGTTTAACAAAATGTTTACAACTTAACAACTGCTAAACAATTGAAAAACGATCACATGCCTTTTCAGATACTAAGTCATAAGTAACATTTAACAGTTCTTTTCAATAAGGAAAAATTATGCAAATATAAATTTTATTATATCTAAATTACGCAAAATTAATTCGGATTTAGTTAACATTTATACAAAGTTGCACTAGTTTGTACAGATATACCGTGTTTTAAAATTATTGTTCAATTAAAATCGAGAAACATTATCCATAAAAATAATTAAAACCAGTACATACAATATGAGTTAGCTCTAGTTACATTCTCCTGGCTATGATGTGATATCGCACCACTGGGAAGAGTACAAAAACACATAATGATGTAGGAACAAATGCCTTTTGTTCAGTACCAAAGTTTCCTATAAGTACTGAATAAATATCAACTTATTTATAATAACATCTACGACGTTCACAATGGTCTAGTTAAATAAAATTAATTAAGTAATGAAAACATTGTAAATTCTATCAATTGAACAATAAGATTGTCATATGCTGTAAGATAAACAAAATTTTTAAAATAACCAACATTAAATATAAGAAAACAAGCAAATTTTAAAATAGTTCTTATTCGTCGTATTCCTATGTTCGAGGGCCTTTGATCACTATTATTGTAAACAGATATGTTTAGCTATAGAAAGAAATTATTTACTGGAGTAGAATGGATAAATATTCTTCTCTGCTCTAACAAACTCCCTAGTTGTATTCTTACATTAGCAATAGAGTTCCAAAAACATTCCGTTTTGGGGTTTGCTTAACTTACTGTAAAAAATAAACTATTAGTTTTGCGTGCAGTAGGTCACACAACAAAAAAATAAATTATTCAGAGAACTGTATAATTATTTCTTTTGGTATACCTATGTAATACACTAATTAAAGTTTTCGCTTTATATCGTAAATTCCTTAGCACACAGAAACAAAATTCTCAGAAATAATTAGATCCTTTTTTTCAGATTGGGGGGTGATACAACATGTAGTCCACAAAGTGGTCATTCGTCATCTACTTGTGGTTCACCTCCAGCTGCTGTGTCATCGGCAAACATAATATCGGACGCATTATCGACACCCACCGCTACATCTTGCATTACGTCGACGCATTTACCATCAACATGGTCACTTTTGGCCGATTCTGCGGGTAAGTTTGATGTGTGCCTGTATGTTGAATATATAAAAAAAAACTGAAGTGCAAACTATTTCCAACCTTCTAGTCTCTTATGACGACTTTATCTATTAAGTCCAGTTCATTTATTAAATGAGAAGTACATCAAGTTCATTTCATTGAGTAAAATCATAAGGTATTCCACTCCTCCAACTTTTCCACTTTGCACGTATAGAAATGCCATAGACTGGCCATAGTACTACCTATGGTACTGTCCTACAATTAGAAGACCACAATGAAATTCATTACAAAACAAAACTAAATTAGGACACATCAATAAGATACACGATAATGGAAAAAAGTAAATGTTCCTTGTTGCTTAAAATGAGTTATATTTACAAAATACAAAGAAGGACAAATGTCTCCTTAATTTGTTTGTACGAAGTCGGATTCATAAAGGTATCAAAAGTCAGTACCGGATTGAGGGGGGGTCAAAAGGGGGCAATTGCCCCGGGCGGCATCTCCGGAGGGCGGCAAAATGAAATTTATTACTGCATTACCTATATAGTGAAAATAGCTACAAGGGCGGCATGGTGCTGACTTGCCCCCCTTAAGAAATTTCCTAGATCCGGCACTGTCAAAAGTATTGTGTTTATTTCATAGTGTGAAGTTAGAAATGTTATATTCTTAACATTTAATATATTTAACGTGTTTTGTCACCAAATACTTGCCGTTGTTTTGTGAAAACTATGTTCATATATGAAATAAAATCTCACAGAGTTCAAAAAATATATAGACCACGACAATTGTCACACAACAAAATTAAGGAAATTAATAAAAATAAAAAGAAATTTAAATTTCATCACCTCAAATAATTATTATTAAATGTTGTAGATGTGTAAATAATAAAACTACTTAAAATTATACGACAGCTTAGCGAATCCATATGTAGGTATGTCAAATGGCTAATGTTGGGCAAACAAGTGCGTTTGGACCAGAACTAAGTAATATTGGCTAATATTTCTTTGAAAATATTTGTTAAATAAAATTCGTGTTTTCATCGACATAGTCCTGTGGATTATCCAGATATTTATAGAGTTGTTATATTGTTATTCTCAATTTTAAGAATGTTTTGTTTAATGATATGTAAACAATTGAAAATTAATTAAATATCTACTAAACATATAAGTCTCATGTTGGCAAGTAATAGTCCTAAAAACGTAACTTTAGAACAACAGCAGTTCAATGCAAAAATAGATATAAATTGTAATTGTTTGGGATATTGGGTCAGCCTATCCATTATCAACATCTGTTACAGTTTATCTAGAGGTTTCAATAATTAGTGCCCGAAGGAATATAGTAAATATGCCTGTAGTTTTAAAACATGCAAATTCGATACTTATTTATCAAATTACTTTTCTTAGAAGCACTCCTGAAAGGAAGTAATAAACTTATACTTTACATTCAACCAAATTTGACGAGTTTTTTCGGTTTTGGCTCTTCAGAAAGCTTGGATTGGACCTGTCTATCGATGTAATTTCAGTACACGTATGTTCCATTACAAGTTATGACACATTTAAGCAGTTCAGGATCGTCGTTATGGAGATTCAACAATTTGGTAGAGAATCAACAACTTTGAACCAAATTTTGATGTCACACGTCTCATGCGCAAAGTATTCGAAACAATTTCTCGGCATGAGCCAAATGATACGCCAACATCATCACCAGTAATCACTCTAATCATTCATAATAACTTTTTTTATATTGTTGTAGATGAGCTAGTGCACCCTTGGGGCTCGTCTAGTTTAACATCTTCACGGTGCTCATAGAAGCGCTTGTAAGCGCTTGCTTCAGTCATAGAACACCTGTTAAAGGCAACATTCAAAATTTCCAAGAATATTCTGTCTTCTATTCTATTTTTAACACCAAATTTAATGCAAATTATTTGTTCTATATTTTCTACAAGTAGTCGCCAAGTCCACCAAAACACGTGTTCCTTTTCGACAGCCAATAAGTAAGCAGAGCATCCAATATAGCCACCAATATGAAGATTAGACAGAGACAAGTATACCAACACACAATTCCGATTATTTCTGATCAAACCTCTTATATTGCACTTAAGAAATATAAATTCCAGCAACTTTTTTATAATACACATTTTTACTGAACAAATATGTAAAACTCCAATTAATTTCTCAATTTTGTGTAGAGTAATATTGACTCTAATTTTCACGAATAACCTAAGGTATGAATAAGTTAAGCGATGAGCAACGACGGCGAATTATATAACACAAATAGTTCAAGCGGTCAAAATTATTAAAACATATTTAACAAGCAATAATATTACGTTTTTTCTAACACCGCGTGTGTCAATTTTCATTAGCCATAGGCGATCAATCCATACAATACGTGGCAACGTCGTTCCCCACTTTCCTTTCCAATGCCAGCGACGCGATACATGCTCGCAAATACAAGTTAGCAGTAACCATTGGACCACCGACACGGGTGTTTCTAATGCGTTCAGAAATAATATTTACGAGTTGCAAGTATTTGTTTTTCTTTTTCCTTTCAGTAAATGCAGAGAATTGTTAAGCTGCGTTCACGCTGCATGACACAAACAAAAGCGTAATTCTAATAAAATTAAAAAATAACCCTAATAAAATAAATAAAAAAGGATTCCTCCCTGCACAGCAAGACATTGCCCTAGGCGGTCGTTGAAATTTACTCTTACGTTTTCTAACATGTGAGCAGTTACTGAATTAGCAGCCTCAATTATTTTTTCTCTCAAGGCAACTATGTTTTCTGCTCTACCAGCTTCATGGGTATAAACAATATTTTTTAAATATCCCCACAAACAAAAATCATTTGGAGGGAGATCAGTAGATCGCGGAGGCCATTTGATCTTTCCCGTTTCAGTAATAAGACGGCCAAGGACCGCAACGTGTTCCCAGCTAAACATTGAATGTAAAATCTGGGTCGGGATCGGAGAATATCGTTATGATGTCGGTTGCTGTCGACATTGGTGACGGACAGTAGGGGTACCACGTTGCCACGTATTACATTTATACGTATAAATCGCACGTAAACATTGAATCCCTATACCTAATAATATTTGACACATGCGGTATGGTTTCCAAACTAATGTCACAAAAAATAAACATTCAATAAATGTTGAAATAGTATGGTTAAATCTTCAAAAAACATGTATGTATTTTATTAGCAACACGGAACGATAAAAATTTCAAGAAAATATAATCGCAATTACTCACATTATCATGGACAATTTTCTGTTAACATTATTTACTTAGGGAGCAGTATCTCGTCAACAAGGAAAATTGGTGAACCAAAGAGGAAGTTCAAATTGCCAACAAAACTCCATACATTTTATCTTCGACTTTTTGGGTTAGGTAGTAATACTAACTTCACACCATAACATTTTATAACAACGATGATTTAACACAAGACTGTGTTACTGTGGAGTTTCTAGACAATGCTTATGTTGTTCAGTTACTATAAAACATAGATTTAGTAAGACGGACCTAGATGTTCATCAACAACAGATTTTAGGAACTTGGGAAGCATACCCCAGGCTACTAGTTAATCGATATTTCAAGTACGCCTAATAAATTAATTGAATGTATAAGAAACATATCCAAAGCATTATTAGTCTTACGAGTGTATAAGTTATTATGATTATATCTTGACGAAATTTTTCTCGTTGCTTGTGGCTAATAAAACACATCTTGTGCATGTAAGTAAAATTAGATGCCCTAACCATCTCATACTATTTTGTTTTTATTGTAACAGCTTTGCACAGTACATCAATTTAACTACTGGTCCTTATTCTCCAATCGCCCTTCTCTGTTATAACTTGTATATTAATATTGTTTCATCTTCTTGTCCAAGATTTACTCCTATACAGATCTTCAGGAATTATAATTTCTGTACCTATCTAGTTAATAATTTTTTTTTTAATAAAAGAAAGATCCACATATACTAACCACAACACTAATTATATTTGTATTTAAATTTTTTCTTCTTTCGTCTGATGTTAATCAGTTCACGAATAAATCGTATCGGTGTAATTATTGTTGTATCTTGTATTTAGATTCATTTGCAATGTCGAATCCTGTCAACTCTCCAGCTATTATAAAATTTTGTTCACTTATCTATTTTTGCGGGATTATGTGTTACTATAGGTACAGCTGCTGTTTCTTGAATATTCTGTTCTTGTGAGATTTAACATGTTATCATTCCGGTTTCGAAAAAATCTGTCAACAGTTGATCAAATATATACCTACCGCATAAGTGAAATCAAAATATTTACGTTGTTAATCGATTTTCACCAAGTGTTCGATAATATAAAAGGGGTACAGTTACTAGAAGCTTTGAAACTATAGTTATGTAGCCCTCCAAACTGAATCGCTTAGTTATAATGACGCAATTAATATTTATCAAATACGCATTAAATGTACTCCTAGAGCAAATCGGGCTACAATAAAGTTCTAGTATAGATAAATTTATTATTAATTATGTGCTATGATTTTGCCTCGGGCTAATGTTGGTTAACTACCATCCTAAAAATGTCGTTATTGTACTAGTCTGTGATTTAACTTGAGATTATTTTTTAAGTGACTCATTTCCACAACTAAGCTTCTCAAATCAGTTTCTCTGTTAATTGGGTGCATCATAAGCTGTGCCTATTTATAAATTCATATCTCATTAATACATAGTGCTCATTTTGTATCGTTCATAAAACAATTTCTTTCTTTTATTGCAGTCACACAATATTATGCATCATTCCTGGAGAAGGGAAGTACCCATTTCATATGCACTACCCCAATATAACGGAAAGGAAAATTATTTAACATTTGAAATTTAAAAAGAAACTTATTAAGGAAAGAGAGAGATTAAAATTTCTTATCAAACTTATAACTAAGTAAATGCTTAAATAAAATAAATTTTAACATTACATTATGTGAAGACCAACTAATTCATTCAATATTAGAAAAGAAAGTGAATTTTACTCACAATTTGATTTTATCTAAACTATCCCAAATCAAACTCTAATTTTTATTGAATCTATGTTTTATTATTTTATATTTACGTGTATCTTCAAATTCACTATAGAAAAAATGCATAATAACATTTATATCAAAACGAATTGTTAAACCTGACTCAGCCCACAATCATAATCAAATAGAAAATTAGTGTTTTAGAGGTAATTTGGAAAATTTTAATTACATACTTCCAGTTTTCTTAGTTATGAAACAAATAATACAAAATGTAATTTATAAACTCATCCACTATTCTTTATACAGGGGTTAAGAGTGAAATTCGAAGTCCTGGCCTTGCGGATGCAGAAGTAGCCAATTTGTCGCAGGATCCTGCTAGTTTTTACGGTAGCGCAGTCGATTTGGGGAGCGTTTACGATAAAGACTATTCACAAACGTATTCCACTGCCCATCAGTATTATAATAGGTAAATATGTACTGTTAGTCGCAAAATTGTATTGAAAGCATAATTTATACACATAGACACTAGTCATCTACAATTAATCAAAAAAAAAAAAACTATATAACAAGGTATTAGAATTAAACTATTCAATATAAAAATCCCCTTTTCGGGTGAAATTGAGAGTTCAGGCAACAATTATTATAAAATAATTCTTTAAGTATTAAATGTTCAACAAAATTTGATATAAATAAAATTGTGCTTATATTTCTTAACCTTTTCCATCTAATTAAAGCAATTAGGTTCCCATGTAGTGATTCTTTGTTTAAAAAAAATGGTAATAACTACGTGTAGGCCATGCGTTTACAAGACGCTACATTTATATGCTCAATATCGTCTGACATTTAGTTTGACAGATACAATTGCTTTAAGAAGCCATTTTTAGTGAAAGTTCTAAAATAGATAAAATCACTATTCGTGGTGCAATTCAGCACTTGTTTTTGAGCAAACATTGGGCAACGATACCACTTCGAAGGCCAAAATTTGTCGCTAGGTTGCTCGTTTTAAACGAGGCAACATGAGTCTGTGTGATTAAGAACGTCGTGGACTATCAAAATGTATTCCAGAAATGATTGAAAAAGTTGATGATGTGTGCGTGACCCAAAAGTAAAAGTGGAAGAGATTGCCAAGACTGTGGGCATGTCTACTGAACGTATACACGTTTTAGATGTTACATTAGGCATGCCTAGTTTTATGTCGGGTGAATGCCGCATTTTCCGAATAAGTACAGAACAAAAACGTGAAATAGCACAAATTTCCAAGGACAATTCATTGTCGTTCCTTACAATATTTATTATTTTCCGGCTAATTGTCATTGTTATAATTTTAGGTTATAATTATGCATTTATCAAACTGTACCGACATATTTACATTCAAATAATTCAGCTTAAGATATTTAAAAAATATTATTACATTAAGTTTAGCAACACCATTTTATTGCCAAGAAAAGTACAAAGTACAAAAACTGTTACAATGTATTCTCATACTGCGTTGAACAAAAGTATGTTACTTAATTTTTGGAAAAATTGCCTTAGAAAAAGCATATCTATTTGCAATTTTTCTGAAAAGAATTAAATCAAAAAGAGAGTAAGTTGTAATAATTATTTTCACAACCTTTTAAGTATGTATTATTAGGTTTAGCTTGATTTCTGAATTCACATGTACAGTTCTGTGCAATAAATTGGCGTACACTTAATATACGCTTATGTAAATATGACTTTTGTTTGAATACCTGTCATGTATGACAAATTGAATTGAGGCTATAATTCCATTTGTCAACTTAACTTAAACCATTTTCACAATGGCAAAATAATGTCAAAATTAGCAATAAGACGTGTACGCCAATTTATTGCACAAAACTGTACATCACATTAGAGGTTAGCAGGTCAGTTGCACAAACTTTTGTAAAACCACAGAATATTTTTAATTTTTCGTAGTGCAGAATTACCCGGACACATGAATTTTTCAAAATATTGTTTTTAAATACCACAATAAAAATCATGTTTGGTGATTAAATGCTTTATTAATACATTACAATTAAAATGCATTATAAAATAGCAAAATTTAAACCAAAAGAAAAAATAAATAACTTTGGGAAAAGAGTGTTAAGCTGCTGTAAATTGGAAATCAACAAATGTTAATTTTATTATGTCAAAATTTAAAAAAAAATACTCTACAGCTTGTATGCCCACCACGAGCCCTAATTACGGTTGGCATTCGATCAGGCATGCTTTCGACCAAAACAGCAAATTCTTCCTGAGGAATTTGGTTCCATTCCGTAGTTAGAGCTTCCTCTAACGTCAAAACTCCACATGGTTGCGGCGAATACGATGTCCCAACATGTCCCATACATGTTCTATGGGATTCAAATCAGGACTTCGCGGTGGTCATGACAACAACATAATGCCAACTTGTAAATAAGCCCACGTGGCCCTTGCAATGTGTAGACGAGCATTATCTTGCATTAAACGAAAATTTTCGCTGAGAAATGGCGCAAAAGGCATCACATGTTCCTCTAAACATTGTCGAATATAGCGGTCGATAGTAATTGTTCCACTCCGGATTCTCACAAGCTCTATATTAACAGCCAACGAAATGCCCGTCCACATAATTACACCACCTCCACCGAATGGCACTTTTGTTGAAAAGCAGGCTTCAGCAAAACGCTCGCCAGTCCTTCTCCACACCCTATCGCGACCATCTGATGTGTGTAGGGTGATTCTGAACTCATCTGTAAACCAATTTTCAAGACCTCAATCAGCATGTTCCTTTGCGAATTGCAAACTCTGTCGCCGATGCTCTGCAGTAAAAAGAGGACCTGTTGCAGGTCTTCTGAACCTCAACCCGCCTTCATTAAGTGTCTGCGAACTGCATGTACTGACACTATGTTGTTATGGACGTCAACCTTTGTACAGGAGCAAATGCTGTCACCGTGCGATCACCTAACGCCTGCATTTGAAGAAGCCGAACCTGGATATGATATGTTGCTCTTCGTCTACCTTCTTGTGTACTTTTCTGTTTTCCAAAACTATTGGAGTACATCTGAGACGGTACTTCGAGGAATTCCTAGGGCGTTTGCGATGTAACGCACACTTTGCTCTTCATTTTCTAAAACAACAGCTTGAGCAACTTGTTCTGAACCATGTGTCTTTCTTGTTTTCACTTTTCAAAAACAACATTTATTCAATACATTGAACATGTTTCTACGCCAATAACTTTCGTAAAAAAACCTAATAAGGCAGCCTTCTGTGCGTAACAATTGTTGCAACAATACTAACTTAGAGGTGGGTAGTTCGGGTCCGAACCGGTTCAGTGAACCGAATCCTAGCAGGGAACCGAGGGAGTCGGTTCACTAAATTTCAATGAACCGGATCTCGGCTCACTTGGGTCGACTGAATAATTTGGAAATTATACTTGGAATACGGTCGCAGATTGGATTGAAAAATAAAAATTGATATTATATAGCAGGTAGGGTACGCACTACAATATTTATTTTTGTACAACATAACAGCATATTGTATAAATATATAAAATGTATATACTGAACTGAATATCAAAATGTAAAAATAACTAAACAGCTTACGTATAAATCTAAATTCTATATTGATAATTTACAAATTATAATTTAAAAAAATGATTTGTGAAGTATTCGCGGTTGTTAATCGACTTCTCCTGTCAGTAATAATGTTCCCAGATATACTAAAAATGCGCACGCAAGGAACAGATGTAGCCAAGACACATAAACGTTTTTTTACTATTTCGTATATTCTGGGATAGACACCTTTTCTTTGATGCCACCATGTTAGTGGATCTTGATGTCTATTGATTATCGGTTCATTTAGGTATTTATCAAATTCAATTATTCCAGCCGCTATCGATGTCGAATTTGAAATTGCCAGTTGTTTTTCAACTTGCTTATCAAATTCCTTCCACAACAGAGAAGTGGTACATGATAATGAAGATGAAGGAACATTTGTGAAATTTTCATCAGTTTCACTTCTTATATTAGAAATATTTGTAGAACAAACTTTATTCTTTAATATTGCACATGCCGCTTCATATTTTGAATTATTTGAAAAACCAAATTTTTTAAATCGGGGGTCCAAAATTGCAGCCTCCGCGATTAATTCATTATGTTCAATATTTCTAAATCTAATAGCCAATGTAGATACCACGGCGTTTTTAATTTTTAGAATTCGCGACAACATTATATACGTTGAATTCCATCTTGTACAAATGTCTTGCTTTACCTTTAGGATGGGTATATCCATTTGTTCCTGGAGTTGCTTCAATTTAGCCGCAGACTAGGCACTTTGCTTAAAAAATGCGACAATTTTTCTGATTTTTGAAATGGTGTTTTCAATTTCCATTACCCCCTTTTGTACAATTAAATTTATCGTATGTGCAACGCACCCCAAATGCCGCCAACCACCCGCCCGAACTGCAGCCACAATATTAGCAGCATTATCTGACACAATGACTGTAATTTTATTCTCGACATGCCATTCTTTGAATGTTTTTTGAAACATTTTAGCCATATTTTCAGCAGTATGTCGTTCAGTGATCTGAACACAGCATAACAATTTTGAACTAATTTCCGTGTTCTTACCCAGCCAATGAGCTGTCAAAGCTACAAAGCTGTCATTGTTAATTGACGTCCACGCATCAGTAGATATACATACGGCAAACGCTTCTTTAAGTTTTTCCTCTACTGTTTTCTTAGTCCTATTGTAATATTGCGGTATTAAACTAGAAGAAATAGTTTTCCTGCTGGGAAGCTTATATCTAGGGCACAATAAATTGACAAACTTTTTAAATTCTACATCCTCAACAATTGTAAATGGCTGGTATTCTTTAACTATCATCCTTACCAGTTGTTCATCATACTGTTTTGATCTATTTAAAGACACTGGATTCATATTTAAAAAGAAATCGGTGATGTCTTCTTTCCTTTTTACTGCAGGTACCCTGCTAGATGAGCTCTCTCTCTCTCTCAGGACCCAGGACACACTCCAAGGGAGCAGTTAGTGAATTATAAAGAATAGGTGGTACTGATGAAGTAGAAGGAAGAGACTCCTCAGGTTCATCTATAGTTTGAGATGATGCTACAGTGCGTTCCCTGTTTATAGAAATTCCCACATGTTTTTTCTTAATATGCCTTGTTAAATTTCCTGTTGAACCGCCTTTAGCAGTTATTAACTGTGAACAGTAACAACATTTTGCCTTGTCTTTATTATCCAACTCAGTAAAATGATGCCAAATTTCACTTTTCTTGCGTGAATACGATGACATAATATGTTACCTGGTAAAATTAAAATAGGCATTCAATTTTTTAACATATTTCAAACACATTTATTTTGATTACCTCGTAAACAGCAATACTCAGTATTTCCAATACTATAATAATTGTGTGGTACGTTGAGGAAAATTAATAAATTGTAGGTAAAATGCGATGCACTGTATCCGATAAAGCGAATTTTAAGAATATACGGCAGAGATGTGAATCTCTTAAAGGGTAAGAGGAAACTCAATATAATTTATAATATTTGTATTTTCAATTCTCCCAAAAATTATAAATTTCACCCTTTTCATATCAAACACAGACTTTTTTAAGTATATGTGAACACTTGAAGTACCTATATTAGTAGTTTAACAATGGCCTGTTCTGTATCGGTGAAAGACGCATAACAGTACTTATTTGTTATTTATATAATTCACAAAAATATTCCTTTGGATAATAAAATAAACTATTTAATTTATTAGTTGTCTGTGAGTTACAAAATTCTTACAAATATTTTTATTACACCTGCATCATAATCATAATTGCCATTTAATAATGCTATGAAAATTATGAAATGCTCTAGTTCTAATTACTTTTTGTTCGAATGGCATTCTCTTTAATAATTATAAATACCAAATGAATGTATAATTTAGTTTTACATAGGTATATTTTGCTTAATTTGTGTACAACAATCTGATAATTTGTCAAATTTGTGTGAATTGTACCTTCAAATAAATTGTTTGTCAAACATTTTGTATAATGGGTGTGCGCGCAGCCTAAATTATCATCCCGGTTCGTTTGCGCCGACGACGGCGCCGAGTATTACATACGGTATGCTATTACGGATCCACACGGTTCAAATGAGCCGGTTCCGGGACCCGGCTCACTATGAGGAGCTGAACCGAGTGAGCCGGGTCAATGAAAAGAACCGTTTTGCCCACCTCTAAATACTAACGCAATTCCTATCTGCTATGCTCGTCTGAGGTGCGCGCGCGTATTTCCCTCTAAACAAGTTGTAACATGTTTACACCTAATCTCCTAAAATACAGCACAATTACATCCCCATAATTCATGCGCAACATTGAAATATTTCAAAAAGTTCTAGTGTCCAGTTAATTTGGCACTTCAGTTTATATTAAAAAAACCTTTCAACCACATTTTAATTAACAAGACGAACAAAAATTTATTTGTTAAACTTATTTATTTAAATTAATTGTTACATTAGAATTGTTGAAAGCTTGAATTCAAATAGACAGGTCGCCCTGCTCATGCTGATCTGATGAAATAGTGATTTCTTGTCCTTCTCGATTCAAGCTAAGATATTTCGATTGCCGCAGGAGGACTATTTTCCTCATTCCGGTGGAGTGCAGTCCTTGAAGTCTTAACTACTCAACACTTCTTTTATAAACTTTTCACCAATAAAATTTAAATTTATTTATTTAACGTTTAGGCTATCACAAAATTGTGAACTCGATATGTCAAAACTCAAAACCCTCAACGGAATTTTTACTCGTATCACAAATAATTATTAATCGTATGGTTATAAATGAAATAGTATACAAATCTGGCTGAAAAGTTTCCTTCCTGTCTCGAGATAAAATTAACCTGGACGCCTCGTCTCGATTAAATACTTAATCTCTCGCCAGTAATTAAACACTTTCCACCTCGGTATGTAATATACTATTAATTATTATTTATAAAGAAAGCAATTTAAAAATATAAATCTAAAATCACTAATGAAAATATTTATTTACTCTAAAAAATTACATTTTTACATTTATATTCCTAAGCTTCAATGATATTGCCTCTTGCTTTATTTCCCTTATCTCCTTATTTCTCAATTTGTCTTTCCTGCAATTCTTCTCAGATACCTCCTTTCTGCTGCTTCAACTTGGCTTTGATGTTTTTTTTTCTGTAGTACCCACAATTCGTTTCCATATTATAATAGACTTACTGCGACTATTGTATTATAGACACTTGTCTTCGTCGTCATCACTATCTCCTTTTTACTTTCTTATACGTAGTATAAGGAAGTATTGTGATGACGAAAATTTTCGACCTCGAGATTTTTGCAGATGTCGACGTTTTGAAGTCCCCTGATATCAAAAAAAGTGGTTTTTAAAAAATGTCTGGTGTCTGTGTGTCTGTCTGTCTCTGACCACGATAGCGGTCAAACCGCTGTAGATATCTATTCCAAATTTTGTATTTACGTGTATAATCTCCCTCTTGAGATCTGATTAGTTTTTCAGTAAAATCGATAGACCGGAAGTAGTAGTTTACGTCAGTGAAAAAATCGAGTTTTGCAAATATTTCGTCAATTACGAAGTTTAAACAAATTTATAAAGAACTCAAATGTACTCAAAATTAAATTTGAGACAAATTGTCTTGAAAAAGTTTTTCGAAATTCCAATCGGAAGTAGGTCTCTTACTCTTATCGAAAATCTGTTTCTTGCGAATATCTCGCAAGTCATGCTTTCTAGGCAGGTACATTATGAGTATAAAAGTATTTATATTATCATTTTAAATATCTTTTGTATAAAAAAAAATTCAAAATTCGGACCGGAAGTACCACTTTTACTTTTACCGAATAGCGATTTTTTGCAAATATGTCGTAAATTATGCATTCTATATATATTTATTAAGAGTGCAAAAGTATTTAGAGTTGGATTTACAATATTTTTTGTATACATGAAATTTCAAAATTCGGACCGGAAGTAGCACTTTTACTCTTAGCAAGTAGCACTTTTTTTCGAATATCTTGCAAAGTATGCATTCTATAGCCATTTATTAATAGAATGAAAGTATGTACTTAGAATAGAATTTTGAATAAATTTTGTATAAAAACATTCTTAAAATTGTATAGTTTGAAACGCTCATACGTATAAGAAAGTCGTGTGGTGCCCACACCTCATTTTTTTCTAATATTGTCTTATTTATGATATGATAAATATTGTTGCTCCTTTGTCTTCTTCTAGCAATTTCTGTATAGAGACTACCGTCGTTTGTTATAATTGCTCCTAAGTATGTATATACTCATAAATTATTACCAAATCTAGTGCTTCTTGTTTGCATGTTATTATTTAGTTTCCATTTTCTATATTATTGATTATCATTACCTAGCTTTTTTATGTTTATTTTTATTTTCAGGCTCTCAATTTGGCCTACCCAAACTCTACCAATTATTGTATATTTCTGTGTGTCTTGGCAGTTAGCACAATGTCGTCTGCATATAATAAACTTTCGACGTTAATTAGTTCTAGGTCTCTATATCCAATAAATGTCTTCTCTGTTTTACCTGTTTTTTTAATCTATCCATTACCACTGTAAAGATTAAGGGAGTTAGGATGTTTTTCTTGTTTTATTCAAACTCGAATGTTTCTAATCTTAGTCTACTTATTTGCACTTTTACTCTTGTTTTTGTATTCCGTTATGTGCTTTGTATGACATTTAAAAGTTTGTTATGAACTTTTAGTGAGGTGATTCCATTGCTTTCCATATTGCTTCTCTTTCTATCTTGTCAAATTCTGCTCTTTGACCAGTATAGCAGGTGCAATTTTTCTCCCATTCCCTGCGCCCTTTATATTTACTAACTATGCTTATGTTATCATTTGCTGATTTATGTGCCCTAAATGCCGCCTGCTCATCTTACAATTTACTTGTTAGTTGCTTCCCAAATCTTTTTTCTATAATTCTTGTGTATGTTTTAAATCCTACAGAAGATAGACTGTAATGTTCGCCATCAGTATGTTCTCCTTTTTTATATATTGGGAGGGCAAGATTCTTTTTTCAGTCCTTGTGTATTGATTATTCATGCCATGCTTGCTGACGTGTTTTAAGCATCCATATTTTTCCCTCGTCTCATCCATTTTAGCATTTTTGGCTTGACCTTATCCTCACCTCTTGCTTTTCCTATTTTTATATTCGATAGTACCTCTTTAAGTTTTTCCATAATTATTTCGTCCTTTTTACCTCCAAGGAGACAATTGAACTGGTTTGATCATATGATGAAGATGGACTCCGGTACTTACAAGAAAAATACTAGAAACCGGCTAAGAAAGGAAGAGAAATGGTGAAGACCGAGGAAAACTTGGTGGCAGAGAATTGAGAAGATATGAGAAAGGAGAGGTAAATCCTAAGAGAGCGATCGTAGGCAGGGGCGCTGGAATGCCTCTTATGTGTGACTACGCGTAATATTTTTCCGTGTGGAATTCAAACCGGGGAATTTTCGCGCGCTTGCTTTGGAATATCCATTCTTTCTCGCTTGCACGTCCCAGGCAAAAGACGGTTTAACCAACACAACACCCTCTTTCAAAACGTTGCGGCGATCCTGACCATGAGGAATGGAAGAAATGAATGGGTCCAGTAACTGAAAACACAAGTCCGACGCCCTAGGGGGTAATTGGATAGTCGTGTAAAAAACAAAGCAAAAACTTATTGCCTATGACTAAACCTTGTTTCGATATCTTCGCTACCCATAGGTATCACTCCCCGTTCTTTAGGATGACCCTGAGAAATCGTAAATCATCATTTAACATTTTATTAAGTACTTAAAGAATCAATTAAAATTTTCCAGTTAACGACACTCGTAATTGCCTTTAGTATTACTCGGTGAAAAACACTTTAATCAACGTTGGAAAATACGCAAACATAAACAGTATCACGCTTATATACATACTCCTGTAAGGTTGATATTATGATATATCACTGGCCCGTTTGTTAAGTCTGAATACAACAGAGTTAATCAATTTATAGAAGAATTAATATACAGGGTGAGTCATTAGTAGCCGCTTCTTCGATTGCTCTTGTGTTTTAAATAAAAGAAGAAGCAATTAGTGGAAGATGCATGGTGGCTTGTGGCGCATATTGTAAAAATACTTTAAGCTGTGACGCACTTCCGGTTTCACCGGAAATGCACGGAACTTAATTTTTTTAAATGACTCACCCGATATATGTTTGGATTCTCTTGTACTGCTTTAAATTGTCTGTTTAACTGTTTTTTCTTTTTCAAAATTGAGCCAATAGTTTTTGAGTTATTAATTTGTTTTGAAAATATTTGACAAAAACACGTGTTCAGAAAAAAATCATTTTCACATTGTTTTTAAAAGTAAAAACATTAACCTTGGTGGTGCTTCTAGCCAAGAAAATTCTGCATCATTTGGTAAAGTTGCACTCGACAATACCTCAAATAACTTCATGAAATTTTCACATGCCAAAAACTTATTTTTTGTAATTTTTGAGATAATCACTATAGGAGCAATTAGCGGTCAATTAAAGAACTACGGGCGCTGTCCTATGCACCCAAATATTCGTCCAATAAAGGCTGGAATGCGGCTGACTGCCTGAGTCAACTGTTAAAGAAAGACGGTATACATTTATGTCAAACTTATAAAAGCATCACTATTAGTTATCATCCCAATGAATTATTCTTATGAAGAGTTAATAGATATGATTGACGTTTTGGGTGAATCTGAAAGAAACTCTTTGCTAGCATCCAAACTTTCTGCACCGCGATCCCTGGTGGAAGACAACCGAAGCCAGAAACCTTCGAAAGTATACAGTGGATGGTTTGAGTGAACAGAAAGTATTCAATATGAAAGAAAGAGCGAAAAAAGCAATAACTAGTGAGAATAAGACGTTTATGATACTTGCGAGTGTAGTTGAGCACCCCCATACTAGTACAACGAAAATTAGTCGTCAGCTAGATGTACCTAAGTCAAATTTGAGAATCCAGAATAATTAGGAAATATGAAATTCACCCGTAGCATATTCATACACAGGGTTAGATGAAATAAATTTTCAGAATCGCTTACATTTTTGTCAATTGGCAGCAGACAAATTATTCTGGTTTTCTCAATTTTTTGTTGTTTACCAACGAAGCCACCATCTATTAAAGTAAATGCGTTCATTGTCAAAATTTCCGTTATTATAACACATAACCCCCCCCCCCCACTTTATCACACCTGTAAACTTTCAAAATCGTTGGTCATTAAAACTGTGGAGAGGAATAGTGGGTAGTTACATAATTTTACCTTATTTCTTTGATGAAAATGTTAATGGAGGAGAAAATCTTAGCTATGTACGGACGGATTTGCAAGACTTTTTGAAGACATTTTCAAATATGTCAGTAAACATAACCTTTATTTTATTTCGATGTTAACTAACAGTGTCAAAAATGAAATACTGCAACTGGACAACTTAACAGTTGACTCAGGCAGTCAGCCGCATTCCAGCCTTTATTGGACGAATATTTGGGTGCATAGAACAGCGCCCGTAGTTCTTTAATTGACCGCTAATTGCTCCTATAGTGATTATCTCAGAAATTACAAAGGATAGGTATAGGACATTGTTAACAAAAAAGAAAGAGAATAAAAAAAGGAACAAAATACCTCAATAAAATACTGGGTGTTCCATTTTAAAATAATAAGTTTTTGGTATGTGAAAATTTCAGGAAATAGTTTTTGAGGTATTGTCGAGTGAACTTAAACCAAATGATGCAGAATTTTCTTGGCTACAAGCACCACCAAGTTAATGTTTTTACTTTTAAAAACAATGTGAAAATGATTTTTTTTCTGAACACGTGTTTTGGTCTAATATTTTCAAAAAAAAATAATAACTCGAAAACTATTGGCTCAATTTTGAAAAATAAAAAACAGTTGAGCACACAATTTAAAGCAGTACAAGAAAATCTAAAAATATATAGGGTGAGTCGTTTAAAAAAATTAAGTTCCGAGCATTTCCGGTGAAACCGGAAGTGCTTCAGAGCTTAAAGTATTTTTACAATATGCACCACAAGCAACCATCCTCCACTAATTGTTTTTACTTTTATTTAAAACACAAAAGAGCAATCGAAGAAGCGGCTACTAATGACTCACCCTGTATATTGTATAGGATATTAAATCGTCACTGTCTGAATAATTTGAAAATAGTTATCCAGACACGTGTGTATTTGTGTAAAACGAGTTTTTATTCAGGTGAGCGCTGTTAACATTCTTTTTCATATACATACAGGTGTATATACGCTCAATTTTGAGACGTCTGAACTTGGCCCTCTAACCGTTCTTCATTAATACTATAATAGTTGCATACTGATACCATACATTTTGCGACTAACTACAATATGCAATTATTAATTTAGTAATTAATTACTGAATATTTACTTACTGTTTTAGTATGCAGCAAGCATATGGTTCGTCGAATAGCGCAGCGTCCGCGTATATCAATACGGCATCTTCGTTTTACAACACGTCGTCTTATGCTTATTCCACACTAGGACCTAGTCGGGGACTGAACCCGGCTTGTAAAGTGAGTACAGGGTATTTACCATCACCATATTCAGCACCAGCCTCTCCATTTCAAACGACAGGACACACACAGACAGGACAATATTCTCCATATACGAGCTACAGTACACCGGGCACATCCTCTTTTGCACAGGGATTTTCAGCACAGGTATTTAATTTTAAACTTTCATATTATAGATATACTTAAGTCGCATCTGATTACACTGAAAGAAATAGGCTAAATCATTTTTTTCCCAAAAATTCGAACTAGCAATACACATTAAGTGAAATAAACATCTAATATAATCACGTCATCCTCGCGATATTTGGTTTACATATCGTTTTAAAATTTTAAGTAATTACCAAAAGACATAAACTGAAATCCCTAATAATAAGCAAGCAGTGCAGTAGTTATTAGAATAGTATGCAATAATTATAATATGCTTACAAAAACAATTTATCAATAAGCATGATTAGTATTCTCAAAACTCTAGGCTTTCTGAATTGTATGTCATTCGCAAACGATTTTTTAGTAAGCGACGTTAACGTCGGCTAATCCCCTTATGTTACGAAATGTGTAAAGGACTCAGCATTTCCTCTATATAATAGAAATATAATTATATACATAGTGCTCAGACTTAAGTGTTCACCATTATTAACTTGAAGCAATACACTAGATTAAATTAGGAAGTTGATGGAGTTTTTCTTTTGATCAAGATTGTGAAAACAGAAAAACAATTGAACATTTCATTTCAGTGATATTGACAAAAACATATATTTTGTACATCTCCTGAACGTAATATTCTAAACAATAAATTATTAATACACTACTGCTGTAAAATTACAATAGTATATTATGTACCTATCAAGTTTTTTAAAAGAATTGATTGAAGACGGAGATACGTGTTGAAACTCCATAATTTACAAGTAAAAATTGAAATAAATTCAAATTGAGTTCAAAACAGTTTTATTCAATTTACTACAATTGTTTCACCCTACTAGGGCTTCATCAGGTGATGAATACTTGTTTTTTAAAAGACATTTTAGCCACCACTTTTATTAATCACGAGCGAACCGTGGCAGAACAAGTGTTTAGTAAAACGAGTGACTAACGAATTTATAAAATGAGTTTCCAACTGTACTTTTCCTACGACATCAAATAATCAAAAATCACAAAATTACTTGTTTGTTGTAGTGCCGCGTCGGGTTATTTTGACACATTGATTACAAAGGTCAACCAACTTGACTGAAAGCACAATTAACAAACAAATTCAATTGCTACATTTAGGTATAATCAAATACGATGGCCGCCTTATAAGTTTTTCCAAAAACTACAAGAGAAACATTATTTTTGGAAAAAATTTTGTTTTATTACTTTTCAAAATATTCACCTTTATACACTTTTGTGTGCATTTAACCCCTTCCCGAAACATTTTTCCTCTCTAAAGTTTGTATCTCAAAACCAGGGCTTTTCAAGTTTCAACAGCTTCTTGAGATTATGAAAATCGCTGTTTGTTCCTTTATCTATCGTACTACGAGGGAGGCACCATAAATTCTCGGCCTGACAGGCTTATGCAGGTTCAAACGTGTTCTAACTCCGTCACGTCATGCATGCACTTACGCGAGGTGTACACTATAAATATGACGGTTCGAAACCTAGTAGTTTTTAGTAACCAGCCAACCAACGTGACTAGCGCACGAAAATGTCTGAAGTAACGAAAATTGAGTACTGCGCGGTCATTAAATTTTTAACAAAAGAAGTGCATACACCTTATCACATTAAACAACCTTTAGACGGCGGTTACGGTGATTCATCTCCTTAGTATTCAACTGTAAAAAGTGGGCAAAATGTTTCCGTTTGGAACAAGAATCCCTGGAAGATGCTGATCGGTCGGGTCGACCAGTTGAAGTGATAACGCCTCAACAATTTTCAATTATTGAACATTTAATGCTAAACGATCGCCGTTTGAAAGTGAAGGAATTAGCACCGATAAGAAACATTTCCGTAACAAGTGTTCGCCGAATTCTCCACAACCATTTGGGTTTGAATAAAATTAGTACTAGATGGGTACCACGACTTCTTTCTGCTTTCCAACGTGAACATCGAGTCGAATGTGGCAATCGTTTTTAAACATGTGTGGAGACTACCCAAAATCGATTTTGGAGTCTATTGTCACAGGGGATGAAACAATGGTTCTGTGTTACAATCCTCTATCGAAAAGGGGGTTCATGGAATGGTGGCGACCTGATAAACCTCATCCCAGACAGGTGACAGTCGTTCAATCAACGACATAGGTGATGGCCACAATATTCTGGGATTGTGAGAGCATTTGCCAATGGACTTTAAAGAGCGCAATACAAGTGTGAACCGCACATATTATGCATCTTTATTGGATAAATTAAGGGACAGTATTCGTGCAAAACGTCGTGGAAAATTGACAAAAGGTGTGCGATTATTGCACGACAATGCTCCCGTCCATTCTGCCGCCATTTCACAAGCTGCCAACCGCGAATGCGGCTTTCAAGATTTGGAACATCCACCGTATAGTCCGGATATGGCTCCTTGTGATTTTTTTGTATTGTTTCTAATTCAAAAAAAAAAAAGCCCTTAGGGGACGTAGTTTTAAGGACGACAGCGAGTTGCAAGCAGATGTTATAGAACATTTTGACGGAAAAACTTCAGATTATTTTTACAAAGGTATCGAATTATTAATTAATCGTTGTAATAAATGTATAGAAGTTAGGAGAGATTACATTGAAAAATAAAAATTCTTATATTGTTCCAAGTTTCTTTTTTGTATATCAGGCCGAGAATTTATGGCGCCTACCTCGTAAGTGTTGAAAAGCATTCTTGCACATTATTTTGACAATTATCTGAAAGTGCAAGTGCCTTCTTATTTGTTTCTTTATAATTTTACAATAGTAATTAATTAATATATTTTTTTAGAATTTCAGTTTTCTTCTTGGAAATGAAACATTCAATTGTTTCTCTTGTTTTCACTATCTCAATAAAATAAAAAAATGCCACGAATTCACTAATTTAACCAACTTTGTAGCCACAATAATAAGGAAGTTAGCAATGATGAACATTTAACTTTGGACACTGCCTATACAGTTCAAATAAATATACTTTAAGGTAGATAAAATTAAAAAACACTTGATTTCGTTTCACTTAATTTATTAGAATTTCTCTAACAATATTGTTTCGGTATGTTCTACCATTCTCAAAGAACTAAATTTGTGTGTATATTTTTTAAACTTATATATTACTTGAGGGCTGAGGGTGTGTTCTCTGTACCTACTTTGACCACTTTATTACTGTGTCTATTATCGGTGTGTTTATGTATTCTGTCTGTGTGTTGGTTATGTGTAATTTTTTATGTATAGCTTTTTTAATTTCTAGGATTTCTAAATAATTAAGTTTTTTGCTTTTGTTAACATTATGTAGTAATTTACAACTATCTATATCGGGAAAGTGGAGTTTCTCAATGCAATGTTCTGCGAACCCTGTGTTTTTTGTTCCTTGGATTATTGCTTTTTTGTGTTCATTTAGTCTTGTTTTTATGTTTCTTCCACTTTGTCCGATATAGATAGCATCACAATCTTTACAATTAATTTTATATACGCCAGATTTTTCTAAATTCGTAATGTTATCTTTGCTATTGCCTAACATGGTACCTAGATTGTATTTATTTACGTTGACTACTTTTAGTCCTTTCTTAGATAGTAGTTTATTGATTTGTTTATTTACTGAGGGGACGTAGTGTATTATATGCCATTTTTTTGTGTTTGTTTCTTTTATTGTGGGGTAAAAATATGTTTGAAGGTTTTTTCTATGTTTGTGTTTTATTATTTCGTCTATTATTTTTGGATTGTATCCGTTATTCATTGCTATTATTTTAATTGTATTTAATTCTTTATTATAATCTGTTTTATTTAATGGTATCTTTATTAATCTATGAATGAAGCTATGGAACGGGGACATTTTAATTTTCCAGGATTGTTTTGAATATCTATGTATTATTGTGTCTGTGTATGTCGGTTTTCTATACCGTGTGGCCGCCGTTCATAGCGCGATGCATGTATTAGTAACTACTGGTCGACTATAAATGGGCGTGCCAACTTGAATGCCACACCGACAGCGGGCGTATAAGTTATACGTATTCGTAGACAAATCAAGTGAAGAGCAGTGTAATAGGTAATGCGTTCCCGTTGTAAGTAATTATTTGTAGTTGTTTGAAGCATCAGATAATCACTGATAATATGTCAGTGAAGTAACTCATCACAGCTTCATAAACAACATAAAAGAGCAAAAATAAATAATAAATAACTCCTAGACTTTAAAATAAAAAAAAATTCTTAACTAAAATAATATTTTTCAACAAATATTATAATCTAAAAACTCAACTATAATAAAATACTGAAACATAAAATATTTACTTCTTAAAACAGAATTGTAATTCAACATTGCAATTAACCTGTAATTAGCTAAAAAAATGTTATTCTTAAGCAATAATAAAACTCGAACTGACGCCCATATGTGGAAGCGACTGCCCGACTACACCGTATAAATGTCGATTTTTTGGACAAATACGAGTGCATCATAGGCATATGCGAAATACTAGCTCTGTTGTAATCCAGTATAACACTGCGTCTACTTGTTTACCGTTCTAATACACAGGCATCTCTATCTGTTTCGCTTACTCTACAGGTATCGCGATAATGCAGACGCACGCGGTCTTATGGTATATATTATAAGTTAATTTGTTGTTTTCTTTCTTGATTGTGATATCTAGGAAGTTTAGTTGATTGTTATTTTCCATTTCTATTGTGAATTGTATTTTGTTGTTAATTCTGTTAAGGTAATTTAGTAATTCGTTTGTTTGTCTTTCAGTTCCTAAAAATATACAAAAGATGTCATCTACGTATCTTGTCCATAGTTTTGGTCTATACATGTGTTTATCATTTCCAAAAGTTTTGGTTTTTCTTTGTCCTCTATGTTACATTTGTTAACGTGTTCTTTTAATATAGTTTTAAGTTCTGTTATTGGTATGGAAGTAAATAAACTTTTTACATCTAATGATATTAGTTTTGCATTTGGGGGTATTTTTAGTGTATTTAACTGCTTTATTAAATCTATTGTATTTTTTATGCTTTTTTCGGATTTAAAATTAATTTTGTCTGGTAGTATTTTATTGATGTATTTACACAGTTTGTAGTTTGGTGCATTAATAATGTATGAAACTACAGGTCTTACTGGGTTATTGTTTTTGTGTAATTTCGGTCATCTTTTGTATATTTTTAGGAACTGAAAGACAAACAAACGAATTACTAAATTACCTTAACAGAATTAACAACAAAATACAATTCACAATAGAAATGGAAAATAACAATCAACTAAACTTCCTAGATATCACAATCAAGAAAGAAAACAACAAATTAACTTATAATATATATAGAAAACCGACATACACAGACACAATAATACATAGATATTCAAAACAATCCTGGAAAATTAAAATGTCCCCGTTCCATAGCTTCATTCATAGATTAATAAACATACCATTAAATAAAACAGATTATAATAAAGAATTAAATACAATTAAAATAATAGCAATGAATAACGGATACAATCCAAAAATAATAGACGAAATAATAAAACACAAACATAGAAAAAACCTTCAAACATATTTTTACCCCACAATAAAAGAAACAAACACAAAAAAATGGCATATAATACACTACGTCCCCTCAGTAAATAAAGAAATCAATAAACTACTATCTAAGAAAGGACTAAAAGTAGTCAACGTAAATAAATACAATCTAGGTACCATGTTAGGCAATAGCAAAGATAACATTACGAATTTAGAAAAATCTGGCGTATATAAAATTAATTGTAAAGATTGTGATGCTATCTATATCGGACAAAGTGGAAGAAACATAAAAACAAGACTAAATGAACACAAAAAAGCAATAATCCAAGGAACAAAAAACACAGGGTTCGCAGAACATTGCATTGAGAAACTCCACTTTCCCGATATAGATAGTTGTAAATTACTACATAATGTTAACAAAAGCAAAAAACTTAATTATTTAGAAATCCTAGAAATTAAAAAAGCTATACATAAAAAATTACACATAACCAACACACAGACAGAATACATAAACACACCGATAATAGACACAGTAATAAAGTGGTCAAAGTAGGTACAGAGAACACACCCTCAGCCCTCAAGTAATATATAAGTTTAAAAAATATACACACAAATTTAGTTCTTTGAGAATGGTAGAACATACCGAAACAATATTGTTAGAGAAATTCTAATAAATTAAGTGAAACGAAATCAAGTGTTTTTTAATTTTATCTACCTTAAAGTATATATAAATTATGTTTCACCAAGAACCGACAGCTATATCTATAAATAGTTCAAATAAATATTGGAATAAAGTTGTTGGAAATTATAAAGTCTATAGAACTCTTGGACAGGTCAATTTTACTTTTTTGGACATCTCTGTGACTAAAAAGAATATATATACAATGACTCCTTTTATTAAATAACTATATTCAATTGAATATATTTAATTGAATATTTGAAATCTACCTCATATTTGAAAAACAATTAATATAAATGCCCTATAAGTATCTAAATTCAACTATTTAATAAAAAATCACTACTTATATCAAAAATTGACACAAATGCTACTATAATGGAATAATTACCTAATAAGAATCTTATTAATACCGTAATAAGTAACTTAGAATATCTAGAACTCAATTATTTGGATTGTACAACTTACGCCTGTGTTAAATTATTTTACAAGACTACTAAACACTTTCCATTTTTATACGGTTTGAGTATGACACTTCTGCAAATTATCTGCTGCCCAACCTTGTTTATTCGGGTTACTGTTTAGACAAAACTGTCCAGGCATGTTCTGTACAAGAAATTTCCCAATTAGTTTAATGAAAATATTCCAACACTAATCTGTATTTAAAATGAAATGTAAGTTTTTAAAATGAATAGTCATTTTGTAATGTATTTGCGGAGTTTGGCTCTGGATTTAGTTTTCAAATATGTAATAAAAGTTCTGTATATTGGTTTTTAGAAGGTTCATCAATTTCAAAATCTCCGAGCATTTTTCTACAATCAATTTCCTGATTCTTTTACGGAAACTATTCAAAAGATATTTTATATATTTTTTTTAAATAAATAGTGATTTTTAAGAAACAGTTGAAGTTGACCTCTTCGAATTATTTTCTTATTTTTTAAGTAGTGCTTGCAAGTAAACAAAATATTGAATATTTAACAGGGAGTGGATTATGGTAGTTATGGGGCTTACCCAGCGGATACACAAGCAAACCAATACGCTTCTAGCTACTACGCCTCTCAAAACTATTCGCCTTATGTAAGTTCTCCAAGCTCAAGCGGTAGTATAGGAACGTGCACGTACCAACTTGCTGCTACATCTTTACCTGGTAAGTTGTTTTGATATTTAGAATAGAAATTATACCTTAAATCTGCGCCAACTTGATTCATATGCTTCGCGCACAAAACAATCTCAAATCCTATTAAATAAAATAATTTTGACAGTACGCTGCATAAAATCCTCTGCGAAGGATGTCTACTAAAAGAAAACAGTTATTAAAGGAAAAGTAATTATCCTTTTTTTTTTTTGCTTGCTATAACTTCTGAATTACATGAACATTCATAATTCATCTAATTAACCAAATTTTTTATAATAAGCGAGATCTCCATCGCTGGAAATGTTATATAGGACACGTTGTACCTATTTATATTTATAAAAGATATAGTTACGTAGGACGTTCATACGTATATTTAATTACTTATTTTAAAGTTATGAAGTTTGTAAACCTCGTTATAAGCTACTAAAACTAGATAATTACTAAAAATGAAATAGAAATGCTCTAATATACCTAAATAAGCTGTCATTTCCGTCTTTTAATTCTAATAAACCAGGCTATTTCCCTTTTCGCCAAATGCGTACATACCCAGCTAATACCGCCAATAATTACCTATAAGATGAGCAACTATTTAGAATGAGTGATCTGTGAGTGAAGTTGATTGTGGGTCTGTTTCGTTGGGAGTGTGATATTTGTGGATTTAAGTATCAATTTATCAATGGTCGCATTCAGCAAACACGACAGTTGCGCAACTGTTCAGTGATCGAATTCGATGATGTACGCTCACTCCGAACATGTTGTGAAACGGTCGCCATTTTTGCGAGTGAAAAAATTCTACCCTCACTTAGTGAGCGTATTCTGCCCGCTTGCGCCATTAACCCATTCCAACACCAACGTAACACATTTTGAAGGAAGTTACTAGAAAAGTAAATGAACACACTAAAGCTATTGTGCAGAAATAAATGTATTATAATATTAGAGTTAACCGAGTATTTTAATCGGGGTTGGAAAAACCGACCCTTATACTAAAAACTGCACCGAAACTCAGTGCAAAATTTTTTTATTATTATTGTTTATTCGTTTTAATCTGTTTAACTCTAACATATGGCAGCAGTAAAAAGTACCAAATGGAAGGTGATCACATAAGCGAGAACGGTCCTGTTCATCCAACACTCAACTGTTGTTGGAACAATTGGAGTGGGAACGGTTGCCGATCTGTCTGCTGAATGCAACCAATATCCAATTTGTTGATGTACGAAGAAATGGCACTTGTCCTAGAAAATCATGCCTGAGATTCCTTAATAATAAAGATATACAGCGCGACATAATAACCATTTATAAATTGGAGAATGATTGAAAATTCCAGCACGTGACCTCATGAAAATTCAAAATAATAAAATAAACAGCGCACATGCAGAAAATTAAAGTTGCCTCACATACTTTTTTTCGGTTATTCACTTTACTTAAATTTTCTATGTATGCTTTTTAGTAATATGTACTGTCGCTGCATTTGAAAATCGGATAGGTACTTAATATGTTTGATGTGAAGATGACTTTCTAACAGCCTCTATTTGCTTATGTCTACAATATGGAGCGTAAAAGGTAAGGAGAGCGATCGCCTTGTTGTGAAAATGGGCAATATTTTGATGCTGGACGAATTTAAAATTTTGAATGGTTACAACGTTAGAAATTAGAAATATCAATAAACATGTAATATGTAATTCAATAAAAATCAGCTCGATTGTGTAGTCCCGGCTCACTTCTGTTCTCCATCCATTTGTTATCTAAAGTAATGTGTGCAATACTGTGCAACACTGTGATATTCAACGAAATAACTTCTTAAATTATACGTACAACATCCGCAAGTACAGTTGTAATTAATAATAGAATTCGTAATACTTTCAAAAGTTATTACCAGTGAATTAAAGCAAATTAATGACAAGAAAAGTTGAGGAAATTTATGGGAGTTGTAAAATGAATAATTGTTTGATTTATTTGAAAAAAAATTACGTCAAGTTGGACTTGCCGTCATCAAGAAAACATGTAGCTGTTCATTTCTAAATTAACAATATATGTACATTGACAAAAAAAAAAGATTTCTCCTAGAAAAATTTATTTAATTAAACAGTTTAAGTGAATTTGCTCAGCTTTTGTTATATGTTTTTAAAATATAATAATTATTATTATAAATGTCTGCGAACAATAATGCTTGAATATTTTCAAAATTAGAATCAGGACTGACCGACGTTGGGTTTCACAGTTTATATTATTTTACACCACTTTTAATTCCAGCATAATTGTAGAAGTCTTAAGCATTTATTTAACGAATTTCTTTACGTAATTCAGTATTGGTAAACCACTAAGGATGCAATTGGCTAGAGGTGGCTACATAGATGAACAAAACATCGTAACGAATTCCGTTGGGCAAGATTCCTTGTTGCGCGACGAAGTTGCGGTGTGATGAAGTTTTGAGGTGCAACAGAACATCGTCGCGTAACATAAACGCGAACATAATGCCGTCCCATCGTTCTTGATCAGTTCATGAATGTTTTCCAACCAGACTCCATATTAATTATAGTGAAAGTAAATATGTAATCGTCCGGATTTCAAATGCCGAGATAGTACATACTTTAAACTGTTATAGATAAATAAAATATTTGTACAAATGTACCGATCTGTACGTAAACTCATACATTACATATTCATTATAATAATTAATGCAAATTACTTATGTAAGTGAAATTAAATCATTTTTAAAAAAATATCAAAAAACCCTAGGACAATTTCGAAGTCGAATTCAATCTCGTGTACTATTGCCATCTACTGTTCGTCTTCTGAATTAAGGTTGGCTATGGAAATGTATTACACAAACATAATGCAGTTTTCTATAAGAGTTTCTAGTGTTGTCAATAAATTTCATTTCAATAACATAACCTAATATATTACTGCATAATTATAATAAACACTACAAAATGTTTTGAACATTAATTTAGTATTAAATATTTAATTCTCAGACAAGACAATAATGCTATGTCCTTATAGCGATACCAGCGAAAGCGAAGATGGTGCAATCAATAAGAGATCTATGTTGATACAAATATTATAATTACAATTTCAGAAAGCCCTTCAAATGGATTAACGCTCACTGACGGGCCACATTCGCCTTTAAAAGTTGAAAGCTCTCGAAGATCAAGAGACTCTGTGGGGAGTATAGGATCAGAAGCACGAGGTCCTCGTGGCAGAGGCAGAAGAACGAATACTGTATCGCCAACAACTCCAGAATCTAGCACAGACAGGGTATTTATATGGGACCTAGATGAAACAATAATAATATTCCACAGCTTATTAACAGGAAGCTACGCAACAAAGTACAATAAGGTAACTTTATTATACTGACCAAAAAAATAAATTTAACATGGTCTTTATTTACAGGATTCTCAAAGTGTTGTGCAATTAGGCTTTAGAATGGAAGAAATGGTATTTAATATGGCAGACACACATTTTTTCTTTAATGATATTGAAGTAAGTCATATAGGAATTTCCTAAATATTTATTTAGACTAGAATGATTTTAGGACTGTGACCAGGTTCATATAGATGATGTTTCATCAGATGACAATGGTCAAGATTTAACAAATTATAATTTTGCCAATGATGGATTCCATTCATCCGTTGCTAGTGGAAATCTGTGTTTAGCAACTGGTGTACGGGGTGGTGTAGATTGGATGAGAAAATTAGCATTTAGATATAGAAAAATTAAAGATACATACAATAATTACAGAAATAGGTAAATATTATTAACATACACAAATCTTTTTTAAATAAGAAATAGTACTTTATATTTGTACAATTTAAAATCCACACCTGTATAAAAATAATAATGTATTCATAATTTAGAACATGATTTTTCCTAGAGTCTAAAGAGTGTAAAATTTATATATAAATAATTGAGGGCATTCTGAATATACATACATATATATCTCTGAATTTTATCTGTAACTATTTCACAAAAGTAAATTTTTGGAGGATTTTTAATTGACTAAGCTTGATTTAAATTTCTGTTAAATGAAAAATATGTATTTATGTAGGCCATGCAGAGTCGCCGATTTCATGTCCGGCTAATTTATTTTGCATTTTTATGTTATACTTCTGTTGTATAAATATATATAGTTTTTTAAACAGTGAAGATTAGGTTTACTCCATGAAACAAGTGAGGCCCACTCATAACTATAGACTTTAAATATCTCGCCTGCACCGAAAAGAGTGCAGGCTGCCAGGCATAACTATACATACATTTTATAACAATTAAAAATAGGAAAATAGCAAAAAGTCTAAATTGTGACTGGATGCTTATTTTTGTTTGATTGGATGCTTATTCTTGTCTTCATCACTGAACAAATCAATAACAGAACTTGATAAACCAAATACAGTAGAACCCCTAGTATCCGTGTGCGGATTATCCGGGCTGCGGATTATCCGTGCCATACGCATGATGACGCAATATCGATATCGCCAGCAGTGTACTAGGGGAATCCCTGGGAATCATTCGCTTTTCATCTGCTTTATGCACATAAATGCAAGTTAACCTACCTATGTAGAGTTTATTTTTTCTTATTTAGTGTAAAAGTTTACTTATGTAGAATTCTGTTTTTTATTTTGTTATCTTTTTAGTATGTATACATACGTACATATAAGAAATAAATGTTCGGATTATCCGTGCTTTTCAATTTTCCGTGCCTCGTCCGGTCCCGTGGAGCACGGATAATCGAGGTTCTACTGTACTTCTATTTAAAAATAATAAAAGTTGCGTGCCATATTAAATAGAATAAAAAGCTACTTTTCTCATGTACATATAATCATTAACAAAAATTCAACGTCACTCTTTGTATTTTTCTGAATAACAATTAATTGTAAAACTGCCTTCTTATAAACACTATTTGATATAAAAACTATAATGGAAAAGGACCTTGGTGATATGAGATTCCATTAGAGATAAGTTTTACCACAGATAAGGGAGATTACAGATAGCCGGTGTATATGGAGAGATTGGCAACACAAAAAATAACCTTAATGTATTCCAAAAGATTGCGTATGAATGTAGAATTATTGTATTTTCATATTATTTTCCCAAGGTATTTACTTTAGCGGATAATTTGCAGAAAAAAATTATTGGGTAAAAGATGGCACTACTATAGGCTTAACGTATGTCTTAGATTACAATTAAATAATTCTATTCCCACAGCACTTTTTTTTTGTGGCGAGACCGATCAACAGAGCTTTTGTTGTAGTTTAGGAATATCAGATATTCCTTTTTATTTTAAGCGTTATGTTATAAAACGGAAATGCTGGCTTCCAAAAAGAATTTTGGGATTATCCCCAATTTAAAAGAACATTTTTAATCATTTCATTTAAAAGATCTCATCCTAATTTTCCTAAATTGTAAAAAGGCAAATACGTATAGGAAAGGAACAGAAACCCTGCTTTATAAACTACTATTAAATATAATGTTTGTAAATCTGTGAATGTATATCTTTCCTTATTTCATTTAGAGAAAAACTATAAATAGGTATTATTAATAGGACTCTTACTTTTGCGCGGATATCCGAGTCGTCAATATCCAGATACACGAATCTAAAGGTGCCAGTCCACAATGAGAATATCTCATGAGATTTGTGTCTCATGCAATAAAAATCGCAGGACAACTCCAATTTCATTGGTCTTTCGACCGTTTCCACAATGAAATTGAAGCGATTTTTATTGCATGAGACACAAATCTCATGAGATATTCTCATTGTGGACTGGCACCTTAAGTTAAACAAGTACTTGTTTAACTTAGATTTAAGTATCCGAGTATCCATATACGTGTTTGATCTAGATTTGGATATCCGAATACTTTCTTTATTTGCACTTGAATATGTATCAGGATGTTTTCACGCACACCTGCAAATCCAGGTTTAATTTAATCAACACCGACATGTAGAACGGTCCGTTAAAATTGCCGGACCGACCGATTTTAATGGTCTCTCTGTCTTTCTCTGCCTCCCTCCTCTCGCTCACTCTATCGCTTTTTCACTCGCACACTTTTAACTAACAATAAGAAAAGCGCTCAAAGGAAGAGCTTTAGATAACAAGATTTGAAAAAATTTAACGACAATTTAATTCATCTGTCAAAAACATGACATTTTAATACACGCTGTGTTAGTTTGCTAGCGGATAAACTGCATGTTTGCTAGCGGATAAACTGCATGTAGATTTTCCATGGCAACGAAAATTCAATTCTGACAGTATCGTTCAAATAAATTTCATACAAAAACATATGTATTTTTCTCTTTCTTTTGTATATTAAATGATTCATTAAATTGTCTTACCAAATACCATTCGAGTTTGTGTTTATTTCCGGAACAAACTTTCATTTTGACAAAACTCAAACTTTGTTGCTTAAGGGTAACACGACTCGAACAAATAACAAAAGGTAAAACCGCTCCACCTTCGGTGTCGCGGTTTTACCATGTTATTTGTTCTCGTCAGTTACCAAGCAACAAAGCTTTCGTTCAAAATGAAAGTTTGTCCGGATAAACACAAACTCTTGTGGTATTACCCCCGAAAAATACCCGGATACCTCGATCATAGACACAAGGGTTAATCAGAATACAAATAAGGACAGCTTTATATTTGAGGCGTCATAATAAAACATCCGAAACCGGATACTCGGATCCAAGTACGGATATCCGTACACTGGGATCGGGATCTTGATCCGGATTTCGAGTTATAATGAGTAACTTGAATACTCGAATATCCGGATAGTAACAGCTCTAATTTTTAATTATTACATATTGCATTTCTAAAAAATGAATACAGGCTGATTCAATTTCGACGCTCACCATAAGGATTTCACGTATTAGGAATAAACGGTATGTTTAAATTCGGCCAATTTGATAGATTTTGTGTCTTATTGACCTGGTGACCGACATGATCTGTGACAAATGACTTTCGAAACGGAAATCTGGTTTTTTTCTTCCATCACACAAAGTTCATTGTTGAGGACTCTTTTAGTCTTCTAGCTAAGGCGTAATCGATTTTTTTATAAAACGATTTCGGTTCTTTCTGGACATTATTTCTTATAACCGCTACATTATATTCTAACACCATTAGGAAACAGTTTTTTGATATCAAATATTTACGAAAACATCATGAAGAATGTTTTTAATATTAGGTAATGTATTTTAAAATACACTGGGTCCTTACTAATAGCAAACGCCGTACACCGACGAAGAAAAACGTAATATGTTAAATGTTTTTATTCTTTATATTCAAAAATTGCAAGCGTAGAGTATGTTACAATTTAATTTTCGTAGGTACCTAACGCATATCTTCGTTGTACATATTAGTTTGAGGTACTCTGTATATATACTTCGTAACACGTGACAGTTAGTAATGCTCGTTATTTTCTTTGTATTATTTAATTGGTTAGTACTTTTATTTTTCAGATTCAGTTGAATCATTTTCCTTGTTATTTCCTTATTTGGGGGAATATTTACTTTGTTTCTATATTTAATTACCATTGGTAGTTGTTTGTATTGATTTTCTTTTATTTATCGATGTAAAATCGATGTGGGTTTAATTATTGATTTATCGTTTTATTCGGATGTGAGTATATTACCGACATCTATAGGGTAGACAGATAAGTGCCGAACTTTCGAACAGCGTTGTTCCTTAACCGCAGCGGTAGCTTCTGTTCAACAGCGATAGATGGCGCGTGCCTATTTATATTTTAATTTTTATGGAAATTCTTTAGTTTACTTCCTTGTTGTTTATTGTAAGCGTTGTTTGGGGATTTATAATTTATATTATAAGTATTCCGCTTGAGATTATCGTTAATTAAGCCAAAATAGTTGTTTTAGTCCGTTGTTATTGTGTCATCCTATGCCCGGTTAGAGGGCGGCTTGGTAGATTTTATGTCAAATTGTTCTGAAACGTTGAATTAATCTTCCTCTTTCGAATCCAGCTTTTGTCTTAACAACACCTATCGATGCAAAAGTAGATAACAGCTTCTCAGTCATTCTTGTGCAAAATTAATTTTATATTTAGTATACCGTTAATCTGAACCTATTTACCTGTGGGATTTTTTTCGCCAAGCACTATATTATGTACGACGTTTTAAATCTCGTTAGAGGATGTATCTTTATCGAATATTTTATTAATTCTAATTGCGTTATTTTTCCTGTTCCGTCCTTTTAGTTTGCGTTTATTGTATGGCAGCGTCATACTTTCTGCCTCCTTGTATTTTAGAACAAGTGGGTAGTAAGTATTTACATACCTATGTATCCAAAACCATTTTGCTAAATCTTGACAACCTGATCCGGTATGAATTGTTCCTAGAGTATTTTTAATATGATTAATAATCCTTCACATTACACCGGAAAACGCCTCATATTTAAATTTAACGCAAACGCAAGTACCTATAGGGAACGTTAAATCAAAATAAGTTTAATCAACGCTTAGAATCTGGAGACAATTAGAAAATGACGAATTTTTGAAACAGGGTATCTGTAGTGGTATTCGACACGACAACACAAGTCGGCACGACCCCTAAACTGCACCTTTTAGGGATGCTGAATAAACGTGGTAGTTTACGAAATACTGGAAAAGTTTGTTTTTTTCACTAATGAAATCCACTAGTTCCGGTCTACTGATTTCTCTGAAATCTAGTCAGATCTCAAGAGAGAGATTATACTCCTAAATATAAGATGTGGAGTTAATTAATAGATAAAACTCAGTAATTGGCGATAATAATGTGTTTTTAGTTTTAGTCAGTGAGCCCAAATAAAAGTGCTAGAGATAAAAGAGTAAAACCCATCATTTTGGGCGTCATTTATTCCACATCCATTTTCCTTCAAGGGCAAAATCTGTCAACTTTGTCAAATTTACTACTTAATATGAATCAGCCTGTATCGACAGGTAAATATATTACCAAGACATATTTTGCATACATTTTTGACAATGAATTATATGTTGTAAATTTTATTCAAAAGTATTATATTAGCATTCAATATTAAAAGCAAAAGTAAATAGGGTTTCATTATTATCTATTGTACAGGCTGTCCCAGAAATAAAAAGACGGAGTAGCAAAAATCGGAAGCTAGATTGTGTAAAAACGTACCCTCAAAATATCAAGTCTTTATTCGTGCGCAGACGGCAGAAAAAAAAATAATAAAGAATTCAATTAGCCTTACGCCGACTCCGGTCGACTTGCGGTATAGAATTACACACATGCATGCATTGGCGGCTGGTCGTTAATAAAATCGCGCGGCACACGACAAAAACGTATGTATTTTTGTAAATAACATCCTTGTCAAACAGCACAATGGATGTTATTTAAAAAAATACATAAGTTTTTGTTGTGTGGCCCGCGATTTTATTACCGACCAGCCGCCAATGCATGCATGTGCAAGGGCGATAGATACATAGATGTTCAGTTTGTTATTAGCCGCCGATGTGAGTTGACACATAGTTATCGACATGGCTTTTACGACACAAGAATTATGGGATATGGTGTATCTCTACGGTGAAGTAGGTGGAAATGGAAGAGCTGTTGAACGTTTATACGCCGAACGTTTTCCTAATCGCAGGCGTCCGTCGTATCAAGTGATTATGGACACGGTGTTTAGGTTACGCGAACAAGGCACATTACTCCCACGCTACGAAGGCAGGGGTCGTGAAAGAACACGGATAGTTTTACATGCGGAAGAGCATCTCCTGGATGTGGTAGATAGGGATCCAGGTATAAGCACGCGATCTGCAGCAAGACAAGTCGGAGTGTCCCGATCGACAATTCATCGACTCCTCCGCGAGAACTTGCTGTTCCAATACCACCTGCAACGGGTTCAAGCTCTAGCACAACAGGACCGTCCCACACGTGCTAGATTCTGTACCTGGTTTCGACGAAAACAAGCTAGAGATGTGGACTTTTGTGCCAGCATACTATTCACGGATGAATGTTGTTTCACCCGAAATGGTGTGTTAAATTTTCATAACGCACATTATTGGAGCGATGCAAACCCGCATGTAATACAGCAGGGTCATTTCCAACACCGCTTCTCAATAAATGTTTGGGCAGGAATTGTCGGTGAGTCTGCTAGGACCGCACATACTACCTGCACGACTGACCGGAGAGAGTTATTTAAAGTTTTTGCAGAATACGTTGCCGGAATATCTCGACGATGTGCCTCTGCAACTTACAAGACAACTCCAGTTCATGCACGAAGGCGCGCCTCCACACATTTCATTGGCAGTGCGCAATTACCTCAATGTTTCATATCCTCTAAATATCCACCTGCTTCACTTACACAATCGGTTCTTTTCAGGACCACCATATTACTTGTGTTAAAAAATGGAGGACTAGGACCGGCAAAAAATGTTTCATTATGAATGAGTATGATTTAAAATTTTTTCCCCGTTTTATACAAATAAAAGCGTATTTTTCTTTGAATGCGTGTTCGTTTCTATTTACAAATGAGCATTCTTACGTGTGCCAGGTCCGTAATGTAATTTTTTTATTTAAAAAAATAATATACAAAATTAAATTTTTAATTTCTTCGTTATTGCGGCATATTTGGGCCTGTTTCTGTTCGGACATTACATACCTGCTACCCCGTCTTTTTATTTCTGGGACAGCCTGTATATAAAAATTAAATTAAATTTAACCATAATCCGGATTTACAATATTTGAAAGATATTTTAAATTCAATAAAGACATATAAATATAACCTTAATACACAAATAATATATAATAAAATGTGTCTGTTAAATCTTCTTGCTTACGTGCTTGTATGTACAAAACACAACAAAGGCGCATCAATTCTATTTCCCGTTTTTTGTCCACATGTATATTTTTTTTATTTCAAAGATTATTCTTCTGTATGTTCCACAGAGTCGGGTATATAAGAAGTATGTCGTCGCCTTATTTGAAGAAGAAATTAATATAGCAACCTAGATTTTGTTACATTCGAACTATAATCCGTGAGAGAGCGCAATTATAGAAGCGCCCTCCATCTTGGTGCCTTGTCTCCAACCTTACGCCGAACGCCTAGGGGTCGTCTCCAAAATATGTTGCCAATAATTACATTACATCGGCTATCTGTAATCTCCTTTATCTGTGGTTTACTGTGAAATATTGACCTCGATTTTTTAGTGTTCAATAATTAATTAAATGTCTGTAACTAAATCTTGAGTAAGTCCTGCAACAGTTACCCCATTGGCATTTGAAGACCTATTACTGTCAATATCACGGAATTTTCAACATCGTGGATTTGATAGAGCAATGGTATCACGGTCGCCGACTGATGGGTGCTCGTACATAATATTCCCTATAGATAATATTGCTAATTTATTCAGTTTTTCTTCTGCTAAGAAACTTATTAAATAGTTTAGTTGATATAACACACATATACATATAACTTACATACTGAGATGAAAACTGGATCAGATAGAGACAAAATGGATGCCTGGTTTTGTTACATCTATCTCATTCATATAACTTGATATAGTACGTTGAAAAGGCTATATCAGGCGAATGTGCACTGTAGAATAATCTAGATATTTTCCAATATTTTTTATTCTGGAAAAAAAACTATTTTCAAATGTCTATAATTATGTTTACAATAGTAGTAACAGTATATAATTTCGAAATCATTTAGATTTCACAATACCTATTGGTGCATTTGAATTTACTTATCTAATTACTAGTAATTATAATTTCCTAATGTTCAAAGAACAGAAAAATAATTTAAGTCATAAGAAGACTTAAGAATAATAGAATAAGGAGAGTAAGATTTTATTTCCAGAAACTATATTATGAAAGTAGTACTTTTACAAGCATTTCATTCTTGAATGCATACGTTCATAACAATAGATAAAATTGTAGTGGGACCACTTGACATCAGCCAATATTCTGTATAGGCTTTCTGTTCAATTAATAATTGATTCAGTTCAATAGTTATTATTTTAGGTTTTCCTAAACCTATTTACTTTTCCCACCCTAATTAGCAGTTCTTAATTTAACTAAGAAGTACAAATCTAATGCATCCAAAGTATTTGCATGTTTTGCATCATGTTTAAATATAAATACGCCATAACTGCTTAATGTTGTTCTATTGCTCTGAGTTAACTCTCTCTGTTTTTTGTTTCAGTGTTGGGGGTTTGCTAGGTCCTGCGAAACGGGAACAATGGCTACAACTTCGAGCTGAGATAGAATCAATGACAGATAACTGGTTAACATTAGCAAATAAATGTTTAACATTGATAAATTCACGAAGTAATTGTGTAAATGTATTGGTTACAACCACACAACTAGTTCCTGCATTAGCAAAAGTATTATTATTTGGTTTAGGTGGTGTGTTTCCTATAGAAAATATATATTCCGCCACAAAAATAGGTAAATCTGCAATACCTTTTCAAATATGTTTGTATAATGGAATAGATTCTTGTAATTACTGCATGACTCTTGTTGATAATAATCATAAAATCATATTTTATATAATTGGACTTGTGTTCAACATATTAAGATATACAGTACAATCTCGATTATCCGAAATAATGTGGGCCAAAGTGATTTCGGATAATCGAAATTTTGGTTAAACCGAATTTTTTTTTGGAAAATAGGGGTTTAGGATGCGTATATCATTAGATCGACTTAAAAACACTTATGAAATATTTTACTTGAATTTATGTATTAATTTAAAAATAACATCAACAAATAATTTGTTTAATTTTACACATGTTAAATGCAACGTAAAATATAAAATATATATCCCATTCTACACTTTACTGTTTAAAAATGAGGTAATTTTTAACTGCACTCGTTTAGCACTACTTCTGTTTTTGGCCGCAATGTCTCTCCAACGTTTTATTAAAAGAACATCCGCGGCAGTTGCATTTTCTTGTTGTTCTACATAAGTTAACGCTTTCTCCAAGGCTTCTAGTCCTTCTGAATGTGACATTTTTACTGGAATATTGTTAGTGCATTCTACTTCGTCATCGTCATCACTGCTTATTTCATTAGCATTTTTGCAAACACTTTCAATTAATTCTTGGTCAGTCATTACATCTTCTACATTATCACTGTTTAACCATTCATTAACTTCTGTTTCCGTAACATTTTCACATCCTGGTATTTTCGTGAAAATTTGCTGTAAACTTTCTTCATGGTCGGACTCTGCTTCTTTGATACGTCCCTCCTCGTGTTGAATCAATTTTGACCAAGATTTTTCCAGGGTTCTGCCTTTTACTTGATTCCAAGCTGAAGCTATCCAATATACAATATTTTTCAAGTTTAACTTCTTTAGACATTCAGTGAGATTGGCACCCTCATCTACTTCTTCCAAAATATGCTCCAATAGCAAACGCCTGTAATTTCGTTTTAAATTTTCCAGCACACCCTGATCCATGGGCTGAATGAGAGAAGTTACAGCAGGAGGCAAAAACATTGCTTTTATTTCCCCACTTTCAAGTTGCTCCGCACTTGGGTGAGTGGGAGCATTGTCTAGTAACAAAACACATTTTCTGGGGTATCCGTGCTCTTTTAAAGAAGACTCTACTTTTGGTACGAAATCTTCAAAAAACCAATTTTTGAATAGATTTGCATTCATCCAGCCTTTTTTTTGATTTTTATACAAAACAGGTAAAGCATTGGGACGAATATTCTTGAAGGCTCGTGGTTTTGCTGACTTACCGATACATAATAATGGAAGTTTGTGTCTCCCAGAAGCATTAGCGCATGCAAGAACAGTGGTGATACGTTCTTTGCTATGTTTGTAACCAGGTGCTCCAGCTTCCGTTTTTGAAGCTAAGGTACTTGAGGGCAACATTTTGTAGTTCAAGCCGGTTTCGTCACAATTGTAGATCTGGTCTGGTTGTAAATCATTTTCTTTCATGAGCTCCATAAAATTCTCTGCAAATTTTTTTGCGGCAGATACATCGGCAGACAACTTTTCCCCACAAACTTTCAGTTGACGTACACCATCTCTTTTTTCCATCGGTCTAGTCATCCATCACTTGCAGAAAAACTTTCAGGCGCTTCAATGACCGGCAATTCTTCGCTTAAACTCACTGCTTTTTGTTTTAAAATGGTCCCCGAAATTGGTATTCCACGTTCTCGATTCTGTGTAAACCATAAAAATAAAGAATCATCCACTTTTTCGTATTCACCTCTTTTCATACTTTTTCGTGCCGGGGTCAGCGATGACAAAACACTACACCATTTTTCAAGGTTTTCGCGATTTTTTCTCCATTCTGCAACCGTACTCACGCCTACGCCTAAATCCTTTGCTATATTTTTAAGCAATTCAACATTATCTAACCGTCGAACCGCTTTAAGTTTTACCTGCAATCTGATAACAACGCGTTTACTTTATTGCTCTGACACTGCATTTTGTAAAATATTTGAGAATAAAACTACTCTTTTTGCGATAATAACAGACGTTAATACATATGTACTTGTAACGCTCTGTCGGCTAACCAAAATTATTCGCATTTTAAACCGTCGTATTGCCGTGAAGCCCCGATGGGAACCACCTAGCAGTATAGGTGAATCCCAGACGCGTTTCGTATAATGCGAATTTTTTCGGTTAATCGGGATTTTTGTTTTTAAATAGTTTGTTTCGGATAAACCGGATTTCAGATAATCGCGATTCGGATAATCGAGATTGTACTGTATGTAGTACATCCACTTTAACTTATACCTTATTAAGATAACTTATACCTTATTAAGATATATGTAGTACATCCACTTTAACTTATACCTAATACAGGTACAAGTAATTGACATATCTAATTTTTAAGTCGAATTAATATTTGATTTTGAATTGAAAACCAATATTTCTAGGCTACAGCTACAGAATTCATATGTTAGAAACAGCTTTCTAAAAGACGGAAATAATATAAATTATGATTTGTAGAGTCTGAAATGTACTTTTTCGCGGTTCCTGTCGTCTGTTACGTTTGGTTAAGTTAACGTTTCGCCTTCTGCTACAACCGACATAATCGGAGGTCACGGCAGTTTGCTGAGGCAATGGGAACATACCGCTACAGCAGTGCTGTGTTATCCGTATACTACTGCATTTAGATCACCTCACTGTTCAACCTGTTATAATATTTGTTCTATGTGTGTTTAAGTGACCTTCTCTGTTAGCCACACAGTCCATTAATTATACATAAGAAGATTGTGCAAGTCCACAGAGAATCAAAATAATTACAAATCTCGCCAAAAGATGTCGCATAAACATGTATAACACTAAAAATTAAAATATCGTGCATCGCTTTATTCAAGTTCAATTGACTTGTGACGCTATTTATGAAACAGCACCTGTCTGTAGTGACATAATACACCTTGTCCAGAAAAACACGGATAAACTTCAGGTAGAACGATTCGACAATTAATTCTAGGTCAACAATCCTAGTACAAAAAACTTGTACGGTATTTCAATAAGCCACACAAAATCTTTTATGAATAACCACTGCTGTTTACATTAAAATAGATTTATATAGCATAGCGTTGATGTTACTAATCGATTAATGCCAATATTCCGCCAAGTGCTCTTTTTACCTTAAAGTACATATGGCAACCATGCACACCTGTTGTCAAATTTTGACGTTTTGCTTTGTCGTTTTATGTAGTTATATATTTCGTTGCTGTACGATTTCATGCTGTATACTACTAATAAATATGCTGATATGTATATAGTAATTGTATTTTGCAACAGTATCCACATCGGCAGCACCCACCTATCAACACATTAGATCAGCACTTTCATGAATTTGGTACGTTTATCTGTAATTATTATGACGCAGGACGACTTTTGGAACGCCGTACGATTCACTTAGAAGAACAAATTTTGGATACTGTTCACGAAGATGCTGCTTGAATCACTAGAAGAATAGCTCGAGAACTGACTGTTCCAAGTAAAACGTTTCATTCTGTGCTAACACAACACCTTTTGCGTCCGTTTCGTTAACAAAAGTGCAACCATTGTATAGAAAATGACAGTGTGTGATACAATTTTAAACAGAATTCAACTAGAGCTGAACTTTCTATCCCATATTCTTTGGAGCGACGAATGTTTGTTCACAAGAGACGAACTATTTAATAGCTATAATTCCATTATTGGACGAATAAGAATCCTAGAGCATTCAGAGAATTTCGACATCAAAGAAGGTTTTCTGTAAATGTATGGGTAGGCATCTCAAACTTTCGTATAAATGCAATTGAGTACGTGAATGTCTTAGGGGAAGTGCTGGGTAGTATTCCATGAAATTTATTACATGCATGATGGTGCACCAGATCACAATGCTCGACTTTCAAGGGCATGGTTAAACTAAAAGTTTCCGAATAAGTGGATAGAGCGTAATGAACCGATATCCCAACTTTTTGTTTGGGCTTTCTAAAAGAGAAAGTATATGCGATGCTTCCAGTCAGACAAGAAGTAATTAATAGAACGTCACACTTCAATTAATTACCCTCGATATATTTCAACGTGTTTTAAATTTTATTCCCCGAAAACTACAGGTCGGTTTGGAAACTAACGGCTACCAGTTTGAACACTTACTTTAATCATTGCATGTAACTGTTAAACTTGTTTTATCAATTTTTTAATATTAATTTTAGTTTTAATAAAGGAGTTAATAAGAAGCACTGGCTTTTCAAATATGAATGAAACTCCTACCTCCAGCTGATTTGTATAATTATATGATAACTGCTATGGCAGAGTGTTGTGAAATCTTCCCTTCTTTAAAGTAATCCGTGTGACTGAACGACGGACCCTACAACTTTTTTGTATGAGGATTGTTGACTCAAAATTAATCTTAGAATCATTCTGACTGAAATTTCTGAATTTCTGACCCCTGTGTATAGTGAATACATATGCTTAGGAGATTCCTGGATCAAAACTCTTTCGTATTAGGTGCCGAAGTATTTATTTAATTTCAATGTATGGCGTCGTGTTTACTTTCAAACTCACTTTAATAGTCTGGATTACTATATCTGCAAGTCAAAAAGGGGCAGTTTGTTAACACCTAAACGAGAAGGTAATTGTTAGCAGTATTAGAATGTCTTACATGTATGCATATGTATAACGTATTCCTTATATTTATATTAGAATATGATACTTTAAAGTTAAAGATTAATAAACATGATGTTGATGATAGTGTATAAATAGCATAACATTTTTACGTCATTTCGTTATTTTATAATACAGGTAGTCCACATAACGTTCATTAGCAAATATTCGATTTCACGGAATATTACCAGTATGCCATTTGATAGTCGGCTATTATTGACTGCTAGAGTCCTACTAAAATTCATTCATAATGGCAGCACTTCTGAATATACTATCCGATAAATAAGGGAGTTATGAATTCCTCTTTTTTTTGAAACAGTCTGTATAATGAACGACTTTACAAAATTCGGTCTTTATCGACCTGGCGAAATCCTGACGGGAATATGATTTGACTATTCACTACAATCTTTTCCATAAAGTACAGAGCTAGGAGAAGACAGAATCGCACCACAAGACAAAACTATACTAAACAGCCTTTAAAATCAAGTGCATAGGGAACTACTGGAACTCAAAAATGTAGAATGGCAAAGAACACTCAAAGAAATAGGTGCAGACCCCTCCAAGACTTGGAAAATAACCAAGGCAATCCAAAGAGAGCAAATACAAATGTCACCACTTCAATTAAATAACACCACACAAGTCACAGCAGAAGAAAAAGTAGAAGCCCTAGCGGAATCACTAGAAGAGCAAGTTACTCCCATCTGGGATGAAGTAGACATCAGAGAATACCCCAAAGAGAAAGGACACTTTATGTAAAATTATTAGATATATATTTTGTCTGACATCTATCGAGGAAGCACAGTACTATTGGACAAACTAGGTGTTGAACTTCAATAAAATCTGCATTCGAAGGTTAATATCTGAACCGACTTATTTAAATTATTCCTTTTGTAGTATTAATAATACATTGTTTTACTTTTTTGATTACATATCTATTATATTTAAAAGAAACACGTAAATAATTATACATGGGCGAGATAGGGGAAGTGGGCCTATTTCAGTCAGACTAGACCGACTCGTGTTTTATCGGCTCTCGGGGAAAACTTTAGGTAATACGGTACCCGAGAGCCAACAAAACACGAGTTGGTCTAGTCTGAGTGAAATCATATCCACTTCCCCTACCTCGCCCATGTATATAAATAATTATATACATATGGTGGAAACGCGTTACATTCAGTTGCACGTCATACTAGATCCATGACGACTCGCCTTGTATATGTTGCCAGATCTATTTTTATTTCTGTCAGTGACATTTGTTATAAGCAAAGAAAAAAATTATTCACTATACAATAACTATAACATAATATATTTAGTAATTGAAATGCTCTAAGACTTTCTCAACTTATTTCTTATATTGATTTAGATTGTCGAAAAACCTTAAATGTTTCATTACGTATCCATAATACAATTTAAAATAAGCAATACTTACGCTATTCACATTAAATTTAACACATGATTATAGAAAAGTTTGTAAAAAGCCTCGACTGTTTACAGAAACCTTTCGGCATTATATTCAATGGACGCAAATAAATAATAAATACACTTCTAAGAAGCACTGTTTTTAAACAATTTATATCAACGCAAAAATAAACATGAAAAATTTGACAGTAAGAATATACACAACGCACGTCTTTTTGATAGATATGATTTATCTGGCAACACCGAATTGAACTATTAGGCTACTAAAAATATGTAATGAAGAAATTTAATATTGAAACGGAAATTATGTGTTTATTTGCCATGAATGCGTATATTACGATCAATTTATAAATCTTCTATTTAAGCTAATGAAATAAATGCCCTCAAGTATAATTTAACAAACTAACTTTTTTAGTTTCTCTAATACAGTTATGACAACATGTAAACGTCATCGATGACGTGCAACTGAACTTAACGCGTCTCCAGTATATATTTAATTATTAAAAAAAATACATAAATATTTCTAGATTCAGCATAGATGTTCTTATCGCACACTAGTGTAATTATTGATTACAGTGGTTAATAAAAAAACAGGTGTGATTACATACATTTAAAAGAATCGTTGCAAAAAAGATTACTTAAGAAGGTAATCCGTAATGTATGGAGGTATACTCTTTTTGAGCATGAAACACATCAAAAAATAACACAATTACTTGTTATACACTTCCGTATATATCGACTGCTGTACATGTTAATGTTCCAAAATTTAGAAAATAAATTCATTGTATGGAATAACTGCTTGTAAGCTAATAATTATTAGATATAGGCTTACTTACGTTTATGGCGAAAATAATTTAAGAAAACTTCTAAACTAACACAAGATAAAACGTCTTTTTATACTAATACATTATTTAAAACAAACTAACAATAAAAACTATTTCTGAACTAATAAATCCACAAAGAAAACTTATAAACTAACACAAGATAATAAGTCTTTAAATAATACACTATTTAAAACAAATTAGAAAACAAACAAAAAAAAACTTCAAACAACCACTTTTGAACTAATAAATCAAATAATTCCTACACAGAGTCATCTACAATGTCAGCTTACAATTAATCACGAATATTTTCCTGCTTCCTCGTCGGATGGCGCCCGAAATCGAAACCCAATTGCCCCATAAATGTGTGTGTGTGTGTGTCCCTGGTAGACATGCAACACCTAGTGCAGCTACACAAAGTAGTAAGCAGAAAAATACGCGAACCCCACGCCCCCCAGCGACCAGCCAGTCACAGCCGAGAACCTAAAAGCAAACCTTAAAGCACTAAATACCAAAAAAAAAACTCCTTGTATGGACAACATCACCAACATATCACTACAAAACCTCCCCCCAAAAGCAATAATGTCAATTCTAGAAATAGCAAACTCCATTATCAGACTCCAAACAATCCCGAAGAAATTGAAATATGCCAAAATAATAGTTATACCTAAAAGGAAAACCAATAACAATACCAAGCAGCTACAGACCCATAAGCCTGTTACCATTCATTAGCAAAGTGATAGAAAAAATAATCCTACAGAAGATAAAGTACCACTCTGACACTCAAGACATAATACCAGAAGATCAACACGGGTTTAGAGAAGAACGTTCAACGATAACACAACTCTCAAGAGTCACTGAAATTATCCAAGATGGATTCAACAAAAACCATGTGACAGCAGCTGTATTTCTCGACATAGTAAAGGCATTTGATAAAGTCTGGAGGCAGGGACTCATCTATAAAATGATAATACATTATTACCCAACACACAAACAGTTTTCTCCAAGGACGCTGCTTTCAAGTTAGCATCCAGAACACACTTTCCACAATAAAACACCTAAGAGCAGGAGTCCCCCAGGGCTCATATCTATCGCCTCACCTATATACAATATTCACAGCCGACATACCAGCATCAAATCCTACAAGATATATAAATACGGCCACCTTTGCAGATGATACGGCACTACTCTAGACAACATGATAAGATGGTTCAAACAATGAAGGACAACAATAAACGAAGACAAATTCCAAGCAGTGGCGGCTAGTGTCCGCATTTTGGCGGTGCAGTTGCGTGGACGGGACTGGTTCGTTTGTTGTCGGTGATATGCTCGACATCTGGGAGTACATCGCCGATAATGGGCGAGTCGGTCTTGTCTGTGTGGCTGCTCACGCCCCGAGCCGCCACTGATTCCAAGCAATAATCTTTCAAAGGATTCGGAAAACAACAGACAACGAAATAACCATCAACAGCAACGCTATACCATGGAGTCAAGAAGTTAAATACCTGGGAGTATACTTGGATACAAAGCTAAATTACAACACACACATAGCAAAAAGGATAACCAAAACCAAACAAACAAGATGTCAACTATGCCCTCTTACAGACAGAAAAAGCAAGCTGAACATGAACAACAAAATCCTACATTACAAACAAGTACTACGCCCAATATTCACATATGCATGCCCAATATGGGCACACACACATGGAAAACCAAAATCAATAAACTACAAATAATACAAAACACCACTCTCAGAATGATACTAAATGCTCCATGGTATAGGAGAAATAATCAAATAATGAATGAAACAAATACCCCAACCATCATTGACTACATCAAGGAAAGAGCGCTCAGCTTCTATAACCACATGAAAACCACGCAAACCGAAATCTTGAAAGAGCACTCGCATACGATGGAAATGAAAACTTCAACCACAAAAGACAAAATGGTTATACTTTAATACCCCTCCCCAAATCCTAATCAAAGTAAAGATAAACAATAGCTAATTAAACTCAACTCCAACATTCCAAGATTCACAGCACTCAGATGAAGAGTAAAAGACTAAATAGTCCAGCTACTACATCCTTCGTTACTTCTCCGTTATAGACACTATACCTTCTCAATTTCAAATTGGAACTAATCATTTTCTAATTGAGAATAAACACATACAAATTGGGAATAAACACTTTCAAATTAAAGACTAAACATATTATAATTAAGATTATGGATTTTCAAATTGGGAAGAAACATGGTTCATTGTAACAAATGGGAAATTAACACAACAAAATCAAATGTGCATACTTAAGTTATTGGAACCTAACAACTAACACGTGCAATATAATTTCGAAAATCATATCCACTAAGTTCAAAGCATCAGATACAGTGTGCACGCGGTCTACCTGCGGATGAATATACTAGAAACTAGACAAACTGGTCGAATATAAGTGCGAGAATAAGGGGGATAGCCTCTGTTACTAACATTAAAGCTACGTTAAAGTCGACACCGCAGAAATCGTTACTGCGTTAGTCCGTGAAAATTGCTACTGTAACTGTTAATAACAAATTCTTTAACCAAGAATAAAGTTATTTACTGTACTGCTTTAGAGAAGATGGAAATAATATTACTCAATAAAAAATCACTACCTGGATAATAAGTAGAAACTTGTTGAAGCATCAAATAATCGCAGTAAACAATTTTAGTAACGGATTTCATCACGGCTTCCCAAATTGTATGAGTAAATAAAAGAAATGATCATCAATTCTAAAAACTTAAAAATAATATTTTTTTTCTTAAAATATCAAAGATAAGAATATAACTGATATACAATACGAAAACGTAACAATAGCAAAACTCTTATTAAGATAAAAAGTAAATAATTCCGTAGAATTGTAAAATAGAAAAGAAAACAAACTAAAATCTGAAAGAAGACAATAAATTTGTATGAAACTAAACAAAATGTTTCAGTAAGATAAACTATAAACGCAGAAACGATGAATTTAATTGGAAGTTAAGAATGAAATTATTAAAGAAAAATGAATTTCTACAATGCTCAAACAAGACATTTTTTAACATTTCCGGGGTAGTATGATTCGAAAGTTCAGTAATTTTGGCGCGTAATTGTTCTAAATTAGATGGACGAAACGCGATTTTAAAATGTATTAGTCGACTAGAGATCGAGCGTGAACAAAATTCAAATGAAATAGGCAAGCACAGCTGCTATCCTAAACGCGAGTCAGTCAAGGCCTCACTACACTCGACCAATAGAACAGTTTGTATATTGCTTTCTCGTACTAACTCATACAAACTCTCGGTGTCGTCGTTTTATCACATAGTAAATGCCATCCGGCAAGCACTTGGTATAAATCTTTGGATGTGTGCTCGATATTTGATACAATTCATAACTATTTTGTATGCTATTAATTACATATAATGTTTTTTAGCTGACGAAGACAAAATTTGGAATGGGATATATTTGTCTTCATCAGCTAAAATATCTGACAACTGCACAGATAAATCTAGCTTAACAACAGCTTATAAACTAAACCACGCATATTCAAAAGGACTGAATATTGGACTGTATGAACTCAATTTGAATAAACGATGTCGATAAGTTCTTCCCCCTCGATACTGCGTGTAAATCTACATAAGCATGGGGTAGTTTTTGCTACAATATCAGAGCACTGCGCGGCAATTGTGTACAGATTTGTTGGCATAGCGGTTTTTGTTATTTCGTGGTGAATCAATTCCGTATTGTCTATAAAACCGTTAACATGAATGTTGACTCTAGGGGTAACTGCTGGATTGTATCAACATCGGTTTCCCTCTTTAGAGCGCCCTGTTCTTCGTGAAAAAAAAAAAACAAATTGAAAATTGCTTGCTTAATATCTGTACTGTTCGTTCTTTCTGTTTCTTTTCGAATATATTTTAGCGTATACATTAAACAATTCAAATGTTGTCTCAAACACTACTTACTTACAATGATTTTGAGATTTTCTTCAAATTTACTTCTAAACGTAAGTCTTGTATTTTCATCTAGCGGGTGATGCAATAGTGTGTCGGCGGAGCTTAGTATGAAAACTAATAACACTGTAGCAATGAGACTTTTATTTAGATATATACAGGTTGTTCCAAATTTTCGCAACCACCTTCAACTTTTTTATTTTAAATACATTGGCTATACTTTCTAGATATTATAATGATAGCCATTCAAATTATCTTTAATGATATATGGATATGTGCACTTCAAACTGTTAGTTTTGATTTTATTGATAATTTTGTTAAAATCTTGACAGTTGCAGCATCTAGCATTATAAGCTGTAGTCTAAAAATGGGTGGAATGCCTCACGTAACTCTTGTGTTACTAATTTATGGACTAACACGTTATTTGTTTGGAGGTTGAACAAAGTGAATAAATATACAGGGTGTTAAATATGTCGTGTCTAAGTTATCGATCTTTATTGGTTATTCTCTCGTTTTTTTTTTTAATCTAACCTATAATATTTTTATAAGTCAGCATATTCCTTGTAAAATCGCCTTTAAAATGGTACCAATAACATAGTACTTATTTTTAGTATTTCCAAAGTTATAACCCTGTAATGGGTTTATAACATGCAAAATGCGGTGCATCTAATAGTTGGTTGGCCATGAAAATAAAACAAAGTAATTTTAACAAACACTTGTTTTTTAAATACTTTATCATTAGTTTGAGAATTTCATTCTGAAAATTTTCCATAATAAAACAATCTTAATTTAAAATCTGTTCAAATATATTTCCATTCTGCTCTACACATGCTCTCAACCGTCTCTGTATCGACAGAGTTACATTCTGAGCTATGTTATTCTCACTTAATAGAAGAAAAGCGTTTCTTATTCGTTGCTGCATATTCTCTGTCGTTGTAAGAGGTGTTGCGTAAACAATGTTTTTTGCAGTTGACCACAGAAAGAAATCATAATGTGTGAGATCTGGTGATCGTGGTAGCCAGCTTCTCAAACTTCCTCTCCCAATCCACTTATTGGTGAATACCCTATCTAAATGTGCTGATGACGTTATCTGGGGGACCTTCTAATAGCAATGGTAAATTATTTTGTAGGAAATTTGTGTAGATTGCACAATTTAAAGTATTATTAAATAAGAATGGACCAATAATAGTGTTTCCTGTGATGCCTCCCCATGTGTTAACACTCCATTTTTGTTAATATAAAATGGGCTGAACAAAATGTGGGTTTGTAGTGTCATAATAATAATGGGTATTGTTTCTGTTAGCAAATGTTGCGTCATCTGTGAAAAGCTCATGATCTAGAAAAGTTATATCGTATCGTTATTGTAAAAGTAGCCATTCACAGTAAACTAGTCTCCTTTCAAAGTCCGTTTGTAATAAGCCTTGATGATTTTGAATTTTGTAAGGGTGAAAATTATGTTTTTTTTAAATGCTTTTTACAGCAGTGTCTTCTATCCCGTGTTGTTTCGATATTATCCTTCTAGATACGTGCAGATATTCCACAATGGACTGGACGACTGTCACTTCATTATCTTCTGTAATCATGGTCTTACTTCTTTCATGTTCGATGTAATTCACTGAACCCGTTCGAAGAAACCTTATCAACACATTTTCAAACGTTTAACTATCCGGTGCTCTTCAGTCGGGATATTCCATAGCACATGTTCTTGATGCTAAAAATGGATTTCTGTTGCTAGTGCCAATAGCAAATACCATGTCTATGAGCTCCTCTTTCGAAAAATTCATTTTAAAGCAAAAACGACAATAAACTATTATGGTATCTAAATAAAAAATAATGTCAATAAAACGATATAACTGATAACAAGGTAAATACAACACGTAACAACTACTAACAAACAAACAGAAATTAATAATTCACTAGCCGAACTTAATTTATAACAATAAAACGCAATTACAGCAAAGAGAAAATACATAAATCGACTTTTTATGGACTTTTGAAGTAGAGATTTGACGTTTGGTTGTACAGCCATTTTTTTTAAACCTAGGCCAACCAACTATTAGATGCCCCACATATTGCATATTATAAACATGAGTATATCCCATTAAACGGTTATAACTTTGAAAATACTAAAAATAAGTACTATGTTATTGGTACCATTTTAAAGCCGATTTTACAAGGAATATTCTGACTTGTAAAAATATTATAGGTTAGATTTAAAAAAAACGAGAAAATAACCAATAATATCAATAACTTAGACACGACATATTTAACACCCTGTATATTTCACTTTGTTCAACCTCAAAACAAATAACGTGTTAGTCCATAAATTAGTAACACAAGAGTTACGTAAGGTATTCTACCCATTTTCAGACTAAGGCTTAAAATGTTAGATGCTGCAACTGTCAAGATTTTAACAAAATTATCAATAAAATCAAAACTATCAGTCTGAAGTGCACATATCCATATATCATTGCAAAGATAATTTTAATGGCTATCGTTATAATATCTAGAAAGTATAGCAATGTATTTAAAATAAAAAAGTTGTAGGTGGTTGCGAAAATTTGGAACAGCCTGTATATTTGTAAATAAAATTAGAAAATACGCAGTCGCATACTACATACGTACGTAAAATCTCATAGCTACAGCGTTATTAGTTTGTATACTAAGCTCCGCCGACAAACTATTGCACCACCCGGTATATACTGAACTATCAAATCATGTAGTTTTGTCCTCCACTGTTCACCTTGTTTTGGCACTTGATCTTGATTGTTTACCCATGGCAAGAAAATTTATGCTGTTTTCAATAATAATGATGTTCGGCTAGTCCATTACTGAAAACGGCTCAAATTTGTTTTCTGATACTGTCTGTTTGTCGTCTTTATATAGGGTGCCACATTAGTGTGGTAATTATTACTATTATTATTTAAGTTTACAACTACTCAAAATTATTCTTCTGATGTTACTACTGACATATTTCGATTTACATATGTTTATTCTCAATTTGAATGTGTCTAATCGATTCCAATTTGTTACATTTTATATGTATTTATTTTCAGTTTGAAAATTATTAGTCTCAATTTAAAGTTGAAATGGTATAGAATGTGAATTTAAACGAAATTATAAATACCATTTAGAAAATATATACGGATATAAACCAAATCATGCTTCAATTTTGGTATAGGTTTATAAAACTTGTCTTCTCTTTAGTTTCGGTTATTTAGCTTATGCAATAATTTACGTACATTTCTTGAGTGTATTAGCTTATTCTGATACATTTCCCATAAAGAGAAATACACTTCAAAGTATTCTGAAAAGGCATAAAAAGAGTGAACATTATTAGAGCAGATAAAATCCTTTGATGGTATATCCATAAATCCACAAGATCACTTCAGTTTGAATGTTTGGTGTGGTTTAGTAGGTTCATAAATTATAGGTAATATTTTTGATCATATCACCCTGATCGAGGTACATGTTCAATAAGTGACGCCAATTCTTGAAGATTTTGTAGCAAACATACCATTAGTTGCCTACTTGCGCATTCCTTTCCAACAGGATGGCACATTTCATAATAATTATTTTGAAACTACAAATTTACTGAACAGTATCTTTAATAATAGGTGAATAGTAGGAACATGTATTTCGATGGAAATTCGTTGACCTGTAATTTTCGTCTGAAATATTCCATTTCCTCTACTAGATATTTTGTAGTAGTATGTAGTGTTTACATTTTCATTCTTACTATTTCTGCATCTAGGAATGACTAGGTTCAATTCGATTTTATTTCGGAGGTATGTACATTTTATTTTTGGATGTATGGGGTTCAAATGTGGTAAGAACACATACAAATCATCTCACGGATGTGGCCATGAAAGTCGATTTTAACTAAAAACCTGACCAAAATTATTTTGCCATATTTTCGTGCATATACAGTGTGTTTTGCCATTGATAGAAGTTATAAGAAAAATATGTTCACTAACGTTAGTTACTACGAATTCAATAGATTTTTTTTAAAATATGCTCGACGTTTGTAGGGGACGGTACATATCCGCATACCTGCTTCGGGCAAGTGCACTATTTTATTGGCTTTCATCGTAAGTAAGTAGCTTATCCGCCAATTTATTATTATTAAATGCCATAACAATAATTAACAACAATAATCAACAGAAAACTAAATTATTCACTTAACTAAAGACAACGCCAGCGACAATAACACTGTCGTGGTACTAAAGGGATTCGTGGCACCAGAAGAGGTAATTGTGACTAAATTATGTCATATGAGAAGTGCAAATCTCGTTCCAAATGTAAACAAACATACACATAGCGGGATCAAGTTCATTCAATACAGCCTATCTCAAAAATATTGACTGCACTTTTCAATATTTTTTCCGGCTTTAATTGCAAGCGTTGTTATACAACATTTTTGTCCATTTGTGAAGTTTGTCACCTCAAAATCCTATCGATCTTTGACCAAACACAGTCTATATGACGTAAGTATATTTATATCAATGTAGGTGTCAAAGTTAAATACAATTGATACATTTAGAAAAAAGTCTTCTTCTTGAATCGCGCTGAACCGCCGAAGCGATTTGCTTTACTAAAAATTAAATCTTTATTGAAAAAAAAATAGAAATGGAAAAATATTAGGGAGATAATAGGACTCAAGAGTAATTAATCTGAAGAATAGCTGCCTCCCTTTTCATCAGATAATTAGCTCATATTTTTTGCATCTCCGTCGTCTTCGAAGGACTGCTACAGTTCTTCGGTGGAAACAAACATGACTGCACGACGTCTTCTAAATATGTCATGAGCCTCGTAGAAGTATGGTTCAAAAGATTTAGTAGTCTTGACCACATGTTTACGATATCTTTATGGACTCTTTATCTGAATACAATTCTTTCATCTCACTAAGCAAACCATCAGAACAAGGGCACAACTTCGGATCACTTGTTCTAATAATTTCATATTGTTTGCGAGTTAGTTGTGCCGCAACAAACATTGATAACGCTTGATTTGGCGTTAGTCTCTTTTCCTCTTTTTGATTTCTCCTCGTATTGGTGATTTTGCGAATTCGTTTACCACTGTTGCAGCTGCTGCATTTCCAGATTCCCTCAAAATCACTTCGGATGTGTATAACACTTCCACGGGCTCACATGACTTTCGCAGTTTTTCTATTTTTCGATGTTTCGAACGCTCAGATAATTCCACAAATGGTTTGTCAGGGCGACCTGGACCTCATTTATTCTGCTTAGGTCTCTCTACAGTCCCTGTGAACAGAAACAAAAACCTTTTCAGTAGTCAATAGATAAATACACAACAATAATATGAATACAAAGATCACATAAATGTTATATAACTAATCACGAACCCTCAAGCCATTTTTGGTTAACCTTCAAAAAAAATCTTTCTGTTCTATTTGCTACGTCCCATTTTAATTTCATTTCAGATGAGAAAACACTCTCAGAAAGCAGTTCGTTCACTAATCGGAAAATTTTCTTTATTGATTATATCAGTCTGTAGTCACTTTTTTGAAAAATATTTTTCATAATTTTGTTGCGTCTTGTAGTAAATAATATCTTTCCGCATCACTATTGTGACACTAGAAGACCCTAGACGCGTAAAAATCATGAATAAGTTAATTAAAATGAAAAACTCATCTGGTTATGGGAAATACTTCAGTTAATCAAAGTAACATCTAAAATTGCCGGACACTTCCGGGCACTTTTTATTTTTATATACAATTACTACACTTACCATACAACATAATAAAAAAATACAGACGGGAAAAGTCAGAAAAGCTAACTAAATTACAAGTCCGTGCCACTCTGCGAGACTGAAAGTCAACTTACCAACCTCGTTTTGAAGTTGCCATGGTACAAACAAGCACTTTTCACCGTTTTGTTTAACTGTAAATATAAAACCACATACATTCACAACAGGTAAATCAAACGGTATGTGTTGTTCAGCAAAACGTTAGAATAACACATGATTGTATCTAATCCCGCGCGCACCTTCAAGCAAGAAACGTGTCCTATTATTCCCCTACTATCAGGGTATCTGTTGCTACTAATCCTTAAAGCTGTATTACACTTATCAAGTTATTGACCAAGAAATTGTCGGCAAGCTCTTGATCAAGTTATTGTTGACCTTGGCTGTTTTACGCTTACCAATTTCTTGACCAAATTTTTAGGTGAATTAGCAGTACCAATAGTGGAAAAGTACGAAATAAAAAAATTAATAAAGTCATCGAAGATTTGTGTTTGATATTGAATGTAAAAATAACTGCACAAGAGATATAAAAGAAAATAAATAATTTACGCATACAATTCTTTCAAGAAGTATCAAATTAACATGTCATTTTTAATAGTATTCTAAAATGGAATTTGTGTTTACATTTTACACAGTTGGCAAAAAACTTTATAACATGAATATTACTAGAAATCACTAAAAACTTGATCAAGTTGAGAAGAAAAATAGAACATGTTCTAAGCCACCAAGTTCTTGGCCAAGAAATTGATCAAGTCGACTTGACAAGTGTAATACAGGACTTGTCGTCAATTTTAACTTGATCAAGTTCTTGGTCAATAACTTGGTGAATGTAATACAGCCTTTACCAGGATTGCAATGATTTGTGATTTTTGTTTTTGACCAGGTTTTTAGTTTAAATCAACTTATATGTGACGGCTGCGCATCTCCACCATACCTGTTTCATTAATGGTGCTACAGAGATATCAACAATTCCTGTAGACCACGTGACTACCAAATTAGGCAACCCAATTAACAGCAGTTGGTAGTATTGAATGTTTTATGTAAAATATGGTTAAAAGTGTCAACAATGACAGCAGTATTTGTGAATAAAATGTACGCTACTGTCAAATACTAGCGATACGCGAATCTCATAAACGTATGAACACGAAAATCACCAGATTTTAGAAAATTACTGATCACGTGGTCTACAATCTTTCTCGATAGCACTGTATTACACCGCTATGTAACTGCTTATTAGTAGTAACATTGGAAACGACAACAAAGTGCGAATGTACACTTCCGATCCAAATTTCAATATTTTTTGTATTTGGCCAGCAGCTTTCGTAAATAACAATTCCAAATGGAAATAAACGATATTGAAATTCGTAAAGCATTTCAAGGTCGTTAAATGGCTCATTGCACAAAAAAATAATTTTAAATTTTAAACGAGAGTGGATGAAAATGTGTCTTTTTAAGTAATTTTAGCCAATATTTTGCGAAGAACGCATAAGCAATCTGGAAAACAATAGAATATATAATTAACAAGTTTTTATACTTTTATATGTATCGAAAGTAATTTTTAATTTGAAAATTCATTATAATGAAGTATATGGACCCCATAATATCTATAATAACAAAACTTTTGATGAGTATTTAGAGGAAATTTGATATTTATTTTGCTTGATTTTTATGGGTTCCCCTCTTTTGTACAGTGATTCAACTATAAATTAACTTTCGCGATTAAAGAGTTTGAATACAGAGATATCAACAATTCCTGTAGACCACGTGACTACCAAATTAGGCAACCCAATTAACAGCAGTTGGTAGTATTGAATGTTTTATGTAAAATATGGTTAAAAGTGTCAACAATAACAGCAGTATTTGTGAATAAAATGTACGCTACTGTCAAATACTAGCGATACGCGAATCTCATAAACGTATGAACACGAAAATCACCAGATTTTAGAAAATTACTGATCACGTGGTCTACAATCTTTCTCGATAGCACTGTAGATTTACTAAACATATTCAAAAAAAAAACTGCCATCAAGTCTTTAATATATTTAGTCAATAAATAGTATATTACATACCAAGGTTGAGAAGATGACTATTATTGCCCGAGTGGCGAGATTAAATTCCGAGGCGCAAAGCGCCGAGGAATTTAAGCCACAAGGGCAATAATAGTCTTCTCAACCGTAGTATGTATACTATTTTTTGTACCAGTAGTCTAATTGGACCTTAAAACCTTAATAATTATGAATAAATTTACTCATATATGTAAGAATGCCCTTGTAATAAAACTTCATGTAAACAAATAAGTAGGCTATATTTTGATGTTTACAAATAAGTTTTGACGTAAATGCTGAAACTAAAAGTCAAGTATTTTTTAGATTATTTTTCATTCCATTTATAATGTCTAAAGAGTTTAGATGTACACCACCTGAAATGCGCGAGATTGCAGAACAGGCAGCTGAGAACTTGCTTCCGCATAAATCTAATCACAATCACTTATACATGAAAACATTTACAGAATTTAAAAAATGGTATAATTCCAAATATACAGTAGTAACTTCTGAAAACGTACTTCTGGCTTATTTTCATGAATATTCAAAAAATAAAAAAGCCTCGACTTTATGGGCGCAATATTCAATGTTGAAAGCTACACTTGGCCTAAAAGAGAATATTAACATATCAAAATATTTTAAATTAGTTGCCTTTTTAAAAAGAAAAACTTAAAATTATAAGCCCAAAAAATCATTAGTATTTACTCGAGGAAATTATAAAATTCTTTACTGAGGTACCCGACATATGTTACATTGCAACTAAGATAGTATGTTTATATATTAATACTTTGAAATTATTGATAATTTATATCTCTGTAGACTGGTCTTGTAATTGGTGTTGCTGGTGCATGCCGAAGGATGATTTGTGTAATTTATTAATTTCTGATGTCATCATGAGAGATAATTTAATTGTTATTCACATCCACAATAGCAAAAATGGTACGTCTCAAAAGTTTGTAATAATGGAACCACTTTGTAGCTAAAGGTTATATCGAAGATTCCCTAGTAAATAAAAAAAATATAGAATGTATGTTACAAGATCTACCTACATCTACTTACGCAACCACACCTGCAATATATACAGGAATTTTCAATATGAATTAAATAATTATTTGCATCTGTAATAGTTAGGTGATATATTGATTCCATATTATACTATCATACATATTTTATGTATTAATAGACAAATGCTTTTTTTTTTTCATGTAAACAACAAAGTATTGTTAGAAAATATAAAATTAATAGCAATTGCTAAATAAACGTATATTATAATTCTGGTATTGTTAACCTAAAATTGTGCCTAAAATAGAGTTATTTATTTTGACGGTTCACAACTTGACATACTACTACTACTACAAGCATGAGTGCATGGTTGCGGCATTCGTTTTATTTGTTTTCATTATTTCCCTAGGTCAATAATGGCCTCATTATTTACCTCTTATCAGTTCCAGGTCGTGAAATGTCATTTCGTGGCGCTTTGTTACGTGTAAAAATGCTATGATTTTTTTACTACTGGTACAAAAAATATATTAGCTTGTACCCGTCCAACGTATCTGGGAAAATTTCTAGACTATGAAATTAGAATCGTGATTATATCGAGACGAATAGTGCAAAAAAGAGCGAAATGTAAGTCACAATCGGTTGGATTCATTCGCAGGGTGCTAGCGAAAACGCCTCTTATCTTTACTTTCTGATAGAATGTGCTTTCTAAGTCAAGGCGCGTACCAAAGTGGCGTGGCGATGGCGTGGATTTCGAATGGCAAGTGATATAGGAGTGGCACGAAAGTGGTGTGGCTGTGGAATGGCGGTAATATGATTGCAAAGTGGTTTAATGCGCACCGAAGTGGTGCCACGCCATTCCAGTATTGTGATTATGCAATCGTAATGTCGTCATGCGAGAGGGACGATGCTTTCGAATTTGTTTAAATCGCTAAAAGTTAAACTTTTTTACGCATGAAAAAAAACACTGTTTGCAGATTACTTGAAGAAGTAGGCCCTATAATACAGGAGAAACGAAACACATGAAATAAACATATAACAAAACATAGTTCCCATTTAAAAAGTTCTTTACTTCCGCTCATAGATCGTTATCATATAATACATTTAGTGCATTTCCTATAGAAGGTTGCTCATCTAGTATGTGTATCTGCCATGAAAATAACTCCTCGGCAAGGTTTGAACTCGTCTCCTCTATTGAAGACAGATAGTGGCTACATGTCGTAGATGAACGACTTGACGTGTTCTCTACTGCAGTTAGTGCATTACTGCTTGTAGACGCGGCCGAAGAATGAGTTGCGTTTATATCAGTTGTAGGCGATAGTCAAAATTCCCATTTTAAAAGATCGTTTCAGTCTGTCTGTAATCTTTTAACTCTGGCAGTACACTTAAGGAAAATTGTGCATCAGCGTCCTCGTATATCGAGACATTAGGCACCCTTTATGATCCTTGTCTTTTTCTTTCAAAATATTCAAAAGCCGATTTATTTATTTTATCTAAAGTAATTCGATTTTAAATGGTTTTACGTTGTTTTGTTCTGCTATCACCGAATAAATCGTGGATTACATTCGTTTTTCTACTATTTCCCAGTTGTCTTTCATTATTTTCTTGCAATGAATTGGGCTCTTTACTTCTAGTAAATTCTGCCTGGAATACATGTTGATCGTCTTCTTCGTTAAATAATACTTCTACACCATAATGCACTGTATTTTTCCTAATTTCCTTTTCCCTTTCATCTACACAGTCATCATCTGAGGAGATATCCTCAGTAAGTACATCAGATACTTGTTCCGTTGGTGGAGACATTTTATTCCCTTTAGCTGGAGTGTAAAAGTACTGTCTGCCACACGCCACTCGAGATTAAACTTGTCAAAAAGCCGTGGCGATCGAGTGGCACCACGCCACATCTATAACATATCACCACTGCCACTCCATATCGATGTGCGCTGTCGCATCTGATTTCACTCGTTTAAAAATTCCATCCCACGTACGTACCATTTCGGTGCGCGCCTCGACTAAAACAGTTGCTATAGCTTTGAAACTAAAGAAGTTTTGAAGTTCAAATCATTTGCATAATAAAACAAATTATAGCTTATTTAAAAATGTTATTAATATTCAAGCATATTTGTCCATTTATACACTTACTTATCTCATTATGTAAGAAAAACAAGATTAGGAATGTGTTTGGAATCTTTTTTCGTTATTTTTCAAAAACAACCTTAGGGTATGTGAAAAATAGATAGAAAAATACAAAATGCTAATTAATAACCTGCTTCTCTCCCTTCATCCTGAAATCTTGTTCCACATTAAATTACTCTTCAACTTATTGGAATGTTGTTAGGGATTTACGCTAGGAGAAATAAGTAACCGTACACTTCACGAAGATATAAGGTGGTATGGGCGTGTTTATTATGCATTAGTATAAGGCGGACAAGCCCATACCACTTCATATCTCCGCGAAATGTGTGGTTTCTTCTTTCTCTTAGTGTACGTCATTTAGAAATCTGTTTGAATGTACATTCTATACTTATTTTTCAAGTGATAACTTTTATTAAATCTGTCCAGATACTGTTCGGGTTTTTTGAAAACTTCTAAATAATGGTAGCCTATACTTATTGACTCAAATGCCATTTTTATACAAATCTTCCAAACAAGTTGTAGTTGGCAAGCTTTTGTAATGATTACAATTTTATTTTACTATACGGTATCCCATATTTTGTCAATATTTGGGCTCTACCAATTATTTTAAAGTGACTTTATTAAGATATTTTTTGGTCTAAACTTAACTTTATCAAAGTATTTCATATTTCTATTTGAAATTTGAATATGACGGCAAGAACAGCAAAACAGTTATATCTATTTGCAAAAAAAATTAACAAATCACCAAATAAGTAGATTTTTCTTCATAGAAACCATTAACAATTCTACTTATATAATTATACGCAATGTTTAAAACGTAAATAAACATAATATTTATTAGTTATTTTTTTTAAAGGAATATACCGCATGTGTAAAATCATATTGGGGATAGGATATATGTATACTAGGCACACCGGCAACAACGCCCAATCGTGGCCGTAGTCATGGTACAAGGAAACAAGGTATGCTTTTGCGCATCTCTGGATGACGCGCATTTATCGAAAAAAGGTCACTTGACAACTCTGACAGAAGTCACTGACTGAACTCTCTGACAGAAAGCATTTTCCAAGACTCCCTTTAACAACTAAAATTGTATCTGGGGATCGTGTCGAACAGCGTCGTTCTGTGTTTGTGAGAGGAGGGGTCGATATTGGGCTCGGGAAAATCAGCACAGATATTTTGTTAAACACGCCCAATACCCCCAGAAAGTTAATATATGGGCAGGTATTTTGAGTGACCATTTGCTTGGTCCATTTTTTATTGATGGTACGTTAAATGCGGACAAATACCTCGTTATGCTACAGAATCAGATACTTCCCACAATTGATAATACCGGAATAGATCGGGATATTATTTGGTTCCAACAGGACAGTTGTCCTGCACATAATGCGGTCAGAGTAAAGCATTTTTTAATGAATACTTTTCCTGATCGTCTCATTAGTGGAACAGGAAACATTCGTTGGCCTCCGCGATCTCCTGATCTATCGCCAAATGATTTCCTTTTGTGGGGATACATCAAAAATAAAATATACAGTGCACAAGCTGGCAGGCTAGAAAACTTAGATATTTTGAGAAGGCTAATCATAGAGGCTTTTGAATCCGTAACAGTCGATGTGATTCGTAATGTGAAGAAAATTTTGATGATAGGCTCGGACAATGCATTGCTGCTGAAGGAGGCATTTTTGAACCTATACAATAACATTTTATTTTTTAGTATTGTTTAGAGTATATTTTTTATTTTCATTAGAATTCCGTTCTTAATAAATTTATATAATAATTTACTAAGAATTAATGTTAGAATTGAGCTTTTATTTTCTTACTGTGTTGTATTGTATTTCTGTTAAAAAGGACTTTATTGAAATAGTGTCCTGTGAATTCACAACTTTATTGAACTGGTAGTACTAGAGGTCGAATGCGCGTCATCCAGATATGTGCAAAAGCACACCTTGTTTCCTTGTACCATGATTACGGCCACGATTGGGCGTTGTTGCCGGTGTGCCTAGTATACATACAGCATGTGTCAATTTTCATTAGCCATAGGCGATTAATCCATACAGTATGTGGCAACATAGTACCCCTTCTTTCCTTTCCAATGCCAGCACGACCTATGCATGCTCGTAAGTAAATACAAGTTAGCGTGGTTAGCAGTAACTCTTCGACCACCGGCTTGGGTGTTTGTAATGCGTTCAGAAATAATATTTACGAGTTGCAAGGATTTGTTTTTCTTTTTCCTTTTAGTAAATACAGAGAATTATTAAGCTGCGTTCACGCTGCATGACACACACAAAAGCGTAATTCTAATAAAATTAAAAATAAGGTAAATAAAAAAGGATTCTGAAAATAATAATAAATTATCAGGAGATCGCGGTGGCCATTTGATGTTTCCCGTTCCAGTAATAGCTGCAGACTAGATCACAACGTGTTCGCAGCTAACATTGAATGTAAAATCTGGTCGGGAGAAGTGGGAAGATCGGAGAAAGTCGTTGTGATGTCGATTGTTGCCGGGATTGGTGACGTACGGTGTGGGGTGGCACGTTGCCACGTATTACTTGTATATATATAAGTCGCATGTAAACATTGAATCCCTATACCTAATCAAAATTGACACATACGGTATATCCTATCCCCAATATGATTTTACACATGCGGTATAAGTTTTCTGAATTTAGTATAGTATTGGGATCCGTAATAGTTTGTATAGAATATAATATAAATACCTTTGTGTCAATAAAAATAAAGAACTGCCCAAAGTCGTGTAAATATATAAATTTCTAATTTATATTCCTTGACATAAAGAGAAACGAAAGTAAAACACAGTACTTTATTCTGATTATAAATTTGTCACGAAGAATTTGTTTATACATAATCTCACATGTATATTTTATTTGTTTAGGAAAAGAAAATTGTTTTGAAAGAATTGTTACGAGATTTGGACGAAAATGTACATATGTAGTTATTGGCGACGGTCAAGATGAAGAAGCAGCCGCAAAAGCCCTAAACTTTCCTTTTTGGAGAATAACAAGTCACAGTGAAATTGGAGCTTTATACAATGCTTTAGACATGGATTTTTTATGATTGAACTCGCCCCTTGTTGATATTTGTATATTTTTTAAAATCAATTGTTTTATAAAATCGAGTACATAATTTAAAAGAAACAAAAAATGTGTGGATATATTATGAAAAATATCTAATATTTTTACTAATTTCATTTTATAATAGAATGAGTATGTTTTTATATATAAAAGTGCAATATTAATATAAAAAGCTGTAATTAATCAGATATACAAATTTTATTTTAAAACATTTACATTTTCAAAAATATTTGACACCTTTTAAATTTTACTTTGCTTCAAAATTCTAGCTGTATATATATTATGTGTATGATTTATATAAGGAAATTGAACAAGTTTAATGTTGATCTTATACTATAATGGTTTACAAAGTACTAGGGCCTATTCATAGTCTTAATTTATTACATTAGATTGTAATGCATACTTAATTTTACGAATTTATAAAATCCAATCTTAAACACTCACACACATACACACTTATTCCATTTATCATATTTTAAATTGTGTCTGCTGTGTGCCTACCTAAGCCGAAATTGTTAAATAAAGTGGGCTGGCTACCTATTTCGTTTTGTATTAATTTAAAATTTAAAAAATTACAAAGATTAATTGCCGATTTTGTTTTTGAAGGATCAGTTATGTTTAGTTTAGATAAACAAGGATCTTGTCACTCACCATCCATCAAAGTTTGTGTTTGAGATTGCATTGTGTAGTTCATGCATCGTAATATTCATATGTGTGAATATAATGTAGTTGTATATCTGCATTACTAGTTACACTAACAGGTCAAATTGCAATTGTAACATATATACCCTATTTTAGCCAGTTTGTAGATGAAGGACCGCCAGACTGCCTGCCTATGGCGCTATTTCTAAACGGTGTCTCAATAAGAATTTAAAAATTTAATCGCGCATCATTTTAGTTTGTCAAATATATGGTTAGCCATAGTTGATATTTGTCATAGGGGAACTATGTCATTTACTAAATGGTACATTACAATTTGAAAGTAATTATATTTTACAGTGACCATGAACAGCGCAGAAATGTTGCTAATTTAGGAAATAACAGCATATCGATAAAGCATTACTGTTTGACAAATGATGAAGGTAAACAACATGTAGATTCAACAGAATGGCGCAACCTGCCACACTGTACGTGAAGCAAAAACATTGCAAAGGACGTGTCATCTCACGTTTTGGAGACGAAACCTAGCCACTGATTTAACCCCTTTGGTCTTTTTCATTTGTTGTTATTCTAAAAGTCTGTATGATGCCGACTGATTTGACTAATATTTTCTTTGCTGCTTAAAATCAAAATTTACGCCTTTATAAAGAAAAATTTAATCAAAAGAATATGTTATTTTTATATTTGTATATTAATTGTGTATAAACCCCTGGACTAAATAACGCATCACTCATATTTCATTCATAAGTGACAAAATTCGCCAAAATCCTTTATTATTAAAATTATAACGAATGAATTCTAACAAAAAACACTGTAACTAACTTTTAGCAATATTTTGAACGTGGTGCAATGTTTAACAAGAATGTTACAGTAACAATTACTTGAAGGCACAGTGAACATTTAGAAATTATAAAAAGTTCTTCCAAAATTAAATTTAACTTATAAATTATAAAATTAATATCGGGTATTGCCTGCCCTTGCTGTTACAATTACTTCCATTCGTCTAGGCATACTACTAATTAAGTTGCAGATGGTGGCTTGAGGAATATTCTACCATTCAGCAACTATAGCTTCTTCAAGTTCCCTAGGAGTCGTAGGAGCAGGTATGTGGCGTCCAACGACTCGCTTAAGTGCATCCCACAGATGCTCTATGGGATTTATGTCCGGACTTTTAGGTGATCACTCCATAACCTGAATATTCACCTCTCGAAGGTAGTCCATTTCGTCTACAGCAACGAGTGGTCGAACATAAAGAGGAAGTTGGCGCCGATAAATGGCAAATGGCACAACATTCTCGATATAAAAATTTGCATTCATCGGTCTCCTGTGAATAGGTACCAACTCCGTGCGAGCGTCAAAATAAACTGTTCCCCAGAACATTACTGACCCACCACCATATGGGACTCTTGGAGAGATATTGCAGTCAGTCAGCAACCTCTAATGTGGACTTCTCCAAACACGCTCACGTCCATCTGCTGACTTTAGACTGATTCGTGTTTCATCCGAAAACAAAATTTGTTTCCAGTCATCATTTGTCCAGTTTGCATGATCTCTAGCAAAACATAATTTAGCAACTCTATGTTGCCTGGTGAGCAGTGGTGCAATTGCCGGTCTTGTACTCTTTATTCCTGCTTCATTAAGCCTTCTCCTGACTGTTCTTCCAGAAGTCTCTACGTTTCGGACTTCTGCTAGAGCACTGCGTAACTCGGAAACGGTCGATCGTCTTGTCCGTTGATCAACAAAATTAAACTGACCAATTTTTGTTTAACAGCTTTTCAGGAAATTAACATCACATAGATTTAAATTGTTTGCAAACTTATAACCTTAAAAACGTCAAATCACTGCAATTTTTTTCAACAATAAGAGATTCCTAAGCTACCTATATACTATATTTCACGAATTAAAACAGAAAAACACAAGTACGTAATAGTAAAAGCAACAAGTGATGCGTTAATTTTGCCCAGGAGTTTATATTTAAAAAAACATCTTATTGAGACATCCATTACTTGTTGGTCACTCATAATTCCCGAACTTCCACACCCGCCTATTGGACTATTTTAAACTAGTACTCCTGTCGCAACGTCTGTGGTGTTGTGATAGGAGTGCTTTTATCATATACATCATTCACAATACATTACACTGCTAATTTTGCTTTATCACAGTACTTATTGTCAAACTCACAGTTATTGTTGTTTCGGTTTGTTGTTTTTACTACCTAATCCAATGAGATCGTTTATATGTTTCTCTACAGACATAATTAACAAGAATCATTCTGCAGTGATGATTACTGGATATAAGCTACTCAAACCCCGACTAAATTTAATAATTTTTAATATAGTCATCGTCATCACAAATAAGGATTTAATTTATTTCTTAAATGTTAAAAATTGTTACAATTGCATTTAGTAAAATTTTATTCAGTTGACATATTTCCATATGATCAGCATGTCAATTTTTGTAGTTTTTTTTAGATGTTCTATATAATTTGTAACATTATCTTATTTCTAACAATGACAACCTGGCTGTTAAAATAGCCATATTTGAGAGTGTAATGCAACATGTGGTAAGCGTTTTTAGTTCAGTACTTCATCTTATTTGAATATAATGTGGACTAAAATTTAAAAGAAGCAAATTTATATGTAGAATATTTTATATGTATACCTGATTTATTTAATAAAAACATACTCATATCTTCAAAAGAAATTAATTTATGTAAAAATGTGCCAATATTACATAGATCTCTTAATGTGCACAATTTTGATATAATTTTAAAAGATCACATTTAGGTTACTCTACTATAAACAATAAATATATAGGGATCTATGTAAAAAATGTGAATTTATTCAACTGTTTAAGGCAATTTTATAGAATGTCACCTTTAAATAAGTGTACAAATTTAATTTTTAAAAATAAATTGTATATATCTATATAAAAAAGGTATTTTTGTATTTATTTTTTGTGAGCCCCATTATTTATGTTACTATTAAAGGCTATTACCAAAGAGTTGTAGATTAGATGTTTAATAATTACAAGTTAACCAGTTTGAATAAAACGAAATATGATTATTTAACAATAAGAATTAGTAAGTAAAGTTAATATTAAAGATGAAAATTAAATGACGTGTTCAATGAAAGCTATTTTTTTTATATTACGAATATATTTTTGACACAGCATCCCAAACTTCAAATACCTTTTACTTTAAATTATCATATATACCTTGACTCTTAGACATTTACATACTACATGTTTGCCTCATAGTGTAACACTTCTCTGTGAGTGTTGACTTTGCTGTGTCACAGCGCCTGTGATTTTTGTGAATCGATCTCAATTGCAGAGAGGCGTAAGTCGCCCCGCCCCTACTGGCGTATAATATAACCATTGAGAAAGAAAAGGTAGGGAGACGACGTCACGTGATCAAACCGGGTACAGGTCCACCATATTGATACTACACTCACGTCAAACAGGTAGTGTTGGTAAAAAGTGGAGTGTTTGTTAAGTGCATCATGTATTAGAGTTATATAATAAGTTAAATATTAAAAGACATTATGGTTTCTTGTGCTCTACGTAGCTGCAACAGCAGAGACGGCGTTGATAAAAATAATTCATCTGGAATAACATTTCATAGGTTAGTGTAGGCCTGACAGGCGTGGGATGACAGATTATAATTTTGTGTAGTCCGGACTAGGTGAGGCAGCCATATTGGTCCCATACTTAGCCCCACCCAATGCTCCCGTTTTGAGAGTACAGCAAAGATGCTTTACAGCGTCTCCATAGTATTTTACCTCAATGAATATAACAGATAATTATTAATTTTTAAATTGTAAATACATTCAACACCAATGACAGAAAGTACATAATAATATAATAATTTTTTTTATTGTAGTATATCTGGAGATCAGCTCGATATTTACATTGTGAACACAAAAATGTAACAATAGAAAACGTAAAAATAACACTAGTACACAGGGTTAAAATGATGAAAAGACACAAAATCGAAAATAGACTGTAAAGTAGTCAATAGCAATATAATATTGTCAAAATATAAAAAATTATTTCAAATTTAAAAATATTGAATTGCATAGAACGTGTACTCAATTAAAAATTCCTTGACTTTTCTTTTAAATGCTGCGATGTACCTACCCGACGCTCCTGATCTCGCGCGGCAACTTATTAAAGAGCTTAGCACCAGAATAGTACAGAGACTTTTCAAATAGTGCTGTTCTATGTTTTGGAAAGACGATAAAATTTGTTCTGCGTATACCAGCAGAATCGGCCCGAACAAATGAATCAAAGCTTTACTTTATAAATACAACTATATTGTAAATAAATAAAAAAAAAGAAACGCGAGTATCCCATTCGCCTTAAAAAACGTCTCTTGCATGAATCCCTCGTTCGCATGTCAAAAATCAGACGAATAAAACGTTTCTGTGCACAACATACCCGCTTGCAGTTGACCCCCCACAGACAGTAATAGATGTGTCATCAGCAAAAATACCGTAAGTCCCGATTCAATCACATACAATGGCAAATCGTTGATAAATAATAAGAATAACAATGGGCCCAACACAGACCCTTGAGGCACGTCTGCTTTGACATGACCCCCATCAGATCTACAACCGGATAGGACCACAGATAACCGCATATCCCTCAAAAAGGATTCAAGCCATGACGACAACAGGTCCCATGTACCGACAGCTCACAATTTGTCAACGATTATATGAATATAGGTAATCATGACAGATCAAAAAATAATCCAGCCATTATACTTCCACGCATCAAAGTTATCCCATATGTATTGCAAAAACTGAATCGGTGCGGAAGCAGCCCTTCCGATAACCACGTTGTGAATCGGAAAGAATATTACATTTGTAATATTTGAATATTACTGAGGATTCTGCTGCAAACTACACCCTCAAACATATTCAAAAATACACTTAGTACAGATATAGGCCAATGGCGGCTGATGAGTGCGTTTTAGCAGTGCACGTACATAGACAAGAATTATTCGTTTATTATGGGTGATATGCTAGGTATTTGGGAGTATATCGCCGATAATACACATAAAAGTCTTTATATACCTGCACTGCCAAAACGTACTCACCATCCGCCACTGTAAAGTATCCCGGACCGACATCAGAGAAATAGAGTAGGGGAGAACGCGCTTAAAGATGCGCCAACTAAGTTAAATTGAATTCCGCCATTTTGAAGGTTGCTCACAAGCCTTACAAAAATGTTTGGAACAAATAACTTTATTTTTGGACCAGGTCCACGTTTCAACATTTTTTCCTAGCACATCTAACCACATTTTCAATGAATCACCCCGTGGAAATCTACAAATAGTGCAGAATTAATCGCGCTCTTAAAGATGCAATTCTTTCATTCTATTACGGTAATATTTATACCTAGCTCAACAATTCGCATGTAAAGTTCATTGACTTAGAAAAATGTAAACAAACTTACGTGTGAAAAGAAATGCCTTCCGGCTTAAATCTTCGACTGTTACTGCAGCCCAACACAGAGCACGACATGTTAATAACACACACAAGTCCTTTTTAATACAATTAATTAAAAATAACCTCCAAGCTTGACAATTACAACAACACAAGTGCCAATTACCCTGCAATAGAGGCGGGTTGTGAAATCGCAGTCTGCTACTTTGTCACTGCTACTGGTCAGTCACCGTTAGTAACAGTGACAGCAGCTTTAAAGTAGCAGTTCTCTCAGTAGTGTTTTATAAACCCGCCCTTTCACGTGAACGCCAAGTCTGTTACCATAGGAAGGGCGCAGTTATATGCAATACGTTTTTCCTCGACTTGCGACTAGCGAAAATAACCGCTTTCAGTAGTATCAGTGAATATAAACAGTGACAAAAATAGCTGCTTCTTTTCACTGTGACTACCGTGTCACAGTAACAGTTTGTCACTGCTACCGAAAAATAGCAGTTTTTCCCGACACTACCCTGCAAAATGGCGACCACAATAGCGTTTGCTTAAAACTGGATGCGCACTCGTCGAAGCGCGTTCTCCCTACTCTATTTCTCTGACCGACATACACGACAGTACAAGACAGAGAGAGACACATCAGAAGGCGTCAATACATTGTCATCTGACGCATTTAGAAAGTGTCGCAAGAAGTAATCATGGTACAGAAGGTATACTCTTCCGAAAACCAAAATTTGTCCAAGCCGCGCAGGTCGAATGCGTGTCATAAGTTCATAGATATTAGGCGCCATTTATGTTTATGTTTAAATGTATGTACGTTGTTGTGCGTTTGTTTATTTTGTGGTTTTTCGTATTAATACACGCTTTTTTATCATTTATTATAGACATTATTATTATATTTATATTCGTTAAATTTTATTTTAGTGTAGAACATTGGTTTAGTTAGTGTAAATTATGCACAATTGTTGATAGAAATAGTGCTAAGTTATATGTAAGTTAAGTTTAAAGTAAAACTTTCATATTTACGTTTAGTTTACTTTAATATTCTTAGGGGCGTTTTGCTTTGCAAGAAAAATGTTTGCTTGTAAATCTTGTAATATAAGGGCCTGCAAAATTCATAGTAAAAGACCCTGACATTATGTATTCTACATTTCATAAAGTGGAAAATAAAGTACAAAGTAAAATACCAAAAGAAGTCATTTTAGCTTTTCTTCGAACTCACCTATATTAAATTGAGATTTATCAATAAAATATTAAGCTTAACGCGTTTTAATATAAAAAAAAGACAAATATAACAATTTGAAAATTAATAAAAAAAACTATCTTTTAATCCTTTTGTATTCACCATTATTTTCCAAGAATATAAGATAATAAATTGTTACTAAATGCTACACAATTTTTATTTAGCTATAATTTTTTGTTTGTTTATTATACATACCCTATCGACAAAATGAATCAAACCTTATATCAAGAGGTCTCTAAGCATAAGCATACGGAAACACGTTCACATATTATTATGTTGTAATAACATCAAGAATGAATAAATTAATGGTGTTACTATGGTGATTGCAACTAAGGTAGTATGTTTATATATTAATACTTCAAAATTATTGACAATTTATAACCCTGTAGACTGCTCTTGTAATTGGTGTTGCTGGTGCATGCCGAAGTGATGAGCTGTGTAATTTATTAATTTCTGATGTCATCATGAAAGCTGATTTAATTATTATTCACATCCGCAATAGCAAAAATGGTTCGTCTCTAAAGTTTGTAATAATGGAGCCACTTTGGATCAAAATAATTAAAAACTATTTAAAAATTAGACCAATTCCAGATATAGCAAAATTCTTTATTAGTGTACGTAATGGTAAATGTACTAGACAAAACATTGGACATAACATAATAGGACAGATGCCAAAAGAAATTGCCCTTCCGTAGAACCTAGGCTACACTTTTAGCTGTCAATGGTGGTAATATCCTTCAGTTAAAACAACATGGTGGTTGGAAATCTAGTGCAGCTGAAAGTTATATCGAAGATTCCCTAGAAATAAAAAAAAATATAGCATGTTTGTTACAAGGTCTACCTACATCTACTTACGCACACACCTGAAATAAATACAGGAATTTTCGATATGAACCAAATTCCAACGACGTCAGCAGTACAGTCAGGCTCTATTTCAACTGAAGATATCGTAAATACTTATGGAATTAACACAATTAACAATACTGTCATTAATGTGCCTACAGCTCTGAATCAGAATTGAACCATCAATAAATTTGACATGCCATAATTGCACTATCAATTTTTATAAATAAATTAAAATTCTTTACATCTGTAATAGTTACGTGTTATATTGTTTCTACGGAGGACTATATACTAGGAGGCGAAACGCTTATGCAGATATCTGAATTTTGTGTACCCACTTTAATTTAGTTGAACGAACTGCCACAAGTGTCGCAACAATAGGTAGCGCGGCTACGTTCATCCACATTTTACACGTGTTTTAATGGGGCTCGTTGTAATTTAAACGATTGTTTGGAAAAGAACTGGTGGATAGAGCCAGATAGAGCTGTAGAAAATGAAAAGTAAAAACAGTTGTTTTGTGCCGGGGTGTAAAGCCGGTTATTCATCGACACGGAAATATAATAAACTGCATGGGATAAAAAATGCAAGCTTATTTAAGGCGCCAAAGGTAAGTTATTTTTTAATCACTGTTACGTAATTATTATGAATACCTCTCTGAAATTGAAGGATAAGACTATTTTTAATAAATGGAAGAGAGCTATTCCAAGAGCGGATAAAGAATTAGCTGAAAATGATGTTGTTTGTGAAGTGCACTTTTTGCAATCCGACATTTCAAAATGCTTTGAAACGAAAATAAATGATAGGGAAATTAATAAAATTGAAAGAGGACGACCCAAACTAAATTGCGATGCAATTCCCTGCATATTTCCTAACTTGCCTCATTACTTGTCCAACCCTAAAGCAGAACGAAAAGCTCCAACTATAAGAAAAATCGCTGGAAAAACGGAACAAAAACAAAATAAAGATAATGCAGTTGCTGATATTGAGGAAAGTCTGGAGATTAGAGACAATGAAACCGAAAATAATGTCTTGGAAAATCTAGGAAAAAGCTGGTTTCAAAGTACGATGGACAATTTTGACCAAATTCTTTTACCTACAACGAAATGGACAAAGGCTCATTTGCAGCATTCTCATGATTTAATCTTTGCCAAATGGAATGATGCTTATCAAGTAGAAAAACAAGTTGTTTTACATTCGGACATGTCTGTTCAAGTCAGTGTTACGTCTAATAGACCCATCTACTTATATTTGTAATTTAACTTTATTGCAGGTTTTTTTTGGTAAGACTGAAATATTTAAGAATATTATTAAAACAAATATTATGCACCTGGAAGAAATTACAGAAGTTTTAAAGATTGTAAATGACTTTGTTCCATGTGAGGGTATTGAAATTGCAAAGTAATAATTTTTTTATTTAACTTATAAAATGAATCAATTTTAATATTTTTTTGTATTTTAGAACACATTTGTGTTTAGGGATTGCTCAAGAAAGAAAACCAGGACAGAGAGGAATTTTAGCAAACAACTGTGTCAATTGTCAGCAAGCTTGTCGAAGACGCCTAAAAAAAGATCGTGTGCCAAACATATTAAAAAAACATGAAAAACTTCAGGGAGTTTTGAAGTGCATTAAGCGAAAAAACACTCGACTGAAAAATAAGGTAGTAGTTATAATCATAATCACCTATTGTAAAAAATAAGATTTTTTTAGATATCAAAGTTGTCTCAAGAAATTCTCTTGTTGAAAAATAAATTTGCTTCAGTTAAAGAAGACGTGATTGAGGAGGCTATCAAAAATATGCCTCCCTCCCACCAAGAAGCTGTGAGAACATGTTTTGCTACTTCTAAAATCAAGAATTCAAAAAACAGACGGTATTCAACTGCTTGGATTTATGATTGCTTGCTTATTAGAATAAAAAGTAGATCTACTTACGAGCACTTACGCAAAGTTAATTTATTACCTTTGCCGTGTGTAGAAACTCTTAACAGGTACATTAAGCGGATTAGTGGAGCTTACGGTTTTCAATCACGTATTTTTGATCTCTTAAAGAAAAAATCAGAATTAATGCCCGAAAGTGATAGAAGAGGTAAGAACTGCATAAATACAAAAATTCTGATTTAATTGGTTATGACTTTGGTTTTTAATAGGAACACTGTTAATAGATGAGATGAAGCTGTCTGAAAAACTAACATTTGACAGAACAACTTTGAAAGTAAATGGATTTACCAATTTAGGTGATTACACACCTAAACATCAGAAAAACAAGGCAGGAGATCATGCATTACTAATGATGTTTCAGCCATTTAGAGGAAGTTGGGTTCAATCCATTGCAAGCTTTTTATCAGTGGGATGTGCATCTTCAACAGTTTTAGAGCATTTGATTATTGAAGGAGTAATCCTTCTTGAGAAATCTGGATTTTATGTTGATGTTGTCACTACTGATGGGGCAAGCTGGAATCGCAGTATGTGGAAAAAATTTAACATATCTGAAACTGAATCATCATGTGAACATCCATATGAGGAAAATAGGAGACTCTGGTTTTGTTCTGATTTCCCACATCTTCTAAAAAATTTTAGAAACTTTATCACAAATAGGCCTGAAACTTGGGTAAATATAAATTTTTACATAAACAACAGGTAACATATATTGTTAAATTCATGAATTAATTTCCTCAGACTCCAGATGGAATAGTTAAACTTATTCATTGGTCTACAATTGTTGAAATGGATAAACCAAAGGGCCTCAATATGAAGCTTTGTTCACAATTATGTGAAGATGACATACAACCAAAACATTATCAAAAAATGAATGTGGGAAGAGCATACAGAGTAAGTTTAGTTATTTATATAATTTTGTCATTTTTAGGTTTTCTTAGTTTTTCAGTGAAAAAACTGTAGCAGCAATGAAAATATACAAGGATTATAATTCAAATTTGGAGTATTGTGAACCTACTATGACTTTAATAAATAAAATTGCATTTCTTATTAAAATAATGAGCTCTAGAACACCAGAAAATCCTTTAAGGCCTGATTCTGCAGAAACTCAAGTATGATCCTGTACAATTTTTTTTCCATATTACTTAACATATTTTTTTCATACTTAGTTCTTACTTGAATTTGTGGAATATCTGAACAACTGGAAGAACTTGGCTCTAGCAAATGAATATTACTTTTTGTCTGAAAGTACTTTCCTAGGATTTATTGTCACTCTTAAAGCCACTGTGGATATTTTATCGTTTTTATGTGATACTTGCCATTATAACTACTTGATGACAGCTAGATTAAACCAAGATGCATTAGAGGCACATAATTTTGATATTAAAAAGTCTTTAACTATAGTTCGTAGCAGTTTCAAATGTCCAGTCAGGATATTGCAACTGTAATTTTCTCAATGCTGAGTTAATAATTTGGGCTGAAATTCCGATTATCACTTAATTGAGTGAAAATAAACCGGTAACTCTATTTTCAAAAGCAACAATTAATTAAAAGTTGAAAAAAAATAATTTGGAACACTCAGAATGGACATTTGCAACCGGCACAAACTGTATCTGTGTCTAACATATATTTTCTTTGTTTACTAACATCATATCGTCGTTACAGAGGTGAACAGCTTTATGTATTTGAAAATTTCATAAGCTCACTCACTTCTGATGCGATTGTGTAAATAGGAGAGTATAATAGTTTAGAGGAATTTTTTATTTTCTTTTTTGCTTTTAAATTTTGTAGCTTGTTGTAGTAAGTAAGTGTTTTTCTAATTTGTTTTCGGTTTCAGAGATTCTTTGGAATGATGAGAGGGGCTTGTGGTGCAAATGACCATCCAGATTCAAATATGTTTATTCAAATTTTTAAATTAGTTAGTACTTACTCGCTCATAAAACCTCCAAGAGGTTGTAATGTCGATAGTCACGAAATACTTTCGTCTTTAATTAACACCAAAGAAATTGTAACTAATTCAAATGAAAATGTAGCCCAATTTCAAAAGTCTCTAGATACAGTTATTGATAAATGCATATGGTTCGATGAAGTGTCATTTCCCGATCGAACTTTTCAGAATGATCACGATTACAATACTGAAGAATCATCAACTTTTGTGATAGCATATGTTGCAGGATATATGGCAAGAAAGTGCTATCGATTTACCAAGTGCCACGAATGCTTAAACTGCCTTAAATCTGCTGAACCAAAATTCAGAGATAAATTTACGCAGCTGTTATCAAAAGGTTACTTAACGTATCCATCTGACGCTCTATTTCACCTTATATGCACCCTTGAATCTGCATTTTTGGAAATTGTATCATCAAGCAATGAAATAAATAGTAATATTATTTTAGAAGTAGTGCAGAATCTTGAAGATAAGCAGTTGACTTTAATTGGTTGCAAAGTGCATGGGGCTGGTTTAACAGAAGCCGTCGTTAGATTTTTTGTCATTAATAGATTGTATTTTTTATGTAGAACCCTTAATGAAGCTAGGAGACTTAAGAAAGAGAAGACTAGAAAATTAAGAAAAGAGTCTAAATTATAATATTTGTTTATTTATTGATTTTGTATTTTCATGTTTTTTTTTAAATAAATTAAAGACAATGTCCTGACCTTTTGCTTCCTTTAAAATGTAGCCGAGAATAAAGAAAATAGTCTAAATTATAATATTTGTTTATTTATTGGTTTTGTATTTTGTTGTTTTTCTTTTAATAAATTAAAAACAATGTCCTGGCCATTTGCTTCCTTTGAAATGTAGCCGAGAATGGAACAACTGCGCCACCCAGCGACGCGCTCGGAACTTTAATTTAAGTTCTATTATAGGTACGCTTTGTTGATACGTCGTGTCGCCTCCTAGTATATAGTCCTCCGTAATTGTTTCCATATTATGTTGTTACATAACCTTAAAATACAGTTATATGTAAAGAAAGTAAAATATCTTTACATCTATGATCTATAATAGTTACGTGTGAGGATATTTGTTTCCAATTATACTTGTCATACATATTTTGCTATTGTTAAAATACTGTTAGTTTTTTTTACCTTAGAGCAGGGATGGCGAACCTTTAAGGATCAACGTGCCATTTTTTTAAAAGAAATGTTTAATGAGGCCATAGACGTGCCATCAAATAATTTTGCTTAGTAATTATGGGGAAAATAACAGAACTAAACAATATCAACTCAAAACTCTTCATTTATTACCAAAAAATACATTTTGCACTATATTATAGTAATAATAATGTTTCAGTTATACCTAGGTGTAATTCAAATTAAAATTACATTACATTAGTGTGACTTCTGTTGTTGCAGATTAGATGACAAATAACTTATATTAGGATTGTAAGATGTTACTTTTAGCAGAATGCATGCTGAACTGGAGTCATCTGCCAAACGGTTTCTAGGCGAGTCTTTAATGTTATTCATCTCTGAAAATAATGACTCGCAGGCATAGGTAGATGAAAATATAGTTAAAATAGCATGAGCCAGTTTCTTCAAACAGTTAAATGTGTCTGGAATCGAATTCCATGTTTCCATAATTTTATTACTAGCATTTTTGCTTATATTGCTTGTCAATCTTTCTGTTTCAATTAATTCCAACTCTTTCCTTGCTTCAATAAATTTTTGAATCCATATTGAGCTAGACTGGAAATCAATCAGCTGCATTTCAAATTCTTCAATTTCCAACCAATAGAATTGGGACAAGTTCAGTTTATCAAATGAAGTCACATCAGGGTACATAATAAACTTAAGTGTTCCCGATAATTCTTTGAACTGAGAAAACCTCGCTGAAAATTCCTGGATTGAAGAATCGATTACGGAAATAAATTCTTCAGTAGCTTTTTCTTCGTCTGGTTTCTCATGCACATCTAAATCTTTGAAAATTTTTTTCAAGTTTGGGAAATACTTGTAGTTTTTTGTAATGATATCATTCCTGAAAACATGCAGTTTAGCGTCAAAAGCGCGAATGAGATCTATCATGACGACAATTGTTTTATTTGTGCCTTGAAGCTTTACGTTCAGTTCATTGAAATGCTGGCATATGTCTGTAAAAAACATCAATTTTGAAAGCCACATAACATCCAACAACTGTGGGTATTGTTCAATTTTGCCTTCATTTTGCAGAAACAGTCTGATTTCTTCTAAGCAGTCAACAAATCTTTGAAGTACGTTTCCGCGGCTTAACCAGCGAACATTATTATACATCAGTAAGCCATTATACACCGAGCTGACTTCATCCAACAAAGCATCAAACTTTCGCTTGTTTAAAGCCTGCGACGATATGAGGTTGACTATTTTTGTGACTATCGCCATTACATTTTCAAGAGATGTTAAGCCACTCTTAGCACACAAGGCTTGTTGGTGAATGATGCAGTGAAATTCAAGAATCGAATGTCCTATGTCTGTTTGAAATAAACTAATGAAACCATTTGTTTTGCCCACCATACTTGGAGCACCATCAGTCGTTACCGAAACAATTTTTTTCAAATCAATTTCTTTCTCAGCAAGCGATTTTTTAACAGCCGTACAAATATTTGTGCCCTTTGTAGTTGTTGGCAACGATGTTATCGCAATTAATTCTTCCTTAATGACGTTTACTACGCAATATCGAGCAAAAACAGCTAAACGTGCAGATTTAGTGACGTCAGTACTTTCGTCAAGACATAGAGATATAAAAGGAGCAGAGTTAATGTCACTTTTTTGTTGATCTGTTACATTTCCGGCCAGTTTTAAGATTCTTTCTTTTATTGTGTTTCTAGATAAAGGAGTATCTTTGATGCGCTGAATTATCTTATCTTTATTATCGAAATCATCAAAAAGTGAGGACGCGCATGCTAACCAAGCTTCCTTCAAAAACTCTCCCTCTTGAAAAGGTTTACTATGCCGAGCAATAACATTTGCAGCCGAGAAACTTGCGGCGCTCATATGACAATTTTTACCAACATATTTAATCATAGACGTCGACTGTTTATTTCTGTCTTTCATTGCACTTGCAATTAATTCCTTTTGCTCTGGTTCGCTTTTTTGACAAACGGATTTGTGATTTGTTTGAAAATGCCGTTTTACAGACGATGTTCTACATACCACTGTTCCAGAACATAAAACACACACCGCTTTGTCGCCTTTACTAATCATGCCATATTTCTCAGTCCACCAAGTTTGAAATTGTCTATCTTGCACTTTTTGTTTTTTTGCTGAACTAGCCATGTTAAATAACACTAGTAAATATAACACAAATGCACTTGTGTCAACGAAATTGACTATGATGCTATGCGTAAACAAACTATGCGTCATCAGCAATTGCAGTCAACGACGTAACTAAGAACTAAGAAGACAAGACACAAATCTGGACACAAACCACAAACAAGAACAAGCGCGCTTCCCGCCCGCGCAGCGCGCCTCCGTAGCGTAGGTCGTTCGTTAAATTTCGCAGTAAACTTTGTTACTTTGTCGATAGGTGGCGTGCCCAAAATATTTTGTCACGTGCCATCAATGGCACGCGTGCCATTGGTTCGCCATCCCTGCCTTAGAGGTAGAGCATTTATGAGTTTTAGAGTATGATTTGTGGTATAATAGTGATGGAGTGATGGGAGAACTCGAGTGAAAAATAACCGGGTACCCGATTATTCAAATAACCGGTGTAATTCGGTTTTTGAATCCGAGCGACGAGTGACGGGCGATCGGAGAACCGACACAATAACCGAGTTGCTGCAAATCGGAAATGCGAACTGGCAGTTATTAGTCGTACTACTTCATCACCCGTCACCTGGTAGTCGTCGCCTGCTTTGAAAAATCGCCTACCGGGTAATTTTTTACCTGGTAAGTAGTCGTCGCCTGCATTGAAATATCGCCCACCGAGTACCGGGTTGTTATCTTTCGCACGCGTTGTCGCACTACTACTTGGACACTGATTATATATTTCATAAATACTAACAATAGCGTTAGTTAATATAATTAATATGTAATAAAAAAAATATATAAATGCACAAAAATAAATAAAAACACAAAGAACGTAAAAATTATCAGTACCTATGTTTAGGAAACAGTCAATTTCTTCTTAAGTTGGTTAATTGACCGGTGACAAAATATAAGTAATAAACGCAACTTAAATCTGCAATTTGTGTTTTTTGTAAATATCTGTTATTTATTGATATATACATATATTTTTTATGGATAATGAAGTAGAAATGCGACAACCTGAGTAAGGAAGAACCGGGATGTCGGTGTTGCATATAAGGTGAGCGATAAATGAAATGTGACTAATGAACTAGTTCGTAACTTAAATATACGATTTACGGCAACCAGCTTATCGTGTTCTTAAAAACCTGCCTACGAATTAAACTTGAAAGTATAGTGTTTTGTACAATTAAGAACTATGTGAAAATGTATATTTATAATTTTGAAAGTACACTTTGCTTTTGTACGTCGTTTTTTAAATAAAAATTAGTACTTTTTTATGGAATACCAGAATATTATACAAGGAAAAGTCGTAGTACATTCTGCGGGTTGTATCATTTGCATTGTATACATTATACATGTTGGCCAGTTTAATAAATATTATTATTATTGAATACAGGGCGATGATGCGAGTGAAAACTACTCGAGTGATAATTCGATTATCAAGATCACTCGAGTAGTGAGTAACCGGTTATTGAAATAATTCGATTTTGCCCATCACTAATTAATAAATCTAAATAAAAATACTGCGATTGCATGGTTGCTGCATTCCCTTTATTTGTTTTCATTATTTCCCTAGGTCAATAATAGCCTCATTATTTACCTATTATTAGTTCCCAGGTCGAGAAATGACTTTTCGTGGCGCTTTGTTATGTGTAAAAATGCTATGATTTTTTACTACTGGTACAAAAAATTTATTTCTTCTAGTCTTCATTTTGTCAGTTATTGTATTCTAGCAACTGCAACATTATCACTTGTCCAGCTTCTTTAAATTTTCCATTTTCTGTTTTTGCAATTACTGAGTGTATTCCTTCAGTCAATCGGATTCAAATTCGATTACCTCAAACCACTCGTTGTAATTTCAATCGTATACGACCACTGAAATTCGATTCGAGCGAGTCGAGAATACCATTGCTTGGCTAGCTTGATATACTTATGATTATGATATAACATTAAAACTTAATTTACCAGTTGTAATGACAAGACAAATTTAAAATCTCACTTGTCAAAATCTTTTAACCCAGTGAGAAAATCTCACTTCAAGTGACCAGGGGCCCGATTCTCGAGTCGAGAGAACAGAGATTTCGAGAGAACAATGGAGGGGATTCTCTTGATATGTTAAAAATCGTATTCTTGAACTTGAGAGAACGATCCCTTCTCTCAAGAGTTGGGAGAATATACATCTATCGGTTCAAGTCAAGCGAACATATTAAAAGTTAAGAGAAGCATGCGCATATCGACTAAAATTTTGTACATGTGACAGCGATCAATGTTGATATGATACAGAAGAGTAATATAGGTTATATGGTATAACTAGTTGGCAGTACAGTAGAATAGGTATACTATACGTGCATTAAATTATCACACATTTTTGGAGTACCATCATATTGATACAGGTCACAACTTCAGCCTAGAAAATGTTAGTTTAGTTAAACAAAGCAACAATAGAAACTTAGATATGTGGGAAGCCATATACATGAAAAAACATAAAAATTATCTCCTGAATAATGATATTTCTCCCCTTAATAACAAACTGTTATCTTGTATACCGACATCGGTTAACACTTAAGACACTCTTGAAATATGTATTAAACTTTTGAGTAATATCTTATTTAGAATTGTTAATCCATAATCCTGTCACTGTTAAATTAACCCGTTGTCTTTCTCAGAAATATTTTGTATTTTCCATTGAACTAATTCACAGAATGATATATTGTTAATATTCGTTGTAATTTTGCTTTCATCGTTTTTCAACTACCTTTAAAATTGTTGTGTATAACATGTATTTTTATTATAAAATGTCTCGTAGATAATAGGTTTAAATAATTATATATTAAACTTTTCATTAATATCCTATTTAGAATTGTAATCCGTAATTCTGTCACCGTTAGTTTTACCCGTTTTTTCTCATTAATATTTTGTTTTTCCCATTGAACTAATTCTCAGAATTTTATACTGTTAATATTCGTTGTAATTTTGCATTAATCGTTTTTTCACCCTACCTTTAAAATTTGTCTGTATAAATGTATTTTTCTTATTATAAAATGTCTCGTAGGTAATATGTTTAAATAGTTATTAAACAAATTTTGTGAAAAAGGTGTTTTATTTTATTTTATTATTTTTATTACTTATGTTATATGTTATATTATTTCTACATGTATGATATGTAGAAAACAATGTTCACTTTTCGATGTTTAGCCTAACACTTTCCGGAAATCCAACTGATATAACCGATAAACCCTTTCAACATTACACGGGCTATTTAAAAGAAATTGTTTTCGTATTACATATTACGTAATATACACTGTTCTATGCAACAATTGTCCTAATCCGCCTTCATTTGCAACCTGGCAACATTGCACTGCTATTTCCTACACGATCGACACACATCCCTACCTAAAAACAGCTATTCTTGAAGTTAGGAGAACGAGGGATGGGAGTGTGATCTATCACTTCTCTCAATAGAACGTTCACTTCTCTTAAGTTCGAGAATCGGGCCCCTGGGGCCTGATTCTCGAGTCGAGAGAACAGAGATTTCGAGAGAATAATGGAGGGGATTCTCTTGAAATGTTAAAAATCGTATTCTTGAACTTGAGAGATAGATCCCTTTCCTCAAGAGTTGGGAGAATTTACATCTATCGGTTCAAGTCAAGCGAACATATTAAAAGTTAAGAGAAGCATGCGCATATCGACTTAAATTTTGTACATATGACCGATCAATGCTTGTTATTAAGGGGAGAAATATCATTATTCAGCAGACAATTTTTATGTTTTTTCATGTATATGACTTTCCACATATCTAAGTTTTTATTGTTGCTTTGTTTAACTAAATACTAACATTTTCTAGGCTGAAGTTGTGACTTGTATCAATATGATGTAGAGCTAATGCGGATTTTTCTACATTGTGTAATTTGACATGAGCCATGTGTTCTTTATATCGTATTTGAACGTTTCTTCTGGTTTGTTATCTTGTATACCGACATCGGATAACACTTAAGACACTCTTGAAATATGTATTAAACTTTTGAGTAATATCTTATTTAGAATTGTTAATCCATAATCATGTCACTGTTAAATTAACCCGTTGTCTTTCTCAGAAATATTTTGTATTTCCCATTGAACTAATTCACAGAATGATATATTGTTAATATTCGTTGTAATTTTGCTTTAATCGTTTTTGAGCTACCTTTAAAATTGTTCTGTATAACATGTATTTTTATTATAAAATGTCTCGTAGATAATAGGTTTAAATCTCGGTTTAAATACATAATTATATATTAAACTTTTCATTAATATCTTATTTAGAATTATAATTTGTAATCCTGTCAGCGTTAGTTTTACCCGTTCTTTCTCATTAATATTTTGTATTTCCCATTGAACTAATTCTCAGAATTTTATACTGTTAATATTCGTTGTAATTTTGCATTAATCGTTTTTTCACCCTACCTTTAAAATTTGTCTGTATAACATGTATTTTACTTATTATAAAATGTCTAATATGTTTAAATAGTTATTAAACTAATTTTGTAAAAAAGGTGTTTTATTTTATTTTATTATTTTTATTACTTTAATATATGTTACATTATTTCTACATGTATGATACGTAGAAAACAATATTCACATTTCGATGTTTAGCCTAACACTTTCCGGAAATCCAACTGATATAACCCATAAAACCTTTCAACATTACACACGCTATTTAAAAGAAATAGTTTTCGTATTACATATTACCTAATATACACTGTTCTATACAACAATTGTCCTAATCCGCCTTCATTTGCAACCTGGCAACATTGCACTGCTATTTCCTACAAGATCGACACCATAGAGAAAATAAAAAAGAGCTCCAACTTGAATTACACGATGGTGGCTCCGCCATTTTTAATCCTATGAACTAATGCAATTTTAGCGCATGCGTGGTTACTCGTACATTTACCGCCATTTATCACATTGTCAGCCATGTTGTAGTATAGGTTCCGGGTATCGTATGGAAAATTGTTTGGTAAGGCTTTGTTTTAATTTTTATTATCCTTAAATCATGAGTGAAACAAGTTTATCGTGCTGCATTCCATTCTGTGCAAATGTTCGTTGTAGATTATTGGAAAAAAATACCTCACAAAATGTATGGTTTTTTTTTTTTCGATCCGAAAACTTCACGAGGAAGGAGGTGGACAAATGTATTGAAAATCCATTTTCCGGAATTCTCCGACACAACTGGAAAGCGGTACATATGCCAAGATCACTTTTCAGAAAAAAATTTTACAAGTACATTGAAACGTAGGCTAATAAAATTTGCAGAACCAGATATATTCAACAATAACATAACAGCTGTGAATATTAATTCTACAATTAGTGAAGATACTTGTCATGAAAAAGAACCACCAAGAGAGAGTCAAGAGCACTTATTGGAAATAGAAGCATCATCAAGCTTGGAAAATAATAAAAGTAATAGTTTATTTTATAAAGAACAGAGTGTACTACGGGAATATGGAATAAAGTATGTGAACAACTTACCTCAAAACAGCCAATCACTTTATAAATTATCAAGTAAGCAACAAACAACAATTTTGAGATTAAAGAAAACTATTACTAAAGCAAAACATAAGAAGAAAGCTGCATTACGAGTAACATCTACCAAATTATTGCATAAGAAAAGGTAACTCAACAACATTTGGAGAAGAAGATACTATACCTTGGAATGTACCAGACAAACCAGAAAATGCAGATTTTGCTGAATTACAGGCAGTAACGTATGTATCAGGTTATATTGTTAAACGGCTTCAATTAGAGTGCAAAGATTGCGAAAGTGATTTATTAAGTACCGAAATTTTACCTGAACATACATTTACAATGTTTAAAGAATATCATAGACAGAAAGACCATTTAAAATATGCTCGAACGGAATTAATATATTGTATAGCCCATATGTATCATATTATCTATAAATATTTAGAAAAGCGAGGACATAATACAAATGTATATGAAAAGTTGAAGTTTTGCATTAGTGAAAATGTAACGTTTGAGTGGCTACAGTGTACTGTGCACAAATTTAATGTTAAAAATAAAATAGTTGAGTTAGTTCTTAATATGTTATTTAAAAAGTTTTTTTGTGAATTGGAAAGAAGGGTAAAGAATAGAATGAGGTGCCGTAAAAGAAAGTGCTGCTAAAATATTGACAAAAATTTCATAGTATAAATCTGGAACAAATATTGTGTTGTTACTGATGTTTGTGATTATTAGTGTAGTATAAATAAGTATATCTTGCAACATAACATAAGTGTGGAACTTGTTAGTGGTAATTGTTATATATAGATACATATACTATACAGATACAGATTAGGTACTTGTCATTTTCTTTCTTTTTTACATGTTTACGTTAACTGGCCTGATGACTGCATTGATTACCGAGGAAGACACCTTTACTGTGATATTTTTAATTGTTATAGAATATATTTTTTGTTAATATTTTTATAAGAGTTTACTTTCTGTTTATGTATTATTGTTATTATTATTACAAGAATCTACTTTTCGTTAATTCAGTTTGCATTTTATTTATTGTTGATACTTTGTAAAAATTTAATATCTGTAAATGTCTTTATTTATTGTTTTTATGAGAATTTTATTTATATTTTATATAATGTTATAATATGTTTAATTTTATTTATTAACTGTTTTCTAAAATTAAACTTACTATGTATAACAATTTTTCTCTTTTTATTTTTAAAATAGTTGACTTCCATGAAGTAGTGTTTTGTGAAAGTAGATGAAAATGTGTAATTGATTATTAAGTTGATAAATATGTCACTCAAATGATCAATTACTGCATTTTTATCTTTATTTAAAAATAATATTAAATTTTAATTCAGAAAGTATGGTATTTAAATATTCAAATATGGCGCTGTTGAAAATTAGTACCATTGGCTAAAAATGGCGGCGCTATTGTGCTTCGAATTTTAATACATTAAGTTGGTACTCTTTTTACTGTTAATTTCTCTATGATCGACACACATCCCTACCTAAAAACAGCTATTCTTGAAGTTAGGAGAACGAGGGATGGGAGTGTGATCTATCACTTCTCTCAATAGAACGTTCACTTCTCTTAAGTTCGAGAATCGGGCCCCAGAGAGACTCACATCACTTTAGCTCAGTTCAGATCTCTAGTAAAAGGAAAGCGCCTCTTGTCTTAGATAACATGACAGGGCATAATTTAAGATAAACTTCAGTTTACCAATCAACAATAACATCAAACATCCACAAAAGTTGATAAGCTGAAACTAAATAAGTTTTTTAAAAGCATGCCGAAAGAAAAAACTAGGAACTTTTTTCTTCGATTTGTTTGGGTGTCCAACTATTCTTTAAGAGTGGCATTTACTAACCGCATCTCCGTGAATTGAAACTTATGCAATTTGCATAATAGAGTTAGTATTTTTCTTTTATGTACCAGCGTTAATTAGTAGGCATTAATCCAATTCATTCATTTTTGTGGTTATTTCCAAAATACGTAATATAGAAAAAATAAACTCGACATAAATTTACACTCCGCATTGTTGAACCAAGTTTGAGATTCTGAAATTATAAAATTACTTTAAAATGGTGATACCTTACTGGGCCATGTTTTTCGATGGATAAACGCTCCTCTTAAAGAAAACGCTGATATTAAACAATAAACTGTAAAAATAAGTCAAAAAAGAATTAATTTTCACACCATGTCAAAACATCAAAAAATAAAAAAACATAATTGGCTGTTCGAAATTTAGGCCGTATTTGTATTTTTCACTTTTCAATTTTACTTGATTTTTGAAACATCAAGTAAACTATTAACTAAAATTAAAAATACTATGACATTTAATATGTTTTTAATAGCATTTTTTTCTGGTAAATAATTATTTTGAAGAAAGGTGTTATTAGAAAATATGAACATTAAAATAAAAAAAAGTTTTATTCTTTCACATCGCTAACAAAATTATATGATGGTATTTATACATTAGCTCCTTGATCATTACAAAAAAAGATATACAGATACAGAGTTGCAAGAGTTCAAAGATAGTTTTAACACAATAATTTATTTAAACTATTATTATTATTGATGCTATTTTACACCAAAATGAAACTTCAGTGGCTGTCTTCACTGAAATTTCATTTACTTTTTACACTATACAGTTAAAATTAAAAATTGGTTTATTTTTTCCACTCATTCTTTTCGTAGTCCCATTTGGATGAAATTCCAAATACAGGATTTACTTTTAGGTCAAGAATGCGTTTTAATTGAGCTTGTTGATGTTCCTCATCAAATGAAATTGGGAGTGGGTTGTATACTGAAACAAACATTATTTTAATAAGGGATAATTACATATTACATAATATAATAAAACCATAAGGTATAATGAAACTTCAGAAAAAATTGTTGGAAAATATTGAGTAAAATAAAGACTAAAATTCTAAAAACAAGAAATTCCATTTTAAATTATTTCAAAATAAAATGTAATTAGTAACTGATTACCTTGATTACCTTAGATAAATCATGTTAATAAGACAAATTGTGAATAAGCAATCATTTAGGTGTGATGATATAATAGATCAGACATTTTTAAATCCAATTATAACTTACTAAAGTCTATTGCTAACAAACTTAATTGTAGTATTAATGAATAAAACTAAAATTGGAAGATAGTATTTTCTTAATTTCAGTTATTAAAATATTAGATTTTCCAAAAAAAATTGTCTCTAAAATATACTTACCAAATACTTTCATTCCTAAGAATAGCCATAGTCCTAGGGAAGCAAAGAAAAGACTAAATCCTAAAATGGATTTCCATTCTCCCGTTGGAGCTTTGAATTCAGCAAATGTTTGTCGAAATGAAGCTCTGTATAGGGCTTTCTTTTCTTCTATTGACAATTTACGCCAATCTCCTTTTTCTTTCTCTCTTAAAGCCTAAGCAGAAGACAATATTCTTATAAATGAAGACGATCATATATTTGCATATAGTTAATTTAACTAACCTTTATATCAGGTGTAGGTTCTTTCCACCTAATAGCTGGCATGGGAAATTCAGCACGGTCTGCATAACTGGGCTGGCCATTATAACCAAAACCAACGATTTCACGATTTCCAATTATTGACCTGACGCTGTCATGTGCACCACAAGCACCAAGAGGGATAGGTGGAGCACGAATTGATCTAGCACTTAAAGCTAAAAGTCTGCCAGCCATGTTCTACAATATACAAAAAATAATAACATCTATGAACTAAACGATCTAACAAAATCTATTTGCTTTATATCATTATGTAATTTCTAAATATTTGACATACAACAGCATTCTACATGATTACCTAATCACTATAGTTACTTTCCAAACGTTATTTTAATACAAACTTTATTAAATACGATTACACAATTTTAGCAATAAAACGTTATTCTTCCAAAACATGCTGTAAATCGGCAGACGAAAGAAATTAAACTTACCAATCGGAAACTCCTACAAGATGGAGGAGTAATTGAAGAAATTTCACATTTAAATGTTGGTGAAACGCGATTGCGCTTATTGATTAGGTTGGTACGTTGGTACGCGCCTTGTTTGTTCGTTTTACAATTCAAAGTAAACTTATTGATGGATTATAAATTTATGTATCGTTGTTTCATAATACTAATTCTTCTGAAACGATGTATATCAAATAACTCAAATATTTACATTTATTAAATAATGCGTGATTTACTAATCGGCCGTTAATATTTTAGCGAGTTTACGTTTTACAATTTCTGCCCCTTCTTGAATTCAATTAATTGTCAAATTTAACATTACAAAGGTCGCATTCAGCAGACGGATCGGAAACATTTCCCCCTCCAACTGTACACTTGTGACAACAAACAGTTGAGTGTTCGTTGGGCACTTAGAGTAAGTAAGATATATAGAGAGAGCATAATGTCAGTTTATACACAAATAAAGGTGGGGTACGGGCAGGGTACAAATGGTTCAACCTTGGCGGGTTGCATACCGTTAAGTGTTCACATGTAATAAAATTTATTAAATTCGAATATTATTATTTCTTAAACCGTTTTTAATTAAATCTACTTCTCTAATAATTATACTTTGAAAAAACAAATTATAGATTTTTTTGAAAATAAATATTTGCTAGTGCCCACGAATTACTCGTAACCTTTCAATGCATAACTGAAGTAAAAATGTTATTTAAAGTTGCCTTTCAGAACAATAGTATAAACAACTTACACATTAACAAATTTATATACATATATATTTATCAGTAATATATCTACATACTTCAACATTTAACTAGTGGCTTGAATTTACATATATGAGGTTTGATTTTATGATTTTATTTACTTACAATATAATAATATATAAAAGCTTTTCGTCAACTTCTTATGGCTCTCTTGATGGAAGGTTTGATTCACTCTATTCACTCTCACTCAGTGCTGCCGGTGCCATACGTCTGCCTTACCCGCATGAGCGAATGAAAAATACCGGCTTTTACCCGACATTTCAGATACAAAGCGCCAAATTTAAAAGTGGTCTAAAATAATCGCGTTTTAATATCAGGGACAAGCTCTGCATAAAAATTTACACAAATTTTGAGAAATTGGTCCATTTGAGTTTGGGATGCATAATTTTTCAACATTTCAAAAAATTCAGTGGCAGATATACCTAAATACATTTTGCAAAGTGGCACAAACAAGCGATTATTTGTGTGGTCAACAGCAAAAACATTTTTGTCTTTCAAGTCACTCACATTGATAAAATTTCTGCATAAATGCATCAACAATCTTTGTGTTTCAGGTTTCAATTTCTGAATAAGTGGCGATTCTGATTGAAATATAATGTTAAAATCTTTAAGAAGTCCCAATGCATATGACGTAGATTTTAAATAAATTTTCGTGAATTTTTTCAAAGAGTTGAACAAACCATTAGCTTTTCCAGATGCAGTTTTAACCACATCAAAAAAGTTACTTTGACATCATTTGTTTCTGAGTAGTATATAACAGCAATTGCACATGGTTTTATTGCACTCACGTCCGTCGTCTCGTCCATGACTAAGGAAGGAAAACATCCAGGTTCCTTCAATATTTCAAACAGATTTCTGCAAAATGAACTTCCTAAACTTTCCTTAACAAGTAGCTTTTGTTCTTTTAACAAGCGAATATTTGTGTGGTCAACAGCTAAAACATTTTTCTCTTTCAAGTCACTGAAATTAATAAAATTGCTGCATAAATGCATCCACAATATTTTTGTAGCGTTTAAATTTGATAGACAATAAAATACATATTGATATCTGATATTGACTAAATCGAGTTAAGAAAAGCAAATTTTAATTGTTTTATGTGAAAATACCCGATTTTACCCGCTTCACAATTTTACCCGACAGTCTGATTAAAATACCCGCGTTTCGGGTAAAATACCCGCAATTGGCAGCACTGCTCTCACTCGCTGCTACAAATATTTAATAAACAAATCCACCGTTACCAAAGAAAATGATGCACTTGCTTCACAATTTATGTTTATATAGCACTTCACTAAGGTATATAGTAGTTAGAGTATGTTTATAATGGCAATTCTTCCCAAAATGAGACCAAAGTATACTACTTTCCTTTGGAACCCAATTTGGCCTATCTATTTTCTTTAACCGCAGATTCCTTCTAATGGTCTCTTTTTGTATCCTATAATCAACAATTTTCAATGTTAAAAGATTTATATTCTCCAAATTTTGGATGAAATTAATAACTTTACATACCTACCTACAATCGTGAATATGAACATACTAAGTTTGTAATTTACGATAATAAAGAATAAAATAGAAAATATATATTACACAAATAATCAACAAATGGCGGATGTAAACATACCCCTCTCGGCATCACTTTTTGTGGACAAAGCTCTCTCCTTCTTTTCTATCCTCCTTGGCTGGGCAGAACCGTTCTCACTTATGTACTTTTATATATATATACTAATATATACAGTACCTAACATTAAATTTCGGACGTCAATTTTATTTTCTGACACGACCGAAAATGTTTTATTGTAAGTATACATGGGCGAGATAGGGGAATACGGTTGTTTCACTCAGACTAGACCGACTCGTGTTTTGTCGGCTCTAGGCACCGTATTACCCAAGGAGGAAAGAAAAGAAGGAGAGATCATTGTCGAGAAAAAGTGATGCCGAGAGGGGTATGTTTACATCCGCCATTGGTCGAACCGGAACCGTGTGAAACATTAGGTATGTTTGTGTTTAATATTAGGTTTGTTCAAACCTCCAGTTCTGAACGGTTCTAGAACTAGTGCGTATGTCATTAAAAAAAAGACAAGGTTCAATCTTCGGTTCTTCAGAACTCGTAATTCATAACGGTTCTTGAATTCCGCGTTCTAAAAGACCGAACACTGAACTACTACTTCTCAGAATTTGTAGTTCCAGAACTGCACGGTCCGAACAGTCTTTTTTTAAATGACATGCGCACTAATTCTACAACCGTTCAGAACTGGAGGTTTGAACAAACCTATTACGAACGGTTCTAACACAGTTTTGTTACTGCGCAGAACTGATGCGTTATAGTACACCGTTCGGAACGGTTCCGAACGAATCTGTAACGATTCGATGCCTTTAGCCCGAATTAAGAGGGGTTCTCACTGATGCAATTAGTGGCACCAATGCCAGTTTTATGAAAAGTTGCACGAAAATTCGCGTTCACACTATGCAATTAGTTGCAGCAATTTATCGCATGTGAAAAGTTGCACGTATTAGAGCGTGTTCTATTTTCTGATAAAGTTGCATGCGATTTTTTAGTAACTTTTACACTGCCAACCTGTCTTATGAAATGTAACAAAGTAGATGTATTATTTTTCTATTACATTGCTTTCATTCAGCAGACACAACAGTTGCGCAACTGTTCAGTGTTCATGTCCAGTAGACGAGCGCTCATTCTGAACATGTTCAGGAGCGGCCGCCATTTTTGTGAGCGGAAAAATTCTACGCTCACTTAGTGAACGTATTCTGTACCCTGCGCCATTGATGTATTCCAAGAGCAACCTAATACATAATTTTGAAGAAAGTTCACCCAGTATTTTATTCGGGGTTGGAAAAACCAGCCCTTCCACTAAAAACTACGCCAAAACTTAATGCAGAAAAACAATTTATTATTATTGTTTATTCGGTTTAATCTCTATAATTTTAACATATGGCAGCAATGAAAAGTACCAGATGACAGACGATGACATAAAGGTGAGCGGTCGTCCAGTGAACACTCAACTGTTGTGAAGTGAACGGTTGGAGCGGGATCGGTTCCGTCTGCTGTATGAAAACATTGAAAGTAATGATGATAATTATTTCATGTTGGTAGTACCACAAAAAAATTGCATTTGTGAAAATTGCTTGTACTTCCTGATCAGTGTGAACCAACCGTGCAACTCCTAAAAGTTGCACCGTTCATGCAACTCTTCACATGCGATAAATCGCTGCAACTAATTGCATCAGTATGAACCCCCCTTTAGTTCTACAGTTCTAGAACGGTTCCAGAACTGCGAATCACAAACCAAAACACGCCAATTTTTGTTTGAAAACAGTTCCGGAAACCCAGACACCTAACATAATTCTGCGCATGACGAGAACAAACCTTATAGGTATCTGCTTATTTGTCTAATATATATTTTCTATTTTATTCTTTATTATCGTGAATTACAAACGTCCTATGTTCATATATAATTTATTTTTGAAGTGAAAACTTCTATGGGCGCGTTGATGCATTGATTATTGGGCACTGAACGTAGAGGTGGGCAAAACGGTTCATTTCATTGACCCGGCTCACTCGGTTCAGCTCCTCATTGTGAGCCGGGTCCCGGAACCAGCTCATTTGAACCGTGTGGATCCGTAATAGCAAGGAGCGGCTAACGGCAGACAAATATTCCACGTTGTGCGCATGTGCGAGCAAACGCGCACAACGAATTCCTTCAGGGGATACACAGTGGCGTAACTAACGAGGGGGCCCATAAAAATTCTCTTAATTTTGGCTATTTAAAATCAAATACGACAAACCCAAATAATATGCAAATTTTCTAGACAGAACATGGAACCTTCTTGCACCTAGCCACAGATTTTATACTATAATATAATATTATCGGTTTCAGGCTTTTAAACATCTGTTTATATAAGTTGGCTGGTAGCTAAGCCATAACTGTATCATGTATGTAGAATCGGTAAGGTAATATTACTTTACCGAAATGTCAATTATCAACATTAATTTGTCAAAAAATTGAAAATTATAAAATTCTATTATTTATATGAAACTGTAACTATAGTGTCACATCAATCCGTAAAGAATTAATCAATTTCGAAAGCGAAATCATAATAATTATGTAATTAGAATGATACAAATGTTGTTATTTTCTGAAACCGATACAATCTTGAACATACATACCTTAGATGCAATGAATGTCCTAACAGCCTTAGATGACTTAAAATCCTCGCTATTGCTCGGAATTCAAACAAACGTCTAGCGACTGTTATGACAGTCATGTTCATAATTATTACTCAGGGGGGATGTAAAATAAGCACATGTCTCAATGTGAAATCAGTTTTATTAGATAATTTAATCGTGAATGACATATATAATACATGACCATGTACTATCGCGGACAAAATATTTTAGTCGAATTTCAGTGTAAAACGGGTCATATTTAATGTATTTTTGGCCCGTTTTACACTGAAATTCGACCAAACTATTTTGTCCGCTATAGTACCTACGTGACATAATAATGATAATGCATAAATAGGGCTAATGTGATTTACATTTTCAAAGTAAATAAAAAAGAATATAATAAGATTAAAATTTTAAATGTATTTATGATCATTTTTGCAATCATTTGAGATAACAGGTGCATTATTCATAAACTCTGCCAGTATTTTTGACTCTTGCGTATTAGCTTTAGTCATAACCTTTTTCCTAGCATTAGTTTTCTTTTTTGTCGAAAAAAAAGATTTTTGTTTCGTAATGTTTATGTTACAGGGTTCGTTTTTATTTGCACCTGTTATCTCAAGCGGATCTTCATTTTTGCCCAAATTACTTAAATGAACCCATGCATTTGACTGCTGTAATACTAATTTTAACTCGCCTTCTCCTAAATTATCAAGATTGTTTAGAATATTAGCAAAGTTAGATCTTATTTTATCTTTAGTTTGACAAGTATCCATTTTATTATGAGGGTTTATCAGTTCTGTTAATTGGGCAACATCGTTATTATTTTGGCTTAAATTATTATCTTCAAAATTAGCCACTTTTTCACCTTGCCGTTTGTAAAATAAGATAGGATTATAACTACTTTTTTGACATTCTTGGATCCAAATATCAACACTGGTGGCATCATCCGCGTGACGACAGCCATCCTGTAAATTAATTTTGTATGCAATTTTAATGTTTCTAATATCTTTATTGGTTATTAGGTCAATCCTCTTCAGATCACTACTGATTGATTCACGGGTTGTGTTCAATATTCTAAAATAACAAATAAAAAAAAATTAGTACAATAAATATACTTGTAGGGCTCTAACTAAAACTACTAGTCCTCAACCCTCCCATTTTAAAAAGGTAAATCTAGTCTATGTTACTTGTGCCAACACCAAAACCAAATGTATATTTAGAAAAAACCTGTTTTCGTTGTTTTATTATTTTCATTTTCCGATACCTAATCTCTATATCTGTGAATTTACAACATGTTAACACATTGTATCAAATTATAATATAATCAATAAGAAACCTACCCTTTTGCAGGAACACCCATGACAAGTTTAGAAGCAATAACTTCTTTATCCTTCTTTGAAATTTGTAGGTGTTGTATATCTGTATCATTATGTAAATAATGAGATTTGTAATAACGAACAAAACATTCATCTGTTGTTGTATTTCTTTTGACTATGATTTGGCTAGTACATGATTGCTTCATTTTACATGACCCTTGTGATCGCATACTTCTTTTACGGTTAACAGTTTGCACATGTTTGCTATATGAACGTCTACATTCATAGTAAATTTTTTCAAACCCATATGTACACTGTTTCTTTCCAGCATTTCGGACATACTGGACTTTCCTTGAGCTTTCTTCTTCAGATAACCACTGACTAAATGCTAAAAAATTATTAAAATTAAACTACTTAGTCAACAGATACAAATTTTACCTACCACTGAAAGAATCAAAACCCAATTCTTCTACGATATTTTCGACGTCATGTTTATCCATTAAATGTTTCCGTAAATCATTATTGAACTGGAAATAAACTTTACAAGTAGCACACATATACTTTTTTTTCGAAGCACATTCTATATATTCAGGTTCTTTATTATGCACTGTTCTCATATGTTTATTTAAATTAAACCGTGTAGAATATACTTTTTCACATTCCAAACAATTAATCGGCATTTTAAACGAAATAAATTCCAACACATTCCTATACCACAGATAATGGCCTACACACATTGACACACAAATCCAGACACAAAGCTGATAATTATAATCAACTATATTCAAACAGAACTAACAGAAAATCTATGTACTTAACAGAAGATGAATTATTAAAAATGAAATACACAAGACACAAGCACTCAGGGTTGCCAGGTGAAAAAAATAAATATCACCAGATTTTTATATAAAAGGTTGCCAAATTTGAAAAAGAAATCACCAGATTTTTTTACTTATTAACGCAACTCTATCTACATAGGAGTATTTATTTATAAACTAGTATTGTGAACATTAATATTAATAATAGAACAATAAAGGATAGATATGTAGGTAGACATTTATTTCTAAAAACAACATAAAATACATACTTCTATACTCAAATAAAATACAACAAAAACGATAGCAGATTCATATAACACCTACAAACAAATAAATTCACAATTTTTTGGTCAAGTAGTACAATAAATAATATTAATAGTCTTAAATCTTGATCTTGATCACTATCCATATTGCGTATATAGTATCTTTATACATATTGTTATTATGTTTACTTATTAACTGCGTTCCCACATTAAAATCAAAACATCTGCGTTCTGATTCTGAAATTAACCGTTTACTGTGCATAATACCACTTAAAGTAACCGAGCTTAACCGGTTCCGTATTTTAGTTTTATTTAAATTTATGGAGCTAAACTGTCTTTCGACACTTGCGCTGCTATGAGGCAAAGTAAATAATAAAGAAATTAAATTTGAAAGTTCCGGGAATATTAGAATTCCGTCTCCTCGTTTTGAATTACACACGATTTTCCAAAATTCTTCTTCCTTTAATGTAAAATCATATTCAGATGAGTATTTTAAAGTTCTAAACTCCCTATCTAGATTATTAATATCATTAATACTATTTGGAAATAGCGATGCTAATGGTCCTATGCTTTCAATGCTTGCAATGTTTTTCGGATTAAGAATAGTAGCCAATTTAAGAATCTTTACTTCTTTAGAATGAAATGGAAAACGTTTAAAAATTTGGTGGGCGGCTTCAACATAAAAATTAAGGCAGTTTAAGGAAAAATTGTGCTTTTCAGTGTCCGTTAAAATATTTTCTACAAATGCTGCAGTTACTTTTGGTCCAAAATATACTTTCTCGATTGAAACGTAATTATGTGGATTTCGATACTGTAAACATTCAAGACTTGTGTTTTTCAAATATTCTGGTTTAATGTAAAAACTTAATAACAATTTGAATGCATCAGACATTCGGGGATATAAATTTTGAATTTTTGCTTTTTCAGATTGGAACTCTAAAGTCATATCATTAAAAATTGGAAGAACGTACTCTAAAAAACTTAAGTATAATTTGTTAATTGGACTGTGTAGTGCATCATTGATGTCTGCTGCACTTGATACTCTATCAAAGGCTTCGGCTCTAAAGTAAAGTGTAAGAGCCTCATATTGCTCTAAAATTCTTACAACCGCTGAATTTAATGAAAGCCACCTTAATTAATTAGTTCAATTTTATTGTTTTGAAAATGTTCCGGTCGATCGAAATTTATAGTGGTATTGAATCGTCGTCTCCAGTTCGTATTTTGCCCGTGTCGGTTGCCAAAACGACTCAACAATATATTGAGTTATAGAATATTTTCTATATTTTTCTTTATTTACTTTAACAAAATAATTTTCCTAAAAATCACCAGAAACATGACATTTTTTAAAAGTTTTCACCAAATCACCAGTTGCAAAAAAAATCACCAGATCTGGTGAAAAATCACCAGACCTGGTAACGCTGACTGAAGCACTACACAAGTTTTATTATTATCTCATTGACATTTCCGACGCATGCGCACAACGTGGAATATTTGTCTGCCGTTAGCCGCTCCTTAATAGCATACCGTTCCAGGAACGTGTAGGACATGATAATACTCGGCGCCGTCGCGTCGGCTCAAACGAACCGGGATTATTTAGGCTGCGCGCACACCAATTATACAAAATGTTTGACAAACAATTTATTTGAAGCTATAATGCACACAAATTTGACAAATTATCAGATTGTTGTATACAAATTAAGCAACGACCCAAGTGAGCCGAGAGCCGGTTCATTGAAATTTAGTGAACCGGCTCCCTCGGTTCCCTGCTGGGATTCGGTTCACTGAACCGGTTCGTTCGCGAACGACCCACCTCTAACTGAACGAGACTGAGCCGTCACGCTCGGAATGTAATGCTCGTTCGGGTAAAGTCGGCTCAAGTCGAGTCGACTAAGGGAGCAAGAGACATATAGTTAACGCGTCTCTGCCGGTCTCTGCTATACTCGCTCGGCAACCGTTTCACGTTCGGCTTTGTATTACAACACTAACTAGCGGTATTTAATTTCAATTAAATTGAAATTTAGAATAAATAGGCGAAATATTGTATTTTTATTTTCTGAAAAATTCTTGTCCGCGTGCAGATGCGATCCCGAGCCGCCCGGGTGTAAGGCCGGCACGTTACCATTAGACCAGCGCGGGTACTTGTATGAGAATTATCATATCGTCTATTTGTATATATACATGCGTACGTATGAATTTTTGAAGTGAAAACTTGATCAGACCGAGCGAAATGTACTAGAATAATATATACACAATAATAATAAATATATATTTTTTAAATGTAATATAGAACGAAAATGAAAAATGTAAATGTAAATGAATATAGAACGAGAGAAAAAGTTGTATTTCGTATTATTAACCTCGCCTTGATGAAGTTTTCACTTCTGCCGTGTGGTCTTAAGCACACCCATTTTTTTTAATACCTTCAATATAATATTTTTTTATTAATTAGTTTAAGGATAAGAATTTCCATTATTTCCCATTTCATTTTTACTATGTATTTAGCTGTTTTATCTTTAATTTAGTACTTAGTACTTAATATGGTTTGTTTGTACATAAAGTAATTAATTTCATCCATAATTTGGTGAATACAAATCTTTTAACATTGAAAATTGTTGATTATAGGACACCAAAAGAGCCCATTAGAAGGGATCTATGGATAAAGAAAATAGATAGGCCAAATTGGGTTCCAAAGGAAAGCAGTAGACTTTGGTCTAAGCATTTTGCGAAGAATTGCCAGTATAAATATACCTACTCTAACTACTATATACCTTAGTGAAATGCTATACTAACATAAATTGTGAAGCAAGTGCATCATTTTCTTTGTTTACAGTGGAATTGTTTATTAAGTATCAACGAGTGAGAGTGAATCAAACCTTCCATCAAGAGATCCTTAAGAACTTAACGAAGAGCTTTTATATACTATTAAATTGTAAATAAAATCATAAAATAAAACCTGATATATGTAAATTCAAGACTAGTTAAATGGTGAAGTATGTAGATATATTAGTAATAAATATATATGTGTATAAATTTGCTGTTGAGTAAGTTGTTTATATTATTGCTAACCTAAGTATGTATACCTACACATTCTTAATTATTATATTTCAGTTTTACATAGAGTAAATATTGAGTGAATATTACAGTTGAATGACACATTTCTAAGCTTGCATAACCATTAATTGTTCTGAAAGGCATCTTTGGAAATAACATTTTTACTTCAGTTATGTATTGAAAGTTTACGAGTAATTCATGGGCACTAGCAAATATTTATTTTTAGAAAAATCTACAATTTGATTTTGTAAGGTATAATTATTACAACAATTAAAAAATAGTAATATTCGAATTTAAATAATTTAATAAATTTTATTACATATGATGCCTAACGGTTTGCAACCCGCCAAGTTTGAACCATTTCTACCCTGCCCGTACCCCACCTGGCATCACTTTATTTGTCTATAAACCGACATTATGCTCTCTCTATATCTTACTTACTCTAAGCTATTACCTACCGGTTTCCCTGAGAGCCGACAAAACACGAGTCGGTCTAGTCTGAATGAATCAATGCTTGCATTCAGCAGACACAACAGTTGCGCAACTGTTCAGTGATCATGTCCAGTAGCCCTCCACTCACTCTGAACATGTTCAGGCTACGAGGAAAGAGTAGAACACGGGAGATAATAAAGTGGTGAGGGAATAGGTATTATTTAGACAGAAGTTACCGCTTTAATTAAGGCAGGTCAGTTATTGGCCAAATTGACTTCTTTAGTATAAAAAAATTTTATTTCTCTTGCGAAATATAGGGTAAATATAATAAATTTTAAAAACCCCTCACGTTCCTATCTACGCCGATGAAAAAAGGATTTTACTCATAAATTCTTTATTTTATGGGCATTTTTTGCTCTCATTCTCGGGCACTTCTTGGGCGTAAACAGATTATACATGGGCGAGATAGGGGAAGTGGATCCGATTTCACTCAGACTAGACCGACTCGTGTTTTGTCGGCTCTCGGGTACCGTATTACCTACCGGTTTCCCCGAGAGCCGACAAAACACGAGTCGGTCTAGTCTGAGTGAAATCGGATCCATTAAAACAGCTGTGGAGACCATTACCAGATTTAGACATGGTGAGAAAATTTAATAGTGACTTCTACTTAAAGAACAACTGGATCTATAGATGTGACGAACAGCAAGTTTTGCCTTTTTTTCATTGTGTTTTATACTGAGGAGAATTAAATGAACGACGAAGGCTGTTACTAAATTAAAACGCATGAAATGTTGAAGGTACATTTGGTTATACATTATTTATTAGAATGATTTTTCTGTCTTTTTTTGATGGGTATGAAGTTAGTTAAAGTGATCTAATTCAAACATTTGTATTCAATGGGGGACGTAACAATTGCCACGGGCTATAGTCTATTTTTAAAATAGCGAGACGAATTTCTGAACATACCCCTGTCCCAAATTACATGCACGAAAATCTTGAAAACAGTATATCGAGTATATCTCATAACTATTACTGTCGAGCTCTGAAAAGAACTGGTAAAGTATATAATGAAATAACGGAGAAATAATAGAAACAACAACAAGTCTTAACCATAAACAATGTCAGTTGACAGAATCTGAGCAAGATTGATACGGTGTCATTTGGCCTTGCTTTCAACCAATGAGATGTCACTGTCAAAGTGGTCTGTTCAGAAATTCGTCTCGCTACTTTAAAAATAGAGTATACCACTTAATAAAACATTAAAACTGTTTAGCGTATTTTTCAGAAGATATTTGTGGTTATACTCTTTTACACCAGCACAGAACAAAATACTGCGCTCCTATCTTGTTTGTGTATAAGCAAATATAAATTGATACACTTTTCAAAGTCATTGCTTTCATCGGACGGATAGGGAGCCGTTCCCGCTCCAACCGTTCACTTCACAACAGTTGAGTGTTCGCTGGACAGGACCGCTCACCTTTATGTGATCGTCTGTCATCTGGTACGTTTCATTGCTGCCATATGTTAAAATTTTACAAATGAAACCGAATAAACAATAATAATAAATTGTTTTTCTGCATTAAGTTTTGGCGTAGTTTTTAGTGTAAGGACTGGTTTTTCCAACCCCGAATAAAATACTGGGTGAACTCCAATATTATAATACATTTATTTCTGCACAATACCTTTAATTTGCTGTATTTTACTTTTCTAGTAGCCTTCTTCAAAATTATGAATTAGGATGGTCTTGGAATGCATCAATGGCGCTTGTGTACAGAATACGCTCAGTAAGTGAGCGTAGAATTTTACCGCTCACAAAAATGGCGGCCGGCCCTGAACGTGTTCAGTAGTGGGACTCGTGAGCGGTCGTCTACTGGACATGATCACTGAACAGTTGCGCAACTGTTATGTCTGCTGAATGGAAGCATTGATAATGTGATGTGCTTCTTCATGTGAACGTGATTACTACGTTACTCCGTTCCATCGCCTGAAAAGGAGTCGGTTAAAAATTACCATGATGTCAGATTCTATCATAAACTTCCTGAAGATATAGGATATAAAAATTTTAAATTTTTCAAAACCCCTGTCAAACAAGTAATTGACGAGAACTTTTTAAACTTTAAATTCTAATTTGCAGAAGTTATGTTTTGTCCTTTTGCTGATTTTATTTATACAATCTATGTTATTGTATTTTTATATGTTATTGCTACTGTTTTTTACACTTGTATATAAAATAAAGAGAAAATGAATGCGGATCTTACGATATAATATATGATAAAGAATTTTATGAGGCAATTCCGCTGAAAATGCAACTGCAGACACGTATTTCGAACTGGTTGGTTCTCGTCAGTGCAGTGTATATAAATATTCTGACAATTGTACTTTTAATAAATAAATCATCCATCCATCCATGACATGGAAGATATTTTCAAAAAAAAAGTAAAAGACCTTCCGGTAGAAATTTCGAAGAACATTTCTTTATAAAAATTGTGACAATTTCACTTTTGGATACTTGTGTGTTCCTTCGAATTGTGTCTAATCTTGGTAGTTGATGAGATATTGATAAATTTTGATTTTTTCTCTCAAGTAAACTACTACTTCCGGTTCACCAATATTACCGTAAATTTGATAAGAGCTCCCGAGGCAGGTTATATTCCTAAATATAAAGTGTGGTATTGATTCATTTAGCTGTTTCACCACTATCGTTGTCAGACACACGCGCAAGCACGCATACACACACACAGTGAGAGAAAGCGAGAGGGAGTAGAGAGAGAGGGAGAGGAAGGAGAGTGAGATGGAGAGAGAATTTTTAAAATGACTTTCCTGGTATAAGAGAACTTCTAAATGTGACCATCTGCAAATATCTCGAAAATGTTTGTCATCACAATATGTACTGTATACTTATGTACAAAGTAGAAGTAGGCCAAGAATGGGAACATTCTGTACATATCCGTTCACAATAAACTGAAAACACTTCATTAACGAAAATATCATATTCATTAATAATTCTAATCCATTAACTAATAACTTACACAGCGGATAATGTGAAGCTATTTGCAACAGAACTCAATTTATCGGAAAATACGTAGTTGATGTTTGTTATGCGTAAGAATATAACATATCTACGTTTTAAACACGTGGTTTTACAAAAACTTAAATAATGGCAAGGAAAATAACATTTTACAAATCGTTGAGACCTTTACTGTTTTTGAGTAGTTCATTAGGCATAATATCTTTTTCTGTCGGAGAAAATAAATACAATCGTTCAAATATAAGAATATTTATTAATATATTGTTAATCGTTTTTTATATTATTTTCACTGGACACTCCTTATACGAAAGATTTAATTTAGAAACCACTAAACCATTAATAACTACTACGGATGTGATGCAAGTAACCACAGCCACACTACAACTTGTAGTAACTTGGTTTATGAGTGCAATAAGTCAAGAGAAGTCAATTACTTTCCTAAAGCGAATTTTTGAATTGGACAATACTTTCCATCAATTGGGCGTTTATATTTATTATGATGCAGTCTATAAGTCAGTCATTATAAGATTGACCGTGAGATTAACTTTAATCGCGGCGAGTATTATTTCACTGCTGATCATCAACGACTATGCTTTGGTCGTGCCTTTGATTGGATATAATATAGCCCACTACATACCACTTCTGATAAATATGGCAATAGTAGAACAATTGTATATTTATACAGGTTTGCTAAGAACTAGATACGAAATCTTAAATCAGCATTTAGTGGAAGTTCGAAAAATTGAGGATGACATGAAAGAAAAAATTTCTTATATAAAATTGACTGGATTGTTCGGTTCGAAGCTTACAACTTTGAGAACCATATGTCCTATTCATCACGAATTAACTAAGATTGCAAAATTGCTAAACGAAATGTTTGGTGTAATATTACTAATGTCGTTCCAGGCAAGTTTTGTGACAATTATAGTCAGTCTATATGACTCTAGTGTGTTCTTACAGTACTTTAAAGCAGAACATATAAAGTCATTATGCGCATCAATTATAATGTGTTGCACCTATGTCCTAGACTGTTTATATATATGTTATAGTTGCCATTCAACAGTTGAAATCGTAAGTATACTTCTTTCTTTTAGATAATGTTTATTTTGGCTAAACCAATTACATATATAATATATTATTCATGAAGCACATGGCTCCAAATACGAGGATTTGGAATGTTCTCGGTCTGACACAGATATACCTAGTGCGAGTATGACAAATTGATTATATGTCAGACCCCTGCATTTAGTTGATTGTTCATATCGATCGAGTAGCAAATAAGTTACGATATTTTCTAAGAAATAAATAAAATCCGACTACTTTGTTTTAAAGAATTTAACCCCGATGAATAGTTTTAAAAAATGAGCTGTGGCCACCACACGATTTTCTTATACGTATGAGCGTTTTAAATTATATAAAATTTTTCTAAATTGTTTTAAATAGTTTTATCTTCTTAGAAAAATAAGTCAAATTTTAAGATTCTTTTTATCTAAAAATTATTCAAAATCCTATTCTCTTATACATTTCTATAGAGTGCATACGAGATATTCGAAAGAAAGTGCTATTCCCTATAATAAGAGTAAAAGTGTTACTTCAGGTCCTAATTTTGAAATTTCATTTATACAAAATATATTCCAAATCTAGCTCTAAGTACTTTTGTACTCTCGATAAATATATATAGAATGCATAATTTACGACATATTTGCAAAAAATCGCTATTCGGTAAGAGTAAAAATGTTAGTTCCGGTCCGAATATTGAACTTTTTTCTATACAAAAGATATTGAAAATTAACTTCTAAATACTTTTATACTCGTAACGTAACTGTCTAAAAAGCATGACTTGCGAAATATTGGCAAGTAACTGATTTTCGATAAGAGTAAAAGACCTACTTCCGATAGAAATTTTGAAAAACTTTCATAATAAAATTCTTCTCGAACTTAATTTTTAGTACATATGAATTTTTTACAAATTTGTTTAAACTTAGTAGTTGACGAAAGATTGGCAAAATTCGATTTTTTCACCGAAGTAAACTACTTCTTCCGGTCAGCCGATTTTACTGAAAATGTAATCACATCTCAAGAGGGAGATTATACTCGTAAATACGCAATTTGGAATTGATAGTGTAGCGTGATTCGTTCGCTAATTTATTAAAAACTCGGAATTGTAGGAATAACTATTTAATATAACTAATAACTGATAATTACATACATTTATATCCAATTTCATTATATAGACACATACATTTATTTTAAACTGTCAGTCATGTCCATCTCAATATTTATTTTCCACCTTGTCTCCATGACACCCATTCGTATTTCGTGACATTGCCCCCCTCTTGATTAAAAAGGTTTCGCCCCGAAAGCCATCATCCTCTAGTTCCCTCTGACGATGACGGAATCTACAAGCAGGTCCCTGGTTGCACTGCGATGTCTTGTCAAAGTAACAGTCAACTGTTTTCTGCCGTAGCACTGGAAGGCAATGTCCCGGCTGGAAACTGCAAACCAGAATTTCTACGCCAGTATGTTGAAATAACACTTCCAACATACTTCTTACAATTCTCCAGTCCAAACTATCCAATCCACAACCCAGTCTCGGTATTGCCAATTTCAGAAGGTCTTCATGTAGGACTTGCTCCCGTAAATGATGTAGAGCCTCCCATAACGAACGGTAAACTGATTTCTGACTGGAGTGCTCTTTTGTAACCAAGTAAAATATGGATCGCCCATTACTCCTTATGCGCAGGGTCTTTCCGATTTCTGGTTTCTGTTGACGTAATTCCCATCGCTTACCAAATCTCTCTTTAAAATCTTTGGCAATTCCTCTAGACATTCGTAAGTCTCGAGCCACACAATGGGCCAATGCATAATCTGATGGGATAGCAAACAAATCCTGCTGCCTCTCGATGGTCACTCCATATCGAACTTTCCGTTGACCAGAATATTCGTCCATGAAATCCTCGAAAGTTGGCTCCGAACATTGGCCGTTCACCCCGCGCAAATCGGCGTCCTCACAATTATTTCCAGCGTAGTGGGCCAAACGATTAAAATGAACTACCCTTGGTTTGCTATGGGGTGTCCGCCGTATGCGGTAAATTATATCGTTTATCCGCTTCAATATCTCAAATGGTCCTTCCCAGGACCTCAGAAGTTTTGGCGACAAACCTCGTCGGCGCCGTGGATCATACAGCCAAACTAAATCGCCCGCCCTATAACCAATATTTTCAGCTTTAATGTCGTAGTTTTCTTTCATTCTATCACTAGCATCCCGAATATTATGCCGCACCCGCACATGGATGTCATCTAACCTCCGTCGAAGACTGCTCACATAATAGTCTCCAGCCAGGTCTTCCCCAGGCCTACTTCCAAACATCAAATCGCAGGGCAGTTTGAGTTCTCTGCCAAATAGCACCTTCGCCGGGGACTGCCCAGTGGTTTCTTGTACAGATGCCCGGCATGCCATGAGAAATAATGGTAAATGCTCATTCCAATCTCTTTGATGTTCGGAGACCACCTTGGACAAGTGCTTGATCAAGGTTTTATTCATTCGCTCTACCATCCCGTCTGATTGTGGGTGTAAGGGAGTTGTTCTCGTCTTTCGAATACCCAGGAGCCTACACATGTTCTCGAAAAGATTAGACTCGAAGTTTCGCCCCTGATCTGAATGAAGCTCCAGGGGTACACCAAAGCGGCTGACAAGCTCCCTCACAAGAACATCCGCCACGGTTCCGGCTTCCTGATTGGGCAGAGCATAAGCTTCGACCCATTTCGTGAAATAGTCCATGACCACTATTATGTATTTATTTCCATGGTTACTTTCTGGGAAGGGTCCAGCGGCATCTATGGCAATTCTTTCGAAAGGGCTTCCTACATTGTATTGGCGCATAGGTGCACGCCGACGCTTCGGTGGTCCATTACTTCCGGCGCAGTCAGCACACTTCCTGCACCACTCCTTCACATCGCGTGAACAATTCACCCAATAAAATCTCTGTCGTACCTTCTCTAATGTCTTACGAACGCCAAAATGTCCTCCAGAAGTACCATTGTGTAGCTCTTGTAATACTTTTGGTATTCTTAGCCTGGGTTTGTTCAGTTCCCTCCTGATTTTCCAATACGCGCCTTAGAAGACCACCCTCAATGATTAAGGAGTCCCATTGTGCCCAATATGACTTCAATTCTGGTGAACGAGGAGCAATCTCTTGCCATGTTGGTCTTTGCCCATTCTTCTTCCAATCTATCAAGACTGCCAGATCTGGATCGGCTTCTTGATCTGTCCGCAATCTATCGGGTTTCCACTGATCATCAATCCCAGTAGTTCGAAGAACGCTGGCCGACTTGTCCTCGATTCGACCACAATGTGGACAGTCCTCCGGACATGGTCTTCTGGAAAGAGCATCAGCATTTTGATGTTTAAAGCCCGCTCTGTGTTCAATCTCAAAGTCATACTCCTGCAGCCTCTCAATCCATCTGGCTATCTGACCCTCTGGATTTCTGAATTGCAAGAGCCACTTTAGGGCGGCATGATCAGTCCGAATCGCAAACTTCTGCCAATACAGATATTTGTAGAAATGCTCGATGGACTTAACTACCGCTAGCAGTTCCCTTCTCGTTACACAGTAATTTCTTTCGGGTTTAGATAGTGTTTTGCTAAAATATCCAATAACCTTTTCCTGCCCATCTTGTATTTGCGAGAGCACCCCACCTATCCCCACATTACTGGCATCTGTATCCAAAACAAATTTTTCAGTCGGTAATGGGTAGCCCAAAACAGGTGCACTCGTCAATGCTCTCTTCAACAACTTAAAGGAAACTTGGCATTCGTTGTCCCAAATAAATGCGCGATTCTCCGTTAGACGGGTCAGTGGCTTTGCCACATTTGCAAATCCGGGGACATACCGTCGATAGTACGTACATAATCCCAGAAAGCTTCTCAATTCATGCTTGTCTTTAGGCACAGGCCATTTTTCCACAGTTCCTACTTTTTCTGGATCGACGGCAATTCCTTTTCCAGGCACTACATGTCCAAGGTAATTTACCTGTTTACGGAAAAGGTGACACTTCTTGGGGCTTAGTTTTAGGTTTGCATCTCTAAGCCTTTGAAAAACTTCTTCCAAATTATTTATGTGATCTTCAAAAGTTTTTCCCACCACAATCACATCATCAGGATATACCAAGCACGTATTCCACGCTAGTCCTCTCAATACAGTGTCCATGAGTCGTTCAAACGTAGCGGGAGCGTTGCAAAGTCCAAAAGGCATGACTGTAAATTGCCAAAGCCCAGTGCCCACAGTAAACGCAGTCTTCTCCTTGTCATCAGAATCCATCTTCACCTGCCAATAACCACTCTTCAAGTCAAGGGTGGAGAACCATTTCGCACCCGCCAGAGTATCCAAGGTGTCGTCTATTCTTGGCAAAGGATAGCTGTCTTTCTTGGTCACATTATTTAAACGACGATAGTCAACACAAAATCTGGTGGACCCATCCTTCTTTCTTACCAGTACCACTGGTGAGGCCCATGGGCTACTCGATGGCTCAATCACGCCTTCTCTTTCAATATCTTGTACTATTTGGTCAGCTTCCTCTCGATTCGCCAGTGGTAATCTTCTTGGTCCTTGCCGAATTGGAGATGCATCGCCCGTGTTTATTTGGTGTTTGACTATATTGGTCTTTCCTTTGGTACCCTCTCCAGTTTCAAAGACACCCCGGTATAGATAAATCAGGTCTCTAACTTGGTTTTTCTCCTTCTTGCTCAATCCTTGGCAAGCCGAATTTGCCATATTTACAAGCTTTTCCGGAACCTGGGTATACTTTTCTACTTCTGTATTCCCACTATGAACGATGGCTGACACTGGACAACACCATCCTAGAGCAGTATCTTTCTCTATGGTCACCGAGTAATAGTTCACATTCATTACTCTTACCGGTACTGTGCTCTGAGTTCTTACTAGTGTTTTAGCCACTACGATTCCCCGTCCCAGTCCGTCATCATCAGCCCTCGGTTCCAACATTGTAATATCTCCTTCAAGAAACTTTCCCTCCACGCGGGCCATCAAAAGCGTCTCACATCGCTCTTTCAAAACAACATCATCTGCTACCAGTACGCGTACTGGCCCATCATTCTTCCCATGGAGAACGAGTTCTTCATTGTTAACCTTCAAGATGCCCTGTTTTATATCTAACTGAAAACCGTATGGGTTCATAATGTCCATGCCCAAAATAACTTTCTCCTCTATGTCAGCTATCAAGACGTGATGCTGGACCAAGGTTGGTCCTATGATAAGGTTGACATCCATTTCGCCTGCCACCGAAGCCACCTCTCCAGTTGCCGTTCTAAGTCTCCATTTGCTTGGAAACATCTTCATTCCTGCAACTAAATCTGGGCGTACAATACACTTTGTTGATCCTGTATCCAACAAGCAGGCATAAGATTCCCCCTCTATAGTAGCGTCTACATAGAGGCCATGTGGTAGATGCTGCAAGGATGCCATTTGGGCAAGCATCCCTGGGGCTTTCCGACATTTGACCGACGATTGCCCCCGCTCGTCGACCCGTTTTAGTTTTCCGGTTGCTCGACGGTTGCCTTCCTAACTACGTTCTCACACTTGCTCCGAATGTGACCAACCTCACCACAGTTCCAGCATCGGAGTGCTCTTCTTCGAGGCTGCATCTGGCGCATCACCCGAAGGAACTCCTGCTCCATAGATTCCTCTGTCTCTGCGTTGTTATCGAAAGCGCATACTCGCGCGTGGCCTCGAGAAGCTTGCTTCGCCGTTTCGAATTCGAGCACGTGCGCCAACGCATCGATCAGCGTCTTTGGGCGAGCTAACCTCAGTGCTTGCTGCGTCTCGGTATCTCGAAGGCCATCTATGAAGGTCTGAATCGCCAAGTGCTCCATAAAGTTAACCGGTGCCGTTGAATATGCCAGTCGGACAAGACGAGCAATATCTGCTTCAAACTCCTGAAGGTTCTCGCCTTTCTTTTGTAAACGATTTTTTAATTGCGTATGGTACACCTGTTCTAAATGCGCATGGCCGTATCTCATCTCCAGTCGTTTTGTCAACTGAGAATAGTCTTTTCGTTCTTCAGGAGGTAATGTCTGCAAAATGTCACTAGCATCACCCCTCAACGCTATAACTAAGGCTGTAGCTTTCTCAGCAGATGACCATGCGTTTGCTTCCGCGGCTGCTTCAAATTGCGTCAAGTAAGTTGTCCAGGATGTTTTTCCTTCAAAGGTTGGTGGTTTTATTCTTATCTTTGTGACAGGTACAGCCTCATGGCTCCTTCGTCTACTGCACTGCGGTCAGAACAACTTCCGATCGCTGATAACTTTATCTGGGCCATGAAACCCTCTATCATTTTAGTCTTTTCTTCCAAAAGTTTGGACTTTTTTATTACACTACTTAACAATTTGGCATTTTGATCGACTTTCTCAACCACAGCAAGGACTTCTTGTTTCAATGCTGTTGAGTTATCAAGAATTTTCTGTTCCATTGTTTTCGTTAGATATTCTAAATTCTCTCCCAGTCGTCGTTCTACAATTTTCTCCAAAGTTCTTGAATTTTCCAGCAGTTGTTGTTCCAGAGTTCTAGAGCTTTCCAAATTTTTCCTTTCCATTTGCTCTATAAAAGTCTTTTCTAAGGTTATAGAACTTTCCAGACTTTTCTGTTCTATTTGCTCCAGTAAAGCCTTTGAATTTTCCAAATTCTTCAGTTCCATTTGTTCTAATTTCTTCAACAGTACGTTTCCTTCAATTTCCCCACTTGGAACCTCGAACAAGTAACTGTCTGGATCCTCGCCTTCCACCGTCAATACCTGTCGAAGCCGCTCCTGCAACACTGCTTTCTTTCCGGAAGTTTCCTGATCACGTTCCTCGAGTTCACGTTTCAGGTCAGTGACCTTTAATTCGGACAGTAACACTTGTTTAGCCGTCATCGCAATTTTTCTTAATAGAAAACAACTGTCTTTCCACACTGTATATTTATTTTGATTGTCTGTAAATAGTTTTCAACTATCAACTCTTAGTCTGTTTCAATAACCCCACACCTGACACCAATTGTAGCGTGATTCGTTCGCTAATTTATTAAAAACTCGGAATTGTAGGAATAACTATTTAATATAACTAATAACTGATAATTACATACATTTATATCCAATTTCATTATACAAGGTGTGTATAAATTGGCGAACCCACTACACGCGGCGATGTTCTTCGTTAAATTCGGAGTCCGAATATATATATATATATTTATGTAATTGAAAAGTACTTAAAATTTATTAATTAAAAATATCTACTTTCTTCCGCCTGTGGGCGATATTACAGGATATTATATTGTATATTATAGGATATTATATCTGAAGTAACCCGATTACGACTTAAAAATATGAGTTGCCATGACTAGCACTACGAGTATAACTAGAATTAATCGAAAAGAGTTACTTCTAATATTTTCCTTTTACAAATAAGTAATTTTTATTAAAATTTTAAAGCTCATGAAAAGTTTGGAAGTTCATGAACTAGCAATACTATAAAAAATATCGCAATTGCTGTGTGTCAAAAAATGTTTAAATGTCAAACTTAGACTTATAGCTTCAGTTTAAAGGGAAGTAACTACATGAATTTACGTTAAGAGGGGCGTTTACTAACAAATAGAAACTTATGCAACTTATATTACTCGCGGGACGGGTAGACGCAAGGCGGTGTGAGTAGGTGGAGCTAGACGATATTCGGTTGCGTTGCGATCACAGCGCTTCGGCTTTATTCACAGATTCTGTCATAGATAAAGTAATACTACAGATGGGAAACATAATGTATAAAGAATGAGTACTTACGGAACTGTTGATGTTGTTGATGTTTTATAATAAACCAATTATCGCTTGCGCATAACTGTTATATTATTACACACTCGAATATTATAGGTATATATGACATTTCCTTTTAATTACAAACTGTCACTCGGATTTAAGTCTGCAATAGCCGACCGATTCCGATAGATTTGCGTCTTCGCTAGGACCGGTAGAGATACCGTAAAGTGGGACTAGACCATAGACGACGCCATATCTTCGAAAAACTTCGTGTGAAATGTGTATGACAATGTTTACTATTTAATGTTTTTTATCTTCAAATATAATTATATAAATTTGATTTTCTTTTTATATCGTTCATCAAATGTGCAGCTGGCGCGTAGAGGTTAGTTTCTTTTGTGTACCAGCCTTAGTAGACATTAATCAAATTCATGGGTTTTTGTGGTTATTTCTAAAGCACATAACTTTTTTAAGAAAATAAATTATACAAAAACTGGCTTTGATATTATAAATTTATGCCTTTTGCATCACTAACCGAAATTTGAGATTCTAAAATTACAAAATAAATTTAAAAAACGCAAAACCGCGATGTCTTAGTTTTCGATAGGTAAACGCTCCTCTTAAGTGCAAAATGAAATATTTAAAATTGGAATTAATAGATATGGTCTATGTTTTGGGGAAAAGTGATTGTTTGCTGGCACAAAGATAAACAACCAAAAAAATCCAAATATGCGACTGCCATCAATGAGCTTGCTTTTCAAAAACTGTTAACAAGTATTAAGGGGGCTTACGCAGAGCTGTCTAGTTACTGCGGTGAGGTAGGACGTGCGGGGGGATAGTTTGCAAATAAAATAAAATAATGAGAGTAGGGATGTCTTTTCGCAGGCCAGGTTCGTATTGAGAAACTGGCAGTATACCGTATGAAAAAAGGAGCCGTGTTACTGCTGCCGCAGATAACGCAGATGCACAAAAGTTTCTTTTGTTATGTGTTGAAGAAAATTCTCATACAAGCGTCCGTAAATTTTCTAGAGTCCTTGATGTGAGCAAACACTTTATTAAGAGAACCTTAAAGAAGTTTAAATTCTATCTGTTTTACATCAAGATCTTCAGAGGAAAGTTTTTATAAATAGGGTTGCCTTCTATAATACGATGTTGCACAAAATAAATCACAACCACAATGTTGTATCTCAGATTTTATTTTATGATAAAGCTACTTTTAAGAGTAGAATGATCTTATAAATAGCATTTTTACGCCAATGAGAAACAGCAATTTTTGTTTTACCGTAAATGTATTTGTTTCCATATTTTTTTATATATTTCAAATACTAAAAAATATGAACATACTATAAAACCAAGCATTTCTTAATTTGTTATATAACTTATAATTACTGTGTTTCATGAACATACATTTAAATTCTTGTATTGACGGTTTGCTTTCCAGCTGAAGTTAGAAATCTATATATGCATGACTTCTCCAATTTTAAAGTAATTTAAAATTTAGTCTAAGTATAACGATGAACAATCTTTTGACACAGAGCGACTGCGATATTTTAACTAGTGTTAATTCATGAACTTCCAAACTTTTCATTTCATGAGTTTTAAAATGTTAATAAAAACTGCTTATTTGTAAAAAGAAAATATTAGAAGTACCTTTTCGATAAATTTTTATGCTATGTGTAATTAAGTCAAGGTAACTCATATTTTTAAATCGTAATCGGGTTTATTCAGATATAATATCCTATAACTTTTGCAATATCGCCCACAGGCACTAGAAAGTATATGTTTTTAATTAATAAATTTTAAGTACGTTTCAATGTCTTATAAATATACAGGATGTTCCATTTATTTTTTTTAGAATCTTTAACTTTTGCTAATGGAATGTAATTCTAATGATCATGCGTAGATATGTCGAAATAAATATTTATTTCACGTAGGTACTGAAAAGATATCTCTACCAATTGAGCCCATAATAGGTATTTCATCATTAATCGTTATTTCGTAGCAACTTTTCAAATGTTGTACGATTTTTAAAGAAAAATTGCTAAATCTTAGAAACAACTGAAAATCGACAAATACAAATTGATGTCAGTTTAATCAGCTCTTCAAGGGCTATCATAAAATGTAAAAGAATACATAACATTCCATTTAAAAAAAATATAAGTTTGTGTTGGTTCGTCGTTGTCGAACACTATGTATAAATGAAAACATTTTTAAATTGTAGAGCTTAAGATTATCTATAATTTTTGTATTAAACATTAATTGCTATCTACATTTCCGCTGGGACACCCGGTATATTTTACTGTTGTGGATGTTTTGTCGTAATTATAGTTTATCGCTAATACAGTAATCCCTCTATTTACGCGGGTAATTGGTTCCATGAAAATAGCGCGTAAATGGAAATCGCGTAAACTTTACTTTGCATAAAACTATTATTTATTCTGATGAAAATATACATATTAAGAACTGCAACCCTTCTCTTGGTTTATTTTCAGTCTTCCTCGCTAGATAAATATTCTACTGTGTCCGTCGTACCTATTTGTGCGCCAGTGGCACAAGATGATGTTGATGGCATTAAAAATTTGTCGATAGTCTGCTGTTTGCTAGCCTGCTGTCTTTCTTTTATAAAAAGGTCGTACGGTGGAATCTGTGCTTGTAAACCCCTACGTATGAAACCACTTCTTTCAATATCAGGATCTATTTTAGTAATAAAATCAATAGCCGTTTGAATCATCGCTATGTATTCCTTGATGTTTGGGGTGGTGAATAAGTAAGTTGATTCTTTTACATCATCTCTTATATCATCCTCTACATCTTGCTCTCTGTCTTTATATTCTTCATTTAGTTCAATAAGATCATTAGTTTCTAACTCAACATCGTGTGATTCTATGTATTCTTCTATATCAGATAAATTTAAATCACTAAAACCTTCCTCTTCCAGCTGTCGGCCTACTGCTATTGTTTCAGCAACATCCTCGTTAGCAGCTTCGACTAAACTGACACTGTCTGTGCGAATACAATCTGGCCAAAGATTCTTCCAAACAGCATTCATGGTTGTGTCTTTTACATCTTTCCAACCTTTGTTAATATTTTCCAATGCGTCGGCGATGTTATAATTACGCCAAAAGTCGCGTAATGTGAGTTGTTTATTTTCTTCCAACATATAGTCGGATCGTTTTCGCAACCGACACGGCAAAAGTACGAACTAAAAACGCTGATTCAATACCACTACAAATTTCAATCAACCGGAACAAGTTTAGAACAATAAAATTCAACCAACTAATTAATATTTTAGGATAAATAACTACGGCTAGTAAAATACTATTACATGAAACTCAGTTAGAAATTAAATATTATAGATATAATTATTAAATATTACTTTTCTATATCAATATTTTATTTGATACATGGCTATTCTGAGCATTGTTGTCAGATTTTTATTTTCATGGAGCGTATGACACTTAACAAGCGTAGCGTTTGACAAGCAGGTAACTAGTATTCAGTACAGCGTTTTTCGAACAATTACACATGAAACTTGGGCTACCATCACTCATATTGAACAAGAAATAAAGACGTCGTGGGATAGGGAAATAGAAATTGATAAAACAGATAAAATTAATCCAGTAATATTTTGTATTAATGATAGCGGTAGTAGCGACTGTGAACGTTATTAAAGTCAAATATATTGATCTAAACCAAATTATATACGAGAAGGTAAGTTTTATTCAACAGAAATGCTAAGTTTTACTTGTAATTGCTTTATATTATTTAGAATAATCACGTAACTGATAAAACGAATGTAGCTTATAAAGGACTGGAGACGGATTAAATTCAGTATCTATATCAAAAGTCAAAGACAGATTTTGGAACCTGTTAATATATTTGTTCATAATGCTTCGGCAGAAGATTACGATAGTTAAAATAATTTGTACTTATATTGATCAGTTAAAGAAAGAACTCTGTCTAATCGAGGAAGTAGGAAGTTTAGAAAATTTTCAAATTTAAGAAGGTATAACCATGTTGAATGTAATAGAGGAATGGTGGATGATTGATTTCAGAATAAAATAATGATCGAGTTTATTAATGTGATAACAAGATAAGCGTTTGCATAGGGGGATGCAGTTAAAACATATTTATGTTATATTATTTTTATAGTTTTTCTAAAATGACCTTTGTATATTTTCTGTAGGACTTTAATTTTGTAATTATTTATTGTTATTAATGGAATTAAGATTATATAATTTCAAAAATATGTGATAGTATTGTAATAATATTAATGTAGTACATTATAAATTGGGATAGTAAAAATACTTGTTCATTATTGTATTATAATTTAAAGTTGATTGGTAAGTTAAATTCTGATCAGTAGCAAAGATTCAGCTTACGAATACTCAACATTTGAAATACTTTAAAATACGTTTGAATTGTTTAATTCTGCATTAAATATAATCTTTAATAACAACAAATTTATAGTAGTTTAAAGCTTAAGTAAATAATAATGATGTGTTTAGCTTAATCAAAAATGTTTGATTAGCATGCAAAAATTATGTTGTAATCAATGATATACCTACGAGAAATGTTTCAAACAAGTTGCTTTTAGTACAGCAGTGATAATGGTAATAATCATAGTGTACAGTAAGAATCTGGCAAACAAATGTTTTTACAATTAGTGTAATACTTTTCTTACCTTCTCGCTGTTGCATGTAAAAATACTTTAATTTTGATGCATTTTATGGAAAAGCAATATCGCACTATTAGTAAGGTTACTGCTGTACAACTGTCTTTGCTACTAAATATCTTTATTGTCTGTAGTAAAACTAACTCGAACATAATTATTAAATACATTCCTGAATGTTTAAATGAATTTCAAAAGTTCAATTTTCTCTGAAAATCTAACCTTTTTTATATTTATATCTAATTACTAACAGCAGACAAGTTCATACAAATATAAATTATAATTATTGTCGGTAGTGCTAAAACCACAAGTCTAATTGATCATTTAGGGTTATAGTGTCAAAATTAATATTACTTGACAGATCAAATTTTGCAACGTCTCAAATTTGACGCCATTTTAATTTTGGTGGCGCATGTCGGTTGCGAGAGCGATTCTAGTATATCAAACATTTGTTTGAAGGTGTGCTTTAAATAATGCTTCTTAAAACAAGCTATTACGCCCTGATCCATAGGTTGGATCAGGGATGTAGTGTTGGGCGGCATGAACATTACCTTCACATTTGGGTTAAGTCTCTGAAGGGTTTCGGAATGACTAGGTGCATTATCTACTAGTAAGAGGATTTTGAAGGGAATTTTATTAACACGACAATATTCCTCAACCTCAAGACAAAAGATATTGGAAAACCAATCTTCAAACAAAGCTGCAGTCATCCATGATTTTTTATTCGATTTCCAATGAACTGGAAGACGAGATTTATCAATGTTTTTCAAAACACGTGGGTTAGCAGAGTGATAAATTAAAAGTGGTTTGCACTTGCAGCAACCACTAGCATTTCCACAAAAAAGCAATGTTAATCTATCTTTGAAACATTTAAATCAGGGGGTTGTTTTTTCTTCTTTAGAAATAAACGTGCGACTTGGTAGCCGCTTCCAAAATAGCCCGGTTTCGTCAGCGTTAAACACTTGCTGAGCACTATAACCGTTATCTTCCAGATGAATCCTCAAGCTCCTTACAAACTCTGTTGCGGCACCTACATCAGCACTAGCAGCTTCCCCCATAAATTTAATGTTGTGGAAATTGTAACGTTTCTTAAATTTATCAAACCAACCTTTGCTAGCAACGAACGATGACGACTTTCCTTCGATTCCCTCTTTATCCTTTCCTATCTCGCTTTTTTCTTTTAGTTGATTAAAAATTGATAAAGCTTTACTTTGAATAATTCGTGTATCCATACCAATATGTTTTTTATTATTATCTTCTATCCACTGAACTAATAGCTTCTCCATTTTCACCATAACAGAATCTCTAGTATATTTTACTACCTTGGAACTTGTTGGTATGGCTTCTCTTACTGCTAGTTTAATTGAATTAGTATTGCTCTTAATTGTTCGAATCGTAGACTCATTTAAATTATGCAAGCGAGCAACTTCATTAATTTTCGAACCTTTCTCCAACATTTCAATAATTTTTAACTTAGTTTCTAAGTTCAGTTTACGCCTTGTTTTCTTTTTTGTAATTTTACTTAATGTAGCACTTGTTGACGCCATTATTCACTATCGATGTTTAACACCAAAGCACACAACTGTAACTAACAATAGCAGGTTGTATTGTAGTGTTTATAAGTAACAACGTAAAATTACAGGGAAAGTCCCGAAATATTCGTGCACAAACTACGCGCGGAATCATCACAAACCGCCATCTGGCGTGCAATAGAACATTTAAATTAAATTAAAATTAAGAAATTTTCAACCGCGTTAAAGTGAATTCGCGTAAATGGAGATCGCGTAAATGGAGGGATTACTGTATTTTCTTAAATTTTCACTGAGTATTTATTTGAATGGATGAGCCAGGTTTTCGAGGTCGAAGTAAATACATATTCTTATCTTTTAGTAAAAGCCGTAGCAAAAAATGAACAATAGTAAATGGGTTTTACTCTTCTGGGCACACACAAGATTTTCAGCATGAAAATGATATACATTGTCAAAAGCGTAATATTACCTACATTCATAAACATATAGAAACATACATGAACTTAAATATACAGATTGTCGTAGTTAAAAGTTAATATGCATCTTCAAATACACACACATAAACATGTACCTATGTATAAGACCGGTGGTGTGGGGAGATAGTGGGGAGATCGAAAGCGGGGACAACACATTCGTTCCGTCACTTTAGAGCGTGAACGTTACATTGTATCTGAGCAGACTCGCAAATATTAAAATAAAATGCCCTTAACTGTCGAGGAAAAAATACAGATTGTGTTATGGTATGCCAAGGATAATTCGTACAAAGACGTGCAAAATTTATTTGTTGCGGCGTATGAAAATCGTCCACCTCCCTCTGTGCCAGCTATCCATAAGATTGTGAAACAATTTCGTACAGAAGGTTGTGTTAATTCACTGCATACTAAAAGACACATTGTGCACTAAAGCCTCGGTACCCCGGTGTCCCGATATCACGCCCGATATGAACTCATCTGTACTCCCCTACTATCGTACCCCTCCATTTCATGTTTGCATGCACTTGTGTGCGTGTTTGTGTTTCCCTATATCTACTTTTATTTCAGTCAAACGGTATAAAATATATAATATTAAACTAAACACTATTTTCTTTTATCTTCTGAAAATTGCGACAGAACTTTTTCTTTGAAAAGTTTGTCAGTCTTTACTAGTTTTCGGTGCACGCTGATCATATAGAGGCCATTGAGACGGTCTCGTATCATAGTTGATCTAAGCCATGTCTTCACACGCCTCAGAGTACTGAAGGTTCTCTCAATCGTCGCTGTCGTATACGGCTGTGCAAGATAAATCATCAGTGCCTGCCTTGTGTCAGGGAAAATGTCCGGTTTCCTTCAAGACATCAACAAGGTCGAGTGCTTTTAGATCTTTTTTTCCCAAGTTCTTATCTTACCACAGATTGAACCACAGCCCACTCTCAATTTGTAGCTCAGGTAGTTTATAGAAGACAGCTATTTCATTTGTTTTCATATTTAACTCCTGTACTGTATTTCAGGCGCGGTTGGTGAGTACGTTTTGGTGGTGCACGTACATAGACAAGACTGATTCGTTTATTATCGGTGATATACTCCCAGATGCCGAGCATCACCGATAATGAACGAATCACTCTTGTCTATACGTACTCCACCAAAACGTACTCACCAGCCGCCACTGCTGTCTTTATGAAGTACGAGTGTAAAGATTGTAATGCAAATGATGGAGTCTCTTCATCAGAAAAGCGGTTTTCGAGTGAGTTCTTTAAATAATCAAGATATGGAATGAATATAGATATTCTAAAATACTCGGTGAGACTAGTAGCTGGAGGATTAGAGCGGTGTTGCAGCCTACCCAGAAGTCTAGGCATGCTTAATTCGTATCCGAGGACTTCACCAATTTTCGTTGCGTCATCAATGAGCTCTATTATGTGATCCTCGACCGCAGTACGATGGGAAGTGATTACCGATGTTATTAGCTTGATATGATGCGAGCATCTTACCAACTGATACATACTGATTAATTGATTTTGAATTTGAGGTGACATACATGTTTCTTCCCATCGTGCATGTGTTTTTTTTAGAACTTCATCACCAGCTTCGATTTTCAATTGTATCAAATCGAAGAATACGCCTTCGCCTGAATTTTTACCTCTCAGAAGCAGATCATGAGTTCCGTAAAACACTACCGTTGAATTGTCAGGGTAAACATTTTCAGAATATGAAGCTGTGCTTGAAGGCCCTTCCTGGAGGGTAGAGTCAAGATCGATAGGAGGCGCCGATGTTGAGGCAGACTAGGTTTTAATAACACTTGAGGCACCAGCTCTTCATCGCTTTTAGTTCGCTTGTCTTCACTCGAACTTTTTTTCAGCAACCTGCTTCCTTTTAGAACATATTGAAATCATTTAAATATGTCATAAATTACCAAAATTACGAAATCAGTAGCAAATATATGATTATAGATGGTGAGCAGCGCTTGGTATTTTACCTAAATGTTTATTTTCTTTTTATATAGGCAAATAAAAGCGGACGACTATTACATCAAGTAGACACAGAAGACATGGAAGTGAAAGACCAAATAGAGATGTTTTCATTGCAGATAGTGAATGAAAAATTGGAATTTACAGCTGCGGGATTTTTCACTATAAACTATAGTCTTCTGTTTTCAGTATGTATTTTTTGACATCAAAGATTTGAATTAACGTAATTCAAAATATTTATTACCTTTATTTTATCTCTTACAGATCGTCGGTGGTATAACTACTTATTTAATTATATTAATTCAATTTTCAACAGATCCGAATCAATAACAAATCGCTAATATGTACACATAAACATTTTCAAAGAGCACTTCAGTAAAATTAAAATATTTGGCAGTCAGTAAGAAACTATAATGTAATTATTAAGTATTAATAAAAAATTGCATATTCCAACAATATATTGTAAGATTTGTGATTATTTATTTTTTAAAAGAATTCTATAGAGTATATAATACTTATTATATTGCATGCACTTGCGTAAGAAATAAATTGGTACCCACTGAATTCTATGTTTTTGTAGCCCTATTACATATTACTGTGGTCTTTAATTATTTGAATATGTTGAGTACTATATAATTATCTCCCAGTCTGACAGGATAGGTAAATGAAACAAACATTTAAATAAAATTAGAAATTTATATTATATATAGGATAAAGAAGATTATTTATTAATTTTGATACCAGGATGCAAATCTCCCAGAATGAGGGTAAAATAAAAGGTAATGAATAACAACTCATAATTTATAAGAAAGTAAACAATATTACTAACAATCTACATCAATGGATTATAATACTTGCACTCATTTGATAAAATAAATTCAAGAAAAATAGCGACGCTTTCATTCTCAATTCAAATGCGTTGGTCAATCGAATACTGTTACGTTAATTTTGAATAGAACTGTATATTTCGCAATTTTATCCCTTTTATTTTAATAGGATTATTCTTATTTTTCTGTCGTTTTGACGTGGTTGAATTTTCGTTTAATTTATTTTGTTCACCACTTTAATATAGCTTGTAGTAACGTACGTCCAAGAATTATAATCAGTTTAATTTCTTATTTATTGCATGGTTCCACATCTGTTGGTGAGAAACGGTCTTTACGTTAATAGCTGTCTACCTGGCAACTCCGTTTGGTAGCCGTGTTATTAGTTTCCGTCTTTTGTCGTTGGGGCTCTCTTTTACCGTAGAAATTGAAACGTCACCGATTCACTTTGCATTTTGTCGTTCTTTCGTTCGGAGGCAGAATTGATTCCGGCCCGTTATCTAACACTACAAATTGTGGGCATATTGCCAATTTGTTCTGTAGAATTTACACTATTAAGTGGATGAAATTGTAGTGGAGATCAGTATATATTGCATTTGAAATTCTTTGACGTACCGGTTGATTGTAATGGACGCGGCCGCTTGAATCATTTCTGGTAAATTTTCCTTTGCTTTTCCGTTTAATAGGATTATTCCTAATGTATGTCGATCTTCCTTTATCTTGTAGCTTTTAGTTCCATGCAGAATTTTCCGTATATATATATATATATATATATATATATATATATATCGACACGAAGGATTTGAAACGCTAATGCACGTGGCCCGGCCATTTTGTAATTTTACTTTTGCTGTGCGAGAATTCCTGAAGAAAATATTTTCTCCATCGAACCAGAGGGCTAAGGTTCCATCTCACCTCACACGAGGTATCTTTTGTTCCTGGAGATCGTTTAGAAGCGAAAATTCCAGATTTTTCCATTTGTAACCGACCACGCCCATCTGTTCGACAAGATAAGTCCAAATAGAGTTATTTCTGTTATTATCTGTATGTTAATCTGTAATTTACGATAGTCTGATTTTTGTCATATTTTTAAAATTAATTTCTTAATTTAATTAAGGGCTTAGCTCTAATTTGATAGTTGTTTTCACGAAGCATTCCTGTCCTCGGAGGCCTAGGTTATATTTAGGCCTATTTGTCATGTTTTGTGTCCTCAGAGCTAAAAAACGTTGTTTTAAATTCTTAATTTAAGTTGACATTTAATTAATTTTAGAATCTTGTTTATGTTAAGTTACTAGGGTTATGTATAGATTGTGAGATTCATTCTTTCGACGTGTAGATTCACTAATCATCCGTGTAAAACCCAATGAAACTAGACGATCCAAAAGTGCACCACAATTACGATTTTACACCAAATCTCACATATAAATCATCACATTAATTAATAACAAAGACTTCGGTCGAAATCCCGGTAGTTACAAAAGCCCCCTCTCATGAAAGTCAATACAAGCCACATACAAGCATCCAGATCACCCTCACCAGTTAATGAAAACATCAGTGATACAAGCAGTTATCAGTAATGCCAACAATCTCAGAAGGAAGATCCACAGTTAACAGATAAATTATAAGTTTTTAAAGCGTGTTCATGTCGTTTTCTACAGAAAACAGAACTCAGATTGTATATTAGTTGACCTTTAAATTTGGAGCCACATTCTGAGAAAGTCACGTTTCAGTGAAACATAAATAATTCCAATTTGTTCAACTTATTGTTTATAGGTATACCGAGCACTAATAGATACCTACTTCTACCGAATTCCTTAATTTAAAATGCAATTAATATAATTTCACTGGTGTAAAATTATTCTATAGCGAGATATAATTATAAGTTTGTTTTTGATTCTCGTTTCGTGGTTTTTCTTTACTTAAATTGTATTGCTATTAATATAATGTAATCGATTTAATCATGTATCTCTCTGGTAGAGTTTCAAAATAACACATTAACTAAATTGACGTTTTGGTTTCGCTGTGTGGTTTCAATATTTATAGGTAGGTACTAAGTACGAGGTAGACACCATAAATTCTCGGCCTAATATACAAAAAAGAAACTTGGAACAATATAAAAAAATTTATTTTTCAATATAATCTTCCCTAACTTCTATACATTTATTACAACAATTAATTAATAATTCGATACCCTTGTAAAAATAATCTGAAGTTTTTCCGTCAAAATGTTTTATAACAGCTGCTTGCAACTCACTGTTGTCCTTAAAACTACGTCCCCTAAGATCTTTTTTAAATTAGAAAACAAAAAAAATCACAAGGAGCCATATCCGGACTATACGGTGGATGTTCCAATTCTTGAAAGCCACATTCGCGGATAGCAGCTTGTGAAATGGCGGAAGTATGGACGGGAGCATTATCGTGCAATAATCGCACACCCTTTGACAATTTTCCACGACGTTTTGCACGAATACTGTCCCTTAATTTATGCAATAAAGACGCATAATATGTACCGTTCACACTTGTATTGCGCTCTTTAAAGTCAATTAGCAAAATGCCCTCACAATCCCAGAATATTGTGGCCGTTGATTGAACGACTTTCGCCTTTCTGGAACGAGGTTCATAAGGTCGCCGTCATTCCATGGACTCCCTTTTCGATGGAGGATCGTAAAACAGAACCATTGTTTCATCCCCTGCGACAATGGACTCCAAAATCGGTTTTGGATCGTCTCCACACTAGTCCACACATGTTTAAAAACGACTGCGCACATTCGACTTGACGTTCACTTTGGAAAGCAGAAAGAAGTTGCGGTGCCCATCTAGCACTAATTTTATTCATACCCAAATGGTCATGGAAAATTCGTCGAACACTTGTTTCGGAAATGTTTGTTATCACTGCTAATCCCTTCACTTTCAAACGGCGATCTTCTAGCGCTAAATGTCCAATAATTGAAATTTGTTGAAACGTTATCACTTCAATTGGTCGACCCGACCGACCATCTTCCAGGGATTCTTGTCCCAAATGGAAACATTTTACCCACTTTTTTACAGTTGAATACGAAGGAGATGAATTACCGTAAATGTTGTTTAATGTGATAAGGTGTATGCCCTTCTTTTGTTAAAAATTTAATTACCGCGCGATACTCAATTTTCGTTACTTCAGACATTTTCGTACGCTACTCACGTTGGTTGGCTGGTTACTAAAAACTACTAGGCTCCGAACCGTCATATTTATAGTGTACACCCCGCGTATGTGCATGCATGACGTGACGGAGTTCGAACACGTTTGAACCTGTATAAGCCTGTCAGGCCGAGAATTTATGGCGCCTACCTCGTACTTATGATATAGTTTCAAAATCAAACCTTTGAATAAATTATATTTTTTGTGTGACGGGAAAAAAAGTTGACCTTACCTCGAGCTAAAATCTAATACTTTTTTCCCTTGTATAATAAATAACTATTTTTCTGTGACGTGAAAAAAAGTTGACATTTTATCCTTCTTGACAGGTAATAAAATGTCACTTTATCAACCCGGGAAAAAAGTGCTCACTTTTTGCCCGCTTAAATTGACAGATATTTGATTATTTTACAGGTTTCCATTAGCAACGCAGGTGTAATGTCACTTGAAATGTCACATCGATTGATTTTCTGACTTCAATATATAGTATTTACGTGATTTTTTCAATATTAAATCGTCGTTTTTCCCATCACAGAAAAAAATAGTGTATTATACACGGGAAAAAAATTAGATTTTAGCTCTCGGTAATTTATCTCACTCCGCTTCGCGTCGTGTGATAAACCTTACCTCGAGCTAAAATCTAATACTTTTTTCCCTTGTATAATAAATAACTATTTTTCTGTGACGGGAAAAAAAGTTGACATTTTATCCTTCTTGACAGGTAATAAAATGTCACTTTATCAGCCCGGGCGTAAAGTGTTACTTTTTGCCCATGGGAAAAAAGTTCTACTTTTTGCCCGCTTAAATTGGCAGGTTTCCATAGCAACGCAGGTGTAATGTCACTTGAAATGTCACATCGATTGATTTTCTGACTTTAATATAAAGTATTTACGTGTTTTTTCAATATTAAATCGTCGTTTTTCCCATCACAGAAAAAAATAGTGTATTATAAACCTTACCTCGAGCTAAAATCTAATACTTTTTTCCCTTGTATAATAAATAACTATTTATATGTATACAAGGGTCAATTTTCATTTGCGGGCGTATTTAAAAAAAGAGGATATATAACCATCAGGAACGGAATGAACAATTTTAAAAATTTCAATACTTTCTTTGCTTTATGTTATATAAGGTTAACTGTAAATTATACTCAATCAGTACTGCTTTCAATTACATTGCCTAACTTGTTGTCTTGATTGAGTTACTTTTTCGTGGTTATAGCACTATTTTAAAAGCGATTTGCAAGATGTTGGAAATTTTTATAGTATACAAATTTAGTATCATTGTAAAAATAAATAAGTGTATCTGGGTATGTGCCACAAGCCTCAGTTTATGCATCTCATGTAATAACCGCACAAGTCCGGATATGTGCGGTTTTTTTCCGGAAATAACTTACGTACGGCGACGGTTCTAAAAGTCCTATAAAAGTGCTGTAGTTTTGTCGAATATATGTTGGGTATAGTCACAGTATAGTAACTATACAGTAAGTTATCTCCTCGGCGGCCCCTTGGATGTTCGTGTACGAGTTTTTTTTTTGGATGATTGCGCACTAAGCTGCGCACAGAAAGGGGAAGTGAATGTACATGATAAACAAAGACTCATGTAGCTGTACCCGACAACTAGACCAATCGGGCTGCAGCTGTGCTACAGGGCAGTATGCCACGGACACGTATTTTACGGAGGGGGTAGAAAGACGATTTTTAAGGGAGTTGATTTACTGGATTGTTACTATACTGTGGTATAGTTGATGAAAGTGGAAAGTAGGAGAAGTAGAGAAAGACCCGGATTGAGTGCTCAAACAACAAAAGTTATCACGAGTTACATGACGCGACACACTGCATCCCGGAGAATTCCAGGAAAAGCGCATCCCGATAAGAGACTCACTATACAGGGTATATCACGTAAGGCGGCTATTAGAAGTTTTATGGAATACATAAACAGTGTAAACTTGATATTTGGGATTGAGTACTTACTTTATAAGGTGTATTATTCTAAAATATTTTCAAGTAGAACTGACTTCCGGTTACAGCGGAAGTAGATACAAGTTTCTTATTTTAAATGGAACTGTATATTTTTTTCGATTCATTCAATTCTACATGTAATTATGAAACAATTTGCATTATAGTTCCCTAACTCTAAATTCAACTATTTTTGAGATAATTGCATTTTTGTTAAAATTTTTGCATTTGCATAACTTAAAATAAAATTTGCTATTTAAGAAGTCAGAAAAGAATAAGGTGCTATATTTTCACGGATCAAACTACAAGGACATTAGTGCCGATTAGCATTATATTTTGGATCTACTTTTATACAGGGTGTTTCAAAATTAATTGCTAATATGGATATCTTCAAACATACGGAACTCCTTTTTTTTTAAATAGAACATGGTATTTTTTATTACTGGATTGAATGAAACTTCAAATTCTGCGTCAATAAATATTAATGTATAATATGTCTATTTTTCCTAGTTTTTGAAATATTCACGATTATTTGTTTTAGTTGTATAAGAACCGCTAATAAATTTTGAATTCGCATAGTGTGCCAGGGAAATGACAAATTCTTGTCATAGTTGTCGAGCAGTTGTCATTTAGTGTGCGAATTACTGTCATCATGGACAATGATAACGAAAATTATACAAACAACGATATTTTAAACCTATTTTATATCCACGGCGAATGTCAAAGGATTATCGAAAGAACTTGCCGAACATTTAATGAAATGTATCCACACTTGCCATCGATAAATTCGAAGAAATTTAAAAGGATTACATCCAACTTTCTGCGCCATGGACGAATAAAAAGTAGTAAAAGAAATCGCTTAAAACCTGTCACAAACGAGGACGCAAATGAAATAAATGTATTAAGTTATTTCAATGCTTATCCTAACAGTTCAATTGCAGCAGCATCAATTGATCTAGGGCTATCTAAAGGGTCTATTCAACGCATTCTCAAGAAACACAATATGCATCCTTATTCATTCAAATTAGTTTAAGCATTACACCCTGGAGATACCGACAGAAGAGTAGAATTTTGTGAGTTTATGTTAACAAAAATGCAAGAAGACGAAAGTTTTTTGAGAAAAATAATTTGGACCGACGAATGGAAATTTAGCCGAGAAGGAGTGATAAACCGAAAAAATTTGCATTATTGGGCGAAAGAGAATCCACATGTTGTCCGTGAAGCAAACTTTCAATGTTCGTTTGCTGTTAACGTATTTGTGATGATGAAATACAATCAATTATGCTTCCATATTTACGAAGAAAATTTGAATACAAATAGATATCTTAATATTTTGGACGAGGTAGTAATACCATTTTTAGACGACCTACCTCTACTTGAGTTTAGAGAGTGTTGTAGATGGTGCCCCAGCACATTCTTCTTGGCCCGTTAATACACAGTTAACGAACTTATTCGATGATCGTTGGATAGGGACCAATGGACCGTGGAAATGGCCACCTAGATCTCCAGATCTAACGCCTCTGGATTATTTTTTATGGGGATACGTAAAAAGTCAAGTGTATTCGCGTCCAGTAGAATCACGCCAAGAATTACTTAATCGAATAGAAGCGTCTTTAACCAACATTAGTGGCGAAATTATTATCACTGCTACGACTACTGAACTTCACAAAAGAATTACTCGATGTTTAGGAAATAATGGTCAACACATCGATCACAATTTATAATCTGTATGTTTTGTTTTGTTGTTTAAAAAAAGTTTTTTTTTATTTCTGTATATTAAATTATTTTTTGCAAGTGTTTTGTTTTAATTTATTTAGGAGAAATCAATTTGTCATGTGTAGCTTTTTAAAATATGTATAATCAATCATCTCTATGTATGTACGTATTGCACGTTATGATATCATCATTATCGCATTAGTCCTTAAGCGACAACTGCTCGACAACTATGACAAGAGTTTGTCATTTCCCTGGCACACTATGCGAATTCAAAATTTATTAGCGGTTCTTATGCAACTAAAACAAATAATCGTGAATATTTCAAAAACTAGGAAAAATAGACATATTATACATTAATATTTATTGACGCAGAATTTGAAGTTTCATTCAATCCAGTAATAAAAAATACCATGTTCTATTTAAAAAAAAGGAGTTCCGTATGTTTGAAGATATCCATATTAGCAATTAATTTTGAAACACCCTGTATAAAAGTAGATGCAAAATATAATGCTAATCGGCACTAATGTCCTTGTAGTTTGATCCCTGAAAGTATAGCACCTTATTCTTTTCTGACTTCTTAAATAGCAAATATTATTTTAAGTTATGCAAATGCAAAAATTTTAACAAAAATGCAATTATCTCAAAAATAGTTGAATTTAGAGTTAGGGAACTATAATGCAAATTGTTTCATAATTACATGTAGAATTGAATGAATCGAAAAAAAAATATACAGTTCCATTTAAAATAAGAAACTTGTATCTACTTCCGCTGTAACCGGAAGTCAGTTCTACTTGAAAATATTTTAGAATAATACACCTTATAAAGTAAGTACTCAATCCCAAATGTCGAGTTTACACTGTTTATGGATCCCATAAAACTTCTAATAGCCGCCTTACGTGATATACCCTGTATAAGCACGAACTTGACAAATGTAGATTAGTATATTGTTGAATAAAACTCTTTAGCAATACTCCTCGTTCTTTCTTTTAAAATTGTAATTTTAAATAAACTTTTTAAAAACTTATAAGAGAGAAAGGACTTGTTAACTCACATTTACAAGAAAATCCGCGAATCAGAATCCAAGCCGTTTCTGCACGAAGTACTGTAGATATGCTTAATCGAAATCTTTTAAAACTTACAAAAATATGTCATTTTATTAGATTTTCGATGCTACGAGAAATTTTCACAATTGACGCAACTTTTGACTGAATAGTTTTACAATGCGAGTCAAACGAACACGACGCTCATTTAAATGAATACTATTAGGCAGTGAAGTCTTAATGATAATATACCGAAAAATAAGCAAATGTTTTCTTATAGTGAAGCATACTACTAACGAGTATCCTGTATGTCGAAGTGTTTTTTAAGCAGATCATAATCATAAGCAAAGTTTGACTTAGACTTGTAAAGGTTGCGCCACATTACATAACGATATCATTGATATCAAGTCAGCTATTATGCCAAAGATGAGGTGATTGAGTGGAGAAGTCAGGCATCGCTCCCAAGCCTATTTAATAAATGCAATATTATTGTTTATGGCTTCGAGGAGAACCTGTCTATCTCCAAGCGTGAGTGCGGAAAGATTGATCATGATTTCACAAAAAGCTTATTGCCGCACCTATCTTATGATGGTACTGTGTCTGCATTTCGTCTTAGCAAGTCAGATGCTTCACGTGCGCGGCCTACGCCTATACGTGCACGCTAGAAAATAATGACAACTTCAAGAATATTCGCTTTTCTACTGATCGCACTCCCCATGAGATCCATTACAACAGCCTTAAGAGGCGGGGGAGGCTGCTGGTGAAGCTTTAAGAATCAAATACATTAACGGCACACCTAAATTAGTTCCTTTAAACTAAATAGGCCCTGCAAATCAGTTATTTCACTTTACTATCAAAACGTGCGCAGCCCGGGAGTTTTTCGCAGCCGTTTCTTCGTCATTATTTAATTCATCATTATCGGAAACTTGGTTGTCATGTGATGTCTTCAGTTCAGAATACTTTCCGGAACTGTACACGGTGTTGACGGCTGACAGAGAGAGTTTGAAGAGGTGGGCTGCTCGCTTGGTGGTGGAGTGCTGATTGCTTATCGTGACGGTTTGAGTGTGATGGTTTTGAATAATTTTTTGAGTATTTGAACAATATATACTAAGCTTAAATATTTTTAATTATTGGCGATTTTAATTGTTCTCAATTTATTTATAATAATCCAACGACTTCAAATCACATATTCTTTTGAACATCTCTAGCTTATGCAGCCTGAAGCAGTACAACGCAGTGACTAATTCTGATAATCGGATGCTGGATCTGATCTTTTCCACTTCTTACTGCGATGTACAACATGACCTTGACGCTTTAGTCAAGGAAGATGCCTACTATCCATCTCTACTTATAAATCGCACTTGACTCGGACACCCACTTTAATTTCCCAAGTATGTGCGTAAAATCTTTTAACTTTAAAAAGGCACTTTCCTGCTCTTTATAGCTCCTTGTTACATACTGATTGGTCCTTTCTAAATGATATTATTGATGTTAATCTTGCTTGCGACACCTTTTACACGGTCATTTACTCTATCTTCGATACATGTTTCTCTTCGCTGGCATCACAGCCGCACCTGCCCTAAATGGTTTACACCGGATATCATCCGTAACGTCAAGTTAAAATACAGATTCCATCAGAAATATATACGCTACGGGTGCCTGTTTTCTCTCGCGGAATTCCGCAGACTGAGGAGTTTGATAAGGAGACAAACATCGGTAGCTTACAAGTACTTAAATTCTGTTCAGAAAATTTCGCTGAATCCAGGGCAATTATGGTTTTGGACAGAAGAGGTCAGAGTCGCATTCCTGGCTCCATGGCCTTTTGTAATAGAAATAGAATGCCATACCTAAATTCTGTTGTTAATGCCTTCGTTCTCTATTCTCAAAGTGTTTTCTCCGCCCCCTCGAATGCGTGTCCTTCCGCTAACATTACGAATAGTGCTCTCTGCATAATATTCATTCAATAACGGAAAACATACAAGTGGTCACGACCAGGTCCCTAGTTTTTTTAATTAGGGACTGTCGATGTGTGCAACAATTCTTCAACGTTTCCTAACACCTGGAAGAATGCACGAATAACTCCAGTTTATAAGAGTGAAGCTTCAAATGATATGAGAAATTACCCACCTATTGCATTACTATCTAACTTTGTTAAGATATTTGAGCACTGCTTATATGCGCAGGTTTATCGTTTTATTGGGTCCTTTGTCGCCTGTCCAACATGGCTTGATGAGGGGAAGATTTAGGGTGTATGACTTGGGTTGTTTCTCCTAATCCCACCCTGAGTGTTTGGATTCCGGATAACAGGTTGAGGTTTTATACATGGACTTTTCAATGGTTTCTGACATCTTGGATCATTCTATTGTCCCTTCCAAGCTGAGGTCTTTTGGTTTAAATGAGGACCTAATTTCTCATACATGTCCCAGCGACAACAGTATGTAAACAATTTATCTCATATATAGTTCTAAATGCCATGTCATTTCATTTATCCGTAAGTCCAATCCTACTATCTTCATTTACAGCCTTGACGCAGTGTACTTGGAGCGATGTGATGTTGCGAGGGACTTGGGGGTATTGTTTGACTCTATGCTACCATTTGCTAGCCATATTAACTCCACCTGTTCTGCCGCTTTAAAGACTATTGACTTCATTATTAGAAACTGCCGTTCTTTTACTGATGTGGGAACCTTAAACACAATAGATATTTCGCTTGTACTATCCCGCCTGGAGTATGCATATCTGATATGGTATCCTTATTACCTGTGCCACAAGCGTCAGGTGGAGAGTGTTCAACGTAGGTTTGTTAAGTAATTAGCTTTCCGTAGAGTTAATGCGCCAATTGGTGTTGAGAACTCTGTACTTTTACCGCCGTTCGATCTAACGACGCTGAACTACAGGAGAATTGTTGACAGCCTCAGATTCCTATACAATTTAGTCCACAATCTAACAGATTCCTTTTTTCTGCTGGGCCTCTTAACACGTTGGCTGCGCAGGACGGTTTTTACCGTCATGTGATCTATGCGTCTGGTGCGCATGACGGATTCTACCGTCATTGGTTACGACAGTTCCCTTCGTTTAGTATGAGCTCAGCACTGAAGCCAGGCTGTTGATTTTGCGTGCGCGTATTGCAAACAGTTCAAAGAGGTTAGAAAAAAGTGCAGCGAGAGTTCGTGATGGCGGATGACCGGGCAGGGCCTTCAACTCCGAAACAATCAAGGCAAGTTAAAAAACGTCGTTGTCAAGCCCCTTTAGCCGACAGGGAGCTTGAAAAACTAATGTTTGAGTCGGATGAAGAAGACATTGAACATCTCAGTACTGTAGAACACGATTCAGACGACATCTATGAGGCGACGAGTGATTCAACTGATCCTGAAGCAGCGACAGACGCCGATTCGGATTTTGAAGGTGAGGGTGAAATTCAACAACAACCTTGTACTAAGCTACCCGCAGCACAACCTTTATTATCCCCGCAATGGTCAGACGATCCATCGAACCTGAAGAAAATAACTTTTACTAAACAAAGCGAATTCTGTGACTTACCTGATGGAAATAACCCAATAGATTATTTCAATCTACTGGTTGACGAGAATTTTTATGAAATGATTGCTACCGAAACAAACCGATATGCTGAAGAATTGTTCCTATCTGAAGCAACCATTGCGAATTCGCGGATTACTCGCTGGCACGATGTTACAGCCAATGAATTACGAGTATTCTTTGGAGTTTTTTTGCACATGGGAACTTTGTCCACACCCAGACTTCAAGATTATTGGAAAACTTCGAGGCTTTTTAGCATACCGTTTTTTCCTTCAGCTATTAGCCGGGATAGATTTGTTATCATTTTAAGGTGTTTACACTTTATTAAAAATCCTGCAAGGGGAGAGCCGACACCTCGAGATCGCCTATGCAAAGTTAGACCTTTGATTACCTATTTGAACAAGAAAATGTCCGACGTTTACTATCCTGACAAGAATCTGTCCCTCGATGAATCAATGGTACTTTGGCGGGGGAGGTTAATATTCCGTCAATATATCCAAAACAAAAGACATAAATACGGGATAAAATTATATGTGCTAACAGAACCAAATGGCATCGTCCTAAAGTTTCTTGTTTACACCGGACAATTGGACGACTTCGGAGGGAAAGGGCACGCAGCCAATGTTGTGCTACACTTGATGGAAGAATATTTAGACGTCGGACATTGTCTATATATGGACAATTTTTATAACAGTCACGACCTTGCTGTAAAACTCCTAAGTAGGGACACTTACTCTACAGGAACTCTTCGCGTTGATCGCAAAAACAATCCCGTCGAGGTAAAAAATAAACAATTAAAAAAAGGACAAACTATTGCGAAATATAGTGACGATGGAGTGCTGGTGGGAAAATGGCGGGATAAGCGGGATGTTACGTACATTTCTACCCAGTTTGATAATACTATGATGAGTTATAAAGACAAATTTGGAAGGAATAAAGAAAAGCCCTTACCAATAGTTGAATATAATAAATTTATAGGCGGGATTGATCGCAAGGATCAAATTATGTCCTATTACCCCTGTGAGCGCAAAACGTTGCGTTGGTATAAGAAACTTGGTTTGCACATCTTCCAGATGCTGGTATTGAATTCGTTCTTGCTGTACAAAAAAGGAACAGCATCTAGAATGTCATTGTACGATTTTAGAATTCAGATAATTGAGAATTTGGTGCCAGCTAAACCCCAGGTAGTAACTCTCAAAGAAAAGCTACACGTTCCTGTCAAAAATTCGGTAGGCGCAAACGGACGAATTCTCTCCAGGCGGTGCACCCGGTGTTATAACACCCACAAGAAGAGGAAAGAAACCACATTTCATTGTGGAGGATGTCCAACCACCCCGTATTTGTGTATCGGTAAATGTTTTATGGAGTACCACAACAAAATGTAATACACATATTTTTGTAATGTTTTTCTTTTGTATGGTTTCCTTTACATTTTATTAAATATCTTTTATAAAGGATTTTTTTTAATTATTGAAAGTGTATAAGAGTCATTATAAATGTATAAGCTTGAAATATCGTTGGAACTGTGTAATACTTCCATGTGCGCAGTGCGCGTGACGGGTTTTACCGTCATGGCCGTTTTGGCTTCAGTTTCTGCAGAAACTATTTTGATGTTTCTAATAATAACTCTCTATGCAAAAATAACATATGTTTTATTAAAAAAAAGTATACCGCCTTTGGGTTGTACTCATAATTTAAATGCGCAGCGAAAGTGTTAAGGTTTTCTGTTCCAAGTTGCGAACCGCGGGGTTCCTTTACCACTTTCCCATCACGAATGCTCTGATTAGATCCCCAGTTTATGTTATGTCGACCAACTTTAAAGAGATAGCCAGCGTTTCGAGACTCCGTAATTATATATAATTATATGTGTGGTCTCCACAAAATATTAGCTTGCAGCTTTCCATTGAAAAGGTTCAGCGGCGATTTCTGAAATATCTCTCGTTCAGGATTACCGAGACTTATCCTCCGCGAGGTGCTGACTACTTGTTACTAAAGGAGACTCATGGCCTTCATTCTTTGAAGCACCGACGCGATATCCATGGAGCGCGATTTATAAGAAAGCTGAGCAACGGATGAATGGATTGCCCAGATCTTCTTTCCTATTTGAACTTTCTCACTCCGAGACTAGCCTCTCGTTCCTCTTCTACTTTCCTAATTCCCTTCGCGAGAACAAATTTACTGCAAGGGTCTCCGCTCGTCAAGATGTGTGGGTTTTCAAACTTCCACTACGATGGCATTTTCTGCACCAATGGTTACTTATATAATGTTTTCTTTTTAATTTTTATAAATAAGATGTATGTACATTTAATACCCTTGTTCTTTCATTGTAGAGCGTTGGGCAAATAAAGTAATTATTATTATTATTGTAACGAAATGAATCTACAAAAAAAATGCAGACGTCTAGGCGACAACAAAAACGTGCTCATAAAGCCATAAATCTTCTACCCGCCTGGTACTGTGTCGGCGACGGAAAGTCTGCAGATTCTTCTAGTATATTCCGAGCGTATCGAGAGTTCGCTCGCACCTTTCGAGAAGTTTGAGCCCAGTGATGATTCATTCATTGATTCAGTAGTCATCGTGCGGTATTTACTGAACAGATTAAAATTAATATAGTGGTGCGATGTTATATAAATAGAAGTGATATAAATACGGTAGTGTTATATAAATATACGGACATAAATATTAGTAATAGAAATAAATACCTGTGTTAATTTAAATCCTAGTAGTTTTAAGTGTGAAACATTTATTTTATATTTTTATATTGTAATTAATTTTACGCGTGTGAATATACAGACTGTTTTAAATAAATAAATTGCACGAGTTGTTTATTGCGAACCCGAAAACGCAACATTATATTATAATGTATTTTAGTGTGATATTATAATACATTGCAGTTTTAATAGAAAAATATTATACATTTCACTTAACGCGACGCTAAAGTAAATAAAAATTTAGTGGTTGCGATATCAGGTCGTCTCTCTTCAGTCAGGGAAAAACAACATTTGTTTCACTCGCTAAAAACACCCAAGACCTTAATATGATCGTTGGCTCCTTAAGTAACATGATGCCAGGACTGAGGAGGTGATAGATGATAAAGCTCGCTTTCTAGTCGCTTTGTATGGTGTAAATAGATAAAGTTGAACTTTATCTATTTACAAGATATATTGCGGGAACTTTAAAAGTTCCCGCAATATATCTTGGCGACCGGTGGGAGTGAGCTCGCGCAGATAGAGAAAGGGTAGATTGCATTTCATTCGTTCTTAAATATAACGTTCCCGTATCAGTGACGTACCTGAAAGTTCTTATTTAAATTTTTATTTAAAAAGCTAACTTACGTTTTGAGTACGACACTGGTAACTGCTATGCAGTAACTGAATCAGATAAGTGGGGTTAAATGACTGTTATATTAGGTTTGTTCGGGTTTAATTTTGAACGGTTCTAGTCATGCGCGTTTATGTTCCCGTCATGCGCATTTACGAAATCTAAAACGATTTTGCAAACGCGCCTGACGGGAACTGTTCTGGAACCGTTCAAAATTAAACCCGAACAAGCCTATTATCTCTGGGTTAAATACGTTTACGGTGCATCTCCACCGCTCGCCAACTTATATTGCGCGAGCTGTAGGTTAGCTACCAACAATATGCGATGTCAGCAGTGAAAGTAATTTCCATCCATTTTTTTTGATACCAATTAAGAAAGTTGTAAGATACCGTATATTCACATATCACCAAGTCCAAAAATACTATGGGTACAAAAGACTGGGGCTAGGAATTGGGAAGCAATGGCCTGGTTCGAGTAAAGACGACTTGCACCCGGCACCTTATTCAAATATATATCCTGTAATTGCAAAAAAAGGATGTAGCACACTACACAAGGTTTAAACTGTTCTGTCACATGTGGATACTGCAATGGGCAGTCTGTTACAATTCATCGTAATATCATCTCAACTACGAGAGTGATCACGAAAAAAGATTTAATTTCCTGATGACCAGATTGTCAATCCTGGCTTGGATTAAGATGACAAAGTCAACCTGGCTCCCGGACCGTTAAAAATTAGAAATAAATACTGAACACAGTAACAGCAAATAAATGTATATACCTACATATAACATGATGAGATGAAGAAAAAAACAAATAATAATTATGGTAATAAAAAGTAGGCCTCATCACCTCATATTGGTGCTATTAACTACCTGTTAATGAGGTACTTAATAGCCTAGGTAAAAGTGTAAATAAACCATCCCTGTAAATTGGAAATCAGTGTTGTTCTGTTACACTACGGTGTGTAGACAGCGCGATTTTTAATCAGTGCTACTGATGATGACAACTTAGTTGTTAAAATACGTATTTAGCCCTCTTGTGCTTTAGTGTGGTGAAGGTGTTCAGCGTTTTTGTATAAAAATTTACGAAAAACAAAGCTTCAAAATTTAGAACAGAACTAACACTTACTCTTATTTGTAAAGTTAAGCACTTTACACAAGTTCAAAATTGTTCAGAAGTAAGTTTGAAACAAACATTGTATGAAAAAATTAAAAGCATGGACAGGAAGTAATATAATTACACTAATCGAAAAAGAGTTATTTTGGCATATTTAACATATAATTATATTTAATATACAAGTATTATCACTATATTTATTATGCCTTTTTGTAAATAGTGTATTTCTCTGACTATTCAATTCACCTGTCATTGTTCAAATATGAACCAATAAAATAGCAAATATTTACTTTCGTATCATAGCAACAGGAAATTTCAGCGATTATATCTTCCTAGAAGGTATTCAAGTGGATATTTTAAACAAGTGAAAGTTTTTATTAATGTAACTCATTTACTAACAATATTGAAGGTACAATTAGAAAAACTAACATTACTGCAGTGCTGCAGCAGACATTCTGGAACAGAGCTATCACTGGGAGTACCCGAGGGAGTTTTCTCTTGTAGCTTAATACCGTCACTATTACTGACAGATGTCGAAGTTGTACATGACACATTTGTTGTTGTAAAATTTCTTCGCATTTTGGTGACTATTCAATTCACCTGTCAAATTCAATCAAATTTCAGCATCGATTTCGTCTTCAGATTTCGTGCCAAATCTTTTCTCAGTTCCCATTATTTAGAAACACCAGTTTTTATTCAACGAAACGAACTAAATAGGAACACGATTCCAAAAATTTTAATGACAAACATAAATGTTTTTTTGGTGGACATGGAAACGTAATCATGTGTAACTAAATTTTGAGTCAATTTAATATGAAAAATTGATTTGGTTCATTGAATAGTCTCTCGAATACGATTCGTAGTCAAAGTTGAGTCGACTATTTTTGTGGTGCTTTACACTCATGTCTTTCATAATTGCGAATACTACTCGTGCTCCGCACTCATAGTATTTAAATGCAATCATGAAAGACATTCGTGTAACCACCACAAAAATAATCGACATAACTTTGACTACTCATGGTATTATAAGTGAGAATTTCTGCTTAGTAGTGTTAGTATTTGATATGCAGTAAACTTATTTCATAAACTTGTATGATGTGTATTATTTTTATGTTTAATAACTTGGAAACGTTATCTATTTTATTTTACCCTTTGTACGTTCCAAATTGGAGTATGCATCCCTGGTCTCGTTTCCGCATTATATAAGTATACCACCGTCTCATGCTTGAACGTATACAGAAACGTTTTCTGAAATATATGTTGTATAAAATCGATGGTGCTTATCCACAACGCGGCATTGATTATGATTATCTACTAAACAGACACGGTTTCAGTTCTTTGAGTGAAAGACGGGGCAGGTCGAGCTGCAGCTTCATTGTAAAACTGGTCAACAATTGCATTGACTCACCTGCACTTCTTTCTCAGGTGAACTTCTTAGTGCGTCTAATTTTTGACCGAAAAGAACAATATATTTACGTTCTATTAAGGCCCTTTTTCTTGAAATTTTTCAAAGTTCATTCTATCTTTATTCCTTCTTTTATTCCACCCTTAATTTTGGATTACCTATTTATTATAAATATATATTACATAACCTGTCTTTGTCAAACTTGTGTGGTTGGCTGCAGTCAAAAATAAACAAAACTCCCAAATATCAATTGTTTAGTTGGTGCTTGTTAAAACTTCACTAAAGTTAGAGGTGGGTCGTTCGCGAACGAACCGGTTCAGTGAATCGAATCCCAGCAGGGAACCGAGGGAGCCGGTTTACTAAATTTCAATGAACCGGATCTCGGCTCACTTGGGTCGTTGCTTAATTTGTATCAACAATCTGATAATTTGTCAAATTTGTGTGCAGTACAGCTTGAAATAAATTGTTTGTCAAACATTTTGTATAGTAGGTGTGCGCGCAGCCTAAATAATCCCGGTTCGTTTGGGCCGACGCGACGGCGCCGAGTATTACATGTCCTACACGTTCCTGGAACGGTATGCTATAAAATTGCTATTACGGTTCCACACGGTTCAAATGAGCCGGTTCCGGGACCCGGCTCACAATGAGGAGCTGAACCGAGTGAGCCGGGTCAATGAAATGAACCGTTTTGCCCACCTCTAGCTAAAGTCTGTAGTCATGCAACCAACATAAAATCATATATAACTGTTCATACTAACAGGGAATTCAATAAATAACGAACTAAATAGACAGTTATTTTCCTGCTTTTGTTGACAATTGACGTTAGTGGCCTTGGTGATTTTGTTGATATTGCAAGTGTGTCCACCTAGCATTCTTGATTTTTCTTTTGTGTGCATCATAATATTTGTGAATTTATTTATTTTATTCCATATTTTATCAAAGGATTTCTCTTTTTGATAATAGTATATGAAAAGGTATGAATTTTCATTGCTGTATAGATCATAAATGTGAGTGCTATGTATCTTATGCCTGATGTGCAATATAAATTGTTTGTGATTTTGAAAATTCTTTCTAAATAATTTGTATTATAATTTTTGTTAGTGAATGTAGAATTGATATAGTTATTTGCTGTGTTAGTAGCTTACATCAATATTCATTTTCTTTTGAATGTATGTACTAGAACGCTATTTTTGGAATTAAGGTTAGTTCTTATGTAGTGTTGCAATGCGGCAAACAGATTCACGGTATTGTTTAATTAGTAAATAGAATGGTAAAAAAATTGTTGCAGATGGCTGCAGTAAGTGAAATATGGGTTTCTTGGTTTACATGTTGTGTTACTCAACCACAAAAAAGAATACATAGAATTGATAGGTAAGCAATCCTTTTATGGTATTTAACTATTTACTTTATTAGTTTAGTACATTTTTTATAGATACATTTAAGGGTATGATTTTTTAATCTATAGTTTACTAGTGAAATATAAATATTTTGATTATGCACTTATCTATTGTGAGTCATTTATTTTTCTTCACATATTAAATAGGTTCTGCAAAATTTGCTTTGTATGATAAGTGTTGCTATTAGACAATAATTTATTGCAATATTATAGTTTAGTAAGCTTTAGTTTATTATCAGTTTAGTAATGGTTTACAAAAATAATAAACTATAATCAGATATTTAGATTCATATATCAGCTGATATGAATAATACATATTTGTATATAAGTATATTATTTACATATGTAAAAACTAAAATATTTTCAGTATATTATTGAAATATATATCTACATTTGACATTCACCGTGAGGTATTGACTGTCAAAGAACTGCATATAGACAAATTGAAATGAACATACTTTTCATATAAAGACCTGTCCTCATAGGTACACCTAAAGAGTTAAAAATTAATTTTAGAGTTCACCATCTTTGTTGCTTTTTAATTGACATTTCATATACAAAAGCTTAATAAAGCTCTTGAAAAACACTTATCAAGCAAATATCTATCATTTTCTATTCACATTCATTTTTGCCACGAAACCAAAATTACTTAGTTTAGTGAAGTATTGGGTAAATATGTACGAGGCAGCGATTCTCCAAATACTGGAACAAATGGAATGTTGTAATATCAAACAGGTTCATTTTGCTTAGAAATTTTGCAAAAATGATCAGCGCACAAAGCAATAAATTTGATATTGATTCATGAGGCTGTATATTATTTATTTAATTAAGTAAACTTCTAATGTACCCTTTAGTAGACCAACAAACATATAGTACGAAAAAGTGGAACATGGTCATGACTTACCTAAAGTCAGTAGATTTTGACAGTATTTTTCACAAAGTATATATTTTTTTGGCTTATCATTTTTTGTAAGTATCATCTTCTCTAGCATAAATACTTAATGTTAACTCTTCCATCTATTGAAATGGTTCCTAATTTGTAATATTATTTTAAAAATTAATGTCAATGCACTCATTTTCAAGTCCAAAACCTAAACTAACGGCAGAGGAACTAAATAAATAAATTTGTAGTGTTGGAGGTCACATTGTGGAAAATTTAAACAGTGATTTACAAACACCAAATATACTCATGTTATTTCCGTCCAGCAACAGAAGTGCAGCTCTTGAGAGAAATCAAAAGCTTCAAGAAAGAAGATGGAAGATATCTCTAATATTTCATCTCACATTCTAAAAGAAGTTGTCACTGAAGTAAAAACCTTGTCGATTGTATAAATATGGCAATGAATCAGGACGTATTTCCTGAACCCGTGAAAATGGCTAAGGTGTAAATAAAAATGGAGACACAACATATGCGACAACTATAGACCAATCAGCATATTGCCGATCTTATCAAAGGTGTATGAACAGGTAATAGCTACTACACTATAGCATTTTTTAGTGTCGCGTGGTCTACTATCTCCAAAACAACATGGTTTCCGTATAGGTAGATCAGTAGTGTGTGATGTAATGCACGTTATCAATTATATATATGCCTGATTTGACCAGAGAAAATGTGTACAAATGAATATGATGGACTCAGTAGATCTTATCAACGCCTACTTAACAAATGATGTTCATTTAGTGGAATGGAGAGGTGAGAGGTCGGAAATACATCCAGTAAACTGTGGAGTTCCTTAAGGCTCAATCCTGGGACCGTTATTGTTCATGATCTTCATAAATGATATTCCAGAATGTCTTAGTGCTGAAGTATGCCTTTACGCATATAATACTTCAATTTTAACAAGTGGAAAGGAACGAAGTGAAAAAGGAACCTACCATACAGCCTTTCATTTCCATTTGAGCTATGGCGTCCTTTTCTGGGGAGGACTAATAGGTGCAACTAGACTCTCCCTACTTCAGAAACGGGCTATAAGATCTCTATGCAGTCTGAAACCGGGAGAATCTTGAAGGGGATATTTTAGGAAAGAGGGTATACTTACCATGGTGTCTGTTTATATCCTGCAAATGTTGAAACATTTTCATACACCTTGACACCAATTTCCTGTAAAGAGCGACAACCACATATAAAATACTCGACACAGGGACGAATTTGGTATTCCGTATTACCGTTTAACGTCAACGCAGCTAAATATCGGTCACTGGGATCCAAGATGATACAATCGTCTTCCATAGGACTGAAATAGGTTGGACGTGAAGGCATATTAATAACGATATATGCATTTTGTGCATAGATATGTATGTAATATTCTTTTGTTATCGTATTTTTTTTTATATCGTATTAACGAAGCTGTATTCTGATAGTTTATATATGACAATATGTTGTAAAGGTTATTTACATCAATAAATATTTTATTATTATTATAAAACTAGACGTACTCAGCGATAAATAAGACGGGCTTGAAAAAAGGCGAATTAATAACCCACTCATCTTTCTTTCATGCTAAAATATTCTTTCACATAAGTTTCTTTTGACCTCTTGGAATAGATAGCCGCTGCAGATCGAGACTGTAGACAAAGTGATAAATTTCTTAGCATCCTAGCTCGCTTATGCATGCCTTGCTATTTGGACTGTCGAGGACACAGTATTGTTAACAAAATTTCACGTCTTAGCTGGTTTCGATGTTTCTGTTTTATAATGCCTAGTAACTACACAATAATCCTATTATAATTAGAAATGCCCTGATTTGTTTTTATTCAAACTTAACATTTGAAATGAACTAACATCACCGCTCGTGATACCGAAGGCAAACTAAATTTTTATTTCTCGAATAGCTCTCCGGTAAGTTTCTTTTATTATATATGAGAATGATTTGTAAATATCCTACTGGAGATTGTAACGAAAAATGTTTATGCTCTAATCTCATTGTTCCAATACTTTCAGAGCTGTTGTATTATCTTATTGGCGCAGTTAACTGTCATGTACTTTATTTAACAATGGGTGTAATATATTATTTAGATATCTTTCATAAAATACAATTGATTAATATTATACCTATAATTCGTTTACGAAAAACAGTAATCCAAGCGCTTATTTTTGATAATACAGAGGCGTTACAATAAATACATTATGTGAATTTTCACTAGATTCACCGACTTCGAATTTCATTTTGGACTTCTCCAGAATAAGTGACTTTTACTTAAAATATGACCTGCAACCATTTGTACAGATACAAATTATTCATTTTATCGCGTTCACTACTATATATCTGCAGTATTTTCGTATCCAACAGCTTGAATTTGGTAATAAATTTATTGTTAACGCTATATATTTTTTTAAAAGAAAGTTTACAGACAAAAAGAGGCATTAATAAATTTTAAAATAAATGTAAATACATTTTGCACAACAATTATCGCAATACCTATTTCTAGAAAATGTCATTTTTTTTTTAAATATGATGAACAGCACTAGCCAATTTAATTAATTTCTATTAGTTGGATGAAAAATTGTATTTCTGGGCATGCTTGTTCCACATCGTCATTTATAAATTCTGTTGTTCTTGCTTCAATATTCGAGGATGCACAAATCTATAATTTAAATGAAACTACAGAACAGAATACAAAATAATGTCAGTAATCAAGCATATTAGAGTATTAATATATTTACTTAATTGATTTTAGATTACCTTAGACTTTTCATATCTATATAAATATATATTAACAATTAGGATTATAATTTAAGATAAAATCAGCCGGTAAGCATATCGCTATTCTTCATAAACCATGTAAGGTTACAATTATATAAGCTAACAATCACGAATAATAATCAGTAAAAAGGCGAAGGATCATATGAAATTATTGTATTATATTATAATTATTTCATTAGGCTAACGTATTACGCAGGTAAAGTATAATAAAGCGTCAGTCTCAGTAACTATGGTATCATAGCCCGCCTTGAACTCTTCATCGGTGGAAAATCGTGTTCCACGAAGATCTTTCTCTAAATTTGGGAAGAAATAATAACCACCAGGGGCCAAGTCCGGGCTATAGGATGGATGGTTGATTTCTCGAAACCGCATTCTCACACAGCAGTCTTCGAAACACGCGCCGTGTGAACTGGAGCGCTGTCCTGGAGAAGTAACACATAAAATTCATGTTTCATATCCAGTAACAATGCGATCGAAAATAATCTTTATTATAGAGCTCCATAATCTCTCTACAGCACTAGAATCGCACTTGTTTCTGAGTTGCCGTGAGCATTCACGGCACCCATCTTACACAGACTTTTGAGAGATTGAGATATAGACATCAAGAGTAGTGTGTGTGGTACCAGTGTGGATCATCTCTGCTAATATTTTAATCTTTTTTCGGGCATCCTCCAGTACAAGTTTCTCAACTGTTTTCACATTTTCTTCTGTGGCGGCTATAACGGGGCCGCCCGAGTGAGGGTCATTTTCAATGTACTCCCTGTCCCTTTTGAATTCGCTTGACCATTTTTGAACTGTAGATAATGAAGGAATTGTGATAAACAGCCATCATGAGCAGAGACGAATTGGGGACCAATATGAAGTTATAACGAAGGGTTTAGTTTTGTACCTGTAAATATGCCACGAATTGAGGACCAGACTTCTTAATAATTGATGTAATCAATCAGGTGTCAAAGACTAGATATAAGAATATATTTATACTTAATCTTTGATAGTTAAAAAAGTACGAATCCAGATAAAAATAGATATTTATTTCACAATTGACAAAGAATCCATTTAAACATACAATAATTATACATATTTACATTTAATATTTACACTTTATGAAAATATGATGCAAATTTTACAAAATCAATACGTTTTAAAGAACCGTTGTTATATTCTGACATTTTAGAAGTTAACATATTTAATCTACGTCTAACAATTTTGTTGTTACATTTGACTGGCTCCTTAAAGCTTTGAATACGAATATAAGCATCAGTTTGAAAATTGTTCAATTACAAGTAAATACAATGAAGGGTGCATCAAATAGAAATTTGAATTAAACCTAGATTGAAAGGACTCGCATGCATTTTTAGAATTAGATGTAATTATTTAATACAGTTATAACAATACCCACTTAATTAATTAGTTTATTACCTCGATACCAATAATACATTCAACGCCCCTCGTATTTCGATACTCTGTAATAATCCTCGCGGTATCTGACCGTGTAGTATCTTACTAAAAAATAGAATACCTAAATCAGTTCTTGAATACACTGAGTTGAACCAAGAAGAAATCTATACACCAGACACAAAATCTGATGCCGCCTATCTCAATCGTACATTCAAATATTTCCAATTTATTTCGTATTTGGTTGCTTGGACAAATATCTAAAAGAAATTAACAGAGTTAACAAGGAAACACAGAAACATAACATAATATTGGTAAAATCAATACAAATGTTGGAAAATCTCACAAAAACTATGGAAAGGCAGAGAAATGAAACAAATGAATGGAGAAAATCAGCCAAAGCAATAACTCAAAAAATTGAAGAAGAGCCAACTATGGAAACTCGCAGAATCCCAAAAAGGCAAATAATGCCTGGAGAGGTGGTGCAAGATGAAGGAAAAAGATTCTCTGTAGAAGAAAGTTTTTAACTAGTATGAGGGAAGTAATCGATGTGATATTGATCTAGTTGAAATATAGAATGCAGAGCATAAGTGTACTCAACAACTTTCTTTTCTAAATTGTAAAGATTTGAAAAGCTTGAATGACAAGAAGTTGAAAACTTGTGCTACAAACTTAGCTAGTAAATATCTTGAAGATATAAGTAAGGATGAGTTCCCCACTGAAATCCTAGTTCTTCGTGACCAGTTACAGAATTCAACAGTTAATTTTGAAAAAAATAAATCAATTTGATCTTCTAAACCTAATCCAAGAAAGAGATTTGACTGCTTCCCAAATGTGCGCGTAACCTTCAGAGTTTGCTTAACGCGCCCAACTACATTACCAAGCTGCGAGAGGGGTTTCAGCAAACTGGAGAAAATTAAAAACTATCTCACACCAACAATGACTCAAGACAGATTGTGAAACCTCCCAAGAGGCTAATTCAATAAATTATGAAGAAGTCTTTAACTCATTTTTTGAAAGAAAATCAAGGAAAATTTTGTAAAAATATCTGCACACAACACATTTTCTAAAGCATAATGAAAGATCGATCCAAGAAAGATCTTAACTTCAGTACACAATTTTTTAACATTGGATATTTATGTGCTTCAACTAATTTCTAAAATTCCTTGTTCATGTTAATAACTTTTAAGGCGACGTCATTTTGTAATTCTACAATTTCCAGTTCTAAATTTTCTAAATTTTGCATAAAATCCATTTCTTTCTGCACTTAATGTAGTAAGGTTTTGAAAGAAAAGTAAAATCGATTCCAAGTCGTCAAATTGATTAAATCTTTCATTAAACTCGTTAATTAATTTTGTTAGATAATCAACATACGTTCGAGAATCTAAATGGTTTTCTAGAAATATTTTTGACATTTGTGGAAAATGCGTCAAAGAATTGTTTTGAAACAGCGAAACCTAACTGATTAATTTCTGAAAAATATCAGCTAAAAAGTTTAAGTCACCTAGCCAATTAGGATCTTCGTTATAAACTTCCCCTTTTTGCTCAAGAAATTCATTTATTTAAGTAATCAAATTAAGAAACCGATCTAATACTTTGTCTTTACTATAAAGCCATCTTCACTTCTGTGCAAGTTATTAAATCTAAGAACTCAGCATCATCATCTTCACAAGCTTTTTGAAAAGTCTGTACTGTAATGGAGCAGCTCTTATAGAATTTATCTTTTTTGTTATGAGGTCCAAAAGTGCTAAATGAAAGAACTTTAGTACACAGAACTTGCTAGTGTATTATGCATTGATAAGCAAAAAGATTTGGAAATGATTAATCTTTTCTGCATAAAGTTATAAGTCCTTTATTTTTACAGATCCTTTGTCAGTTGTAATTGAATATAATTTATGTAAGGGAAGTTATTGTTCCAAAACATAATTTTTAAAAACTTGATAAATATATTCACCTCTCTTTCTTTCCTTCATCGGCAAAAGGCCAATGTATTTCTTCTTTCAGAGAGTAGTCTTCGAAAACCAGTCTTGTTATTACTATTAATTGAGATGTCCCCGTTTCATCCAAAAATTCAGCCTCAAGTTGATCTTTAATATGGGTAGATATTGCCGCAGTTCTTCTTTTTATTGCAATGCGTGATAACTGTAAATCGTTTGTTTCTAGCGTATTAGAAGTATCAAAGAGAGAATCGGCACCAGTAAGTTAAGCTTGTTTTATGATTCCCCATTTGAATATGATCTCTTGCTCTTCACAAAAAAGTGTGCTGTTTTAAACGATGCCATTGTACTTTTTTTTGATTTAACTGTTTTTCTTGAACAATAATTGTTGATTCAATAATCGCTTCTTTAAACTATTTATTTTCTTAGTTTGAATAGCGCGAGAGGCATAATTTTTTTATCGAAGTTCTCATGTTCAAATTTAAAATGCCTTTCAATATTATATATAGTTTTTAGTAGTTCCGGTGCGATTGTACAGAAGACATACACTATTTCCTTTTAGTTCCACAAAACAATATTCTTTTTCCTAATCTTTTTGGAAAATCTAAGAACGTAGTCGTTTACTAGGATCTGCCTCAACCATACTGAGTATTTTTTTTATTATATATAGAGTTATTTAATATATTAATAAATAATTACTTGAATTAATAAATAACAAGTAATTTCAAGAGAAAAGCTGGGTCATGAAATTGATTGAAAATAAAATAACAAATTAATATAAATTATCAGGAAACGTGTAGTGGACACGTAATAAATCGCTTACGGTCGCGGGGTTGGCCACCCCTGCGCTATGGTATACAGACAACGCGATTTTTATTAATCAGTGATGATGACAATATAGTTATCGAAATACGTATCTAGCTTTCTGTCTAATAGTGTGGTAAAGGTGTTTTTTGTGTATTTTGTTTAGTATCAAGCCACAGTCTCCTGTTCTAACGCTATCCAAAAGTTTAGAGGGGATTTCATTTGTAAAGAATCTCTAAATATTTTAATTAATCCTTATAATGAAGTTTGGTTTCCTAATTTTAAAACTTTACATGGTATTCGTGGAATTAGCATGTTGTAGTGATAATTTTACGTCATAGATTTACATCCGCAGACCATAGTTTCCGGCGTATTGAATAGGTACTTATTGCATATCGATATTTCATCGGCGACAATGCCAAGTCAGTATACAATTAATTCCAAAAAGTATACATATATTCAACAATTTTATAATACACAGTAGTCAAATGTATACTAACATATGGTACTACCTTTGGATATTCTATTATTGCAAAATGTACTATTCTATAAATTTTATAAAAGATCTAGATTAGATAAATATATACACTTGTTCATAAGAATTGATTCGAGTTTTTTAATTATCACTTAATCGTGACATATGTGAAGTATATTGAATATATATTTCTTCTTAATCATAATCGTCGTTCGCGCTGTACTGGGAATATAAAAAGCGTCATCAATCTCCAATTTACATTAATATTTAAATTAATAAATTTGGGAAAGGCAAGGATTATATAGATTTTATGATTAGTAAAATATTGGTTCGCTAATTTGTTTACTCCCAATGAATAAGCAGCTTGAATGTTATTTTTTTTTTACATCAGACTTAAGGGAAACAACTAATATTAATGAAATACTTACCAAAAATTAATATTTTTTACTGAAAATATACCTACATATAGTGTGTTTTGAGTGCTTTCTTGTTAAATGATAATGAGTATTTCGTCAAGATTTGTTTGGCAAATATAGCTATGTAAAGCAAAGAATATATCATACAATTAATTATCCCTTTAAAAAAGAAATGCCGACGGTTACAACGCTAGATATGGCAACGATGAACTTTATTTTTACACTTTTTTTTTATTTATCTCCTTTCTACATACAATCTGTCATAGCATAAGACATTAAGTATATATTTTTTGTATTTTAATGAACATGGAGGGAAGCAATTCCAATGAATATTTCCCTACTGGTGGCACTTGTAGGTCTCGGTGAATAAGTGAGTTTGGGACATACCACGGTGCACTAACTATTAAGCGTAGCACTTTGTTTTGATAGCGTAGGAGTATTTCGATATTAGAATTGCTTGCTGTTCCCCAAAGTTGTATAACGTACGTCCATATAGGCTTTAGTATGGCTTTGTACACTAGGATCTAACTGATAACTTTGATTTTCCACCTAACATCCAGTAGTACTTACTGAGTTGTATCCAAGTTGTTTCCTTTTTGTAAAGATATGCTTCCGCCAGTTTAACTTCCTGTCCAGGTGCATGCCAAGGTATTTGACAGAGTCAGCATGTTTCAATTGTTGACCATTTAAAGTTACTGCAGGACAGTCTTTCTTTTTTGTTGTGAATGTTATGTGGATTGATTTATTTTCATTACCTTTTATTCTCCAATCTTCCAACCATTTTTGAATTTTATGTGTCCTTATTAAATGTGCTGAGGCTGTATCTGGGTTTCGATGGGAAAATAATATAGCTGTATCATCGGCAAAAGTAGAAAAGTAGCTATAGTTGTCATTTTGGTCTTAGGCATGTCAGCTGTATATATTAAATATAAAGTGGGACCGAGGACACTACCTTAGGGCCCCAGACAATATTGGATGTAAATCCGAAATTTCGTTGCGATGTTCGACAAAATTGTATCTATTGGTTAAGGAGATTTTAGAACATCGTATATCTGATGCGGAAATACTTTCTTGAGTTTGAAGCACAGACCCTCATACCAGACTTTATCAATTGCCTGTGTACAATCTAAAAACACAGCTGAGCAATATCTATTGTTCTATAGTTCCATGATAGCTTCTAAAACCGAATTGGTGATCAGAGATTATTTTATGTTCGTCAAGAATAATTTTCATATTTTGTAACAACTTAGACATAATAGGCAAAAGACTAATCGGCCTGTAGGAGGTAACTTGCTCCACCCGTTGTCCAGGTTTTGAAATCAGAATTATTTGTGCAGTTTTCCACAGACTAGGGAAGTGTCCGATCCTCATAATTGCATTATATACAGGGTGTTCCTAAATATCATGTACATAAGGAAGTGGGTAACTATTTGGTTTATTTTGTGCCTAAAATTTCATATAAACATAGGTCTGCAAACACTTCGTTACCAATATGCAGGGTGTTGAAATTTCAAGAATTTTTCACTTTTTACTGTATAGCTCCTGCAGTTTTTGAGATATTTTCTTCAAATTTGGAAGGTAGGTTACGCTATAAGGCCTGCATCATTAGCCATGCCAATTGATTATGTAAATCTACAGGGTAATAATTTTTTCGGGGTCATGCCCTCTTTTCTCACCCTGAACTTTTTTGCGATGCGCCACTGCTAGATTCTAAAATACGCAATAAATTTTCTGTCTTGTTTAGAAACTTTTTGATCTCTTATATTTTTTTCTTATCTCTGACCGTTATCGAGAAAAAAAATTGAAAACAATTTTCTGTAATTCACCAGAGAAAATTAAATTTTTTAAAATGGTCTAGCAGGCTCTGGCTTTATTCAGATAATCACTTGAGTTTATTAATTTGACAATTGACATTAGAAATCGTAAAAAAACTGCAGGAGCTATACAGTAAAAAGTGAAAAATTCTTGAAATTTCAACACCCTGCATATTGGTAACGAAGCGTTTGCAGACCTATGTTTATATGAAATTTTAGGCACAAAATAAACCAAATAGTTACCCCCTTCCTTATGTACATGATATTTAGGAACACCCTGTATATATGAGTGATCGCTTTAATACCTTATTCTGGCAACTCTTGTGAGATCTTCCCAGTAATTAGGTCGAAACCAGGTGCTTTCTTTGGGCCGATTTCATTCTTTATAGCTCGTTTGACTTCTTGTTGCGTGATATTCTTTATAGGTAAGGTCATTTGGTGTAGAGCATCAAGATTTTCCTTAATTGTCCTTTTTATTTCTACAGCTGTTTTGCTAGAAAAAGGCTTGAAGACTTTAGATAAATATTCAGAAAATGTATCCGCTTTCTCTTTATTTGTTTTTGCCCACTCTCCATTAGGTTTTTTAATAGGTGGAATTTCCGTTTGAGGTTTTTTATTTTCTTGGTCGCTTTACATAGTGAATAATCATTAGCTTCTGTTGGGCTTAATTGTTCCAGGTAGGTTTGTATGCCTTTATTTTTATGTTCTAGCATTAGCTTTTTTGGTTACTTTGTTGAGCATTCTTTTATTAAGGAATTTTTACACGTGCAAATTTTTTCAATTATGTGTTCTGATATTCGGTAAAAAGTGAAAACAAAGAGAGGACTGCTATCTGCTCCTACCGCAATTCGTGTATTTCTATAAAAAAAATAACTCAATATCAGTGCTGTAGACGAAACATTTATTAAGCATTTTGTTTCATTTAATTTATTGTATTCGAGAAGGCAATCATATTGGTTACACATCGTCGCGTCGTGTATATTTATTCGATTTTTATAGTACACAATGGTGATAGAGCATCAACAAAAGTAAAAGAATATATAAATTCGCAACATTTTAAATAAATCTTATTTATTTAATATTTAGCAAATTTGCTTGACTGCGCGCTTTTTTTTAAGAACTATTACTCGATGCGATTCAGTACGTTTTAATACCTAGTACCTAGAATACAGTTTTTTCTCAATGACATCATCTTGCAACATTTGCCAAAATCTGTACAATGGCGATTACCTTTACTTACCGAATTATGCCATTTACTAACATATTTAGTATGTTACATTTTAGATATTACAGTGGAATCTCATATTAAACAAACACAATAATTAATATTTAAAATATCAATCAAACCACTAAATTCTAATATCCCTAGGGGGCAGTATACTAAAACAGCACCTGCAACCGATTGTTAATAAAAACATTAAACAAAATAGTTTGATCCAATAATGGGTGGAGACTGTGGGTCAAAATCTGAAATAAAATGCAAAGGAAAAAATTCCGTACCACAAAAATTAAAATACATAAAACAAGAAAAATGAGTGTGCTTAAAACCACACGGCAGAAGTGAAAACTTCATCAAGGCTGTCCCATGTAACGGTCGCCGAAAGAATCGCCAAATTGAAGACGTAATAAGCGACCGCAAACACCCCTATATCCAAAATTTCACAAACATTCATCAATTTTCAAAAAACCGCCATTTTTTTTGTCATTTTAACTTTGGATTCGTGATCGGCGACCTCAACCATCCCCGTATCTAAAATTTCACATTCATACGTCAATTTTCAAAAAATTCTTCCGCCATTTTGTTTTTTTGACATTTTGACTTTGGATTTGTGATCGGCGATCTAAGACAGCCCCGTATCTAAAATTTCACATTCATACGTCAATTTTCAAAAAACTCGTCCGCTATTTTGTTTTTTTTAACATTTTGACTTTAGATTCGTGATCGGCGACCTAAGACACCCCCGTATCTAAAATTTCACATCCATACGTCAATTTTCAAAAAACTCGTCCGCCATTTTTTTTTTTGACATTTTGACTTTGGAATCGTGATCGGCGACCCCCAAAACCCCCGTATCTAAAATTTCACATTCATGTCAATTTTCAAAAAATCTTTCGCCATTTTGTTTTTTTTTGACATTTTGACTTTGGAATCGTGATCGGCGACCCCCAAAACCCCCGTATCTAAAATTACACATCCGTACGTCAATTTTCAAAAAAGTCGTCCGCCATTTTGTTTTTTTTTGACATTTTGACTTTGGATTTATGATCGGCGCCCTAAGACACCCCCGTATCTAAAATTTCACATTCATACGTCAATTTTCAAAAAAATCTTCCGCCATTTCGTTTTTTTTTGACATTTTGACTATGGATTGGTGATCGGCGACCTAAGACACCCCCGTATCTAAAATTTCCTTTCATACGTCAATTTTCAAAAAATCCTTCGGCCATTTTGTTCTATTTCGACATTTGTATTAGTGATGGGCGACCATAAAAACTCCCAAGTGCCTAATTTTAATTAGAAGAGAAAGAAATTGATTTCAGCCGGCTCCGCCCACTGTGCACGTTTGCGTAATCGTTTAAATAAAATTATTTCGTAGTAGGGGCACATAAATGTCGAAAGCAATCCTCCTTTTCCCCTTTAAGGAAATACACACTTTCTGGAATTATCGTATTTTAATTCAAATCATTATTAAAATATTAATCGACCCCTGTATAGATATAAATATCAAGTCATGTGGGAGACCGTTAAGTATTGTGTGGAGATGCAATTCGCCGGACCGTAATACATTGATTGCCAGTGCACATGAGAATCTGATATTTATTTTTCGCCCGTCCGGAATACATTGATATCAGTGAACATTTAAACGGCCATTTTTCTTACCAAATCCTTCTGCAAACGACCTTTAAATTGCCGGTACCTTCGATTGCGTGCGACTGCCGAGTCGAAATAAGCATACAAAAGGTCCCAAAAAGCCGGTTCCATAAGACCCCGAGTCTTGATGAGCCCTCGCAACCTTTAAAAGTTCGTATTTCACGCTTAAAAGTGAATCTGTGGCGCAACTCAGTTCGCCTGTCAGTTTGACGTTTCCCGGGATTTTTTGATTGTCACGTGAATCGTCATGACGTAAGCCATTTTGCTACAACTACTATACTGTAGCAAGGTACTTGATATTAGTACAACTACTATATAAAGCATAGCTGACTCGTCCGCCATTTTGGAGATAATTTTAAGGCCGTAAATATGTATGCTAATAGCAAATGTTGAATAGAACTTCGAATAATTGACTGTATTAAGCCGGTTTAGGACGTGAAATAATGTAGGTATATTTTTTTACAATAGTCGTATATTTAAGAAATACCCAGAATATATAATAATAACTAAAAATAAGTACGTAATATGACTGACATTTATCTCCAAAATGGCCGACGAGTCAGCTGTCCTAAATATAGTAGCTATACATTTTGCTGTTAAAACATCGAGTGCACGCTCTTCTTTAAAAGCCCATATCTTTACAACCGCTCCACTTAGGAAGAAAATCTCTCCGTCGACCGGAAATTCAATGTCGTCCGTACACCAATGCCAAAGCGCAGCTTTCAATTTCGCGTATCCAGAGAGAAGTTCTTTGCACAGTTTTGCCGATGTTTGTCGAATTTACGGTTCGTTTGGTAACCATGGCGACTCGAGCGTTACATAGCCGAGCGTGACGGCTTAATCTCGTTCAGTGCCCACAATCAACGCGCCCATAGAAGTTTACACTTCAAAAATCTATATACTTATTTCGGCAACTAAGTTGCCATCTTCAGTAGAAACATGTAGAAAAACAGAAAAGAGTGTTAAACGTAGTGTTTTTGGCTAAGGTGTAACCTTAGAAGATATGCTCTTCACCAAGCCACCAGTGGGATAACATTGGTGATTTGGTGAAGAGCATATCTTCTAAAGTTACACCTTAGCTAAAAACACTTAGGTTCCACGTAAAGAGACAAAAATGCTCAGGAAAGTGAAAAATACGAATAAAAATAAAGCGCACCCTACACTAAAAAGCCGGGTGACAGTAGTTCTTAGCGAGAGCCTCGAAGTTACTACTACCCTTGTTTATTAATATTATAATTATACAACCTAGAGAAATCTAAATATTCCGTAATATTTCTTTGTAGTAAAGTGTTGTCCTCTGATATCTTTCGAATGAATTAATATGTATGAATGAAAAGTGGTAAGCCAAAAAAATTATTCCAAAGATTCTCTTCCCCACTCTCACAATTTAATCCGGAAGTTTATGAAAAAATGTAATACATGTATATTCATAATATATTTTCTGTTAAATTTTACATATCAACGTAACCTATATAGCTATTACTATGATAAAGTATGTAGCTTTAGGTAAATTTTTTATTGAAGAATCGTAGGATTACTAATTTTTTTCCTTATTATTCTCACAATTACCCATTTATAATATAATAAAGAAAATAAGTAACATTAAACTAAAGGCTTTTAAAAAGTGTTAAAATTTTTTTAAAGAAATATAATCTAAACAAGAAAATGGTATTAATAAACCAGCTTTTTTTTCCTTCAATTTATATTTATCTGTTATTTTAGAAATTGCTTTTAATAACAGTAATAATTGAAGTTACCGTGGGGTTATCAAACGAAGCTATATAGTTTACTTGTATTTCTACTACGAGGGAGACTATTTATGTATTGAGAATTGGCAACACTGGTATTGCCAGGTGAAATTTGAAATTGTCATCGTAAAGTTTGACATTTTTGACGTTATAGGTAGTCAGAAAGTTTTGACGTGCGAGCAATATTTGTGTTTTTTGCAGTGTTTAAAATTTCATCTCAGCCAAAATATGGAATTAACTCGCGAAAATTTTCGAGCTATGATTTATTATGACTTTCGACGTGGTCTAACTCAAGAACAATGCATCAATCAACTGAATTCAACTTTTGGTGATGAAGCGCCATCCATACCCACTGTATATCGCTGGTACATTGAATTCAAATGTGGACGTAGTTCGCTCACGGACGAAGTTAAAGAAGGTCGTCCAAAATCGGTCGTTGTGCCGGAAAATATCGATGCTGTGCGAAAACTAATTGAAGAAGATCGTCATGTGACATATCAAGAAATCGAGAGATATTTAAGCATTAATATGTAAAATGATTTCAAAATACAACTGTGGTGCATCCAAAGCGGTATACAACATCGTCACAGGTGACGAGTCGTGGATTTATTCTTATGAGCCAGAAAGAAAAGGCCAGTCGGCAGTTTGAGTGTTTCAATGTGAAGCATAGCCAAAAGTTGTTCGTTCTCGCAGCGTTAGGAAGCAAATGGTGGCGTTTTTCTGCACGAAAACTGGTCCTATGGCAACTGTGGCTCTCGAAAATCAAAAGAAAGTTAATTCAGCGTGGTATACGACCATTTGTTTGCCTGAAGTTTTCGGTAAATTGAGAGAAACCAACTCAAAACGACGAATTATTTTGCATCATGACAATGCGAGCTCACACACATCACATGCAACAAACGAGTATTTGGACACACAAAAGATCGAATTGATGAGTCATCCGCCTTACAGCCCCGACTTGGCACCCAATGACTTCTTCTTGTTTCCAGTAATTAAAGATAAACTGCGCGGACAACGATTTTCATCGCCCGAAGAAGCGGCTGAGGCCTTCAAAACGCATGTTTTAGAGCTACCATCTTCTGACTGGACAAAGTGCTTTGAAGGGTGGTTCAATCGCATGCAAAAGTGTATAGATCTTAAAGGCGATTATTTTGAAAAGCAATAAAGGTATTTTTCATCAAATTCATTTGTTTATTGTTTCTATTCTCAATACATAAATAGTGTCCCTCGTACTTCATTTTTTATTTACGTACCTACCTGTAATTGCATTTGTTTGAAATCTTTATGAATTTTATTGTGATATATTTGTATAGAATTTTAGCCTTCATACTCGTTGAAGTAAGGTATAAAATAATTACAATCTTTCACTTCGTAAAAGGTAATTAGATACACACTTGAATGTACTCAGCTTTGACATTACATATTTTATTTTGGTTCTAGTTATTTTTATTTTATCCAGACCTGAATCGTAACAACAACTGTTACGATTTACGATGCAAGCCTGGATGAATACTTATTAATTATTGTTGAGGATAGTACATACCCAACAGGCTACAGAAACAAACTAATTCCCAACGAAGCAAAGATTTTATTAAAAGTTAGTACTTTGAACCCTTTTCAGCTTGCGCTGCAATATCATTGTCAATTATAACTTAAATATATAGACAAAAATGACATTTCTTCATTACATCGTCTTGCAATATGTATTTCAGAATAACATTTAATATCCACAATCACAACATTACTTATTTTTGGAATTTAAAAAATTACAATCAGTAGACTTATCATATCCCTCAATTGTATTTTAAGATATTTAAATCTAAAGCAAAACGCCTATAACATTGTAAGAAACACGATTGGTGTAATTGGATTATTGCGTCACATCCTTTAAAATCCCATTGGCTGTACAGGAAGACAGCTTTTACTATAACAAATTTAGCGGGAGAATTCATGTATGGGCACATCCTATTCAACAACTATAACCTTTAATAGCATTTTACCTAATTTCAGCACAGTGATAAAAATACTACAGAGAACAACACTCGTAACAGAAGCTGCAGAGTTATAGGGGAGTATATAGAAGCTCTGTACAGTAAGAATGCCATTTAGCGACGGATGGTCTTTTAGCACATTTTACTATTAAAAAATGGAAACGTTCTTTCTGTATAAGATGGTGTTCTATATCGCAATACTGTTATGCCAACGGCATATCTATAAACATGAATACAATCAAAATTATACTTATGTGATTCATAATTCAACAAAAAAGCCATTGAAAGATCACAGCTCTCATTACAAAAGTGAGTTCATTGTATGGAAGAGCGGAACATTGTAACGGAAGAAGCAGTTAATAATGTAATGAGGATGTAACTGATAGACTTACGAACCGTTTGTCAATAAATTAGTTTGCGAGATACGGGCCTCATTTTACTAACATTATTCATAATTTAATTTATCATACACTGACGGCTCAGATACATTTCACACAAGCATAGATGACTCAACGAAATATAAAACAAATATCAATCAGTTCGAATATCTAGAGCACCGACAACCGCTGGAGGCTGCATATGTGAAGAGAAAAATCTGTAGATAAGTATAGTTACTTGAGTTAAAAAAATTGTTTGGGCTATTTCCATCGTTTGTGGAAACTTGATATTCCAACGTTTCGGCAGTCCTTCTACTGCCGTCATGAGTATAGTTACTGTAAAGTAACGCATTTTAGCAATGGCTTAAACAGCAGTGTCATATTAATGCAAGTGTAAACTATGTGACGGCAGACAATACAATATACAAATATATATCACCATAGGATATATTGTTGATATTATATTGTACATTATGAAAACACATACTAACCTCACTAAAAATTGAATTATAATTTATGTAGTTTAAAAGATATCTACATTAATATTTCCTGCCTCTAATAGAAATGAATTTAATACTCAGCTTCCGCAAATGTATATGCAACAATGTGAAGTAAGATTACTGTAACTTGTATATCATCAAAAATTGCCCACGCAATACTGATAAACGTACCTAGACCGAGAAGATGCAGGTTGGTGGTTATGCCTCTTCTATGTATGACTTAGCATTGTCACATTATCGGCATCGATTGGCGTCGGTAACCGGAGCATTCGACACCGATGCTCCGGTTACCGATAAGCAGACCAATTGCTTTATTTCTTGTACTTATCTAATGTGTATTATTCTGAAACAGTGAATGACCACGGTAATAAAAGTTTAACGTAAAAGGAAAAATTGCTATTTTTTTTAAACGATATAGAGAGCGCCTTTCAATTGATCTATGGATGACAAGACCACTCAGTGAAACTTTGAACTGATGACCACATAAAAATTATGCGATTTTTTTGCTCTAGATTTGTATTTTTATATCAACATAGATGGACTGATAGCAGGTCAGTCAAAACCAACAATGATCGATATCAATACTAAAGAGAACCAGGTGCAGTACGATCAGGTGTGAGCTTGAAGGTTCAAGAATTACAGATTAAGCGAGAAACCGGATAATTTCAACTGAAGGTATGAAATGTTGTACGAAATAAAGTACATGCCTCGGATTTTGACGGACAAAAAGAAGCAGTCGTTTAAAACCATACTATTTCTTCGCACGAAATAGGCCAGTCTGCTAAGATTTTAATGAACAGAAAGGTTATGTTTCTGGTGCTGACAAAAATTGTGAATATATACCACCAACACATTTACTTACGTACGCATTTCCCTAAGTACGCTTAGTTTTACATAAAATTTTCCTAATTTAAGTATACACACTCGCCTTTAGGAAAGCCGTTTCCTGAATTACTATTAAATTGGAAAGTATATGAAGAGCTTATCACATTGCGTTCAGAGTTCTAGCCAAAACAGATCCTTGTTAAACAAGATATTAAGTTTGAGTTTTCATCCAAAAAGTAACATATCCTTCAGTTCTTTCTTCTCGTTCATGTGACTTTCCACGTACAGCAAAAGCAACAAATCCTTGTAGCAGACGTGCATGTGCCAATAGCAATCGCTCAACACCAAATCCTGAGTTGGTGAAAATCGAAAAAAACACACTTATACACACTGCGCCATCTCGAATGCTATGGTGTCATTCATGTTTGTTGTATGTTTTCTTTTGCTATTTAATTGCAACAAATTTGTAGGCGATTTTTGTGTATATCTGTGGATAATAACAAACATGCGCTGGCTGTTTCTAATGTATTACTATTTAATGTTTGAAGTAGTGGTAATTTTGTTTTAACAGCATTTTTGCTACATATGGATTATTCCCTTATCTCAGTAGGATCTGTAATAGTGTATCTAGGAAAAGGCAACGAAAATCTACTAAAAGGGTCCTATAAAGGCGCGAAAAGTACCTAATATTGATATTTTATTCGAAATTTGTGAACTGAATTGCAAACACAAAATACCCGACCTTCGGATTTCCCATAAATAAATGTAATCATAATAGCAAACAATCCATTTCCGCTGCAGATACTTTTGAACACGCGTACATGGATTACGTACGCGTGTCCGAAGGTAACTGAAATTGATCTTTGTAGACAAGATCAAACAAGATGCTCAAAAGTTGTCGTCATATAATTCCAGTGACTTCGAAGAGAAGACGACCCACAAAATCAAACCCTCCCTAAATATACCGCTTCTGTGGAATATATTGTAAGTGAATTAATAGAGTTATTGTTTTTTGTTTAAAGTAATACCTATATATATATATATATAAACTTGGAAAGAAGTCTCTGCTGTCTGAATGAAGAATTAAAAGGAATCGTTAGGGGATCCAGCATAAAAAAACATCTACAGTTACAAAGTTCTCTATTTTTTGCCGATATTTCGCATTACATACTAATGCTTCTTCTGGGCTTAACTACAATATTAATATGAATTACAGTATTGAAATTTAAAGTAGTAATAAAATAATCTATTTAATATTAAAATTGACTCACAATTTGAACTTTTTTGAGAGAGAATCGCATCTGACTATGAACTATGTTGTTTTACGCAAATCGTTTCAGATAACATATTAAAAAACTTTTTTAAAAAACTGGTACATATAAATTTAAAAAACAGATACATGTGTTAATAGAGTATTAAAACGGACAAGAACATGTTTACCCATTGACAGGTGACAAATCAATGAATTGATCTGTAAGGGACAACCGTATCCAGGCTGCCTGCAACTTTAATATGATATTGACAACCTAGTATGTTCAGATTTAGATTTGTTGAAAGAATTAAAGTATACAGTGCATTTAACTATACAGTGTGACTAGAAAATGAAGTGCTTATAATTAATATGATTGAGTTAAGTTAAATCCATTAGTTATGACAATTAGTAATTTGTATAAATTAGTCTTGTATAACTTATTAAGGAAATGGCATTTTAATTTTTGTTGTTTGAATTGATAGTGATATTATATATATATATATATATATATATTCGTATGAAACTACATGAGAAGTATATTTAGAAGGGCCATAACTGCAGGGGGGCCTCTAAAACACTGCACCATTTGGTCTAGGATGTAGGAAAAAACCTGCAGAATAAAAAACCTACATCACAGTGCCACAAAACTAAAGGTCTTTAGTTGTTAAGATCCAAGCATCAGCCTTTGAGTTAAATTATGTAAGTCCGTGTATCCAAATTCAAACATAGCTAGAGGACATTCTTCAACAATATGTATAACTGTTTCAATCTCAGCTCCGCAATCACAAGCTGGACCCGCGGTCATATTCCAATTGAAAAACATATTATTCTCCTCTTGAAACCAGTCAATTCACTGATGCTGCATGAATTATGAATTATATTATATATTATATTAAGTTGACAAATCTTAACAACTGGACCAAGATTCCTATAAGAAACACAATATGAATTTAAACATGAAAATGATACCTGTCATATGACCGTGAAGATCTTAGGATCTTGTACGGTCTTCCAAGTGATGGTTATTATGGACAACATTATATTCTCCATTTTGGACCATCGTAAAGTTACCATCGACCAAGAACAAATTAAATTAAAGAAATATAAATTAAAACATAAAAATAACTAGTAAAATAGAAACTTAAAATTGACACTGACAAGATGTCAACTCAGACTCTGTCATTAACTATAATATATACTATTACTTGTGGATTATAAATCAATTTGCTTGTGTATTCAAAAAGTAAGGGATTTTCATATTACGCAGTTAAGCAAAAGTAATAAACGACGTTACTAAACCTATGGTGAACGTATGAAACACAAGAGAATATAATATACCTGAATAGCAATTTTTAATATCTAAGCTTTATAGAACCAGCTCTGAACGTCCGAAAGTGTCATTTGCAACATTTCATAGACTGTTTAATTATTATTACATCACCTGCGGCTGCGACTGTGCTATGAGTGGTATGTGTGGACGGTTGAAAAACAGCATTCTTAGGGATAGAGATGCACGTAAGAAAAACAAGTTAACAATGGAACAGAGAATTCATTAACCTAAAGCGAGAACTTTTTACTAACTGATAAAAGAATTACAATTGTCTTAAAACGTACTGTTTCGACTTACAACAGGTGTAGCGCTTATCAAAAAGTGCTGTAGGATTTCTATTTGAGACAAATCAGGTGTTTTGTGGAAATTTAATATAAGAGGAACCTATTTTCAACACTTGAACGGAGAAATAAAGAAGAGTACCATAAAAGAAGTAGCGTAAATAAGGATCTAGGGTGCTGACTGGGTACTACAAATTATCAAAGAACTAGAAAGGTTATTGTTTGGCATTAGTGCAATGAAAAAGGTCAACTAAATGTGATGACTGATAAGAATAAAACTGTTATTGTCGCGGTCTAACTAACTACACATTTGAGTTCGAGACTGAGCCATTCCCGAATTTAGGTAAACTGAGATATTCTCCCAAGAATTATAACTTAGAGCTGTTACATTTGCTACGCCATCAATCATCTCTAAGTCACTAATATTACAAGTTTATTAGAAGCTGGAATTAACGGGGAGTGAGGCATGATCTGAACATGTGAAGATCTTGTGCCACACATTTAAATATTGCTTGTTTTCATTACTTATCGTTCCAGTAAAACGAATTCATAAGAATAATCAAGCAAAACAGTTTAAATCCTTTCATTTCAAGCAAACACAAACAAATCCATGGTAGGTACGCAAATATGCCATCTAATACTTTTGCAAAAAATTCCAAATAAGTAATTCTTGATATTTTTTGATATTATTGAGTAAAGAAAAAAACTAACTTTTTTAACCGTAGGGCCACAGAAAAAATCTGGCCCTGTACTCTGTACAGAACTATTTCAAGTGGATTTGTTCACTTTTGCGTGAAAGTTTCCTATATGTAACCATTGAACTAATAGATATTTAAATTGCAAAATATTCTATCTGGCTCATAAATCATGTTACACAACTCATAATGGTATACTGTTTGAATTTGGTATATTGATTCCCAATGCTTACAGATAGTAAAGGTTATTTTTCTTGTATGAAAAATACAATATTTAAGGTTTAACTTCTTTCCTATATAATTTGATCAGATTTTCTTCAGTCGTACCCTACCGATACAAGAGTGGTATTTGAATGTCGTCTGTTGGGCATTAGAGCAAACGTTTTATAAAAAATTATATATTGTAACAATAATAATTGAACAAATATGAAAAGAAATAACTAACGATATAAAATTAATTATGACTGAAGAATATATATAGGTCTATATTATACTTTCATCATTACGAAAATAATTTAATAAAGAATATACTTTGGAAAGTTGTAATTAAAAAAATTGGTCACCTTTCACGGGTTGATACTTATTGAAAGTACAATTATTTATTAATTATAATAGATCATTAAACCGATAAATATTCATTTGAAGTAATTTAATAAGTATCTTCACTGTATAATCAACAGAAAAACACTCACCATATCTTTAAACAGCTTTTAGATGATTTGTAAAATGAATGGAAATTACTTTACTTTACCATTTTGTACATGTGAATATACAAAAAATAAAATATGCTAATAATCTAATATGAACCTTATTAACAAAATAATGCTACGTAAATTTTCGCAAAAATATCTATTTCCATGATTTAAGAAATTCGTGAAGAATGTGTCTTCTGACAGCATATTTTATTTATTAAGTAACAAAATATTTAATGTGTTTATCTTATCTGCGGTTATTCAACGTTTGTAAACTCTGCGGATTGTCTTAAATATTTGATCTACTTCGTTGAAATATAGAACATGCATTCTTAAAAAAATAAGAGAATAAACTAAATTGTGTTTTCTATTCTCATTTTGTTTCATTTTCTGGTTTTGCTTTCATCTTAAGTTAATTTTCAGATTTAGTATGTAGTACATTTATGTAAAAACTAAAGTAATGCAATAACAATAATTACAATTGGTAATGGGTGTCTAATTTGACTTACGCATTGCTATTAAGAAATTTTCCTTCCTTCGTTTCTTCTACCGCCAGTGTCGTGTCTAAACATTTAATTTACAATATAAACGTCATTTTATAATCATATGATCATGCTTATATGCAACTATAACATTGTCCATATACTGAATTTATTTATTTAAGCTGCGCTTATGAGAGTTTAGTGACAGTAAATTTAAATCACACAGAAGTGTAGTTGACAACAATCATGTTGAAGATTGTTGTTAACTTTGACATTATAATTCCATAAGTGCAGTTTAGAGACCTTTTTTGCAATGATTTTGAAAATAATTCACATAAAGTAGTCAAATGTACCATAATATGAATTTAAAATTACAAATTATTTGTAAGGTAACAGTTGCATGACAATGCATAGTTTTATTTTGTTTCATTTTCTGGTTTTTTTTTCATATTAAGTTAATTTTCTGGTTCAGTATGTAGTACATTTATGTACAAACTAAAGTAATGCAATAACAATAATTACAATTGGTAATGGGTGTCTAATTTGACTTACGCATTGCTATTAAAAAATGTTCCTTCCTTCGTTCTTTCTACCGCCAGTGTCATGTCTAAACATTTAATTTACAATATAAACGTCATTTTATAATCATATGATCATGCTTATATGCAACTATAACATTGTCCATATACTGAATTTATTTATTTAAACTGCGCTTGTGAGAGTCTAATGACAGTTAATTTAAATCACGCAGAAGTGTAGTTAACAGCAATCATGTTGAAGATTGTTGTCAACTTTGACATTGTAATTCCATAAGTGCAGTTTAGAGACCTTTTTTGCAATGATTTTGTAGACAATTCACATAAAGTAGTCAAATTTAGCATAATATGAATTTAAAATGACAGATTATTGGCATGACAGTATGATTATATAATGATGTTTATTTTGTACATTAAATATGGAGAACAAATGAAGGAAAACATTTCCTAGATGCCATTTTAATATCAGGAACAGTTCTAGAAATTTATATACAATTAATACATACACTTGATACAGTAGTTAAAAATTAACGGTTACCAATATTTTTTCAGATCTATGATAGGAGAGCCCATGAATTTTCAACATACAGCGCACATAGGTAGCAGGGATGTAGAAATGCCAAATGATCAACTAACTGCCCTGCACATGCAAATGAAAAGTAAAGGAGGCTATGAAACCACGTATAAAGTAAGTCCATCAGTGAGTTTATCGTTAAAGTCAAGAGAAGAGTAATAGTTTTTAAAATGTCTTATCTAATTTTATGAACGGTATTTCTTAATATATAATAACTTAATTTTCAACGTTATAAATGAAGTCGTTTTGTATATACCTGTATTGTAATAATGACGGCGTACCTGGAAACAAGTAATATGTATAAATAAAAGATGTATACAGGGTGAGTCATCTCCGCGGGAAGGCAGATTGTGACTTTATGAGAAAAGATATTTCGAAGTGGTTTTTTTACTTTCTTATACGTAGTATAAGTATTGTGATGATGAAAATTTTCGACCTCGAGATTTTTGCATATGTCCACGTTTTGAAGTCCCCTGATACCGAAAAAGTGGTTTTTAAAAAATGTCTGTGTCTGTGTCTGTGTGTGACCACGATAGCGGTCAAACCGCTGTAAATATTGTAACGAAACAAGCCCACAAAAAAGAAGCAGACCTCCGGGCGACGACAAAAACCCACTGTAAACAAGTCATAAATCATCCACAAATATGTACTGCGTAAGCGACAGAAAGTGTGGGTTTTCTCTCGGGCTATCGAGAATGAAGCGAGAGGTTTCTCGTATATTTCTAGAGTTTTATATGCCGATATAAAAGCATCCGGTGCCCCGGAAAGAATTCATTCCTTCAATAGTAATTCATTCAGTAATATTCGGACAGTTCAAAATAAACATAAATATAGTGAATGGTGCAGTGTTATTATAGTTCTAGAAATACATAAATATTACAAACATAAATAGAAGTGATATAAATAAATACGTGTGTTAATTTAAATTGTATTAGTTTTAAGTGTGTAAATATACAGACTGTTTCAAAATATTTGCACGAGTTGTTTACTTCGACCCCAAAAACGCAACAATATCAATTCCAAATTCTGTATTTACGTGGATAATCTCCCTCTTGAGATCTGATTAGTTTTTCAGTAAAATCGGTAGACCGGAAGTAGCAGTTTACTTCAGTTGAAAAATCGAATTTTGCCAATATTTCGTCAACTGCTAAGTTTAAACAAATTTATAAAGAATTCATATGTACTTAGAATTAAAATTGAGAACAATTTTATTTAAAAAGTTTTTCGAAATTCCTTTTACTCTTATCGAAAATCAGTTTTTTGCGAATATTTCGCAAATCATGCTTTTTAGACAGGTACGTTACGGATATAAAAGTATTTAGAACATAATTTTCAATATCTTTTGTATAAAAGAAATTTCAAAATTCAGACCGGAAGTACCACTTTCACTCTTATCGAATAGCGATTTTTTGCAAATATGTCGTAAGTTATGCATTCTATATATATTGATCAAGAGTACAAAAGTATTTAGCGCTAGATTTGCAATATTTTTTGTATATATGAAATTTCAAAATTCGGACCGGAAGTAACACTTTTACTCTTAGGGAATAGCACTTTTTTGGAATATCTAGCAAAGTATGTATTCTATAGCGATTTATTAAGAGAATAGAAGTACTTAGAATAGGATTCTGAATAATTTTTGTGTAAAAAAATTCTTAAAATTGTATAGTTTGAAACGCTCATACGTATAAGAAAGTCGTGTGGAGGCCACACCTCATTTTTCCCCTATGATAGCCATTTATTAGGAGCACGTTTTAACATTATTTTGTGTTATACAGAGTATTCCATAACTTGGTTGCTGACCATAGTTATAGTTTTTTAAATGGAACACTATATATTATTACATTTTTGTATTCCCTGTATAATTATCAGTCAAAAAGGTATGAGATAGTATAGGCCTAAAATTTAAGGTTTTCGACTTATTACCATTTTTATGAAAAATTCAATGTTTTTATAAAATTATATTTCTCGAAAACGACATATTAGATGGACACAACTTTTGGTAGAGTTGTTCGTAATAATAGGTCCTAATACAAACATAAATATGTTTGTATTAGGATGGATTAAAGTTATATGACATACATACTTTTATTTAAAAGTGATTTTTTTTCAAATGGAACAGCCTGTCATTCAATTTTCGATTGCTTCCTAAATTTTGCACCAAAAACATGTAGGACGTTATCATTTTATAACTGGCCATTACTGAGCTATTGTCGTTTTCTGATATAATTTTGACGTCTTTATGTCTTTTATTTGAATAAGGTATAGTGAGCCATGATATTTGCCACGAAATTGACAATTGAATGGATGACATTTAATAACTTGTCAAAATTGGATATACATATCTTACTTACACTACAGTAATATAATTCAAAGAATATGTAGAATAAGCAATAAACAATAAACAAATTTTAAAACCAAACAAAAAAAATTAATAACTTGATTTTAGTAGATGTATAAACAGGAACTGTTATATGAATGGATGAGTAATTAGTGGAACAGAAATTATAAAATAACAATAAATATGAACATTAAGATAGGTAATGTAAATTAAAAATTAAGTGTTGAAATTCGCTTTTAAAAATTTCTGAACATGCTTCCGAAGTGATAAATCGACATTAATAAGGCGTTGAGTACTTATATCTCTAAATATTTGGCGAAGATGTTCCCTTATAACTTCTTTTGTGGTTACAGGTATACTGTATATTTGCTCTTTTTGGGATTCCTATAAAGACAAACTAATTTTGTGATGTCCGAAGACCCAGCAGGCTAGTCAGCAGGGCCTCCACGGGCTAGCCACTTCTCTGGAAACATTTCATTAAAATATTTCATGTCTGTAGCACAGAATGTGGGGTAGGGATTCGACTTCTTGTTGCATCTACATCTCTTCGTAAATTTAGCGGAACATCTTCGAATAATTCCACTGCTTGACAGAAATTACTCATAAGCTTCTCGATTAATACTGCCTTCAAATAAATGGGGGTCTATTATCCAATCACTAAGAATGCCTCCCCATACGTTTGTGCTCCACCTACGCCGATGATCTATTTATTAGTGAAGTAAGCGTTTTCATTTGAATAGTAATAAAATATTTTTTGGATAACTATTTCGTTTGTATGTAAACCAGCTTCCTCCGCAAATAACACACTATCAAAAAGAATTGCCCGAGCATTAATTTTAATTACTTCCCATTGGCAGAGCACTCTTCTAGCTTTAAAATGATGGGTGCGTTGCTCAGTATTTAAATGTATTCATTACGGATGATATTTGTTTCATTTTAAGGTCATTGCAAGGATGGTTTGGCTGATATCCAGCAAACGACTTCTTTCATGGATACTGACGTGTGAATTATCTGTTGCTGCTATAAGAATTCTTAATTGATGTTCTTCATTAATCATATATTTAGGTTTCCTTAGTTTTGAAATAGCAATACTACCAGTAGTAATGAAAGTATCCATTACTCTTGTAAAGGCATCTGTTTTGGGACATCTTCTCTCAGGGTAACGCTGCTGGAAAACTCGTTGGTTTGATAAATAATTTCTTTGACATTCCTTCAATACAAAAAGACCGTATTAAATAAAAAACATAAAATTTGCAAAATTATATATGTATTATACCGGGTGTCAACGAGATCATGTATCAGCCCGCCATTTATTTATTAGTTAAAATAAAACTTTGAAATTCGGACCGTATATATGAGTGATTGGTGGGCTTCTTCAGGTACACTCAGTTTTTCTATAGCACTTCCGGTCTTACTATTTCTGTTCATATTCTGTTTCTTCTGAAAATTTGCCATCTAGTGCAGGTTAACTTTTGACGTTTCTGTCCAAGATAGCGATATCTCTTAAAATTATCCATTAAAGTGAAACTGCTTCGCAACAATTGTCGAAATGCAAAAACCATCAAAGTTAGCTTTGAAAACAATTAAGAAACGTATTTTTCACATTTACACGCATTGGCGAAGGAAACTTGTATTTCACGTTGAAATTACTAAAGAAAATATTTTTTTTTCATTTTCAAATGACAGGTACTCGTTTTTTTTAAATAGTAACACCTATTTTTTATTGCAGTGCCATATTGGCATAATTTTTAGCTTTCAAGTGATATAAAATATGCTGTCGTTTAGTGGTAGACAGATAGGACAAAATATAAAATGTTTTAAATGTAGTCTAATTCCAAAGCAACAGAACAATTACATTTCAAATGAAAAAAACACCTGTCTACCACTAAACCACAGCATATTTTATATCACTTGAAAGCTAAAAATTATGCCAATATAGCACTGTAATACATTTCATTTGCAAATGAAAAAAAAATCTTATTTTCTTTAGTAATTTCAACGTGAAATACATGTTTCCTTCGCCAATGCGTGTAAATGTGAAAAATACGTTTCTTAATTGTTTTCAAAGCTTACTTTGATGGTTGTTACATTTCGACAATTGTTGCGAAGCAGTTTCACTTTAATGGATAAATTTAACAGATACCGCCATCTTTGACAGAAATGTCAACAGATAACCTGCACTAGATGGCGAATTTTTAGAAGAAACAGAATATGAACAGAAATAATAAATGTTGTATTTAAAAATTCAAAATTAACGTCACTTCCGGCTTGACCGGAAGTGCTATAGAAAAACTGAGTGTACATGAAGAAGCCCACCAATCACTCATATATACGGTCCGAATTTCAAAGTTTTATTTTAACTAATAAATAAATGGCGTGCTGATACATGATCTCGTTGACACCCGGTATAAAAAACGACAATAGCTCAATAATGGTCACTTTTAAAAGAATAACGTCGTACATGCTATCGATGCGAAATTTACTAGGCAATTCCATATGAAAAAAATGAGGTGTGGCCACCACACGACTTTCTTATACGTATGAGCGTTTCAAACTATACAATTTTAAGAATTTTTTTATACAAAACTTATTCAAAATCCTATTCTAAGTACTTTCATTTTCTTAATAAATCGCTATAGAATGCATACTTTGCAAGATATTCGAAAAAAATCGTTATTCGTTATAAATCGTTATAAAAGTGATACTTCCGGTCCGAATTTTGAAATTTTTTTATACAAAAGATATTGTAAATTAAGTTCTAAATACTTTTATATTCGTAGCGTACCTGTCTAAAAAAGCATGACTTGCAAAATATTTGCAAAAAACTGATTTTCGATAAGAGTAAAAGACCTACTTCCGGTAGTAATTTCGAAAAACTTTTTAAATAAAATGGTTCTCAATTTTAATTATAAGTACATATGAATTCTTTATAAATTTGTTTAAACTTAGTAGTTGACGAAATATTTGCAAAATTCGATTTTTTCACTGAAGTAAAGTACTACTTCCGGTCTACCGATTTTACTGAAAAACTAATCAGATCTCAAGAGGCAGATTACACACGTAAATACAAAATTTGGAATTGATATCTACAGCGGTTTGACCGCTATCGTGGTCACACACACAGAGACAGACACACACACAGAGAGAGAGAGACATAGACATTTTTTAAAAACCACTTTTTTGGTATCAGGGACTTCAAAACGTGACATCTGCAAAAATCTCGAGGTCGAAAATTTTCGTCATCACAATACTTCCTTATACTACGTATAAGAAAGTAAAATCCCCTTCTTGACAAAAATATGTCATGTAACTTTAATCCAGTTTTCTGCAAATTCAATTACTAATTGCAACAAAATAAAATATGTTTATATTAGGACTTTTTATTATGAACGACGCCTACCGAAAATTGTGTGGATCTAATACGTCGTTTTCGAGAAATAACGGGTGATTTTTTAAGAGCTTTCGGATTTGATTTAAAAAAAAAACACAAAATTTAGAGAAATTTATGAAATCTTTATTTGAGTCGATAGAACGATCTATATAATTCAATGTTTAAAGGTGATTTTATGTAAATGTTGACCGCGGCTACGCCTCAAATGGTTCATACGCTGGGTCCAATTTTGGCATACTCTCTCCAACATATTGGCCGGCATCTCACGAATAAATTCTTCAATATTGGCTTCCAGTGCGTCAACCGTTGCGGGCTTGTCCCTATAACCATGAGCCTTGCGAGATATTCGCAAAAAACTGATTTTCGATAAGAGTAAAAGACCTACTTCCGGTAGGAATTTCGAAAAACTTTATTAATACAATTTTTCTCAAATTTAATTTTGAGTACATTTGAATTCTTTATAAATTTGTTTAAACTTAGTAATTGACGAAATATTTGCAAAATTCGATTTTTTCACTGAAGTAAACTACTACTTCCGGTCTGCCGATTTTGCTCAAAATCTAATCAGTTCTCAAGAGGGAGATTATATTCGTAAATACAAAATTTGGAATTGATATCTACAGCGGTTTGACCGCTATCGTGGTCACACACACACACACAGAGAGAGAGAGAGACACACACAGAGAGAGAGAGAATTTTTTAAAAACCACTTTTTTGGTATCAGGGGACCTCAAAACGTGGACATCTGCAAAAATCTCGAGGTCGAAAATTTTCATCATCACAATACTTCCTTATACTACGTATAAGAAAGTAAAATGCAATGTTGCTACTGCATCTGTTCGGTAATTCTACTATAGGTGGCCAATTGACCGGCCCCAAACGTGAAATAAACTGTTCACCGAACTCGCCTCTCAATTGGGCCATTGTTTCGCGTGCTGTGTGGCATGTGACACCGTCATGTTGAAACCACATGTCAGCCAAGTCCAGCTCTTCCATTTTGGGCAAAAAAAATTGTAATCATCGCACAGTAGCGCTCGCCATTCACAGTAACGTTCCCGCCTTCATCGTCTTTGAAAAAGTACGGTCCAGTGATGCCACCGGCCCATAATCCACACCAAATAGTGCATTTTTCAGTATGCATTGGCAATTCTTGCAATGCTTCTGGCTGCTCTTCACACCAAATACGCCAATTTTGCTTGTTCACGTATCTATTCAACCAGAAATGAGCTTCGTCGCTGAACACAATTTTCCGATAAAAAAGTGGATCTTCATCCAACTTTGCCAGCGCCCATTCATCAAAAGTTAGCCGTTGCAGTAGGTCGTGTGGCTTCAATTCTTGCAGCAGCTGTATTTTAAAAAAAGGCTTTACACCCAAATCCTTCCGCAAAATTTTCCACATAGTAACAGAGGCCCAATTGCTGCGAACGGCGCCTAATCGATAATTCACGGTCATCAACAACACTGGCGGATACAGCTGCGATATTTTCCTCTGTCCGCACTCTACGTATGCATGTTGGTGGTTTAATGTCCAATAATGTAAATTTGGTGCGAAATTTAGTCACAAAATTCCGAATAGCCGCCTCAGAAGGTCGCCCAAACTGACCATAAAATGGAAGAAGTGCACGATGCACTTTCTTAACCGAGCATGAATTTTGATAATAAAATTCAATAATCTGCAAGCGTTGTTCGTTTGTAAGTCGATTCATGGTTTAATTAAGGACCAAACTGAACATGTTTGGCAGTAACATGTTACACGAAAACAGCTGAGCTGCCAAAAGCAGTGTTGCCAAAAAGAAAGTTGCTAAAAAATCACCCATTATAATTTTATGAAAACATTGAATTTTTTAGAAAAATGGTAATAACTCGAAAACGTTAAACTTTAGGCCTATACTTTCTTATAACTTTTTGACTAAGAATTATACGGGGAATACAAAAGTGTAATAATATATATGGTGTTTCATTTAAAAAACTATAACTATGGTCAGCCACTAAGTTGTGGAACACTCTGTATAATATAAAATAATTTTAAAAGGTGCTCCTAATAAGTGGCTATCATAGGGAAAAAACCGCTTCGAAATATCTTTTCTCGTAAAGTCACAATATGCCTTTACTAGCGGAGATGACTCACCCTGTGTAGGATAAAATTGGATGAATGTTAATACTAGCCTCTTGAAGCCCTCGTTCTTATATCTGACGCTGTTATATATCAGTTCATAGATATCATTTTTGTTTTATGTTCTTATTTATTTATTTATTATGTTAACTATAAATATATATAAGGCCTAGTGGTCTTATAATGCACAACATTTTGTGTTCTTGATTTTTATATCACCCAGCCTCCTAACTTTAATAGAAAAGAATTATTTATCAGAATTAATTCAAATTTTTCCGTAATAGTATGCAATATGAGATGGAGTACGCTTGTAAAATATTTCCATTTCTGCAATATTGCCGCTTCTATCCCAATTAGATATCAACTTTTTTATTTTAAATGACACATCTTATATTTGTTGTAATGTGACCGTTAGATTATTCCATAGGGTCCGCGAGTAAATGAACCGAAGAAATCAATCTTTGTATTGAAGCTAATGGCCGACATTTTCAACAATTTTTGTAAACCGTCATTTATTTGCCAATAAAACAAAAGATAACATGAACAAAAACTGGTTTATTAACGCCATCCTAAACTTTTTTTTTTGTAAAATAATACCAAAACAATTTTTCCTCTTTTATGCTAATATGGCTCATTTGCGGACATTGTTTATTAAACAAAAAAATGTTTGTTTTGATGTCCCCAACTGCCCCTTAATGTTTGTCGTTATGTTTTTAGGACAGCCTGTATACAGATATATCGTTGTAATTTTAAGTTACAAGCTTGATTTTTAAGTTACTGTAGGCTATGGAAGTTTGCTGAGTAGCAATTGCTAAATATGGAAGAAGTATACGCAAATGAAGTTATTATTCACTTTCTTTATCATTTATGACGAGTTTGACAAGAACATGTGGAAGATTTCAATGAGAATTGGTCTACTCAAATTCGATATGATGTAGGTATAGAAATCCTATACATTTTTGAATAGCATATTAACTTTACAAATAATAATTAATATAGAGATTCCTATTTTAAAAAAATTATTAAAAGCATTTTTATTACACACTCATAAAAGGTAAATTATGAAACGCCCTATAGGATACCTGTCATATTTAACGGTTCTAAAAAAAAGAATTAAATTAATATTTACCTTGAAAACACTTGGAAATAGCTATATGAAGAAGTTGTATACAATTTGATAAGGAAGGTATCTACAACAGCATATATGTCATTTAAAATAAAAGAGTCGATATCTATTCGGTTTAGAAGCGGCAATATCGCATGGGTATAAATATCTTACAAACGAACTTCACCTCCACTATAATACAGGAAATAAATTGGCGAAGTTGTAAAAATTTCATAAGGAAGCGTTTATTACGACAGATATATGTCAATTTGCACATACAATAGGTCCATGACATTATTGATATCTTCGAACTCTCTCGAATCCCACTCTTTCGAACTGGTAATTTTAGTGTTCAAAAATATTTGTTTTTTCATTAAATTCTTCACATCAATACTACTTGATTAACTGAATTTAAAAAGATCAAACTCTTGAAGACGAATAAGAGAAAAATATAAAATTAGACATTTTGTTATTAAAATGTAAAATTAAATTGAATGAGACCCCGCTGGGCACTTGGTGAAACATATGAATATCTAAATTTCGAATATAAATAAACGCTTGGTTAATCTGTTTCACAAAATTTTATTGAACTGGGAAGTTCGAAACAATTTTCCGACGATTTTTGTTATTAAAATAACATTTTGTGAAACAGATTAACCAAGCGTTTATTTATACCCGAAATTTAAATTTAAAATGTAAAATATTTTTGTACTAGTCCAAATTATTGATTTAGAGGAATTCTATTATATGACAAAGTAAAAGCGTGGAGCGTAAATACAAAAAGCCAAACATAACGTACAAAAACATTTTGCAGATTGATTTTTATCTCGACTTTTCTCAGATTTGTGAAGTCAACTATTTGACCTGGCAATACAACAAAATCCCAGTTTCGCCTGCATTATAAATGGTGCCTAACCCAAAAACCAACACAGTTTTTACAGTTATTATTCTAGAAATAGTTCAGAATTGTCTGGATGTTCAATATTTATTTCCGCAAATACAGTTCTAACACCAGTGCTGCAACGTGCTCCAAATTTGTGCAACCAATACACAGAAACACAAACACTTACAGAACTAATTTGCATTGGATCTATCAGTTTATATTTTGACTTGTTGATAGAATATTTTTTGTAATTTACTATTCACAAACTAGTAACAATGTGTTAAGTAATTTAATCAGAGACTACATACAGCTCGTTCAAAATCCAGTTTAAAAGGATTACTTCGTGATTTTAGAGTAGTACATAACCCATTTCCACAGAGCCGTGTCCCAAAGCAAATTAATTGACCAGCATAGTGATTTTTATCTATAACACTATTTACAATTTATTTATATTTGATATTTAATTTTCTTGAGCCGCCGGACCCTTGGCTTAGATTGACTATTGCTTCTGTTATATATTTATATCCATTTACAGGAATCGATATTTTTCGAGAAAATGCTCGAATGATATGACTCATTCAGGTCGCACATTATTGTCGCATGATCAGCAGCTGCGTCACTCAGTACAATATTCTAAGATTTTTATTTTACAATTACTATGTCTATTAAAACAAACTGTACAATAACTGTCGATTATTATATTTATTGTATTTTCATTATGTTACAGGAACCCGATTGGTGCCAATAATAGTTAATCATCTTCTTGGTGATCATTGTATATACCTATTTGTTACTACAACATTTAGAAGTGAATTATTTGTTGTTATTAATAAGTAATTCAATTCAAGTGATATCTATAAGTAATGGACTACTATTCAATTTTTAGGTCGTATTTCATTGTTTGCTACTATTTAATATTTGTTTTGTATAATACTTTTCGATAGTATTTAAGCTGTACATAAAATTCTGTATAGATTTTTAAATTAACACTTTTTATATATTGACATGTCCTAAATCGAACAAACAATGATAATGTAGCACTAAAAGCACGATGCCATTATAGACAAAAATTGTGCAATAGATTCATTTCCATTTACACAATTTAGAGGTTCAATATATGTTCCTCGTACGAATTTTCGATGTTTTCTGACAACTATTATCTTGTCTTCCAATTTTGTTTATAACGCACATGTTTGAGATACTATAACTATATTTTCGTTGTAATGCAATAGCTAATTGCAATCTAAATCTACATACGTATATATTTTCAAAACCTTCTAACTTTGTCTTTATATCATATTTAAAATATGCATCACATTTTTAAAGCCAGTCATAACTCTTTTACATTCCGGTTTTATATTTAGAATTATACATATTAATCATATAAAGAATGATACAAGGTAAAACATATAAATAATGGAATAACAGTATGTTATAAATGAAGAAGTAACAGAGTATATAATGAAACCACAAGTTTAATTGATAAATTAAACTATATGAATTCTTATAGACTTAAGATCGAAAAGGTTATTGTAATCATTCGAATTTTCGATTAGTTTTTATAAGCATATTTTAAGAAGACAAGCGTAAAATTTGGCAGAATATAATGATGAACTAAAAAATTGCTTGAGACCTTTTTCATCTTTGACCCAGAGAGATATTAATAAATTCATAATATTACAGTTAGAATATTATTGTATTTGTACAATGAGAAGTGCACTTTTTTTTTGTAATTTATAGTCATCTCGGCTATTCAGATATTAAAAGAAAGTCTTACACTTTAATATGTTTATTGAAATATGCATAAAGTTGTTGTAGTAGTATGTCAAATTTTATAGAAGTATTAATTTGATTAGACTAAACTAAGTTAGCTCATCGATGTTTCTCAATAATATTGTAATTTATATTATAAACACTATACTACTACCACTATGACAAATTGACATGCAATATTTTAGTTATATCTTGCCATTTTAGTATTTGTAATCAAACATTGTATGTTTGAAGAGAATGTCAGGTAGTTGTGAAAAATAACTCTGCAAATATAAATTTAAAATACAGTACATTTTTATAGTAGCTTGTGCAATTAGAGTGGATATGATGTCCACATTGCATGAGAAGGAATGATAGACAATCTACTCAAGTTGCATAGTATACTTTTACCACAACTTATCAACAATAAAAAACTTTCAAGTTTTTCAATTCTTGCTGGCGGCATCTAGCGGAAATTCTGAGAGTTAGGTCATAGTCAAATCGAAATTATAAACTTCTTGCAAGATAATTCTAGACGTTTGACTTAAATGCACTGCATGTGCTTAATTATCTACTGAAAAGCATACGGTGAAATGTGGAATATATCGGGTGCTGTGTTCTTTGTTGCCCTATTGATAAAACAGTGCTGCATCCTTAATTCCCAACTCCCAAGAAAGACTTGCGACAAGGAGTGTACAAAGATAATAAATAGTGACAGTTTCCACCATTTGGATCCATTATTAGTTTTTGTTACCTGCACTTACAGAATGAATTGTTATGGATGAATCGACCGGAACAATGAAATTAAACTAAATAATTCATATAAAAATATATATAGGTTCCGCTAGAAAAATACTATTACATACATGAAGGCTAGTTACAAATTGAATATTATAAATAAAGTTATTAAATATTATTCTTCTGTACCTATATTTTATTTAACAGTTGGCTATTCTGTGTAGTAGGCCAGCATAGTTGATAAATTGTTATTGTTTTGATGACAATTACAACATACGTCAAATGGCAATTATAACAAATGTCAAAAGATGAGTATGAATATTACTATTTATGACAGTCTTGAAAGAGCGTTTGTAGATTATATTATGTGACAGGCAATATTTTGCAACATCTAAAATTTTACGCCATTTTCATTTATTGGCGCGTGTCGGTTGCCAAACCGATTCAACTATATTGTTAGTAATTAACGCACCTTTAAATGTTTTTGTAATGTTACTACTAGCTGACCCGGTAAACATTGTTCTGCCCTTTGCGGTAGGTGGTTCGATTAGTTTGATTTGGTCAAGGTCAACTATATCTGCTATCGCTGCGCGATATAAGGCCATCACATAACGCGATTTTTCTGATTCTGGAAACCTCAAATTATCTATCCTTAAGTGGCGCAATCAATCCAAAGCATTATAAACTACTTGGTAATCGCTGAGTATTTTTAAAATCGCGTGTTAAAAATATGCAATATGATGGGATTATATCAAACCTACTGTTTATTATTATTATTATTATTATTATTGATATTTGACTGCTTTTGATATTTATTTTGTTTATTCCATATTCCTTTCTACTTAAATTATTCTAATACTACACATATTCAGTCGTTTCATTTAATGTGTGCTATACCGCATGTGTAAAATCATATTGGGGATAGGATATATGTATACCAGGCATACCGGCAACAACGCCCAATCGTGGGCGTAGTCATGGTACAAGGAAACAAGGTATGCTTTTGCGCATCTCTGGATGATGCGCATTCGACCTCAAGTACTACCAGTTCAATAAAGTTGTGAATTCACAGGACACTATTTCAATAAAATCCTTTTTAACAGAAATACAATACAACACAGAAAGAAAATAAAAGCACAATTCTAATTAAACATTAATTCTTAGTAAATTATTATATAAATTTATTAAGAACGGAATTCTAATGAAAATAAAAAATATACTCTATACAATACTAAAAAATAAAATGTTATTGCATAGGTTCAAAAATGCCTCCTGTCCGAGCCTATCATAAAAATTTTCTTGCACATTACGAATCACATCGACTGTTACGGATTCAAAAGCCTCTATGATTAGCCTTCTTAAAATATCTAAGTTTTCTAGCCTACCAGCTTGTGCACTGTATATTTTATTTTTGATGTATCCCCACAAAAAGAAATCATTTGGCGATAGATCAGGAGATCGCGGAGGCGAACGAATGTTTCCTGTTCCACTAATGAGACGATCAGGAAAAGTATTCATTAAAAAATGCTTTACTCTGACCGCATTATGTGCAGGACAACCGTCCTGTTGGAATCAAATAATATCCCGATCTATTCCGGTATTATCAATAGCGGGAAGTATCTGATTCTGTCGCATATCGAGGTATTTGTCCGCATTTAACGTTCATTTGTCTTTTCCATTACAGTTTCACAAAACTCCATTCTTCTAAAATTGTCATCGATAATTATTTCTTGCGTTTTCGAGTATTTGAAACATTTTAATTTATTTCGCTTCCATATGTTCGCCACGGTTTTATTACTCACAGCCAATTCCTCAGCAACACTTCTAGTAGATTAGATAGCGTATCCTCTACTTCGAGAGTGCTGCAAATCATTATATCTCGCTCTTCTCGTTCCTCAGCTTTTAGTGGATTTACCTCTCTAGGATTACACTTTGTGCAATTATTTAAACAAAGACATTTTTCAAAGCTATTCAAGATATGTAATATGCTTTGCTCACAGGGTACGGGTGTCTGTCTGCAAATATTTGCGGAAATAAATTTATGCAATCCTTTGCAGAATTACCACTATAGTACCATTTAATAATTTGCAGTTTTTCTTCTGGTGTGTAACGAGGCATTGTTACCATTGACACCTCCTCTTACAAACACAGAACGACGCTGTTCGACACGATCTCCAGATACAAATTTAGTTGTTAAAGGGAGTCTTGGAAAATGCTTTCTGTCAGTGAGTTCAGTCAGAGTTGTCAAGTGAAATTTTTTTCGATAAATGCGCGTCATCCAGAGATGCGTAAAAGCATACCTTGTTTCCTTGTACCATGACTACGGCCACGAGTGGGCGTTGTTGCCGGTGTGCCTAGTATACATTACAGTGACTTGATATACAGGGTGTAGATAAAGTCTGGAACAAAATTAATATTTCTGTTATCTTCGGTTTGATGGAAAAACCCTGAAACAGGTCGATTTTGTTTTTATCCCGTGCACTTTATAACATCGTGAATTTAATTCTGTCGTCATCTAGTGTTGCGCGCTCGTGACGTCATTAGTTTTTTCAAATGGTAACCCGCCACATTTATTACCCCTTGTCGTTAGGTATTCCATTGTGCATGCAACGGTATAAAAAGTTTGGTACCTTACATAACAATTTTTGGGAGAAAAATGCTTTCGAATTTCAAAAAATTAAAATTTTATTTCTAATGAAAAACTAATCAAAAATTATTTTAAAAAATCAGATAAATTATAATCCGAGGTTTATCTTGGATTGTCGTCAAACAAGACACCAAAAAAATGTCAACGGAAGTGTTCAAATTGTCCGCCATTGGCCATTTGACACTGGCCGAGACTGACGTACACGCTTTCTACGACACGTCGTATTGTCTCTGCACCAATATTTCGCATTTCCTCGCGGATACGATGTTTCAGATCATCCAAGTTATTTGGCTTATTGGTGTACACCTTTGATTTTACATGACCCCATAGAAAAAAATCAAGTGGTGTGAGCTCTGGCGAACGGGCAGGCCATTCAATTGTTCCCCTTCGTCCGATCCATCTCCCGGGGAAAATTTCGTCGAGGTAACTCCGAACACGCCAGCCAAAATGTGGAGGTGCTCCATCTTGTTGAAACCAGATTCTGGGGTGAGGCTTGTCGGGGGTGTTTTCATCCGGAAATAATTCTACCAATGTTGGCACTAGCGTAAATCTTAGGAAATGTAAGTATGTTTCAGCGTTTAAATTTCTGTCCAGAAAGAAAGGCCCCACAATGCGATTTCCCACTATTCCCGCCCATACATTAACTTTTTGCCGGTGTTGGGTGTGCTCCTCTCGAACCCATCGAGGATTTTCGCCCGACCAGTACCTACAATTGTGGCGATTCACTTCACCGTTCAAGGTAAAAGTTGCTTCGTCACTAAAAACCACATTGTCGACAAATCCGGGATTCTCATCGCACCGTAGCATGATTTGTTCACAGAACTCGAGTCGGCGGTCGAAGTCATCTTCATTCAGTTCCTGAACCCGATTGATTTTGTACGGATGAAGTTTTTCCTTCTTCAGCAATTTGGCTACTGTGGTAAAATCGACTGCATGATCCCTGGCAATGTTCCTTGTTGAAGTGTGGGGGCTGTCCTGAAGTTCCAAGAGAATATTGACCCTTCTATCTTCCTCAATTCTTGGTCGACCTTGACGAGCCCTGTCTTTTACACTACCAGTTTCAGCAAATTTTGCGATAATTTTGCTCACCGTTGACCGCGAAATCGGTGCGCGGTTTGGATTTTCTGCATTGAAAAACTGACAGGCTTCTTCATGGCTACGTATTTTATCACCACAACCAACAATAATGAGAATTTGAATCCGCTCTTTTTCGCTCAAATTCGCCATTTTCGCAATGCACGTTCAACACTACCAATGGAGCAAGTATTGTGAATGGATAAGTTCAAACACCAAGTAATGAACTGTCAATATGACGTGTCGTAGAAAGCGTGTACGTCCGTCTCGGCCAGTGTCAAATGGTCAATGGCGGACAATTTGAACACTTCCGTTGACATTTTTTTGGTGTCTTGTTTGACGACAATCCAAGATAAACCTCGGATTATAATTTATCTGATTTTTTAAAATTTTTGATTAATTTTTCATTAGAAATAAAATTTTAATTTTTTGAAATTCGAAAGCATTTTTCTCCCAAAAATTGTTATGTAAGGTACCAAACTTTTTATACCGTTGCATGCACAATGGAATACCTAACGACAAGGGGTAATAAATGTGGCGGGTTACCATTTGAAAAAACTAATGACGTCACGCCCGCGCGCAACCAGATGACGACAGAATCAAATTCACGATGTTATAAAGTGCACGGGATAAAAACAAAATCGACCTGTTTCAGGGTTTTCCCATCAAACCGAAGATAACAGAAATATTAATTTTGTTCCAGACTTTATCTACACCCTGTATATCAAGCCACTGTAGTATACATATATCCTATCCCCAATATGATTTTACACATGCGGTATATTTACTATAATGTATTTTGGAAGTTACGTCGAGTACCAATAGAAAACTATATTTATAGTTCTCGACAAATAAAATGTGATACGTCTTAAAACAATTAATGTTATGAAATGCCTTGTCATGACATATATTATAAATGTCAAATATTTTCAACAATATCTGTAAAAAAAATGTGACTCATTTTATTTGTCGAGAACCGTAGTTTTCCCACGGAAGAGAACGCGGCTGTTTTGAGTCATTTAGTTCTTCCCAAAATAGTCTACTCTAAAAGGCAAGTAATTCGCCAAGGTACTTCGAAAAATGAGAATTGATTATTCGAAATGTAGTATAAGGAAAATTAATGGTAAACAGCTATAATTTTTTGCATTTTTAGGTTAAATTTATGTCTTAATATTTGTAGAAGTATAAAATTCTATCGGAAAAATTGCCGCGCCGAAGTGAAGCAGTTTTTCTAGACGATATTTAGTCACTAATATTTACAATAAGTCTGAATATATGAACTCTAGGGTATTTGAGGACTGATTTAATACAATTTTAAAAAGGACAGAAGTGGGTTAATTATGAATATTTCATCATAGTCAATTTTAGTTCTGTAATTAGACTTGCTAAATTGGGTGATGGAGTAGGCATCTCAAAAACGGGAGATGAAATGTTTGGAAGAGCACGGGCCGCGTCTTCAAAACATAAAATTTGTTTTTATGTATACTAAAATGGCAGCACATTATCTTCTAATACTGGTTGATTTTTGTATTTTCAATTGTTAACCCTAGAATGGTATCGTTATTTTCTAGTACATGACTAGTACAGTGGTGTCGCATATGACACATCATTATATCTTTAACTTTTATATAGTCATCGTTCAAAATAAAAACAAAAGTATAATTTTACATTAATTTTATTATAAAAAATAAAATGGTACAAAAATATAAAACAGTTATTCTCACAAAAATACTAATTACAGTTCTTCACTGCAGGGAGGACAAATAGGCTTTCTGTGTTCAGCACAAATGTGTTCACCGCATCTCATACATAGTTCTCGACCTTTTCTGTTGGCATTTCTAGGGCAAATATGTTAACGTTTCTGACCGACAGGTTGATTTCTTTTTTCGAAACTAGGATTGTTTTCTTCCACACCTAAAATATCCTGAATTAGTAGACGTAAATATCTGGATATTGTTGACACATTCAGTCTGCTTTCCAATTGTGGTTTGATCAATTGCATGGCTAAGTTTTGAAGAAACTGTCTTCTTGGGATGTTTTTGTTTGTTGGCGTTATAGATAACATAAGCATTGATTCCAATTCCATCTATCATTCCATAAAATACACGTAATGGCCATCGACGGGTTTTTCGTGACACAGTTTTTGACTGACACAATTGATCATATGTATCTACACCACCTTTCGTCGAATTATAAAATAGAATGATTTCGGGTTTTTTAGTTTCGTCATCAGTATGAAAAGTTGACAACAACAAAACTATTTTATTCTTTTTAGGTGAAAACGAAACCATTTATTTTCGTCGTAAGCAAAATCAGAGCTAGGAACAGTAGCTTTTTTCTTCAAGAAAGTTGACGGAATATCTGCTTTATTTTTACGTAACGTTCCTACCATGGTCAGTTTCTTTTCCAATAATTTATTTGCCAAATCCGAGGACGAGAACCAGTTATCCATGGTAATATTCCGGTTTGTTCCATATATGCTTTGACACAGTTTCAGGACATATTGAGTAGGTAAAGCTTCAGAACTAGATCTTGTTTCTTTTCCAATATATGGAATAGCAGAAAGCATGTAAAATGTTTTAAGAGTCGCACACCATAACAATTTTTATGCCATATTTATCCGGCTTATTTGGAATATAGATTTTGAATGGACATCTTCCTCTAAAACCAAGAAGTTGTTCGTCTACAGTTACATATGCGCCAGGTGTATAATTTTCTGAACATTTTTCAATAAATTTATCCCACAGAAATCTGATAGGTGCAAATTTATCATGCTTACGCTCTTGTCTAGTATTTTTGTCATCAAAGCGAAGGCAATTTAGTAAAAACTCAAAACGTTTTTGTGACATGGTTGCTCTGAAAATGGGTAATCCATATTGTCTGGACCATAAATCAGAAGTACTTAGCGAACATGCTTTTAGAATCCCACTCATATACAACAGGCCGAATAAGGCCAATATTTCTTGTCTATTAGTACACCCTATAAAGCTTTGATTATTAGCATATTTGGAAGATTGTCTTGTTATTTATTCGTTTGTGTGTTGAATAGTACAATTAATCATATCGTCGGTGAAAAATAACTGCCATGCTTCAATCTCATCTGCAGCTTTAATGCGTTTGACTTTGGCCCTGATAATCGAAGCACACTGTTCTTTTGCACTGTACGTCTATTTTTTGAAAACAATGGTGATTTATACCATTTGTAACCATTTTTTCCATAAATTGCCTTTCGACGTGTAACAGATTCTTCTTCAGACTCTTCTCCCTTACTGCTAGACTCGACAGACAAAGTATCTGAATGGTTACTGTCTAAAAGTTCCTCATCTTCACACTGTCGTCGCTCACTATTTCTGGAACAATATTGTCCAAATCTGTTTCGCCTTTCTCGTAAGAACTAACTCTGCTTGAGTCAATGCTTTACCACTGGAAGCCATATTTTGTAAATTAAAAAAATAATATCAAGAATGGTATTCTGGAGTCGTATGTAACACAACCAATTGCTATCGATACGTAAAACAGAACAGAGCACTTATAACTACTGCATTCAAAGCTGTACTGACACGTCGAGAGGTACGTAGGTGGTCGCTAACTTCTCTCTTCAATTGTGCGTTTGGGGAAGGGATAAAGTGTAGCTGTGTCATAGGCGACACCAACGTACCATTCTAGGATTAATTAAAAAGGCTCGGTTCTTCTGCCGCACTATACAGGGCAATCCAAATTAAGTGTTCACCATTGGTAACTTTGTTATTATTAAAGATACAAGATTGTTTAAATTAGCAAACTTGTAGTACTTTTAACGCTCTTTAAGATGGAAGAATAAAAAAGCAAATGAGCAACGCGTTTTCGAGTTTTGCCGAAAAATATTTTTTTTTCAAATGGAAACCCCTGTATATTATATCATTATCTGCTAGAACTTTAATTTTTAAACAAAAAATCTTATAAGAATTTTTTTACTGGGATTAAAAATACTTGAGTTATAATGAATAAACGAAAACAGCTAAATTAGTTATATAAACGTTATTTTATACATAAACTTATCATTAAAAGAAAATAAAAATCACTGATTTTTTCATAGAAGATGTTCAAAAATACCACCTTGTAGTTCAATACATTTTTGTACACGCTTCCGAACTTCTCGAACTGCCTTCAGTAGGGTCCTACCATCTATTTGGTTTATCTTTTCACTAACTGCAATCTTTAGGGCGTTTACGTTTTCGTACCTTTGCTTATAAATCTGGTTCTTTAAATAACCCCATAAAAAAAAATCAAGCGGCGTTAAATCTGGCGATCGGGGAGGCCACTGAATAGGACCATTTGTTCATATTCATGAAGTGTTAAAAATAGTATTATGGAAGTTGATGAGTACCTCTGTAGTTGTGCGCAGGTGCGCCATCCTGCTGAAAATGCAGATTCTGCCTACTTATGAGATCCAGATCGTCTAAGAAATTATTCAAAATTTCAGTCAAAAATTCTATGTACCTTTCACCAGTTAGAGTGCCCTCATAAAAGAAAGGACCAACAATCCATGAACCGATTAAACCGCACCAAACATTAAAACTGAAACGGACTTGTGGACGTCTTGGATTTACTAAAAGAAGATTTTCCTTTGACCAGTAATGATGATTTTTTTTATTGTACATTCCAGAATTTGAGAAATTCGATTCATCGGTCCATAAAATATAACGAAAGTTGTTTACATTTTGGCGACAAAAGTTAAGATACCAGTGGCAAAAAAACATTCTTCTCCCTGGATCCCGTAGCAAAAAAACCTGAACTGGTTTGTTCTTATAAGGAATGAATTTGTGTTTCTTCAGAATCCTATGCACAGTACCGTGACTCAAATCAGATTCATTGACAATATCTAGTATGGAATTCTCACGGTTGGCCTCAAAATATGCGATAACTGCAATTTCCGTGGCCTCGCTTTTTATAAAAGTCCTTTTTGTCCTTGTTTTGGCAAAAACACTCTCATTGCCTCTAAATTTTCGGTGAAGTCTCAGAAAATATTGCTCATGTGGTTGTGTTCGGAGTGGATATAATTCAGCGTAGTGTTCTTTTGCCCTCCTAGAGGATTTTCTGCACACTAAATAAGATTCTAACATATCACACTTTTCTGAATGGGCAAAACTCATTTTTTTGTCAAATTAATAACCAGCACAATGAAACTGATGAGTGAAAAACTAATAAAACTGTACTAATATTTGACGTTTGGTAGAAAGACTTATCGTCGTTTTCATAGATACATAGAAATGCACTTGACTTAGCTGTTTTTGTGTATTCATTATAACTCAAGTATTTTTAATCCCAGTAAAAAAATTCTTATAAGATTTTTTGTTTAAAAATTAAAGTTCTAGCAGAAAATGATATAATATACAGGCGTTTCCATTTGAAAAAAAAATATTTTTCGGCAAAACTCGAAAACGCGTTGCTCATTGGTTTTTTTATTCTTCCATCTTAAAGAGCGTTAAAAGTACTACAAGTTTGCTAATTTAAACAATCTTGTATCTTTAATAATAACAAAGTTACCATGGTGAACACTTAATTTGGATTGCCCTGTATACAAACAACTATCGATAAAATACTTATAAATGCCATCACACACTTTGCATGGATCTTTATTTTATTCACTGCCTAATATCTAAATGTAGGTATAAAGTTTCTTGTTTTACGATTGCATTGAATATTTACATTTAATAATTAATAATAATGATATCTTAAAATCCCCTAAACACTTTTACGTCAATTACTTGAAAGCTTTAACGCCTATGACTTATCATTAGATACGTGCATGTGGTGCGACATCAGTTGTTGCTTCTCTACATTCACATGGGAGTGTGGGAAACCACAGTCAAGCCAATGTTCTTTTATTTTATTGTGTACAAGATTACTGGTATATATATATTTTTTGTTTTCTGCATGCAATCATGAGAAATTACGTAATTTAGCTTGACAACTTCTGCTGTCATTACCCGAATTTAGATGTAATAAAATTTAATTTATTTTATTATGTAGTATAGACTTGATCATATTTATATTATAATGTAAGAAGAGTTTATAACTCTCACTTACATGTATAAACCAAATACCCTATATATATTATAGATTGAATAGTTTACATTTTTTATGTAGTTGATATCGGAAAACAAAAGTATTTTTTTTAAAAATAGCAAGTGCATAATACTTGACAAGTCTATTCACAGGTAAACATACGGACAAAGATATAAAAGAGAAACTTGGCAGTCTGTAACGCCTGCCAGGTTTCTCTTATATATACTGGGGTGTCTCTAAAAGGTGCGGGAAAAACGCTACCACACATTTCTGAGGGCAAAATATGACGATCTAACCCAACTTACCTCAGTCCAAAAGTGGATACTTTCGGAGATACAGAGTGTCAAAAGTTCAATTTGGTTTTAGTTTCTTATAAATAATTTCTGTAATAATTGGTGTATTGTCACAATATTTGGGTAGGGGGGGTTTCGTGGGGTAAAAAATTTAAATCTGCTCTCATTTTCATTGCAAAATGTAGAGGGCGCCACCTGCGGCATATTGTATCCATTTAAAACGTAATAACTTTTTTGAGACACACTGTATTTAACTTTTAAATAAAAATTCTTATTCTCCAATGTTTTTTACCTAGAAAAGGTATACCTGGTAGGAGTTGATTGGAGCAGCCGTTTATGAGTAATCTGGATATAAAAAATTCATTCCGTATATGGACACATATGCTTCTGTAATTTGGGTGTTATTCTTGTGGCAATTCAATGCAATGGTGCATCCACTTTTGGACTGAGGTAAGTTGGGTTAGATCGCCCTCAGAAATGTGTGGTAGCGTTTTTTCCGCACCTTTCAGAGACACCCTGTATATCAACAATTCCAGAACTGTTTGAATACCTGCATTATATGGTTTATCCACGTGGCGTCCAGCCGGAATAACAAAAAATAAAGGTCAAGTGTAATGCGGAACAAGTACTATAAGTACAGAGAACAGAAGCAGATTTCTGCCTAGATCACCATCAAGAATATGACATATATAAAAAAGGCAAAGTTATTAAATATATATTTCTAGTCCAGTATATTTACATTCGTACTTCTCAAACATAACTTTTTCGTCTTTTTGTTGTATCCAAATATTTTATATATCTTAACTGAAAATGAATTACATAAACTTTTGAATATGCTTTTATTATCTAAACGCCTGCTTGCAGACGTATTTACAAGATTGCATTAGCTATTGCAGTAATTTATTTGATGCATTTATGGGAATTATTTATTAGAATTTTTTTTAATTTGGTTAATACTTTACTGTTGTGCCAAATAGGTTGTTAAGAAGCTTTGTGACGATTTTGCTCATTTATTTTCTAATTTATATGAATTTCTTATTTTAGTTATATTTATATGTAATATGTACCAATAGATTAATTTTATTTATTTTTTGTTCACCAAAATATTTCAGTTCATTCTATTTTGTTTTATTGATATGAATGATACATTTTTACCATTTTTATTTGTATCAACAAAGATTCAACCAATGTGATACAGTGATAAGTTTTGGGACACATACCTTTCTACTATCATTTATATTTTAATAATTAAGCAATAGTACATGCCTTATATACAATTTAGAAACTGGTAGTTCAAAGTTTAAGCACCTGCCTTTTTTACAAAGGAATTGCTAGACATAGAAAATATTTTTACATGTATGTTTATAGTTAACACACCAGTATTTGACGTTCATATGTACTTACTAACAATAAGAATTGTAATGAACTTCTCTATATTGATGCTTGTCTGTTTGTATCTATGAATTACAGACACTTTTGAAATGAAAGCTGTTTTATTATATTATAATATACATAACATTCATATTTTATAATATGTGTAGAGTGGCCAATTTGCTTGCTACAATGTCTTTTTCTTTCAAACAAATTCAATTCTGCCAGCTAATATTAGCTTTGCTCTACTACATTTTTTATCTCTAAGTGTATATTTCTATACAACTTGATAGCTTGGGTGCTTTTGAAATTTTATAATTATTTATGTTCTAAAGGATTTTTTTTTGAGTTGAAGAGATTGCTCTTAATATCTTTATTTATTCGTAACTTATAACACAAAGCTGAATTTTATTTAAATTGGTATCACTGCATATTTTAAAAAAATTGTTGTATATACGAGTCCCAAAATTCGAGGAACGCCTGGATGGTAGGTTATTATGTGAGGACCAAGGACCATGAGAAAAATATGGAAAAAATTCCATCGCTGTTAATTTCAAATAAATTCAAAATTAATACTTAGGATGTGTGTCTAAATTACCGTAAAAATTTTAAAGATTGGTCAATGGGATAACAATTTTGAACAACTATAACCAGGTTTGTAATTACTCTTCTAATTATATCATTCCCAGAAAATCATTTTACGCTAATTTTACCTGAAAAAACATATAGCAACGTTGTCCTGAATTTACACCACTTTAACGTAAAAAAATATCGAAATCAAAATTGCTTATTTATGTTTTTTTGACGTTGTTAAACTGTCCTGCTTATTTCAACCCTATTACTACCTTAGCTGCTTTCCTTTTGCCATAAATCTGAGATATCACCTTACTTTAACTGAGGTTATATTTAGACGCGTTCCATTCAGTTCCATTTGTGTACAGCTGACTGAGACAAAGTGAGATTTTTACCTCCCCTCTTACCGATTCTGTGGTCGGTCAAAACCACGATATATACAATGTAAAGATGGGATGGTGCGCATGATGGGCGGAGCAAATTTGTCGGTTACGACGTCACATGTTGAGTAATATTCGAATCTAACTCGTGGTTTTCAATAGCAAAGTAGGTTATTTAGTGCTAAACTTATTATTTTTACGTTGTGTTTAGTATTAATTTGTTCTGTTTGAGTTGTGATATTATTTAAAATGCGGTGGGCTATAAGTGGATGCAATTCGGACAACCAGTCTAAGAAAAGTCCCTTAAATAAAAACATTAAATTTCATCGATTCCCGAAAAACTCTGATTTATGCAAACAGTGGATACATGTCACAAAAAGAAAAGACAAAATTAGCGTTAAGACCGCTACTGTTTGTTCTAAACATTTCTCAGACAGTGACTATGAAGTGAATTTAAAACTTCAGCTCTTAAACTACAGTCCTAAATGTTATCGTGGACTGAAAGACGACGTCGTGTCCTCTCAAAATTTATACCAATCTCGAGCTTCTTTGGTGCCGTCAACAAGTGGGTTCAATCGTCAAATTTTAAGTGAAAAAAGGCAAAAGGCCCAACTTATCAATGAGATCCTTCTAGCGGGAAGAGACGTGTAAGTTTTTAAACATTTATTAACCCGAAAATTGTTAAAGCATCATGGCATGTGTATTTTTATTTAAATTTGTTAATGAATAGTGTGGCAGAACCGCCTGAAATTGCTGATGGGTGTAGTGGTGGTGGTATTATCGATAATAATTTGGTGAAGGCCTGTAGCTCTTCTGATAAAGGGTAATATTCAAAGTTCTCATTGTTATGCCTAATATTACAAACTGTCTTTCTTCAGGGTTCAAACTGACCAGGCAAGAAGTCTGGATTATGATAATCTACAAAGCGAGCTGGAAAGCCAGAGAGCCCTCGAGCAAACAGGCTTAGCTTGAAGAAGGGTTATCCTTATCCAGCGGTGTCAACTCTGAAGGAATGGCTAAGGAAGATACAGTTGGACCGAGGTATTCTCAAACACGTCTTGAAAATTACTGAATATGCCGATAAGTCTGAACGTGACCGTATATGCATCCTTATGTTCGATGAAATGAAAATTCGAAAAGAATACGTTTATGACCAATCAAAAGATTACCTGATGCCGTCCTATGATTATATCCAGGTCGCCATGATTTCTGGTCTGTTTAAAGCATGGAAGCAGCCAATTTTTTTCGATTTCGACTGTAAATTGACATCGTCTATATTAATAGAAATCATTAAATTTGTTGAGGACTCCGGTAAATATTTGACGACTCCTATTAAATAATAAAATAATTAATGTAAATTACTTTAGGTTTTCATGTCGTTGCGATGGTGTCGGATTTGGGTGGTGCAAATAGGGGATTACATAGCGACTTAAACATATCAGAGTCAAACCCTATTTTGAGAATCCTTCGACGAAAGATAAAATTGTCGTTATGGCAGACGTTCCACATCTGTTAAAATTAATCCGAAATAATTTTGTGGATCACGGATTTTTAATTGACGGAAAGGTAATCAAGAAAAAAATCATGGAACAAGTCATAAATGTTACGAAGGTGTCTGATTTAAAAATTACATATAAAATGACACTAGAAAAGTTAAATTGTTCTGGACCCCATAGATAAAAAGTTAAGTTTGCAGCGAAACTTTTTTCACATACCATGTCATGTGCTATATCGAGATGTGGCACACTCGGGATTTTGTCGGAGGAGAATTGGGTAGAGTGCGCTGAGTTCTTTAAATTAGTAAGTTTCTGAAGACCATGTTAACGCTTTTATAATAATTATGATTCAAACGTTAATGACTGGTTCGATATTTTTAATGTTAGCACGCCAGTTAGTGACTCACGTGCAAGAAATAGAGCTTTTGGATTAGCTCCAGATATTCAAATGCCAATTTTAGCAAAAATGTACAAAACCATTTCCGAGATGAAGGAAATCGACAGCCGAAGCCAATTGTTATTTCAAAAAGGTATAATAAAAACCTTCTTCAATATTTATGAACAGCATTGAGGAACTCAATAGGGTATTTATTGAAATGAATAGTGATAATGGTATACTGACTGGTCCTAATTTCATTAAAACACTTTTTATGAGAAGTGAGTCGATTCAATGTCCTGAGAAAGCAGTGTCTTTTTTTTAGGTCTAGAATGTTTTTTCGCGTCAAAGAACTCAATACATCTATGAAAGAAAAAAAAGCCAACAAGAGGAAATGGACGAAAATTTTGTCTTAAGTAGTTCCATCCTCGCCACCAATTTCGTAAGTGTAGTTCTACAGTATAGAAATAGTATTAAAGATGTAGTATTTTTCGATTCTAAAATGTAGTTCACATCAATAATAATGTTTATGATCGAGCTTTAAAGGAATTCAATTTTGTTAAAAAAAATTTTTTAATTGTTAAACAAATAACTAATAAAGAAATTACATTAAATCAGTATTAAATATTTTTTTAAAGCATCTTGCATCCATATTATTAACATTATCCTCAACATCAAATTAAAAAGACCACAATATTCTTAGATAATATCGCTATACGTATATTAATCGCCTGGTTACTACTCATCGTGTGACGTCATGCGCGAAACGAACGTTCACAGGAGCATCTGGCCCTGGGTCAAAACCTACGAGGAAAGAATAGACCAGGAGAGAGTCTCCTTAATAATAATATTTGTCCAAAGTGGTAACTCAATATGGTCGCCGCAATGCACAGGCGTCCATCATTTTGTATAGGGTTTATGTACACTTCGTATGTTCTCGAAAATCATATAAATAGGTTCTTATTTCAATAATAATTAAAGTAATACCGTGAGTGCATTAGTTTTTCAATCCTTTTATTCCTTCTAATATAGTGACATTTATTCTAACTGTATTAAAGAAAACATGCATATAATATGTCTAAAGTGGCAACTTCCGTCTAAATAATACCTATTCCCCCACCAGTTTATTAAAACTATCCTCACTACTGAGATTTAAATATCACTTGGTGGTGGTGGTAACACAATGCATTTAATATTTACATACTCTGAAATTTGGATATGCTAGGCATTCTAATTGCTTTGGTTGGTTGATTATGTAGGTACCTATAATATCACTAACAGTTAATTTTACAGTAGGTTATTTTATTATAGCAATGATTTACAGTTAGTTCAGAGTTTGACACAACTATGATTAATGACAAGTAAGGATACAGACATAAAATCTCACTTGTCAAAATCTTTTAACCCAGTAAAAGGAAAGCGCCTCTTATTAATGTCCGTTGCATATTGGATGTTCAAATTCTTAGCTGTATTTTCCGTTGATTAGTTCTTTAGTATTTGTGCTAATTTTCGAGTTTTGCTGTCTTGTGTTGGTTTGTAACTTATGTTAAAATGTTTTCAAACGACGAATATGCAGATATGCATTTGGTGCTGGGGGGATGCGGAAACAATGCTGTTGCTGCTAGAGTCTATCGCGAAAGGTATTCTCTGAGAAGACATCCTAGTAGTAATTTATTTAGACGTTTAAACCCAAGCCGTTTTAAATTTATTAAGCAATCCAACAATATCAACACGTGAACTCTGTGATGTACTAGACATATTGCGCAGTTCAGTTGGCCGAATTATCAAGGATGAGCGGCTTCACCCTTATCAATACAGAAAAGTTCAAGCTTTATTACCTGCAGATTTACCACGTCGTGAGAATTTTTGTAACTGGTTTTTAGAACAAATACAAAGAAATCCTCAATTTCGCAGAAATATGTTGTCGACGGACGAAGCTAATTTATCACGAGATGGATTCTAGGCAGCGCAATTCACATTTTTATGCTTTGGAAAGGCCTCAGATATTTAGACCAGCTAACCACCAGCATAGGTTTAGCATAAATGTCTGAGCAGGTATTATCGTTAATCGGGTCAGTCATTATTCCTAACAGGCTGGCCGGGGACAACTTTTAGAATTTTTGGTAAATGGTTTTCAAAATTTGGTAGATGAACTCCATTCGCGGTAATCAATAATACATGGCTACAAATGGATGGTGCTCCTGCTCATAATGCTGCACTTGTGAGCAATTTACCGAAAGGTGGAATGGAAGAGGTGGACCATTCCTTTGACTTTCTAGATCTCCCGATCTCACCCCTTTGTACTTTCTCTATTGGGGTCACATTAAACGATTGCTGTACAGAACACCAGTTTTAAATGATGCAGATTTAACTAAACGGATATTTGAATCAGCTCGTTCAATAGATGGAGAAATGCTAAAAAGAGAGCATGGGAATATAATTAAAAGAGCGGAAATTTGCAAAGATCAGCACGGACATAATTTTGAACATTTATTATCAATTTAGTATTATAATTTCATCTTGTTGACTCTTTTGACATTTATCGTATTTGTCATTGACATTAAAATTTTTAATCCATTTATTCTCTCTTATTCCCATGGATACGGCAACTTTAGTACCTTATCCATTATTAGGATAAATCAAACGTGTTGCCAAATTTACCCTTACAAAAAGGCCAATATCTTCTAGAATGAACAATGTGGATTTTTTAAATATTTTTTCCGTGTTCCTTTATCGCTACTTCAAACCGTAGTGTGGAGCTGTTCCATGAATTTTGGAACGCGTTGTATATAATGTGGCCTTCTTCCATCATTTGTAGTCCATTATATTTAAATTCCATAATTTTTGAGACAAGGTACTGCCATTTACTTTTTATCATACTAACTTAATTATGCTTTTTTCCTTTTAATAAAATTTGTATTGCAAAATGGCATATGAAACTATGATACATATATTTCAAATCGTCAAATCGAAAGTATATAGCTTTAAGAAATCGGAGTAAGCAAAAACAACAATTAAATGGACGGTTTTTTCTTCAACAATATAATTTGGTCAGACGAAGCAAACGTTAGTAGTCCAGGAACTTTTAATTAACACGGCGAACAATGCTGTTCAAAGCATTACATGGCTGTTTAACTTTTGTAGTGTCAGCAGTGGAAATCTGTTGAGAGTATTTAGTTTGAATTATTATATAATATTGTACGATATTTAAATAACTTTGTTAAATTTAATTTGTTATTTTACTTAATAAAATAATTTAGCGTTATTTTAATATGAACAAATAATACAATTGTAACAATAAGTATAAATTGCAAAATCTTTGGACGGTTCTTTCGGATAAGCCTAGTATGATAAAAAAATGCGGAAGATAATAAGTGTTTTTCCTTGATAGGTTTATATAAAATTGAAGAGCTATAAAAGAATGATCATCCCCAATGATATAAAGGAGAGATTCAAAAATTTAGCTATACCACAATGTGAGCCGCATTTTTAGAATACTATTTTAAATTCATCTGTAAAAAAGATGTCTAGAAGTCTATACCGTGGGCGTAGCATGTTTCTTGTAGTTATATAAGGCATAATGAAAGTAATTTACATTACCGCACTTAATCATTGTTTTCAAAAGATACTCGAGAAGAATATATTTTCGTATAATCTTTCACACAGAAAACAAAAATTTTCATTTACATAAAAAATACTTTTAGTTCATTGAAATAATTTCTGTTGTAATCAACTGTTATTAATATTTATAAATCTACAAAGAGAATATGCAATTATTGGCATGTGGAAGTGAAGACAAACAATTTATAAGAAGTTTCTTATTGTCTATGAGATAGCTGCACCTCATAGTTAAAAATAACAGAACATTATGTAAATTTAGGAATTTATTCAGCCATATATAAAATTTATATACAATAAAAATAAATGTTAAATATATTAGATAAATAAATTAGCTTATAAGGAATGCAATTTTTAACAGTAACTTACAAGTTCAATAAAATGTTTTCACATAAAGTAAAATTAAGGCATTTTCAATGAATATAGCCTTCTAATTGATAGTGCATTTTCACATGGTTTTATTTGTACATTCAATCACTAAATAGGCTACTATTTACGTCCTGAAACAACAAAACAATAAAAAAATAATTCCTACTGGAAGTAGGTCTTTCACTCTTATCGAAAATCAGTTTTTTTGGGAATATCTCGCAAGTTATGCTTTCTAGGCAGATACATTATGAGTAAAAAGGTTTTTAAAGCTTAATTTTCAATATCTGTTGAATGAAAAAAAAAATTCGCACCGGAGTAAGACTTTTATCGAATAGCGATTTTTTAGAATAGAATATCTCGTAAATTATTCATTCTATATAGATTTATCGAAAGTACTCAGAACCGTATTTTGAATAACTTTTGTATTAAAAGTCTCAAAATTCGGACCTGAAGTAACAAATCAACGAAGATAAACGTTAATTTAGAACAACTTTTTGTATAAGAATGTCGCGTGCTGGCCACACCTAATTTTTTAGATTATGAAATCCTGCCATTTACACGAATTTTGCAGTCTCTTTTTTGAGAAATATTAATATTTTTTTTCATCTAACTCCACAGCAAAACCTGGCATATTAAATAGAATAATATTTAATTTAATTGTCGAGAATAACACACTTGGCTATATTTCACAAAGTTTTATTAGAATTTTCTAACATGTTTCGGCTGTTATGCCATTATCAAAGCGTTCTTATCTAAAGCTAACCTAAAGTAAGTAAGGGTACAACTTATATACCTAGCTCTCTTAATGATATCGAGCGGTGTCTAATGGATATTTATAATTGTGTCTATGAAGGGAGTATTCAAGAAATCTAACTGCGCGTTAGTCACGAACAAATGTTTCTGAGGTTTTTTAATTTCAAAGCAAATCTAGTCCTTTACTTTTTATTACATTATACATTAACTTGCAGCTATTTATATCAGGCAAATGATTGTGTTCTGAGAACCCTGTGTTTTTTACGCTATTCTTTACGTCTCTGACGTATCCGGCTATAAGTTTTTTAATAATTCTATCACTTTGCCGTATATATATAGCTTCACAATTTTGGCATATATAGGATATAAGTAATCACATGCCAAGTATTTTTATTTAATTCTTTGATTTCCGGATATAAATATTTTTTAATGTTCTTATGTTTTATTATATCATCTATAATATTGGGACTATATCCGTTATTTTCTGCTATCTTTTTAATAGTGTTTATTTCTTCATTAAAGAACTCGGTATTTAATGGTATGTGTAATGCGGTATGTACATAACAACATAACTATTAGTGGTGTTGCAAATGTAACTATCCGTTACTAAAGTATTCGTTACTCGATAAGATAGGAAGTAACGAATACTGGTTTCAAATAATATTCGTTACTTTTTCAAACAGTTATTCTCGTAATATTATATAACTTTTAGTAGACATTCTTGTCAGAAATGTTTTTTTTAATAAATATAATTTAGAGTAAATAACTTTGTACAAAATATTTGAATTGAATTTATGTATGTATTTATGTTATCTTATGTAGGTCGATTTCATTATAAAAGTTTTGTTTGAACTTATTGTATTCATGCAATGTAAAATAAATTTTGTGCCATGTACTACATTCTACATTTATTTGTGTGATTTACTATGGGAGTTCGGGATTTTTATGGTTTTATGATAGAATATCTCGCCTATCGTAAATAAAATGGGGACTCCTAAAAAATACTTTAAGCTTTGGCATTTTACTTTTAATTTTGATTTGGAATGTTTTGTGGGATACTTTTAAGGTATTTTATTTATTTAACGTAATGTATATTAAAAGTAGTATTAGATCAACATTGTGTTTGTACCATATATTAAACACTACATATTCCCGCATTACTCATTTGAACGAGGAGCCTCGGCAACGAATAAAAAGTAACGGATATTGAATTCGAAAGTAACGGATAGTTACAAGTACTGAAAAGTAACCGAATCCAACATCACTAATAACTATGAAATACTGACATTTTTATTTGGAAAGATTGTTTTGCATTTGCGTGTAGTATATCATCTGAAAATGTTGGTTTCCTATAATTTTTATATGTTATATTATTAGCGTTTTCGTATATGGTAAAACGTAAAAACAACAAAATTAGGTACAATGTTAAATAACATCAAAGACAAAACAGATAAACTAGAGAAATCAGGAGTATACTCCATCAAATGCCAAAATTGTCAAGCTATACAGGGTGTAACAAAATAAGTGTAAAACATTTCAGGGGGTGATTCCTTAGCGAAAAAGAGATAGGGTCTTTCATATAAAAAAACTTCAATGAAGCATCCCTTGTTAAGATACAGCCCCATAAAGGGGGTACATAAAATTTGTTTTACAATTTTTCTCACAAACACTAAAAATGTAATTTATTTCCAATGTAACTTTTTGTCTGATTATTTGTTTACCATTTAACAAAATAAGTGTAAAACATTTCAGGGGGTGATTCCTTAGCGAAAAAGAGATAGGGTCTTTCATATAAAAAAAAAACCCATAAAGGGGGTACATAAAATTTGTTTTACAATTTTTCTCACAAACACTAAAAATATAATTTATTTCCAATGTAACTTTTTGTCTGATTATTTGTTTACCTTTTAAAAATTCATTCCCAATAGCTTGTTTCATTCGAAACAAAAAATGTCTCTTGAATTTTTTGCCCAAAAGTAATCAGTTCGCAGCAAAAAATTATTTTACGAACAACTACAGAGATACATCGTCATAAAACGAAAATGTAAAACTAATTTATTTAGTAGGCCGCTAGTAGTGGTATCACGCTGTCAGTTTGTAAATTTTTGAAATTGAATTAATACTTAATTGTGTGTCGTTGTTTTGTTCGTAATTTGTTAGTTTAATAATTCACTTGTTATTAAAATGGCATACACAAATGAGGAAATGGCTGATATGCATTACGTTTACGGTCTGTCGCAGGGGAATGGGTTAGAAGCTTCTAGAAGATATGCTGAAATGTATCCTCAACGGCAGCTTCCTTCGCATAGAATATTTGCCCGACTTCATCAACGATTACGAGAATATGGTTCATTCGACAAAAGAACGCAGGATTGTGGTCGCCATCGAGAAGTTAGAACAACACATCTTGAAGAAGCAGTACTTAATTTGGTTGAAGAACAACCTACTAGCAGTACTAGAAAGATTGCTTTCGAGTTAAATGTTGATCATATGACGGTATTTCCAATTTTAAAGGAACAACTCTTATACCCTTACCATCTGCAACGAGTACAGGCACTGTTACAGCGAGATTTTCCGAACCGTCTTGAATTTTCCAATTGGATGCTGGAAATGATTAGAAGAAATCCTGACTTTCTGAAGACCATCGAATTCACAGACGAATGTACTTTTTCTCGGGACAAGATAATTAATTTTCATAATAACCACATATGGGCTGATGAAAACCCTCACGCTATTGTACAAGCTAACCATCAAGAACACTTTTCTCTTAACGTGTGGCTCGGAGTTATTGGGGATTATTTAATTGGCCCTCATTTTCTACCTCCTCGATTAAATGGTGAGGCATACACTCAATTTTTAAGAGAAGTGCATCCAGTACTGCTGGAGGAAGTTCCTTTGGGCGTCAGAAGGGATATGTTTTTTATGCATGATGGGGCTCCCGCCCATTTTAGTCAAGCAGCACGTCAGCATTTAACCCAAACATATCCAAATCATTGGATAGGTCGAGGAGGACCACAGAATTGGCCCGCTCGATCCCCGGATCTCAATCCTCTCGATTTCTCTACTTGGGGCCATTTACAGACTTTGGTTTATCCTACTCCTGTTCGCGATGTAGAGGACTTAAGAAACCGCATCATCGATGCGTGCAGGGTAATTAGAGAGAATCCAGGAATATTTGAGCGAATACGTGGCTCAATGCGCCGACGTCTAGACGCATGTGTAATGACTGAAGGTGGACATATTGAACATTTACTATGATTTCTACATGTTTTATGTTTTGTTATTAATAAATTAGTTTTGTTTATTCATCTTTAATCATATGTATTTTGATGCAGGTAGTAACTACAAAATAACAATACTAATCCAGTTCGCATTTATGACGATGTATCTCTGTAGTTGTTCGTAAAATAATTTTTTGCAGCGAACTGATTACTTTTGGGCAAAAAATTCAAGAGACATTTTTTGTTTCGAATGAAACAAGGTATTGGAAATAGATTTTTAAATGGTAAACAAATAATCAGACAAAAAGTTACATTGGAAATAAATTACATTTTTAGTGTTTGTGATAAAAATTGTAAAACAAATTTTATGTGCCCCCTTTATGGGGCTATATCTTAACAAGGGATGCTCCATTGAAGTTTTTTTATATGAAAGACCCTATCTCTTTTTCGCTAAGGAATCACCATTGGCAACTTTGTTATTATTAAAGATATAAGATTGTTTAAATTAGCAAACTTGTAGAACTTTTGACGCTCTTTAAGATGGAAGAATAAAAAAAACAAATGAGCAACGCGTTTCGAGTTTTGCCGAAAAATATTTTTTTTTCAAATGGAAACCCCTGTATATTATATCATTTTCTGCTAGAACTTTAATTTTCAAACAAAAAATCTTATAAGAAATTTTTTACTGGGATTAAAAATACTTGAGTTATAATGAATAAACGAAAACAGCTAAATTAGTTTTATTAACTTTATTTTATACATAAACTTATCATTAAGAGAAAATAAAAATCACTGATTTTTTCATAGAAGATGTTCAAAAATACCACCTTGTAGTTCAATACATTTTTGTACACGCTTCCGAACTTCTCGAACTGCCTTCAGTATGGTCCTACCATCTATTTGGTTTATCTTTTCACTAACTGCAATCTTTAGGGTGTTTGCGTTTTCGTACCTTTGCTTATAAATCTGGTTCTTTAAATAACCCCATAAAAAAAATCAAGCGGCGTTAAATCTGGCGATCGGGGAGGCCACTGAATAGGACCATTTGTTCCTATCCATGAAGTGTTAAAAATAGTATTTAGAAGTTGATGAGTACCTCTGTAGTTGTGCGCAGGTGCGCCATCCTGCTGAAAATGCAGATTCTGTCTACTTATGAGATCCAGATCGTCTAAGAAATTATTCAAAATTTCAGTCAAAAATTCTATGTACCTTTCACCAGTTAGAGTGCCCTCATAAAAGAAAGGCCCACAAACTATGAACCGATTAAACCGCACCAAACATTAAAACTGAAACGGACTTGTGGACGTCTTGGATTTACTAAAAGAAGATTTTCCTTTGACCAGTAATGATGATTTTTTTTATTGTACATTCCAGAATTTCAGAAATTCGATTCATCGTACATAGAAATGCACTTGACTTAGCTGTTTTTGTGTATTCATTATAACTCAAGTATTTTTAATCCCAGTAAAAAAATTCTTATAAGATTTTTTGTTTAAAAATTAAAGTTCTACCAGAAAATGATATAATATACAGGGGTTTCCATTTGAATAAAAAAAGATTTTTCGGCAAAACTCGAAAACGCGTTGCTCATTTGTTTTTTTTATTCTTCCATCTTAAAGAGCGTTAAAAGTACTACAAGTTTGCTAATTTAAACAATCTTGTATCTTTAATAATAACAAAGTTACCAATGGTGAACACTTAATTTGGATTGCCCTGTATAGGGCAAAGTGGTAGAAGCGTTGATTGAAGGAATACATAAAGATGCGCAACTACATAGAACTGAGCGTAGCCAAAACTGGGTCGGAGATCTATAGCGATGCATTAGTCGTTTGGGTCCGAGATTCGAAACAGCCCGAGACAGCGATGATGTTTCCGGTAAGGGGTTTGCGGGACGACTTAACGGAAAGACACGCAATTTTACTATAGCGTTGCGCATCTTTATATATTCCTTCAATCAACGGTAGAAGTATTAAAACACGTACAGTCGAACCTGTGTTTTTAACGCTATACTTTACGTCTTTAAAGTATAGCGTTAAAAACACAGGTTCTCAGAACACTGTGTACAACAAAATCAATTACCTGATATAAATAGCTGCAACTTAATGCATAATGTAACAAAAAGTAAAAGACTAGATTTGCTAGAAATACTTGAAATTAAAAAAGCTCAGAAACAAAATTAGTTACTAACACGCAGTTAGATTTCTTGAATACTCCCTTCATAGACACAATTATAAATATCTCTTTGATAATGGTATAACAGCTGAAACAGTTGTTAGAAAATTCTAATAAAACTTTGTGAAATATAGCCAAGTGTGTTATTCTGGACAATTAAATTGATTTACTAAAATGTTTCACCAAGAAGTGTCTGCACCATCAATTAAGGAGAACAATTTTAAAAAACTCGATAAAGTAATTTAAAAGTGTATTAAAATGCGGCCGAGATGACAAGTATCAAAACTGGATTTGCTCACTCATTCTCTATATATTTTTCTTCTGTAACTGCCTTTTGCAATCAAGCTGTGAGTGAATGTCATAAAAATTTCTAAATGATCAGTATACTTTTGATGAATAGAAGAAAGGCCAATCAATAATTAAACAGTCAATAGATATACAGCGTCGCTATTAAAGATGAAGTCGAAGCTCTACTTAGTAAATGGTTGAACGTATATGTATATTTAAGAACTTCTAAATTAATTTCTATATTTTAGAACAAAAAAAATGTTAGGCACAGTTTTTAAAATCGACCCGCTATTTTTTTTAATAACAACATGGGTTACATTACATTTGAAATGTAACTGTCTTCGTTTTCCAACTGCGCTAAACATTTATTACATAACGTATGTCCCAATAGTTTTAGCACAATATATTTAACTATCTATTTTTATAATAAGTAACTTTATTTAAACTTTTATTATTTGCCATAATTTACGGCTTAGCAACTAACAAAAGTATTAACTTAAACGAAATGAAGGGGCCCGTGCTCCTCAACTAGGCGCAATTTTCTGCGAACATCTCTCATCAAGTTCTGGACGTTTTGAACATCTATTTCGCGTATTTTCTGAAACTTCTACACCGTAGTTGTTTCTCATTTTTGGCTTGCTACCCTCCATCATACACTTTGCGGGATAAAAGTGCCCAAAAATCATCAATTGGGCGAGCCTGAGGTAAATTAAGCGTTATTTTCTTTTGGTACAAAAGTTAACGTTATTTTGGTGAAGCTAATTTGAGTTGCTCTTGCATAAAACATATTATTTCCAACGTACAAAATTAACCAATTTAGCGAGGCATTTATTAATATAACTTTCTCGTTAATATAACTTTTACAACCTACAGCTTCGCCCTTATTCGACGCACTAAGGTCTTGATATGGCTAGGCAGTTAAAATCTCACACCAGACGCAAAATTTCGCTTTCGCAGTCTTCTAAATTGTCCGTATAAAAATAATCGTTTCTTTGATTTCCGAATTGGCAAGTGTGAAGTATTTTTTATCGTCTATAAAAATGACTAACGGGATTCACGTGCGATTTAAAACTAAAAATCTTTGATTTTCCACTTTTTTGGAGATTGACTTGGTATTCCTTCTTCAAATTCGGCTATAGCACGGTAAAAACTTCTGCGCGAAATATTTTGGTTTTGAAAAACGCGAACTATTTCAGGCTTAGGGATCCGTGCGCGAAATATTTTGGTTTTGAAAAACGCGAACTATTTCAGGCTTAGGGATCCGTCCAACTAAATTATCAATAAATGCTTTTTCTTTTTTCTAACTTGTAAGAGATTTTAATGCAACTGACAAAAAAAACAACTTTAACTATGTCAAAAAAATCAACAAATTTTTGTTTACAAAGCCATTTTGATATTACATCATTACAACCTATTTTTAGACCCGTAAATTTTATGCCAAAACAATTGGGACATAAGTTAATACAATTTATTCATTTTAATCTAACTGTTACGTCACGAGTATTCGATAGAATCAAAAGTTAGTTATATTTATTATACGAGGGAAGATCGGAATGTTTCTAGAATGACACACAACACCACTTCTGGGGGGGGGGGGGGGAATCATATAATCTAATAATTAATGCTGTAAGCCGTTACTTTGTGATAATCCATATTAAAACAATAAAAACACATTTACTTTGTTGTATCACTATATTAAACAAATGGTGTGACCGCGGTTTCGACCAACATGGCCTTTAACGAACACAGTGTTGAATGGGACACAAAACTATGTTAAACTTAGTGTAAGGCAGTAATTATGAAGTAGAGGGGAAATAAATGGGATAATACACAATACATTATAACAGTTATTAGTTAAATATAGGGAAAACCAGAAATTAGAAATAAGTATGAGGTAAATTAAAAATCTAAGTACAGCAGGTAAACAGAGGTGTATATATCAAATCGGTCTGGTCGTTAAGTAAATGACATTCGAAATTGCGGGAGGCTTTGAATATTTCGAGGGACTCTAGTAGGTTTAATTTCTCACCTTTCTCGGTAAAGTGTAAGATTTTTACAAAATTATTAGTTATTGTATGATTGTACTCCTTTATATGGGCCGCAAACGCAGACTTAGGGCATTCATTGTCAACTTCTTTAATATGCTCTTTAACTCTAATATTAAAACTACGACCAGTCTGTCCGATATATACCCCTTTACAATCAGAACATTCAAGCTTATAGACACCAGATTTGTTTAAAGGGTTTATTTTCGTTTTACAATTAAACAGAATATTAGCGATCTTTGTGTGAGGTTTGAATGCTACTTTAATATCATATTTAGAAATAATTTTAGCGATTTCATTACTAACATTGCCAAAATAGGTTAAGGAGATATATTGAGGTGATTCTAATTTATTATGAGGGTATACTGAGTTCAAGGCCAATTTAGTTCGTTTTTTATTTAATATGTTATCTATGATTTTGGGGGGGATAGCCATTATTATATGCAATTTGTTTAATAACATCAATTTCTTGGTTGAAATTTTGTGTTGATAACGGCAATGATACCGCCCTATGTATCATAAAGTGGAAAGCTGCTAGTTTGTGGCTTAAGGGATGTTGTGAATTGCTCGGTATGCAAGCATCTGAAAATGTAGGTTTCCTAAAAATATTGAAGCTAAGCTGGGTATCAGATTTGGTAATACATTACATTAAATCTGATACCCAGCTCAGCTTCAATATTTTTAGGAAACCTACCTTTTCAGATGCTTGCATACCGAGCAATTCACAACATCCCTTAAGCCACAAACTAGCAGCTTTCCACTCTATGATACATAGGGCGGTATCATTGCCGTTATCAACACAAAATTTCAACCAAGAAATTGATGTTATTAAACAAATTGCATATAATAATGGCTATCCCCCCAAAATCATAGATAACATATTAAATAAAAAACGAACTAAATTGGCCTTGAACTCAGTATACCCTCATAATAAATTAGAATCACCTCAATATATCTCGTTAACCTATTTTGGCAATGTTAGTAATGAAATCACTAAAATTATTTCTAAATATGATATTAAAGTAGCATTCAAACCTCACACAAAGATCGCTAATATTCTGTTTAATTGTAAAACGAAAATAAACCCTTTAAACAAATCTGGTGTCTATAAGCTTGAATGTTCTGATTGTAAAGGGGTATATATCGGACAGACTGGTCGTAGTTTTAATATTAGAGTTAAAGAGCATATTAAAGAAGTTGACAATGAATGCCCTAAGTCTGCGTTTGCGGCCCATATAAAGGAGTACAATCATACAATGACTAATAATTTTGTAAAAATCTTACACTTTACCGAGAAAGGTGAGAAATTAAACCTACTAGAGTCCCTCGAAATATTCAAAGCCTCCCGCAATTTCGAATGTCATTTACTTAACGACCAGATCGATTTGATATATACACCTCTGTTTACCTGCTGTACTTAGATTTTTAATTTACCTCATATTTCTATTTTCTGGTTTTCCCTATATTTAACTAATAACAGTAATAACTGTTATAATGTATTGTGTATTATCCCATTTATTTCCCCTCTACTTCATAATTACTGCCTTACACTAAGTTTAACATAGTTTTGTGTCTCATTCAACACCGTGTTCGTTAATGGCCATGTTGGTCGAAACCGCGGTCACACCATTTGTTTAATATAGTGATACAACAAAGTAAATGTGTTTTTATTGTTTTCATATAATCTACATAGTCTCCTTTTAACTCAATAGGCCAACGTTTCTCAAGACCTTTCATTCCTTCAGAAAATTAATAACTATCAAAACCTTCCAAATGGTCATTTAAAGCTTCGATAGTTTCATTATTCCATGAGAATTTCTTTCCAGCCCACGATTCCTTGAGGTTCGGAAATAGCAAATAGTTCGAAGGGGCAAAGTCTAGCGATTACTATGCATGTTCAATTAATTGGAATCGTAAACTTCTGGGATGAGGCATTATGTTAGTGGAACAAGGCTTTTTTCTTGGCCAAATGAGGCCTTCTAACTTTGATTTATTCGTTCAATCTGTCTAATAACGACGCATAATACACGCCTGTTATTGTCCTCCCGTGTTGTAAGTAGTCGATAAAAATTATTCCTCGGAAATAAGACGGTAGCCATCCCCTTTCTAGCTGACGGCATCGTCTTGGCCTTCTTTGAAGTTGGTTCACCGCGTGCTGTCCACAGCTTTCATTGTGTTTTAGTCTCTGGAGTGAAGTGGTGTATCTACGGTTACAAAAATGCTACAGTATTACGCTTGAACACGCTTACACTTCCCAGAGAAATGGTCACACGAGCTTGCTTTTGATCGATTGACAGCAAACGCGGCACCCATCTTGCATTCAGCTTTTTCATGTCCACTTCCCACAGAAATGGTCACAGAGCTTGCTTTTGATCGATTCACAGCAAACGCGGCACCCATCTTGCACTGAGCTTTTTCATGTCCGAATGTTGGTGTAAAATATAATGTGCGCGGTCAGATGATATGCTTACTGCCTCTGCTATCTCTCCCAACTTTAATCGGCGATCATTCAACACGATTTCTTTTCTAATGGTTTCTTCATCGGTAAATGTTTTTGGTCTCCCAGAACGCGGTTCATCTTCTATGCTTGTTCGCAGTGGCGGCTGGTGAGTACGTTTTGGTGGAGCACGTACATAGACAAGACTGATTCGTTTATTATCGGCGATATGCTCGGCATCTGGGAGTATATCACCGATAATAAACGAATCAATCTTGTCTATGTACGTGCGCCACCAAAAACGTACTCACCAGCCGCCACTGCTTGTTCGACTACGTTTAAATTCGCCAATCCAGTTCGCGATGGTGGCATACGACGGCGAAGACTCACTATAAACTTCGTCTAATTCAGTTTTTATATCTTTAGCATTTAAGCCTTTCAAAAAAAAAAATTAATGACTGCGCGAATTCAGTTTTATTCATGATTTAGAAATTACTTGGCTACACTGTCTGTCTGTCTAAAAATTTGACAGTAGTTATATATTAGATGGCACACTCAAAACACATGACCGGTACGCGCACACAACGCCATCTCCTGGTTCGTTCTATAAACATTCCGACCTTCCATCGGACTGCAGGATTAGGCATGCATTCAATTTGTTCAACGAAGATAGAAGTATGTACATGTCGTAACTAACTAGATTTCACAAGGGCTTTAATTTTGACACAGCTGAGTTTCAGTTTCAATTTTATTAATTATAACAATAACAGAATTAGCCTAGTTATTGTACCATTGTTATGGTGGCCAGCTAAGAATGGATACATTGCAGAAACTAGTAGTCATATTGCTTCCGAGCTAATCTTTTTCAAGTAAGTCAAGAGAAAAAGGTGGATATTATTTCGAGTTTATAGAATGTCCACTAGGAGGCAAGAGTCATGATTATTGTTAAAATTAAGAATTTCTACGTGTTTCGACTAATTGAGAGGTATTGAAAATATCTGCATCTTATTCCTTACATGTTTTTTAATACTTTTTGTCTTACACATTTTTACTATCTATTAAAATGGCATGGGATTAATTCACAGGTTTTTTTTTTTAATAAAATACAATTACTGTTTTTGTATCATCTAGTTTTACCGTCGTATTAGGGTTTTTCTCAAAATTTTTATTGGGTAATATTATCGGACCGTTTTCGTTAACCGACCTCTCACTGAAGAGATTAATTTTTTAAATGAGCTAGTGGATTGTACAGGCAAGTACCCTGGCCAGCTAGGTCACCAGACCTCACCGTCCTAGAGTTTTAATTATGGGGAAGGATTAAGGAAATTATTTTTGCAAACCAGTCTAGAACCAGAGAAAATATCATGGAGAGAATTACAGCAGCAGTAAAAAACATATCGATGGGCGTAAATGGAAACTTCTGTTCTTATCCACGCGGTAGGGGACATTAACAATGATGAGCGGAATTTTGGAATACTCAGGCCGCCATTAATAATTTTACCACACAATCTTTGGAGTCGTGTAGTTGTAATTATTTTAGTGTATAATGTTAATAAAGTTTTGATAGTATTAGTATTAATTGTATATATAAGTATAGTAAATCGTAGTATAAACACTGAAAATATATGTGTTTTTGAAAATTTGTCATCAATATTAACACTTTTTCACTTTTTGTTGATTTTTTATTAATATGACAAAAAAAAGAAAAAAAACAAAAAGATGTTTTTTTTTTACGGAAATGTCAAGGCTTTAATCGTTGATTGAAGGAATACATAAAAATGCGCAACTACATAGCACTGAGCGTCCGAGATCTATAGCGATACATCAGTCGATTGGGTCCGAGATTCCAAACAGCCCGAGACAGCGATGATGTTTCTCGGCAAGGGGTTTGCGGGACGACTCAACCGAAAGACAGGCAATTTTACTATAGCGTTGCGCATCTTTTTATACTCCTTCAATCAACGCTTTAATTCTTTATTATGCCGTAAAAAGAAACATATCATTGCTTTTTTTTGAGAAAAAGCTTGATATTTGTTTACATTACATACAAAAACAAAAGCGCAGTTTGTAGGGTAAATAAAGCTCTTTTAAATTATACCAAGCTTGTTAAAATCGATTATGCCAAACCGGAGTAATCCTAGTTTATTTAAAGAAACATTTGAACTGCCCGCCCCTCTATTTTACTAGAAAAACTGTATGACAAAAAGTATTAAAAAATGTGTTAAGAATAGAATGCAAATATTTTCAAGACTTCTCAATTAGTCAAAACATGAAGAAATTCTTAATTTTAACATTGATCATGACTTTAGATCGGATACGTGAGGCCAAGACTCATTGCCCGTGGGCGCACTTTTCAAATGTTGTATTTTTAAAGAGTTTTCTTTTTATTTATATAATTGGATAACAAGTGGGTTGTGAATACGTTATTATTTGTTCATTTTGTAGTTCAAGTCGAGTAATACTTTCTCAAGGTTCTCTTCTGTAAGATTAGTTCTCTTTGATTGAAGTACATCCATGTAGATAGAGAACGTCCTTCCTATATCGCAACTGGTTATAGGTGCATACTGAAAATATTCTTTTATTTCAGCGTATTTACACAGTTAGATTTTGTGTCATTGTCCCCATACACAATTGCCGCATTTTTTAATAGAAATACAGATTTATATTTCTATTAAAAAATACGTCTAACTTTTACCAAAGGCCATATCCAAAGTCACTTGGAATACTTTTGGAATAATTAATAGCCACATTTAATGTGGTTAATCCATCTTTTAATTTGAGATTTCGATTTTCAAAATAAGTGATTAGTTTAGGCAAATTTCCAAAGTGTTCCTGAAGGAATAACAACTGATTTTTTTCAATTTGGGGTTTGTGTTAGTTCCTTGCACTCAGAAATACTTCGAGCATCGTCATTTAAACATGTAACGAAATTTGTAAGCTATGGAAATTCTCTGCATAAAAACTAGTAGCTTCCAGCCATGTTCCCCATCTAGTTATTAGTTATTAAAGATGGAAGTTTTTCACTGTAAAGAGCTCTCAATGGTGCTTTTCTGAAAACTTCTTTTAAAGCCGATACAAGCCGCCAAATTCCGGATAGGTGTATCTGATTCTGTGGAGAGTATGTGCTACACAAGTAATTTGTAGCATATAAGTATATGTTTCCTTTAATAGTCTGCCTGTTTTTAACACATATGCGACACTCACTAACAAATAAAAGTATTTTTTCCTTGTACCTGTCGTCCGAATGAAGCATTCTGTGGAAATTCTCGTTAATGGCTTTAGCAGCTGTTTCCGCATCAACTGCTATATGGAATAGTTGGCTGTAGTACACCAGCTACAACATTTACCACACAGCGTCCTATCGACAGTTTCGTCGGCACTTAGCCATAGGTACTGATTTGAAAGATGTCTTCTAATGCATTCTACTGCTTTTGTGAAGCACTTAGAAACATAATACTTGCGTAAGGAACATTCATCCGGAACATTTCGACCAGTATATTTTTGGAGAAATGTTTTCAAAGTGTATTTCTCAAGTTTATTTAATTGGATATTAACCGCCATTAAAGTTTCACAGAGTTCTTCGTTGAAATTGTAAGCTTCCAACGGATCTAATTTCTGTGTATTTTTTAGCGAAGCTAAGTGACGTACGTGCCATTTTTTGGCATTCTGCAACGATATTTTACAAGCTTTGCAATAAATTTCGGAATCACTGACAATGGAGGACATACAATTAGTATCACCCTTAATCCAATTCGCCATTGTTTCATGATGCCATTCTCGACGTTATTCCATATCATATCTGAAAAAGCAACATAAAGTGTTCTAGATCTAAATAAATAATAACTAAAAATGTATGCGTATGTTATTGAAACTTAACGAAATCCAGTGCACATTTACGTCAAAATAATTGGAAGAAGTAGATTCAATGAAACGGTATTAAACAGGAACTATTACAAACATTACGAAGTATGTAATTAACAGTCAAAACAATAAAAAAACGCAACTAACTCCCCGTACTTCATTCATCTTACGAAATATCAGGTAAATAGAATACATTTAAAAAACTCCTCACCCTTCTACCTACGCCTACGAAGAAAGGAATTTAAGAGTAAAGATCGACTTTTTTGTGTCGTTTTCGGGACGTAAACAGATGTTGCAGTTCACCATATGAATAGTGCTATTCAGTAAATGCGTGATGTTATGCATTATTTCTTTTGTCTGTCGTAATTTCGGCCCCGTACGTCCGGTCTATAATCATGACTGTTATTCCTCCTAGCGGACATTTTAGAATCTAGAAAATGATTTCCACAATTTTCTCTTGGGCACCTTGACTTAAATTTTATCTGAAAGCAATGTGATTATTAGTATCTAAGATATTACCGACCGCCATTGTTAGTTGCCCCCCCCCCCGGTACATACCAAATTATATCTTGTTCTGTCGTGAAACTCTTGAATTACAGGTAATTAAAAAGACACATGTAATGCTGCTCTCTGACTAGTCATAAACTGGAAAACTATTAATTTTCGCAATTAATTATTCTTAATAAAAGATATTCTTATTTAAACGTGAAATCCAAATTTGAACTTATATACAAAGTGATCCATCTCAAGTGAAGGTTGGCTGGCTTAAATTTTTTAATCTGGCAATATTGACTAGACGGTACATTGGTAAGTACTTATGTATAGCTGTAATAATGAGCACATATGGTTATTACACATGTTTTATGTTATATCTATATCAATAAAGAAAGTAAAGCAAATATGATTTTCAATATTTGAGACCATGAATGCCTGAAATTTGAAATGGTTCCTTCCGTACCAGGTATTCAATTTAAGAAAATATTTACTTTTGTACAAGTGGTTTTATAGATCAGCCTATATAAATATATATATTTTTAAATTGTGAAGCAATAGCAATGTTGCCAACTACAGTACGCGAATATCTCTTATATTAAGCATTAAATAGTAAATTTGACAGATTGTTGAATTATCCGATACATTCTTGACATTTCAATTTTGTATGTTTACTACCTTGTATAAAACTCGAAATTTAATGAAATCAGTTGAACTGCTTAGTAGTATGTGTGTAATTAATGAAGTCTAAGATCAGCTTATATTCCCGCGATCACATTTGAAGTAAACATGACCGCCAATTGACAATTAAGCGGTAGTCTGTATACTATGGACTCTGTATGTAAATGCGATCTTATGTCTGAAACAAAGAATATATACTCTAGAGTCCACAAGAAGGCACCACTGATCTTTTGGTTACCAATTTCAAAAACCTTGAGGGGTTGAGTCATTACGATACTGGCGTGCATTGCGTTTGTCTTTCACGCCCCTGTGGTTTGAGAATAATTATAGCAAAAGTTATTAACATTTGATCAAACTTGTAATATTGTATTAGCCCTCATCTGCTAGAAAGATTTGAAAGTATTACATATCTACTAGAATAGTGTCTATGTTAAAACAAGTCGCAATTCAATTTTTCAATTTCTTCAATTCTGACAATTTCGTAACTATTACTTTTTAGATTACAGGAAGACAACTTCACTAAATTTTACTTTTATATACATATATTAAGATCATGGACACAAGATGATGCTTTGTTGTTGAACACTCTTGTGTATAAGTATTACAAAATAAATATTGTTGTATTGTACTTCATCATCATATTTCTTATAACTTATAACCATTCCTTATATAATTAATAAGGTATACTATTTTTATATAGAATCTGATTTTCTAAATGCTATATATGAAGTTTTGAATGCCTTTTCAGATGAGCAACCTGAGAAAACCTCCTATTACAAATCTCACAAAGAAATGCTTTTTCTCCTGTATGTATGACTAAATGTTGCTTTAATTCCTGTTTTGTATAAAAGGCTTTGCTACAATATTCACACGTAAAATTCTTCTCTCCAGTATGATGTTTAAGATGTGAATATAAATTACTAGAGCTGCCGAACGATTTTCCACACATTTTACATTGGAACGGCCTTTCACCATTATGTACCTGAAATGAGAATTACGGGATGTTAGACATTGCTTTATTGTGTAATTATAAAAGATTTAAAAAATTTACTAAAGTGACAATTCTAAAAACAAAATTAAAAATAGCATATGTAATTTGATCATGTAAAGTAACAAATACACGTTACTGGTATGCCAAGCCGAAAACTGCTACCAAAATTTATATTTTGTTTGAAGAATAATCAAAACAGGTCAATAATATAGCCCATCGAAGCATAACATACAAAACTGTAACTTTTCAGAAACGCAAATAACAACTTGTTGACATAAATATATGGATTTAACACACCACCGAACGAGAAAAAATATATATGTAAAAAACACTAAAATTTGGTTAGGCATACGTCAATTTTCTTGTCGAGCATATTATATATGTTGTCGAGTCAAGTGTCAAATTTAATGCTTGCATTGGTTGGTAGTTAGCGCAAGCGTACCGGCCATCATGCCGTGGATCTAGTATAGGCAAACAATCATGGCGGACAGGTTCTCCATACGCCTTGTATACTGGCTGGGGGCGCCTCTAGTTCATGGTGATTGGTTTTCGACATGTTTACTATTGACATCAACTTAACGTCACACGTTTTAATTATGGAGACAACGAAGTTAATGTATTATAGTACAAGATGTACTATCGTCGAATATTAAGAGAATCTGTAACGCTACTAGACTCTAAACGTCGACTTTTAGAGTCTACTTGTATTTCAGATTTTCTCAGTTAAGTATTCGACGTATCTACATGCTTCATATAATTTGTAAAACTATTTTCAAATTACCGCGGAAAAGTTCTCCACCAAAAAAAATCCAATAGATGGCGCGTTCGATCATGGTTCAACTGCTTTATCATTAACATTTCATTCTATTCCGTTAGGATTGTATTTGTCTATGCCGGACATCAATCAGACTACGGTACAGCAATACGGTTGCTATTTTGATTTCGGAATGTTCGCCTCCAGAGACGCAGTACACACAGCACTACAAATCTGTACTAAAAAAAGAAGTGTTTGTGTGCGTGCGTGTGTGCGATGTCCACAAGAATCGCACTTACAGCCGTGAAATTTGGCACACAGGGACACAGGTAGTCGTAATGGTGACACAATGTACACCTCGAGGCTCTAATTTTAAAACTGAATGTAGAATTTTTTTATTTAATGTTTTATGTTATATAGGGTAGTCTTCAGTCAATGTCAGTTCGCGATGACACTTGCAGGAAAACGTCGCAATGACAGACAGAATAGCGTCTAAAGTTTACGCGAAATGCCGGCATTCAATATGGAGGTCGTTCGGTACAGCTGACAATGACACCTCAAAGTCAACATCAGGTTGACTTTAATGTTACAGGAAACGTCAGACTTCAAGGCGGAAGATCTGTCTGCCGTTTAATTAACGTTGGCAGTCGCACGAAAATTCAATTGCAGGTTCTGAACTATTACAACCATTGGCCAATTTCAGTTAGAGATGCCACGAAACGTCAGATTTACAGACGAAATAGCGTCAGCTGTGCAATACAACGTGTTTTGTCAACTTATAAGTGCTCCGAATAGTCAGCATTAAAAAATGAATATATCAAAGATGGACATTTACAATAATCGAGAGAAGTATTAGGAATACGAAAGACTCTCGAGAAAGAATATTCACTATTATAGGCCAGTTGTCGAACATCAGAAAGAGATTAATTGACTGAAATGTGATACCTTTTAGATATGTATTATTGTTATTATCGATTATCACTATTGTATCTCTAATGCCGTCCGCACATGAATAAATATCTATAATCTTTCTTTCTATATTATTATAAATTGTTAGTAAAATTGGAATGCATTATCATATTTATATATGTAACAATAAAGGGAGTTTTCTACATTTGTTAGATGTGTCCGAAACAGTCCAAAAAGAAAAAAATATGAAATGGAATTCCCATAAATATTGATGCCATTTCATTTATTAATCCTGTTATGAAAGCTCATTTAATGGGTGCGACTGCTGGTAGCACCAACAAATCAGAATCACATTTTCGGGTAAATAGTGTTGATCTTCAACCACTAAGGAGCGGCAGGATTTTCGACTGCGTTTGAAAAATATATTATTAAAGTGGAAGTCCGAGAACAAACGTAATAATAAACATGTCACGGTCAACGCCGTGCGGGTACTGCTAGTATGGTATAAAACATAGCAGACATATTAGGGATACCCGAGCGTTAGACCAAACGAAATAATCGCGCCTCTTCGTAAATCGGTATTTACGTTGGTCACAGAAGGTGGATTTATAAAATAATCAGTTTGTGGTTATGTCCCTTTAATCACGATTAAACTAAAAAACAAATAATTCTAAGAATAGTTTCTTCAGATACCTAATTGGGTAACTTATAAAGCATGTTTCAATAAGAGCACAAGATTTGAATTGCCTGCCATGTTTGATAGTCATAATGACACGTGATTATGACGTGACAGATCGAAAGTTTACAGATGAGAATTAGTAAACATGGAGCATTACACGATAGAATAACGCGTCCTGATTGTTAACAATTATTATCAAAATTGTGGAAGTTTGATTGCCACCATTTATAAAGTGCGTCCAATATTTGGTCGACAGTGTTCCCAATTCAGCTACAGTGAAAAGAATAATCGAAAAATTTGAAAGGACTTGTGCGGTTAGTTATGTAAAATACACGGCACGAGCTCGTAGAGGTCATTCAGAACAAAACATCACGGCAGTCCGCGAGAATGTAGCCGAAAGTCCAGAGATGTAGACATTACAACAGCCACTCTTCAGCGTATTCTGACTCAAGATTTGCATCTCCACCCTTACAAAGTCCAACTGACTCAACAACTTCTGTCAATAGACTATGCACAGTGAAGAGAGTTCACTAATTGGATACTTGAGCAAACAGCAGTGAATGCCGATTTTGCGGACAAATTCATTTTCAGTGATGAGATCCATTTCCGCCTTGATGGCTTCGTTAATCGGCACAACTACCGCATTTGGGGCTCAGAAAATCCACGAATGATGATTCATCACAAAGCAATGCATCCGAAACATGTTACTGTTTGGTGTGCATTGTGGTCTGGAGGAATAATTGGACCGTATTTCTTTGAAGATGCGGAAGGTAATGCAGTAACGGTGAATGGCGAACGTTATCGTGCTATGAAACGCAGTTTTTTGTGGATGAACTCTTGACGACATTGGGTTTCACATGTCATCGCCCGTAAAACATTGACTGTCTTGAACGAGTTTGCTCCTGGTCGTGTCATTTCCCGGTTTGGTGACTAGAATTGGCCGCCACATTCTTGCGATGTGACACCTTTGGATTTCAGGCTGTGGGGCTATCTGAAGTCACGGGTTTATGCCGACAAGCTCGCGACCACCGTAGCATTGAAGGATGAAATTAGACGCTCTATCAATGAAATACCGCCACATGTATACAGTAATGTTATTGCGAATTTTGTCAAAAGAGTACGCGTGTGCCAGGAAAGCCATAGCGGTCATTTACAAGATATTTTGTTTCATACATAATTCCCAAATGTATACATTATAAATCAATAAATATTTCAATACTTTGCTACAGAAAACCAGGTTTTATTGAATCTTAAAGTTTTGTGCTCTTATTAAAACACCAATTATATGTAGTAGCTACATAAATTCACAGCACTAAATGTTATCATTAGATAATTAGTTCTATTTTTATTTTTTGGAAATGAGCACAATGCACAAATATGTTGTACATAAAATGCAACTACGTCCCAAAATCAAAATAAACATTCAGCAGAATCTTCACGTCGTGTTACAAGTATTTGAATGCAGCACAGTTAGTAGTCATTTTGTTCTTAATTAATAAAATCTTTGTCTATGACAATGCGCCGAAGTATGAAACACGAAAAGTGCGTGGGAGAGTCAAATCTTCTGAGTTGCAGAAAGTCGCGCCACGATTCATCAGGCAATAATTATACAGCTGCGTATATTATGCGATGTACGATATACTAATCAATATAAGGTTTGTTCCAAAATAAATCACAAACGGATGTAGAGCAATTTGATTGGTTGAGCAAAATCACAAACTTATTTCTACTTGATTTTACATTTTGTTGGTTCTGACTTCTTTGTGATTTTGTATTGGAACAAAGCTATAATGTTTAAAACATAGTATATGCATACAGATATTGAAATAATCCTTAGAATTCGGTAGAGTAACTAGCAGTAAGTGAAAACGTAAACATTTCTAAAACTTAACCGTGCTTTTAGAAGAAAAGAGAAAAGAAAAAAAGAATTCTAAATATATTTCATTTGATTTCCCAAATTCATAATATTAATGAATCTTATTTTTCATTAAAATACGTATTGGTATATGAAACATCGCAATGTGTAAAACAATTACAGACACCTGCTATTTTACATCGACAAACTTGCACTCTACCACTTCCTTATTTTAAGAGAATGATGGCAGATTGGCCGATGCTGTCGAAAGTAATGTATTTTATTGAACAGAGGCAATTATATACTTTGTTTTTAAGTGAGACCCAAGGTGAGTAGTTAAATGTCTTACCATAGTATGTTTATGCAATTCCTGTCTGGTTGAAAATGCTTTTGGGCAGAGACTACATAGATGAGGTCTCTCTCCTGTATGTGTTCTCATATGAGTTGTAAGATGTCCAGAGTTAGCAAATCGTTTCTCACACAAATGGCACCTATATGGTTTTTCACCTTTAAAAAAGGAAATTTTTTATGTATAACAAAAAATTCAAAACTACTTACGTAAATACATTTGTGATACTAATTAAAATTTCATTTTAAATAAGAAATTTCAATTCTGCATGCCGACTTTAATTAATACACATACTCCACTGACTGTATAATTTCAAAAACTTTCTAAATAAAGGTTTACCTATTGAAAGTCCCTAGTTTACAAGATATGTGATTTTTTATTACATGAACATTTATTTTCACAAAAAATATGAAATGTAGTTGCAAGGGGGCAAGCCTGAATAATATGATGAATGTTCAATCAAGTTAGTAAACAGCAGTCATTCTAACTTAAAATAGTGAGTCAGTTTTAAATTTTTATAGGTTCTCAATGGACAGAAAATTGTTCGAGCAGAATGGGATGTACAGAGTTCCGAAGATTTCAAAAAAAACAAACCTGTGTGTATCCTTATATGTTGAGTTAAATATTCTCGTCTATTAAATGTTTTCCCACAAGTATCACATTGATGTATTTTCTGTTCTTTGAGTTTAGCTGTAGTTTGAGATTTTTTGGAAGTTTTCACTTCTTTTACATTATCAATATCTGTCCTAAGATGAGCAATAGATGTCTGCAAAGTAATATTCAATTACAAAAACAACCTAAGAGGCAGTTACCCACAGATATTTGTGTTTGTTCTCGCTGTGCAAATGAATCTTCACTTTTAGATGAATAATTCTCTTGTTTAATGTCTAAATTGATGGTTTCAAAGTTATGTGTAAGTTGTTTTTGTTGTTGATTTATGTAACACTGACGTAATTTTAAGTCCGAACTTTCACACTGAACTTTAAATTGCCAAGCAATCTGTAGTTTCGTTGAACAATCTTCACATATAGTTGATGGCAACCCATCATCTTCAGTCACCTGCAAATATTTATGGTTTTGCTATATCCATTTTTGACAAATACATAAACATAAAAAAGTGTTTATTTGCTAATTTGCTGATCTGACTGTGTAATATTTGACTTACTTGAAAATACTACTCCAGTTTTTAGGGATCAATAACAAAAGTACAGTTGCATAGCATATCATACAAGGCGAATAAGGTTTATAGAACTTACATACACAACCTAATTAGTAGTGTGCTGTATGTTATAAATAATTTGTTTTGTACAATGATCCACCTTACTCTCTAATGGTAATACTATAATTTAATGGTTCTACATTCCATACTCGCTTTGTATATCCAAGTAATAAGAAATTTAATATTCAATACTTAATAAAGACTTAAATTAGATGTCGTAGGACGTAATAATTATTGAGAAGTAGGGTACTTACTTGCACAGCGGCGCAAGCCATAATCATTGTTGAAAGATGTACAGACTTGGTAGATTCAAATATATTGCAAATTTTTTTAACATCGATTTTTTCTAAACAAACTCGACATAGAAACCCTAGGTTATTCTCACAATAAAAATCTACAATATCAGCTTGAATTGATTTTAAATCAATGCTTACATTTCCACTGACAATCTCCATTGCCAGATTTTAAGCTTTTGTCACTTTTGTTTTGACTTTAATTTTGTTGGTTAGAAATGTAAAATAAAAATAACCTTCAAAAGGAGAGTAGGCAATACGGAGGACTATATACTAGGAGGCGAAACGCTTATGCAGATATCTGAATTTTGTGTACCCACTTTAATTTAGTTGAACGAACTGCCACAAGTGTCGCAACAATAGGTAGCGCGGCTACGTTCATCCACATTTTACACGTGTTTTAATGGGGCTCGTTGTAATTTAAACGATTGTTTGGAAAAGAACTGGTGGATAGAGCCAGATAGAGCTGTAGAAAATGAAAAGTAAAAACAGTTGTTTTGTGCCGGGGTGTAAAGCCGGTTATTCATCGACACGGAAATATAATAAACTGCATGGGATAAAAAATGCAAGCTTATTTAAGGCGCCAAAGGTAAGTTATTTTTTAATCACTGTTACGTAATTATTATGAATACCTCTCTGAAATTGAAGGATAAGACTATTTTTAATAAATGGAAGAGAGCTATTCCAAGAGCGGATAAAGAATTAGCTGAAAATGATGTTGTTTGTGAAGTGCACTTTTTGCAATCCGACATTTCAAAATGCTTTGAAACGAAAATAAATGATAGGGAAATTAATAAAATTGAAAGAGGACGACCCAAACTAAATTGCGATGCAATTCCCTGCATATTTCCTAACTTGCCTCATTACTTGTCCAACCCTAAAGCAGAACGAAAAGCTCCAACTATAAGAAAAATCGCTGGAAAAACGGAACAAAAACAAAATAAAGATAATGCAGTTGCTGATATTGAGGAAAGTCTGGAGATTAGAGACAATGAAACCGAAAATAATGTCTTGGAAAATCTAGGAAAAAGCTGGTTTCAAAGTACGATGGACAATTTTGACCAAATTCTTTTACCTACAACGAAATGGACAAAGGCTCATTTGCAGCATTCTCATGATTTAATCTTTGCCAAATGGAATGATGCTTATCAAGTAGAAAAACAAGTTGTTTTACATTCGGACATGTCTGTTCAAGTCAGTGTTACGTCTAATAGACCCATCTACTTATATTTGTAATTTAACTTTATTGCAGGTTTTTTTTGGTAAGACTGAAATATTTAAGAATATTATTAAAACAAATATTATGCACCTGGAAGAAATTACAGAAGTTTTAAAGATTGTAAATGACTTTGTTCCATGTGAGGGTATTGAAATTGCAAAGTAATAATTTTTTTATTTAACTTATAAAATGAATCAATTTTAATATTTTTTTGTATTTTAGAACACATTTGTGTTTAGGGATTGCTCAAGAAAGAAAACCAGGACAGAGAGGAATTTTAGCAAACAACTGTGTCAATTGTCAGCAAGCTTGTCGAAGACGCCTAAAAAAAGATCGTGTGCCAAACATATTAAAAAAACATGAAAAACTTCAGGGAGTTTTGAAGTGCATTAAGCGAAAAAACACTCGACTGAAAAATAAGGTAGTAGTTATAATCATAATCACCTATTGTAAAAAATAAGATTTTTTTAGATATCAAAGTTGTCTCAAGAAATTCTCTTGTTGAAAAATAAATTTGCTTCAGTTAAAGAAGACGTGATTGAGGAGGCTATCAAAAATATGCCTCCCTCCCACCAAGAAGCTGTGAGAACATGTTTTGCTACTTCTAAAATCAAGAATTCAAAAAACAGACGGTATTCAACTGCTTGGATTTATGATTGCTTGCTTATTAGAATAAAAAGTAGATCTACTTACGAGCACTTACGCAAAGTTAATTTATTACCTTTGCCGTGTGTAGAAACTCTTAACAGGTACATTAAGCGGATTAGTGGAGCTTACGGTTTTCAATCACGTATTTTTGATCTCTTAAAGAAAAAATCAGAATTAATGCCCGAAAGTGATAGAAGAGGTAAGAACTGCATAAATACAAAAATTCTGATTTAATTGGTTATGACTTTGGTTTTTAATAGGAACACTGTTAATAGATGAGATGAAGCTGTCTGAAAAACTAACATTTGACAGAACAACTTTGAAAGTAAATGGATTTACCAATTTAGGTGATTACACACCTAAACATCAGAAAAACAAGGCAGGAGATCATGCATTACTAATGATGTTTCAGCCATTTAGAGGAAGTTGGGTTCAATCCATTGCAAGCTTTTTATCAGTGGGATGTGCATCTTCAACAGTTTTAGAGCATTTGATTATTGAAGGAGTAATCCTTCTTGAGAAATCTGGATTTTATGTTGATGTTGTCACTACTGATGGGGCAAGCTGGAATCGCAGTATGTGGAAAAAATTTAACATATCTGAAACTGAATCATCATGTGAACATCCATATGAGGAAAATAGGAGACTCTGGTTTTGTTCTGATTTCCCACATCTTCTAAAAAATTTTAGAAACTTTATCACAAATAGGCCTGAAACTTGGGTAAATATAAATTTTTACATAAACAACAGGTAACATATATTGTTAAATTCATGAATTAATTTCCTCAGACTCCAGATGGAATAGTTAAACTTATTCATTGGTCTACAATTGTTGAAATGGATAAACCAAAGGGCCTCAATATGAAGCTTTGTTCACAATTATGTGAAGATGACATACAACCAAAACATTATCAAAAAATGAATGTGGGAAGAGCATACAGAGTAAGTTTAGTTATTTATATAATTTTGTCATTTTTAGGTTTTCTTAGTTTTTCAGTGAAAAAACTGTAGCAGCAATGAAAATATACAAGGATTATAATTCAAATTTGGAGTATTGTGAACCTACTATGACTTTAATAAATAAAATTGCATTTCTTATTAAAATAATGAGCTCTAGAACACCAGAAAATCCTTTAAGGCCTGATTCTGCAGAAACTCAAGTATGATCCTGTACAATTTTTTTTCCATATTACTTAACATATTTTTTTCATACTTAGTTCTTACTTGAATTTGTGGAATATCTGAACAACTGGAAGAACTTGGCTCTAGCAAATGAATATTACTTTTTGTCTGAAAGTACTTTCCTAGGATTTATTGTCACTCTTAAAGCCACTGTGGATATTTTATCGTTTTTATGTGATACTTGCCATTATAACTACTTGATGACAGCTAGATTAAACCAAGATGCATTAGAGGCACATAATTTTGATATTAAAAAGTCTTTAACTATAGTTCGTAGCAGTTTCAAATGTCCAGTCAGGATATTGCAACTGTAATTTTCTCAATGCTGAGTTAATAATTTGGGCTGAAATTCCGATTATCACTTAATTGAGTGAAAATAAACCGGTAACTCTATTTTCAAAAGCAACAATTAATTAAAAGTTGAAAAAAAATAATTTGGAACACTCAGAATGGACATTTGCAACCGGCACAAACTGTATCTGTGTCTAACATATATTTTCTTTGTTTACTAACATCATATCGTCGTTACAGAGGTGAACAGCTTTATGTATTTGAAAATTTCATAAGCTCACTCACTTCTGATGCGATTGTGTAAATAGGAGAGTATAATAGTTTAGAGGAATTTTTTATTTTCTTTTTTGCTTTTAAATTTTGTAGCTTGTTGTAGTAAGTAAGTGTTTTTCTAATTTGTTTTCGGTTTCAGAGATTCTTTGGAATGATGAGAGGGGCTTGTGGTGCAAATGACCATCCAGATTCAAATATGTTTATTCAAATTTTTAAATTAGTTAGTACTTACTCGCTCATAAAACCTCCAAGAGGTTGTAATGTCGATAGTCACGAAATACTTTCGTCTTTAATTAACACCAAAGAAATTGTAACTAATTCAAATGAAAATGTAGCCCAATTTCAAAAGTCTCTAGATACAGTTATTGATAAATGCATATGGTTCGATGAAGTGTCATTTCCCGATCGAACTTTTCAGAATGATCACGATTACAATACTGAAGAATCATCAACTTTTGTGATAGCATATGTTGCAGGATATATGGCAAGAAAGTGCTATCGATTTACCAAGTGCCACGAATGCTTAAACTGCCTTAAATCTGCTGAACCAAAATTCAGAGATAAATTTACGCAGCTGTTATCAAAAGGTTACTTAACGTATCCATCTGACGCTCTATTTCACCTTATATGCACCCTTGAATCTGCATTTTTGGAAATTGTATCATCAAGCAATGAAATAAATAGTAATATTATTTTAGAAGTAGTGCAGAATCTTGAAGATAAGCAGTTGACTTTAATTGGTTGCAAAGTGCATGGGGCTGGTTTAACAGAAGCCGTCGTTAGATTTTTTGTCATTAATAGATTGTATTTTTTATGTAGAACCCTTAATGAAGCTAGGAGACTTAAGAAAGAGAAGACTAGAAAATTAAGAAAAGAGTCTAAATTATAATATTTGTTTATTTATTGATTTTGTATTTTCATGTTTTTTTTTAAATAAATTAAAGACAATGTCCTGACCTTTTGCTTCCTTTAAAATGTAGCCGAGAATAAAGAAAATAGTCTAAATTATAATATTTGTTTATTTATTGGTTTTGTATTTTGTTGTTTTTCTTTTAATAAATTAAAAACAATGTCCTGGCCATTTGCTTCCTTTGAAATGTAGCCGAGAATGGAACAACTGCGCCACCCAGCGACGCGCTCGGAACTTTAATTTAAGTTCTATTATAGGTACGCTTTGTTGATACGTCGTGTCGCCTCCTAGTATATAGTCCTCCGTAGTAGGCAACTTTTTAGTCACTAATCTTGAAACTGTTTTTAGCGCACAATTCAAATGAGAAATAGGTATTACTATACGACACAAATAAGAAACAATATCTCCAACCTCCACAAAATTAAAATAAAGTAGATACGTATTTCGTCAATTAAGTTAACATTTTCAGTACACCTAAAAACAAACCGAAAATCCTAAAATTTAAAAATGTTTTTTTTTGTTAAGATATGACCTTGTAAATACGCTATTCACCACTATTCACCAAATATCAACTGTTATCCCGCTGACTTTAAAGGTTTTACCATAAAATGAAAATGATGCGTTTAACATTTGTCGCCTACAGCAGACGAATGGGGAACCGCTCCCGCTCCAACTGTTCACTTAACAGTTGAGTGTTCACTGAACAGGACCGTTCACCTTTATGTGATCACCTTCCATTTGATACTTTTTACTGCTGCCATATGTTAGAATTATACAGATTAAACCGAATATCCAATAATAATAAATGTTTTTCTGCATTAAGTTTCGGCGTAGTTTTTAGTGTAAGGGCCGATTTTACCAACCTCGATTAAAATACTCGGTTAACTCCAATATTATAATAAATTTATTTCTACACAATAGCTTTAATTTGTTCATCTACTTTTTCTAGTAGCTTTCTTCAAAATTGTGTGTTACGTTGATGTTCCCGGACAGGACACAATATCCGTCAGAGATCTAGTGGATATCCCTGTATCCACTGAATATCCCAGCTATAGCAGATTTACAGTGGATATACAATGGATATATTCCAAAGATATTTAAATAAAAAGTTTTATTGTAAAATAAATTAAAAATGTAATGAAAATCAATAACTTGAATATTATAGTGTTACTTTACAGTTTCTTCTTCCAAATGAATGGAAAGGTAGTGGATATCCATCTTAACTTCTAACGTTGAAACATAACACACGGTTTGCGCATGCACACTGCCGTCTGATTCGAGTCGTCCGACACCGAAACGATGAGCCGAGTCCCGTCACTCTCACCGCCATATTGGACTATTGGCATTGATTAAGTGACAAAGTATTATATAGATGCGCGTTATTCATTAGTATGTATTAATGTGAAACTATATAATAGTCATTTGTGCATGCAAATGTCGCATAACTCCTATAATGGAGCAAAACCAAACAAACAATGTTTCTGCGTCTCGGGTACTTACTTAATCTTTCAAATTTATTGCGGTCTTAAACTTGAAAATAGAACTGCTACAAAACCTAACTTTTGAATTGCCTGAGTGGTTTCATGCGGTAAATTGGTTTAAGGTTTATGGATGTATGGGAATGAGTAATTGTTGCAGAAACTGAAGCACATAGTCCAAATGCCAATGCCAAAGGAATAACTGAGCAGGACATCATCATAACTCTCAAACATTGGTTACGATATGCTCCAGCAAGATTAAGCAATAGGGTGTAAGTATTGGCAATTATAGTATATTTCAATGATTTTCTCATTTAAAATAAAACTATCCTTATTTTTCATTTTGGTTAATAAAGATTCTATAGTTTATAATTTCTTAAACTGAAATACCCAATAGATAATAAGTGTATTTAATGTAGTTATATTATTAACTGTATTTTTTTAAATTCCTAATATGTATTGTAAATTTGAATATTATTTCCACACTAATACGTGACCACACCGCTAGCTTTTTGTTCTTTTTACAGAAAAAAGGCTCGTGATAATGTAGGACAGGACAGGAGGCAATAAATAACATAAATCATTTATTATTATTTTTTATGGTCAACATATAGATTTTTTTTAACTAAGCGTTTCGAATTATTTCACCTGTATACGTCAGGTGTGATTTATACATTTATAATATTAAAACATCCCATTTTGTATGTCATGAAAATATAGATAATAATGAAACTATTATATATCTATCAAATCAAAATTTATATCCTATGGCCGACTTTGTCAACATCCATAGGATATAGTAAATATTGACAAAACAAATAAATATCTAATGGTTACTATTTTTTATATCTTCTGGATATCCTGGATATAGACGGACATTTGGATGCGGCCCGTGATTTTTTGAGACGGGAGGCGGGAGGGCACCGGGAGTCTGAGTGTTTAATATCAAAAATTAAGTACAGACAAAAAACAAACTCAATATGCTATTTAATTAACTTGTTTGAAAATAAAATCCATCCGCCGTTCCTTACGATCAGTAAAATGATTAATAACTCATTCATTGAAGTTTTGTGTTGATGTCAGTAATTGTTTTTCAATGGAACACATTGCTAAGGCACATAGTCTGCTTTCCTGCATGGTATTTCTAGAAAATGTTTTTATTCTCTTCAAAGTAGAAAACACCGTTCACTTGATTTTTTCTATTTTGCACGCCCCAGAGATTCGCAAAATAGCAGAAGACAATTTACAAAATCTTTCGCCAACATAGTCTCGACATATTATCAAAAACAAACTTTTATAACAGTTGTACTATTCAACCTTGGAAGTAAATTACAATAGTAGCATCAGAAAACTTATCAACCAACTCTGCTTAACAGTTTATATTGTTAATTAGTAAATAAAATGTTAGCATGTGTGCTTTTTATTCTTTGTACAACTTCTATTGCACATGTTTGTTACATTAAAGGCTTACATTTTGACATTTAAATATAATTTGGTTCCATTTTTTTTTTGTTACCTACGTCAAGACAACAAAATTAGCGTGCGATAAAGAAATACTTTTGAAACCAAAACGGATGTCGTAAAGTGATCTTTATAGCACCGAAATAGAAAAAAGCATTTTGCACATTACATCCACACAACCAGTCTGATAAACTGTAAGAGAGCTTCTGTTGAATTTTCTCGTCACGGTTTTATTAGTTTTCTAATTATGATCTTCTAGTTTAATCAATAAATCTGGTCTAGGGAGACCTACATTTTTTAATTATGTCTTAATGTTACTAACGCAATTCATAGTTGCATTTGCACCGATAGAAATTACAACATACACTCACCGCAGTATATTACATACTGGACCGCTACTCGGACCCGGCACCATAGAGTACTGCCCCGCCACCTACATATATACGCGCTCTACCCGCGCCAGTTTCATCGCTCGATTTCTAATGCAGACGGGGCAGTCGCGCGAGATGCCCCGGAGCCTACGTCAGACTGCGATTTTTAAACGCGCTGAAAAGACGGACTGTTACTTCCGAAAACATATTATTTGTTATCAAACAAATCAGAAAAATTACATACAAATTAGGAATTTATAATTAATTTATCTGTTAAAAGAAATTTGTTACGGGGCAATTTGTCACGGGGGGGGGGGGGCAGTGCCCCGTTGCCCTCCCTGCAGCAGCCGCCACTGTTTGGATGTCCATAAAATATCTATAGCACAACCATCGATATCTAGTGGATGGACTGGATATCCACAATATATATCCGAAGGATATCCACTAGATAATGTATGCTGCCTGGGTTGGAATGCATTAATGCGCATGTGAATCAGAATACGTTCAGTTGGTAAATGTATTCTGTCCGCATGCGCCATTAAGGCATTCCAACACCAACGTAACATACAAGAAGAAAGTTACTAGAAAAGTAAAATAGCAAATTAAAGGTATTGTGCAGAAGTGAAAGTATTATATTGGAGTTAACCGAGTATTTGAATCAGGGTTGAAAAAGCGGCCGTTAAACTAAACTACGCCGAAACTTAATGCAAAAAACATTTATTATTATTGTTTATTTTGGTTTTATCTGTATAATTCCAACACATGGCAGCAGTGAAAAGTACCAAGTGGAAGGTGAATGGTCCTGTCCAGCGAACACTCAACTTTTGTCAAGTGAACAGTTGGAGCGGGAACGGTTCGTGATCCGTCTGCTGAATGCGACCATTGTTTTCTTTTGGTTTTCTACTAAAGATGACAACTGGATTGTCGAAATACATTAGTATATTTTGGTTGGCGTTTTCCCTTGGGTTTTGTTACTTATTTACTGCGTAGCGTATGCCTGTGTCAAAACCACTGAAGTAATAAACTGGATAAAAGTATATAAGAAACAATTCACAAGCTGTATAGCGCATTTTCTGATTTGGTGTTGTAGTGTGCCGGCCGACTCGCTCTTATGAGGGCGCAGCGGCGGACTATGGTCGTCTGCGTGTACGTAGGAGGCCACCTACCGACTACAAGTCAAACAGATCTAATTTAGAAAACCCGTAATTGCATGCAGATGCGTGTCTTATAAAAAATTTAGCACCAAAATGGATGGGCATTTTCATGGACTTTAGATTTAGTTGCCCAAAACATATTGCTTCGTAAATTCCATGTTTATGGAATGCGTGGCCGAACATTAGACTGGTTAAAATCGTATACACCGAGTAGAGGTGAAAAATCAACTTTCTAGCACAATGATATTAGGAGAGGAGTTCTTGAAGGGTCCGTATTAGGCCCATTATTGTTTTTGTTTCCCGAAAATAACACAATGTATACTCATGATAGCAGCTGCCTGATATCAGACTTTTCGAAATAGAACTCATATACGATAGTAGAATTACCGAACAGATGCAGTAGCAACATTGCATTTTTGTAATAGCTTAAACGGGCAAATGCGCTGTTGCTACTGCATCTGTTCGGTAATTCTACTATAGTAAGGTTTTTTTGTTGACTTTGGAGTAACAAATTGTATATTAATACATAAAAAAACTGTTTTCCTGCAATTTACTCCATCTGTTACTAGACACATGAAAGTGGCCTACTTAGAACAGAGTCCAGGACTTTAGAACAAGTCACTGAAACTACAATCCTAGGAGTAGATATACAAATATGACAAACTTGTCTTCCACTATTGCTACGGAGTGTTTTAGGACCCATTTTTTGGCTGCAACAACATATACTCCGATAGTATTCCGATTACAAAAATTAGTCATATGTAATATTTTTGGTGGTTTAAGACTTGCCCTTCTTTTCCATCAATGCATGTACACACTTTAACTAATGTAAAACATAGTTAAAGTTTGGAATAATTATAACACAAGAAATAAAGATTCTCTAATTCTGCATACACTTAACTGTGAAATATATTCGACTTCATATTTGTAACATGTACTTCTTTATGTTATACACTAAGTACTTTGTCTTAATGTGTCTCCGCATGTCCATATTATAAACCGTCTGATGACTTGTCTTATATAGTTTGTTCCGTATATCTAGTATAGTTGTATCAGAATTGCAGCACAAATAACTACAAGTAATCTATTTCCTATATACATAAAAATATAAAGCCACGCCTTCCAACACGCACAAGCATTTCACTGGTTAAAGCTCATAAATGCGTTTTTATGGATAATATGGCACTCTTCAATACCAGCGTATGTTGAAAAACGACTTCATGCTTGTACATTTGTTTAACTTCTTTATGTTATACACTACTTTGTCTTTAATGTGTCTCCGCATGTCCATATTATATACCGTCTTATGACTTGTCTTATATAGTCTGTTCTGTATACAGCACGTGTCAATTTTCATTAGCCATAGGCGATTAATTCATGCAATACGTGACAACATGGCACCCCCTACTTTTCTCTTCAATGCGAGCGCGACCGATACAAGCTCAAGTTAGCAGTAGCTGTTGGACTATTGACTTGGATGTTTGTACTGCGCTTAGAAATAATATTTACGCCTTGCAAGGATTTTTCTTTTTCCTTTCAGTAAATGCAGAGAATTATTAAGCATGACACAAACAAAAGCGTAATTCTAATAAAATTAAAAATAAGGTAAATAAAAAAGGATTCTGAAAATAATAATAAACAACTAGATCGCGCCGGCCATTTGATGATGAGGGATCGGAACGTGTTCGCAGCTAAACATTTAATGTAGAAGTGGCAAGATCGGAGAAAGTCGCTGTGATGTCGATTGTTGCCGGGAGACACACGTTGCCACGTATTATTTGTATACGTATAAATAGCATGTAAACATTGAATCCCTATAGCTAATGAAAATAGACACATACGGTATGTAGTATAGTTGAATCAGTTTGCAGCACAAATAACTACAAGTAATATATTTCCTATATATATGAAAATATAAAGCCACGCCTTCCAGCACGCATAAGCATTTTGCCGGTTAAAGCTCATAAATATTTTAGGGATAATATGGCAGTATTTAATACCAGCGTACGTTGAAAAAATGGCAAACGGCTAACGATAAAGACGTCTCGTCTTCTTTTGTACCTATCGTAGGAACGAAGAAAATTATGGAGGGAGATATGGTGATAATTCTTTTAAAAATTTCTGTTGATATTGTAGTTGATTCCAAGCCCGTAGCTAAAAATAAATTCGTTCACAAAATCAGATAAATATGTAATGCACATTTGGAGTGATATTAGGCACATAGTGATGCTAACTGGGTTCATTGGTTGGGGAAAAGAGAATGGGGTGCCCCTGTCTGGATGCCTAAAACATGTAAGTGAAATGCTGACGAAAAAGTAAATAACCTGAAGTTTCCGGAGGGTTATTACTAGCGATCGGCACAATTTATGTTATAATAATTATAGACCGGACGTATGAAGTCGAAATTACGACGGACAAAAGAAATAATGCATAACATCACACAGTTACTGAATAGCACTATTCATATGGTGAACTGCAACATCTGTTTTCGTCGAGAAAACAGACAGCAAAAAAGTCGATTTTACTGTTAAATTCCTTGAAACAGACTATAAATTTAAATTTCAACAAGATTTGCCTAAAAATAAGGATTTCTTTTATTTAAATTCTCATGCGCATAAAGTTTCACCTCTTTTCATTTTTACCACCAAGGTATCAAATGCAGTAAGTCGCAGTTTACCACTTGTTATCGTCAATTTTAGAACACCTTCCATCTTTATTAATTTAGTGTTTGTCAATAATTGTCCTCTAATTTGCTCTGCTTGTGAGACATTATGCCGAGTCAGAAACTCGCGTAATAATACTTGTATGACTGCAATTCTATCTTCAGTTTGGGTTTAGAAATTTATTGTGACTTGCATATACACATTTATACGTAAAACGTATATGCATATATGCATGTGTTTGAGATACACACATACATTAAGTGCCATTGTCGATAATCGAACGCACAGACACCGGTGTTAAATTTTAAATAAACTACTGTTAGTGATACAGGAAAGATTAAATATTTTAAAATATGCAAAATTACACTGAGTACACTTAATGAGTTATACTTATTTATAGTTATATAACAAACAAATTCATAGCAATCACTCCTAAAATAAAACAAACATTTTACATATGTATATATTTATTCATTTTTAATAAAGTATATTAAACAGTTTGTTTTAAAACTTTTCAAGTTGTAGATAAGTACAGAATATTTCTTAAAGTAAAAAAATAAAATCACTGTTCATGAAAATATAGTTGTAAGAATAAAGAAATTTCAATGTTTTGAAATAGTACGTACAGTGTGATGTAAAATTGTATTCATAAAAATATGTAGAGAATTTCTCATTAGATTTTCTACTGGATCATTGCAATTTCTATATTTAAATAAATAATATCAATATTACTTATCATTTATAAAAATACGCTAATATTTACAGTATATAGGAGGCCCATATAAAAATATACACAACCACCATAAAAATAAATACATGCATTAAAATATGTATGTAATTCAAAATGCCAGCATTTCCAATTTACTTAATATATGTATTACGTATATACATTATGATAGTAATGTATTGGGTAAGTATACAAAACTTAATGTACAATTGTAATTGTTGTATTACCGAATGGTTTTATATGGTCATACTGTAATTATCAGTTTCTCAATATAGTTTAATATAAACTATGTATATAATTAGTAGGTAATCGATTTTACAAAAATCATAAATATTAAAGTCTATGTCATAAATGGTTCAAATAGGAATAAATCAGAAATACTGTTCTAAATATTAATAATATGTATTCAGATTTAAGAAGACAATAACGCCCCAAAATTTCAATCATCGCTTTATCATCAGTTCCTAGTGTATCTGAAATACATATACATATATACTTGGAAAAGATTCGGAATCCTTACGGGTTATTTCACATTAAGCTTTTAATAAATAAAATAAATAAAAAAATGTAAAATAATCGCACTGCATATAATATACCACTAGAATTATTCCAATTACGTGAAAAAAATTTCTGGCCAATATGCACTTCATAAGGAAATAAATGATTAGACAATTTTTGACGCAGAATAACAAATAATGTAGAGATAAAGATGCCGGCAAGGCGTGAAGGATGTGAAGTCAGAAATAATTAAATCCCATCAATGCTGTATGAATAATGCGTACCACACATCATACTGGCTTCTTTGTTCCACTATCTACATTCTTCACATACATCCTTATCCTACTACACTCTCTGCTGCTACATACGTACCTATGTATTTCTGCCGAGGAATTAGCGTGCATATGTGAATATTTCTTCATCCTTTTAGATTAATTATTATGGTATATCATTATTGCTTGAAAAACAACCAATTTGACATAGATTTGAGAATGACGTATTGGATATTACTAGTTTCTATGCAGCTTCGAATGTCTGATTAGATGCGCTTTTTGTGAAAACCGTTTATTGCAAAATTCACACAGAAAAGCTTTTTCACCTGTATGTACCAGCATATGTTGATATAGTTGACCTTTGGTAGAAAAAGCTTTTCCACATTGATCGCAATGGTAATTTTTCTCACCTGTATGAATCTTAGTATGAGTATTTAAATTACTAGAACTGGCAAAACGTTTAGAACAATACGTGCATCCATAAGGTCTTTCCGAAGTATGTATAGCAATCGTATGTTTCGTTAGTTGTTGAGCAGTCGCGAATGCTTTAGTGCAAGCCGCACAAACATGATTTTTTTCACCTGTATGCGTCCTCATGTGAGTGTGAAGGTGCCCACCGTTTATGAACCTCTTATCGCATAAGTGACAAACATACGGGCGTTCCCCGGTATGTATACGTATGTGATGTATTAATCCGGGTTTCGTACGGAATACCTTACCACATGTATCACACTGGTGCTGTTTCTGCGGCTTTTTGAACTTTGTATTCGCTCCTGTATTTATAACTAATATATCTTCAACCTTCAGTTCCAAATCGTTTGATTTTATTTCGTTGAATTCAAGTTTTAAATCCGATAAACTAGATTTCACCATATCCTAAAAAATATAGTTGGCACTAAGATAATTCTGATTAATTAGAGAGACGTGAGATAAAATTACTCAAGTTGCAAGTACCGTTGGAGTTTGATAATTAAGAATTCAAGTTAATTTTATTTCATGTAAATAATACCTACAATACTGCCTAAATATTTAAATATAGCACAATCTTACAGCATTTGTATGTTAGAGTTGGATATACTATATACCGTATGTGTCAATTTTCATTAGGTATAGGGATTCAATGTTTACGTGCGATTTATACGTATACAAATAATACGTGGCAACGTGTCACCCCTACTGTCCGTCACCAATCCCGGCAACAATCGACATCACAACGATTTTCTCCGATCTCCCCACCAGATTTTACATTCAATCTTTAGCTGCGAACAAGTTGCGATCTAGTCTGCAATAAAAGCCGTCTTATTACTGGAACGGGAAACATCAAATGACCGCCGCGATCTCCTGATCTAGTAGTTTATTATTATTTTCAGAATCCTTCTTTATTTACCTTATTTTTAATTTTATTAGAATTACGCTTTTGTTTGGGTCATGCAGCGTGAACGCAGCTTAATAATTCTCTGCATTTACTGAAAGGAAAAAGAAAAACAAATCCTTGCAACGCGTAAATATTATTTCTGAACGCATTATAAACACCCTAGTCAGTGGTCCAACAGTTACTGCTAACTTGAGCTTGTATCATGATAGAAGGACTAAAAGAGATATGACATTGCGCATGTTTCCCCCACCGGTCATTGCTCGGTGACGTCAAGTGGTGACCATGTTGTGGTGATATGACGGACATGACTGACGTTTTACTCATCGTTTTACTTGTGAAATTAGAAATTATTTCTATTGGGTAATTAATTAACCTAAGTACAATGCGGTGCGCAGTGTTTGGTTGCTCCGTCAATAACAATTTAAAAAGTATTGGACCAAATGTACATTTTTTTCGTTTTCCTAAAGAGGAACCGACGCGAAGTGTATGGGTGAACTGTTGTTCTCGTGCCGACTGTTTCAACGTTGAAAATTCTCGAATCTGTTCGACACATTTCACAGACGATGACTACGTTCGAAATTTGAAACACGAATTACTGAACTACAATCCAAAAAACTGTCGTCAGTTGAAGGAGAGTGCCGTACCAAGTATAAACATCATGAAGGCAAAAACCTTGCCTTCAGAATGTAACAAATTTAGGCAGCAAAGGAGAGAAGCCAGAGAACGCAAGAAAATTGTTGATTCGGTTGTAAACAGGTAATATTGTACTATTTTGTATTCATAATACTATAAATTAACTTATGTAAATCTAACAATGCCTGCATTATTCTTCTGGGTTGTTGTAGTTCTTTTACACATGCAGTTAATACTGTTTCTTCGGATGGCGGTGGTACCCATAATAATCACCCGGCCCTACCTGGTTCTTCTCCAGATGCAGATGCTCTAGAAGGTGATGGTAACAATAACAAGCTTGTGGATACATGTGTTAGCAAGGGGTAAGTCTTACTATTATTATAATATGTATTGTTACATTTTATTTCTTGAATTCTTACATTTTGTTTTAGAGTAAATACGGAGTATGACGACAGGGATACAAAAATAGCTGATCTTAAAGCACAATTAGCAGTAATGGAAAAAGAACAAAACTAGCTGAAAAAATTATTTAGCCCTCAGCAGATAAGGAAAATACAAACTCCTAATAAACGATTGACATGGTCAGCTGAGGATATTTCAAAAGCAATAGCTATTCATGCAGCAGGGCCTAAAGCTTATAGACTTATGTTAAAACGTGGATTTCCATTTCCAGCAGTTTCAACTCTTCGATCATGGCTAAAAAAAATACTAATATCTCCAGGAATTTTAAAGAAGATTTTTCATATTATTAAAACTTCAGATATGACTAAAATGGATAAAGTATGCGTGTTATCGTTCGATGAAATGAAAATTAAAAAACAGTTTTTGTATGATAAAGTAAATGATGAAACAATAAAACCGTTTAGTTATGTCCAAGTGATCATGCTCAGAGGGTTGTTTAAAAGTTGGAAGCAACCAATATTTTTTGATTTTGACTGCAAACTGACCAAGGATAAGATATTTGATGTAATAAATTATGTTGAATCTGCAGGTAATTATATATGATGTTAAATCACTTAAATTACTTTATTATTTAGGTTTTCATGTGGTGGCAATGACAAGCGATTTAGGAGGCGGTAACCGTGCTTTACATTCAGAGATAGGAATTAATACTTCAAAAACGTGGTTCCTCAATCCTGCTAATGATGAAAAAATATTTGTATTTGCTGACGTTCCGCATCTAATAAAGTTGATACGAAATCACTTTGTGGATCAAGGTTTTATATTGGAAGGACAAGAAGTAAACAAAAATATTATTGAGGAATTGATTGATTTAACCAGTTGCTCAGATTTAAAAATTACACACAAAATTAACAAGGAAATGCTGAATGTTAAGGGAGCAGCTAGGCAGAAAGTGAAGTTTGCAACGAAGTTATTTTCACATACAATTGCTACTGCTATCTCTAGATGTGGAATGCTAGGTCGTTTCAAATCATCAACAAATTGGGCGCAGTGTTCAGAATTTTTCAAAACAGTAAAATATTATAAAATAATTACATTAGGTAAGTTATCAATAAAAATTATAATTTTAGGTGAACGACTGGTTTGATGTGTTAAATGTACGAGTCCCGGAAACTGATTCACGAGCAAGAACAAAAGCATATGGCTTAGCTTTGAATGAACAAAATATCATTTTGGATAAGATGTCTGACACCGTACTTTCTATGAAAATTTCCAACAAAAAACAGCTTTTGCCGTTCCAAAAGGGTATAAATGCTACATAAATCAATGCATGTCAATTTGTAGCTGGCATAAATTTTTTAGGAATTCTAATTACCAATACATCTTTAAAGCTTCTCTTTCATGAAATGCAAAATAAATTCAACATTAAATATTTGTTGACGTATAGACTAAACCAAGATGTTCTAGAAAACTTTTTTGGTGTAATCAGGGCCAAAGGAGGCCTCCATGATCACCCTACAGCTTTGGAATTCAAATATCGCCTAAGAAAATATATCCTGGGAAAAAATGATGGGTCGCTGTCATTTGGTAATACTGAAGAAGATCATACTCCAGATTTGAATCTTGAATTAGGCGAAAACGTAAGAAGCAGTGAATTATGTTCGAAATTATTGACTGGTTAGTATTGATTCAAAATTAATAATTAATATATGTAGTTCATTTAATGTTTTTGTAGATCGTGACCTGAACAATGACCAAGACCATAACATGGAACTCGCTGATGAAGATGAATTAATTTACGACGGACTTGAAAATTTAGGTGGTTATATTTGTCATAGGTTAAAACATGTTACTCTTCCTCAAACCACTTCCACATCTACTTCAGCCAGTTTTACATGGACTGATCAATTATCTGAAGGAGGATTGACAAAAGCATCTCCAGAAATTATGGAAAAACTGGAAAGATTGGAGAAAATTTTTCAAGATATTAATAAAGACACATTAGTTATAACAAAAAATTATCTTCAGTATTTGATAAGGGAAAGCGAACATATACATTGTCATGTGGATGTAAAAACATTATTTTTTAGAAGTCGAATGTATTTTAGAATAAGACAGTTAAATAGTAATCTTCAAGAGTTAGAAAAATCTAGAAAAAGAAAACTTGACAAAATCATACATTAAAATGTTAATATTGTATTACATGTTTTTGTTTTATTAAATGAAACCCATTATTATCCTATGTGCAAACTGTATTATTTATTAACTATCTATTTAGACCAAAGTAGGCCATGGATATCTGGCATTTTAGTTGGACGGAGTGGATGGTTGACAATATTATAAATCCAGATTTTTAAATGAGAATATCACATTTGCGGCTAATCCCAAGGTCATATTTGAAAATAATATAACATCCAATTAGAGGACATTGCACTTCATTTACCAACTTTTGTGTCAACAGGCCTCATTTAATCGACAATCAACAGTAATGTACAATTTTACGTATTAAACTCGTGTAATTACGTTGTTGGTCGTCACCGCATGACGTCATTGCGCAGAAGGAACGAATTTTAACCACGGGAGTGTCATATCTCTTTTAGTCCTTCTATCATGAGCTTGTATTGGTCGCGCTGGCATTGGAGAGGAAAGTAGGGGTGCCATGTTGTCACGTATTGCATGAATTAATCGCCTATGGCTAATGAAAATTGACACATGCTGTATACATACCGATAGGTCCAGCTCGGAACGGGCCATACATAGGCAACAATATACGTATGGACGTAATGCTATGTGTGCTGACTATGGCCCGTTCCGAGCTAGACCTATCGGTATATATTAATGATATAGTTATCCAATTAATCGAACTGACAAGATTGCTGTAACGAATCATTTTTTTTACTCACGTAGTCGTAGTAAAAGAAAGTATATACCTACTCGTATGTGGTGATGAAAATTTTCGACCTCGAATATTTTGCAAATGTCCACGTTCAAAAGTGAATGGCGAGAAATGAATTTTGCAAATATGTCTGCCTGTGTGACCACCACAGAAGCTAAAGTCCTCCGCCAAACTTTATAATCTTTCTCGCAAGATCTGATTAGATTTTTGTGAAATCTATAGACCGAACATAGTTGTTTACTTCAGTGAAAAACTAAGAAAAACATTTTATCAACTACTAAGTTTAGACAAATTTCCAGAGAAAATAAAAGTACTCAATGGCGAATATAAAACATTTTTTTATATTCGCCGGACCGGAAGTAAAACTTTTACTGGTTTTGCAAATATCTCACAAATTAAGCATTCATAACAGATTTAATAAAAGGATAAAAGTATTTAACTTATCTATAATAAATTTTGTATAAAAAATTGTATAAAATCGCACAACCTTATAAGAAAGTTACGTGGTGCCCACACCTTTTTTTTCCAGAGGAATTTCATATGACTTTTGCAATCTAGCCTTTTCTATACACTCTTTTCGTAAATATGTTATTAAAATAAAATATACCTACTAGTTTTTATTACGAGGCATGTTCGGAAAGTAAGTACCGTTTTGTCTACCGCCACCGCAGCGCTACTGTCGTAGTTGCACGCATGTACAAGTGTCTCTCTGGTTCATAGTCTATCCGCTGACGCCATTACAGCCGAATTATGTTGTGTTTACATTTGTTAGTGCTCATTCAAAATTTCAATTTCTGAACCCGCCGACTGTGAAGTGCATTCTGTAATACGGTTTTTGAACACACGGAATTTCAAGCCAGCTGAAATTCATCGTAAACTTGTAGAGATTTACGGTGAATATGTAATTCAGTGATGGACGAACCAATGTTCATGACAATGCACGTCCCCATGCTGTAGGTGTCACTCAAAACCTTATTGAACAATTCGGTTGAGAACAGTTCGATTACCCGCCGTACAGCCCTGATCTCGTACCTTCTGACTAAGCGTTATTTTTGAGGAAGGCGCTTTGACAGCGATAACGGTTAAAAACGGTGTTCTGCAGGTGCTGTCTTCACTGGCGGCATCTTTCGATGAAGAGGGTATAGAGAAATTGCTTTTCCACTATGACAAATGTCTGAACAATTGTGGAAGCTATGTAGAAGAATACGAGGTAGGCGCCATAAATTCTCGGCCTGACAGGCTTATACAGGCTCAAGACGGTTCGAAGCCTAGTAGTTTTTAGTAACCAGCCAAGCAACGTGACTAGCGCATGAAAATGTCTGAATTAACGAAAATTGAGAACCGCGCGGTCACTAAATTTTTAACAAAAGAAAGGCATACGCCTTATCACATTAAACAACGTTTAGACGGTGTTTACGGTGATTCATCTCCTACGTATTCAACTGAAAAAAAGTGGGCAAAATGTTTCCGTTTGGGACAAGAATCCCTGGAAGATGCTGATCGGTCGGGTCGACCAATTGAAGTGATAAGGCCTCAACAAATTTCAATTATTGAACATTTAGTGCTAGAAGATCGCCGTTTGAAAGTGAAGGAATTAGCAGTGATAACAAACATTTCCGAAACAAGTGTTCGCCGAATTCTCCATGACCATTTGGGTATGAATAAAATTAGTGCTAGATGGGTACCGCGACTTCTTTCTGCTCTCCAACGTAAACGTCGAGTCGAATGTGCGCAGTCGTTTTTAAACAAGTGTGGAGACGACCCAGAACCGATTTTGGAGTTCACTGTCACAAGGGATGAAACAATGGTTGTTTTACGATCCTCTATCGAAAAGGAAGTTCATGGAATGGCGGCGACCTGATGAACCTCATCCCAGAAAGGCGAAAGTCGTTCAATCAACGATGGCCATAATATTCTGAGATTGTGAGGGCATTTTGCTAATTGACTTTATGCGTCTTTATTGCGTAAATTAAGGGGCAGTATTCGTGCAAAACGTCGTGGAAAATTGACAAATGGTGTGCGATTATTGCACGACAATGCTCCTGTCCATACTGCCACCATTTCACAAGCTGCCATTCGCGAATGCCGTATATGGTTCCTTGTGATTTTTTGTTTTCTAATTAAAAAAATAACTTAGGGACGTAGTTTTAAGGACGACACTGAGTTGCAAGCAGCTATAATAGAACATTTTGACGGAAAAACTTCAGATTATTTTTACAAGGGTATCGAATTATTAATTAATCGTTGTAATAAATGTATAAAAGTTAGGGGAGATTACATTGAAAAATAAAAATTCTTATATTGTTCAAAGTTTCTTTTTTGTATATCAGACCGAGAATTTATGGCGCCTACCTCATAGTTTAAGAAATGCTCTATCGTGTACAAATAAATTTTGTTTTGGAGAAAATGTTTTTATGAGTTTTTTTCCATAACGATACTTACTTTCCGGACATGCCTCGTACATTTGAATGACAAAAAAATCATAATCTGTGTTTTATTTCATAAAAAATACTGAAAACTAATAAATACTGCTTACGGGTCATTGTCAGTTTTGGTGGTGGTTAGACAGCCAAATTAATTTTAAATAAAACTAAAAATTAACTTTATATTATTTTTAATGTGCAATTAGAGTCCTTAATAATAAAATTAAGAAGCCTATTTAAATATAGATTACAGTTCTTCTAAAAAGAGGGATCTCTCTTATATATCGAGTATCCATACAGGGGATAAATATACTTTTTAAATTGTATTTTGGTCATTGTCAGCAGAACTAATTTATCCTTAGAGAAAGTAAGATAAATAGAGATAGCATGTCAGTTTGTAGACAAATAAGTTGAAGGCTGGTATAATGCAGGGATGGTAAAAATATTGCACACTTAACGGGTTATTAACAGTTTGACCCATCAAGTGCGCAACATTTTTATCATCCTTGCAGTGCGCTGCACTATATACGGAAATAAAAATTTGTTAAATCATATAGTCATTTTAAGTTGTCTTTCAATTTCTTACCTAATTGTTAATTATGCTTTAGAAAAACAAATTATATATTCAAAATTGCGTTACATATTCTAGAGGCTTAAAAATATTAGATAAAAAGCACATTAAATTATTGTTAATTTCCATTATATAATAGAAATAAAATTTAGTATTACTTCCAAAGATTGTGTAAACTAGTTCAATACTTATAGTAAGTATAAATAATAGCAAATATAATAATTAGGAATGACAAAATATTTTTAATAACATTTGGTCAGAATAAAATTTTCTGGTATAAGGCGGTACCCAACTTCTTCTATGCGTTGCCTTTATTTACGTCTTCCTTCTGATTAATTATATGGATAAAATTACAGTAAATATATAAATCAAAACTTAAATTACTGCAATTGGAACACAAAATTTTTATTCTCTATAAATTTAAACACAATATACATTCAAAAAGAAAATACCATGTTAACTAATCAAATCAATACATCATGACTGTCCAATGGCGGATGTGAACATACTGCTCCTGGCTTCACCTTTTTCATCAGTTTTATGTACCGTTTTGAAATACGACCGCTGCATCACTAAGTACATACCTTCATCTATTGGCTAGCCACAAATATCACTGCGAATTAGTAAATAATAATAAAAATCTAATAAATCTTGTTAACAAATAAATACTTTGGAGAACAAAAGTTCTTTGTCATGTATGATGCAACTAGAGATTTTCATTCCCAATGCTGCACTTGCGCTTGAGGGTAGAAGTTAAAATAAACTGAATCGTTGTTGACCGTTGATCTGATGTCATGCGCATTGCACACTTGCATACAAAGCTTTGCGGTTTACGGCATTGAACTTAAAATCAGATGTTTATATACAACAAAGATTATTTTATTGTTTTCTGGTTCTGGTCTTTTCATAAGGTTATAATGGAGTTTTAAAGTACACCCAATGTAAAAGACACTTTAGCACACTTTATAATTTAAGGAAACATGCGAAACGACGGAAAACCTCTGTTGTCAATCAATTATATTAAAAGATGAGATACAACATTGCTCGCTTTGCATCTCTGAAGTGCTCTGAGCAAACATTTCATTGGATATTTTCGTTTTATTAGCTTTTAACAGTACACGCATTTTAATATAGATATTTATGTATTTAAAGTCTAATCTAAAACTTTTATACAATAATAAACACGGACGCTTGACCACATGGAACAAATCTATCTTACTTCTTATCCTCATGTTATCCATACGATTCACAAGGAACAACTCTATCTTAAAACTGCCTATGAAACTTTAAAAAAACGCAATAATGTAATGCATAAACACAACAATGGTATATGCACAAATCACTAAAAAGTACATAACAAACAGTGGCGGCCTGTGATTTTTTGGGACGGGAGGGCACGGGGGGGGGTCTGAGTATTTAATATCAAATTTAAGTACAGACAAAAAAATAAACTCAATATGTTATTTAATTAACTTGTTTGAAAATAAAATCCATTCACCGTTCCTTACGATCAGCAAAATGATTAATAACTAATTCATTGAAGTTTGGTGTTGATGTCAGTAATTGCTTTTCAATGGAACACATTGCTAAAGCACATAATCTGCTTTCCTGCATGGTATTTCTAGTTCATGTTTTTATTCTCTTCAAAGTAGAAAAACGCCGTTCAAATTCAGCGGTTGTCATCGGTATGGTGCAAATTATTTTCAATAGCTTCAGAGATTCGGCAAATGTAGTTGTTAAATTATTTTCATAGAAACATTGCAGTAATGTTAGAGCAGATGAAGCAGTTCCAATATCTGGTCTATTATACAAAACTACCAATTCATTCTTAAAAGCAATTGATTCCAAATTATAAGTCTTCACGGCCATCTGGAAATCAGTTTCGGGGAAAGAATTTTGGTGTTGAAGATAAGTGTGGTTGAAAAAGAAGAACTATATAGATTGGTGATCACTAAACAAAAAATGAGGTGTGGCCACCACACGACTTTCTTATACGTATGAAAGTGTTACTTCCGGTCCGAATTTTGAAATTTCATTTATACAAAAAATATTCCAAATCTAACTCTAAATACTTTTGCACTCTTCATAAATATATATAGAATGCATAATTTACGACATATTTGCAAAAAATCGCTATTCGATAACAGTAAAAGTGGTACTTCCGGTCTGAATTTTGAAATTTTTTTTATACAAAAGATATTTAAAAGTACATTCTAAATACTTTTATACTCGTCATGTACCTGCCTAGAAAGCATGACTTGCGAGATATTCGCAAAAAACTGATTTTCGATAAGAGTAAAAGACCTACTTCCGGTAGGAATTTCGAAAAACTTTATTAACACAATTTTGCTCAAATTTAATTTTGAGTACATTTGAATCCTTTATAAATTTGTTTAAACTTAGTAATTGACGAAATATTTGCAAAATTCAATTTTTTCACTGAAGTAAACTACTACTTCCGGTCTGGCGATTTTGCTCAAAATCTAATCAGTTCTCAAAAGGGAGATTATATTCGTAAATACAAAAGTTGGAATTGATATCTACAGCGGTTTGACCGCTATCGTGGTCACACACACACACACACACACACACACACACACACACACACACACAGAGACACAGACACACACAGACACACAGACATTTTTTAAAAACCACTTTTTTGGTATCAGGGGACCTCAAAACGTGGACATCTGCAAAAATCTCGAGGTCGAAAATTTTCATCATCACAATACTTCCTTATACTACGTATAAGAAAGTAAAAACGGTCATCAATATTGTTAATAATAATGTCGACAATTCTTTAGCGACCATTCTGTGTTTGTTTTCATAACGGGGTCTTCTGTTCCGTTGTGGGGAATGTTCCTCTTCTTTTTCATCGTTGTCACTATTTTAATTGTAGTAATAATCGTAATCAGTTGAGTTCCTCACATGCTGAAGTGACGATTTAAATGATAACACACAAGACTGTATTTTAATACTGTCAATTTGACGATGAAATTGGTTGTAGAAATTTCGCAATGCGACATGTTAAGGAAACTTTCTATTTTGAAAGTACCATAAATAAAACTCAATTTCAGTTCAAATAGACATTTATTTATTTTCGGTGCGCGCCGATATTTCAGGGCCGCTCTGCATCGAACATAAGATATACAGCATATATACATGTGAATCGCTCGAGAAGCTATGTGGCCATATGTATACGCACATGCCGTCCGTACGTATACATAGGAGGTCTTGCATCGCCTTCGGTGTACAGTCGTGTAGCCTTGCCGGTAGACAATAAACTCAGCCGCTGAGACTGTATACGCCCGAAGCCAGCTCCGTATCAGTATGCTCACAATATTTGTATGTAAAACATACATTAAGTGACAATATACAGGGTGTCCCAGAAATAAAAAGACAGCATGGAGCATCAGCGTTTTGGTGTTGCACAGATGCAATTCGCTCTATTGATTTTGAGGCTCTACGATACTGGGTCGACGATTGCCTCTTCTCATCGACCTGTTTCAGTTTTTGCTGCTCCGCTATGGTTTTCTTGGGCTTCTTCCCGCATTTACTATGCGCATGGCCCATTTCCATTTCCAATTCCAGCATCGGAGCGTTCTTCTCCTAGGTTGCACCTGATTCACCAATCGTCGGACTACCTGTCCCAGGTGTGCATGCCCATACTTCCTCTCAAGACGCTTGATTAATTTAAGGTAGTCTTGACACTCTTCTGGAAGTAAGGTCTGTAGAACGTCACTGGCTTCTCCTCTTAACGACACAATCAGGGCAGTAGCTTTCTTCGGGGACCTCCACCCATTTGCTCCTGCAGCGGCTTCAAATTGTTCCCGGTACGTCATCCATGACGTCTTCCCATCGAAGGTGGGAGGTTTTACCTTTGCCTTTGCTGTTCGGGAAATCTCCAGGCTTCCGCTTGAGATGTCATGGGGACCGCAGTCGTTCATCGCTGGCAACTGAAGCTGAACCCCAAACTCGTCTCCCATTCCGAACACGCGCTCCTCAACTTTCTGTTCTACGGCTTCGATTGCCCCAGAAAATTCCTGTCTCCCATTCGATGAATTCTTTTGAATGTCTTCCTTAAAAGTAGTCTCGAGTTGTTTTGAATTACTTGCAATTTCATTTCTTAAAGCTTTTGAATTATTTGCAATTTCATCTTTCAAAGCTTATTATTCTTTTGCAATTTCATCTTTCAAAACTTTTGAATTATTTGCAATTTCCTTATTTAAAGCTTTTAAATTATTTCCAATTTCTTTTAGAGTCTCGCATTGTTTTGCCATTTCAGTTAATATCTCATATTTTAGAGTCTTCATTATTAAGCTTAAATCAGCCTGTACTTGAAACAAATATTTCTCGGGATCCTCACCTTCATTTATTAAAAGGTCACGTAGCCGATCCTGGAGAATTGTTTTTTTCCAGACGTATCTGCGTCCCTTTCTTCCAATTCTGCCCTTAACTCGGAGACCTTTAATTCTTCCAATCGTTTGGTAGCCATTTATTTATTTATTTCTTTGGCTACCACTATATTTATTTCTACCGTACGACTTATATTTATTTCTACGCGCGTCGGCTACTTCTTAATCCCGAATTACCCCGCAATTAATTCCTCCATCGGTGACCCAGTCGCCTTATATACACATACGAAACATCTCGAAGCATTGCGTAAAACTCCATCCTTCTCTCGATATTTGAAGAACATTCCGTAGACATTCTGATTCCGACACCGTACCATGCGTAAATGGATGGTTCACGGCTATTTACATTTCGTTTTTATACGTCGCGCCGAGATGGTTTGCAACTTTTTTTTCTAATGTACACTCATTTCGTTACAATACATTACAAAAATATAATAACACAAAGATAAAAAAAACATTCATATATAAAGCAAGAAACAATAATATAAAATAAAATAAAAGACGTTTAGTTCTTAACACGGCATGGTTTTATTAAAAAAATATAACCAGTAATTGAAATCAAAATCATTTAAATTGTTTTTCAAGCCTACAGCTTTCCTTATTATCGCCTGGTCACTAGATTCATCATCTATGATCCGTGTCAGACATGTGATAAGATTTTTTTATATCTGAAGACACTCACAAACACATCTTGATTTAAAGTTCCATCTGGTTGGTGCAGCCCGCGGAAGTCGATTTTTCACAACCTCATCCAGTATAGCAGTACGCTTTGGGGATCTGGATTGGAAAAGAACTTATTTGTTATGTGACTATCAGATTTAACTGGTGCGCGTAACAGTGAATATAATTTGCATTTTTGTAAATATCTTTAATTTTTGCCTGAACACAGTTGTTTTTACCACTCATTACTGAGGCGCCATCGTAGCTTTGGGATATTAATTTTGCAGGCGTTTGGTCCAATTTAATTTTCCTAAGTTCTTCCAATAAACATTTGCGAGTGCCATCAGCAGTATGATTCTCTGTAGTGGGACTCTGTGTACTTTCGACTTCCAACGATTCGAATCGATTATCGCTAACGATTCTCGCTTTGATTGGTACTCTGTGTAACTATCAATACGCGTTCGGCAAAGATCGGAAGAATACTACCTTGTTTAAAAATATTTAGTAGTGTTTTAGGGAATTTGTTGAAAATGCAAATTTTTTTTTTCCATTAGTCGAAAGTATGAATGAAGTTTCAGCTGATTTTAATCATGGTAATCAGAATGATGATGTAATTGCACGAAGAAATTTAATTAGGAGATACTTTTTGAATTAAATACACCAATATTAATTATAGGATGTATCTTTTATCACATTGCGATACCTCTGATTAAATGCTACATAACATTTGATGTTAAATTAAAAGATATGGTGTAAATAAATGATTTCATTTAAAAATAAAAACCTCTGAATAATGTTTACTACTGCACTGAAGAATTTATGAATATTTTAAATATTTAAGATAGATGTTATTATAAAATAGTTTTTCTCTTCCTTCATGTTATATATATATATTGTAACAATACCTTATATTAATAAAAGATACAATTACATTCAGGTAAATTCTATAATCTTTATTTTTATTATGTATTTAAATCCTGTATTTATTCTCGTCAATAAAAAAAATGAAATCTTTTATATAATATTTATATCTATTTTCAAATTCTCTCAGGTATATTATTTATTTATGCCCTCACTAACTCAGTTCTTGTTTTTAAAATTTAAACTAATTATTTTTATATGTAACTAACTTCACTTAATTCCTCAAAGTCAAACAGTTGCCTATATGTAATTTCTTCAATACCCGTACATATCATAATATCTTTACGTTTTATAATTCTTTATTTTATCAATCAAATTTTACTAAACAGTTATTCTCAAGTGAATTATTATATGTGTTCCAAATTTATCTTCAATTTATACTTACTATGAACTCAATATCAAGGTATGTATTAGCATACTATTCAAATAAATAAAAAAATCACTGACAGTTGTTTTTCTATTCATAGGTTAAGGTTCTTAGCGTCATATCTGTTTTATCTATATAATTCAAGATCCTTCTCCACATATACCAAATAAAAACAAATATATCAAAACTAATTTGTTTAATAAACTAGGCAAATATTAAATCAGATGGTAGTTCCCAACACAATCTCCAACAAATATACATACATGGAAGTATCAAGCTTGTTTAAAAAAAACTCTTATAAAATTTATAAGTGCACGAAAATATACCTTTCGTGAATCGAAATGTAAGCAAGTAAGTATATTTATTATACTATTATAAAAAAATACTGTATAGTTCTTGTTTGAATTTTAATTTCCCATACAATTTACTTAGTTTTAGTTTGCCAATCAGATTCTTTGATTTTATAAAATTATTAAATTCAGTCACAAATTAATGTTGTGAAAGGAAAATACAAAATATCTTTTCTTAATTATCTACAATGTTATTAGGTACGATTTTTTTTTAAAAATTGTCTAAATTCTGTTATACTTTTACTATCTTTGAAACTGTTAAACTCAGATAATTCCAAATAATTATACGACCTGTCACAAATATTTCCAAACGATTTCTTTTTAGTTCGAAGATGACATGTACTGGTTCCAAAGATGTAGATCCTTTCCTTTGCCTAATTGACTGAAATACTCGGGATATGGACTGTGATGACTGCTATCCTGTTATACCTTCAAATCTGCTATCATCTGGAATCTCGAACCGTCGAACGCTTGTGTGCTGTTCCTTGATACTTGTCTTTCCACGAATTATATCTCCACCGAACTGGAATCCCTGTGATCGCCTGCTATGTTGAAGTTCTCGAATTCTTCTATTTCTGGATTGATATACTAGTACAAATACTGGAACTCGAACAACTTTCCTGTGTAATAATTTTCTAGCTGAATATGGATTATTCTTCTTGGATAATTACCAATGCCGTAAGTTTATTTTTAAATTATAATCATATAATTATTCGCTTCCTTCTCAAATTTAAATTCTCTTCATTTATTTCGTTATTAGTAAATTAAATCCTTTCTTCTTGTATTTTTTTAAAGTCTATTTATATGATGATAAATGGTACTATTCCTGAGAATATTTAAATCACCTAAAAAATATCTGTTTTCTTTTCCACTCTATCTTTATCACTTCTTCTACACTTTTATGTAATAATTGATAACTTTAGTATGTATTTTTCGGAGAAAATCTTCGTTTTTCCGAAAACACATCTACTGCTTTCTAAAATTATTTAGAATCTTTTTTTATTTATCCCTCATATCCCTGGCAATAAATCCTTAATTTTTTTTTATCCAATCATCTTTGTACACACATTGTGATAATCCAAAACATATTTTATTTGAACTTGAATATTTAAAATACCTTTTTGTAATTCCAAAAATTTATCAATTTAATTCATTACTTTATTTTTTTCAACCTTTAACACACTTCGGCAAACCAAATACTCAATACTATAACGTTGTTATTTTAAATGTCAAAATCTGACACTTCTCATATTTGAATTTAAGCGCGCAACTATACATCATTTTTTTAACCTTTATGGTTCAAAATCCATACTTATTATCTCTATTTTTCAATAGTGTTAATTAAACAAGCTTTTACAAAATAATATTACATATAAATATACATCAAGTAATATTTAAAATTCTATTTTCAGTAATGGGTAAAATTAATGCAACAAAGAAACCTGATAGGCAACCAACCACTCGATGCAAGAAAAACTTCAACATACCCCGATATGCAACCAACTTTACACGATGCCCAAAAACATAGGAATATATCCATTTAATATTCTCACAATTATTTTAAGTATAAATCAAATATTCCCACAGCTATTTACTTTATTATAGTTCGGTCTATTAAATTTTATCAACTTTCATTTTTTTAATACTCACTTCAAAAACATATACAGTATATTCTATTAACACTAGTACTTCCCACATATCATTACTAATTCATGTTGGTGAACTACCACAATATATAGTATTGTTTAACAGGCTAATGGTTTAATTGTTTTAGGTATAGTATGCTTAATACTTTATATTTTTAATTTTAACGAATGTAAAACCATAAATGTTCTGGAAATATAAATAAATTTTAATTTATAAGTGTATTATTAATTATTGATTGTTTATTTTACACATTTTATGAAAGCATTGTAGTACAAATTACAAGATTTGCAATTCAATTACATAACTTTTAATGACATTATTAACACTGAACACTAATAAATCAATTAAAGAAGTACCTACTTTAACAGTATCAATTTATTTATTGAAATAGTAATGGTGATATAAAATATAAATAATTCTTTAATGAAACACCTTAGCTTAAGAAACTATTTACTTTTAATTAATTCTAACATAGTACTTGAAATATTACTTAATGATTCTACCATTGTTTCCATAGCACTTGCTATTCTATTAGTGTTCTTTTCTATATTTTGTAATATATCCTTAGTTTCATTGTTGATTTTTCCTTGTGTTATCCACATGTTTTATAACTTACCCAAAATATTTTCTTTTTATTACTACACTTTGTGCTTTAGTACCTACTTTGTTTTCTGTCTTGTTCTTACATGCGCAAGAAGTTGCAAAGCGAGAGATGTCTCATTTTAAACGAGACATCCGTTGGCTTCGCTTGAAGACGATAGTGGGCGAATGGAAGGGAAAACGAGATCGACGACAGAAATGTTATACCGAGTACCCATTTTCACCAAGACGAGACGAAAGTGGATATCGATAGTACACAGAGTCCCCACTACTGGTTGCAGAAAATACAGAAATCGTTCTTGTATATTTCCGTTCAACTCGTATCGAACTATAAAAGCTAACTGGGAAAATGTTGCCGAATCTGTCATCTCGTCTGCTTGTATAGCGATATAGTCGGCTTTGTTAATTTCGTCTAGAATCAAAGCGCGAGAAACTTCGTAGATTGATGATGATTGAATGGTTTTTGATAAACCCATAAAAACTCTATTATTTTATACTTGTTGATGTGGTCCTTAAGGGTGCTATCAATTTCTGCCAATAAATTAACCAATCCACGAAAAATCCCCGGATTCGCACTGTCTTATGTTTCGTCATGCTCCTTAAAACGATTTCAAACATGCCACAAAACTTAATGCAGTCTATTAATTTTCGAAGAATATGTCTGTTTTTACTGACGTTTTCATTGTGCTGAACTATATTTACTCTATATGCAGTGTTCAGCTGGCACATTATATTTACCTTCCCCAAAATCATGTTACTAAGATGTTTTTCACTTACTTTATGTCTTTTTACTTTTTCACCAAAGAGTTTTAAATCCTTAATACCTTTAAAAGTCCAGGCAGGGTCGCTTTGTGGAGATTTCGTAATTAAGCACACATAAGTTCCTTTTCTCTCCATTGCTTGTATTATTTCTTTATATTATTACTTCTGTATTTTCTTAGATTGACATACTCTACACATATTTTTATATATGTTAATAGAATAAAGACTTATTATTGTTATTATTATTATTACTTACAAGAAAAAGCATTTTGCACATTACACCCACACAACCAGTCTGATAAACTGTAAGAGCTTCTGTTGAATTTTCTCGTCACGTTTTATTAGTTTTGAATTGTGATCTTCTAGTTTAATCAATAAATCTGGTCTAGGGGGACCTACATTTTCTAATTCTATCTGAATGTCATAGCTCAGTGTCTTATTTTCTATGATTTCGATTATGTTACTAACGCAATTCATAGTTGTATTTGCACCGATAGAAATTACAACATACACTCACCGCTGAATATTACATACTGAACTTGCGTCACCGGCACCGCAGAAAAGTGCCATCTCGCTGACATATACCCGCTCTCTACCCACGCCACTTTCATCGCTCGATTACTAATATAGACGGTGCAGTTGAGCGAGATGCCCCAGATTGCTTTAGGAGTATTATTAATCTTATTGGTCTGTGTGTGTATTCTTAAATGGATTTATTGTTTACTTATCAGTTTTATTATATATGAACCATTGCTTGCTTATTTTTTTATGAATGGCCAATCAAAGTCTGTGTAAGAAATATCTGGGGCCCGATTCTCGAGTCGAGAGAACAGAGACTTCGAGAGAACAATGGAGGTGATTCTCTTGAAATGTTAAAAATCGTATTCTTGAACTTGAGAGATAGATCCCTTCTCTCAAGAGTTGTGTGAATTTACATCTGTCGGTTCAAGTCAAGCGAACATATTAAAAGTTAAAAGAAGCATGCGCATATCGACTTAAAATATTTTGTACATGTGACAGCGATGAATGCATGCATATAGAAGAGTAGCATAGGTTATGGTATAAATAGTCATAGGAAGTACAGTAGAAATGATAAGATGGTACTATACGTGCATTATCACAGCATTATACATGTTTGGAGTAACATGTTCATATTATATTTTATATACAGGGTGAGTCATTAGTAGCCGCTTCTTCGATGGTTCTTTTGTGGTTTAAATAAAAGAAAAAGCAATTAGTGGGGGATCCATGGTTGCTTGTGGCGCATATTGTAAAAATACTTTAAGCTCTGGCGCAATTCCGGTTTCACCGGAAATGCACGGAATTTAATTTTTTTAAATTACTCACCCTATATATTTTTGGTTTTTCTTGTACTACTTTTAATTGCCTGTTCAACTGTTTTTCTTTTTCAAAATTGAGCCAATAGTTTTTGAGTTATTAATTTTTTTTGTAAATATTTGATCAAAACACGTGTTCAGAAAAAAATCATTTCCACATTGTTTTTAAAAGTAAAAACATTGACTTTGGAGGTGCTTGTAGCCAAGAAAATTCTGCATCATTTGGTAAAGTTGCACTCGACAATACCACAAGAAACTTTGTTTTTTCAAAGCCTACATCCTGAAATTTACACATACCAAAAACTTATTTTTTTTAAATGGAACACCCAGTATTTTATAAGCAAGTAGTAACAAAAAACACACTTGGTATTGTTTCACAAATAAATATAATTAAATACTCGATGTACATTTCGCCTTGTGGCATCGTCAGGAGTTCTCGAGAAACTGTGTTTTTTGTTATTACTTGCTTATATTTCGACATGTTTCACCAAGAGATTTCCATCACTTCATTTAATTATTTACCCAGTATTTTAGTGAGTCATTTTGTTCTCTTTTTTATTCTCTTTCATTTTTGTTAACAATGTCCTATACCTATCTTTTCTAATTTTTGAGATAATCACTATACGAGCAATTAGTGGTCAATTAAAGAACTACGGGCGCTGTTCTCTGCACCCAAATATTGGTCCAATAAAGGCTGGAACGCGGCTGACTGCTGAGTCAACTGTTAAAGAAAGTCGGTATACATTTATATCAATCTTATAAAAGCATCCCTATTAGTTATCATCCAAATGAATTATTCTTATGAAGAGTTAATAGATATGATTGACATTTTGGGTGAATCTGAAAGAAACTCTTTGCTAGCATCCAGACTTTATGCACAGCGATCCCTGGTAGAAGTCAACCGAAGCCAGAAACCTTCGAAAATATAAAGTGGACGGTTTGAGTGAACAGAAAGGTGAGGATAAGACGTTTATGGTACTTGCGAGTGTAGTTGAACACCCCCATACTAGTACTACGAAAATTAGTCGGCAGTTAGATGTAAGTCAAATTTGAGAATCCAGAATAATTAGGAAATACGAAATTCACCCGTAGCATATTCATACACTGGGTTAGATGAAAGACATTTTCAGAATCGCTTACATTTTTGTCATTTGGCAGCAGATAAATTATCCTGGCTTTCTCAATTTTTTGTTGTTTACCAACGAAACCTTCTATTCAAGTGAATACGTTCATCGTCACAATTTCCTTTATTATAACACATGAAATCCCTCACTTTATCACACCTGTAAACTTTCAAAATCGCTGGTCATTAAAACTGTGGGGAAGAATAGTGGGTAGTTACATAATTGGACCTTATTTCTGTGATGAAAATGTTAATGGAGAAGAGTATCTTCCCTATCTACGAACGGATTTTCAAAACTTTTTGAAGACATCTTCAAATATGTCAGTAAACATAACCTTTATTTTATTTCGATGTTAATCAACATTGTTAAAAATGAAATACTGCAACTGGACATTGCCGGAATTAAAATATTGAAATGCGATGCTCTTCATTCTATAAAATTACTACTTTTGGGATAGTTGGATGTAACATTTACTTTGTTTGACAGTTGACTAAGGAAGTCGGGCGCCATCCCTGCCTTCCATTGGTTGAACGAATATTTTGGTGCATAGAACAACAGCGCTCGTAGTTCTTTAATTGACCGCTAATTGCTCCTATAGTGATTATCTCAGAATTTACAAAAGATAGGTAGGTATAGGACATTGTTAACAAAAATGAAAGAGAATAAAAAAAGGAACAAAATGCCTCAATAAAATACTGGGTGTTCCATTTTAAAAAAATAAGTTTTTGGTATGTGAAAATTTCAGGAAGTAGGCTTTGAAAAAACAAACTCTATTGAGGTATTGTCGAGTGCAAATTTACCAAATGATGCAGGATTTTCTTGGCTACAAGCACCACCAAAGTAAATGTGTTTGCTTTTAAAAACAATGTGAAAATGATTTTTTTCTGAACACGTGTTTTGGTCAAATATTTTCAAAAAAAATTAATAACTCAAAAACTATTGGCTCAATTTTGAAAAACAAAACACAGTCGAACAGACAATTTAAAGCAGTACAAGAAAATCCAAAAATATATAGGGTGAGTCATTTAAAAAAATTAAGTTTCGTGCATTTCCGGTGAAACCGGAAGTGCGCCAGAGCTTAAAGTACCTATTTTTACAATATGCGCCACAAGCAACCATGGATCTTCCACTAATTGTTTTTTCTTTTATTTAAAACACAAAAGAACAATCGAAGAAGCGGCTTCTAATGACTCACCCTGTATATATATAATATAATATGAACATCTCCAAAGACAAAACTAAGTGCATGGTAATATGTAAGCAGCCACTTCGTTGTAAACTAGAAATAGACGGATCCGTTGTTCAACAGGCAATGAAGGCGACACAAGTAACCAGGTATCTAAACACAATGGTCTGGCGGAACAAATACCTTACTAAGGGCCGGTTTTTCCAACTCCGATTAAAACGCCGGTTAGCGTAATCATTGATTAAAACATCGGTTAGTACTAATTTGCGTTTTTCCAAAGCCGGTTAACTCTAATCGTTGATTAAGAACGTCGTTAATCGACCAAATTTTAACCGGTGAAAGAATACCTGATAAAATATTAAACAGTGATTAGGACTATATACACATGCGCATAACCTAGAAGATTTGAATTTATGTTATTATTGACAGCTGTTGTTTTCATATGCATTTGTTTTACTGTATAAAAGTATTTTTTGAAATTAATTAATAATTATTTACATCAGTGATTTAGTAATTGTATTGAACAGTAAATGTAATGAACAGTATAATTAAAAATAAAAATAGCATAATATTAAATATGTGTAACTTTTAGCTTACTGCAGAAATTTAATTAATTAATAACTAGGAATAATTTTCTCTGACGAGGATGATACAAGTTTGGAAGTTTTTCTATTCTACTACAATTCTGGGACTTTACCTTAATTCGTGTGGATTCTAAGATCCTGTGGCAATTTAAGTCTTCATTTGACTCATTCTCTTTTTGTAATTGCATTTAATAGCACCTTATGAAAACATCATTTTAGTCGAACATATTTTAGACTCACTTTCGATATGTCATTAACATATTAAAGTATACTGAAAAATTACAAATGAAATAGAAAATATGGAAGAAATTCTAGAGAAGCTGGCAGGTTTACGTTGAGATTATATGCAGACACTTTAAATTCTTTTAGCTGAACTGGGTCTGGATGTATAATGTACATGCCTGTTAAGTTGACGTGCAGTTAAATTCTACACTAATAGTTATTCCAGGCACTGTCAAGTTCACACCGATTCCTTCAGAACATAACATTTATTATGTTGAAATCGTGTAAACCAATTTGAAAAGAAGTCTTTCTCAATCAACCTTCTTTGATTAAAGGACTTAAAATTAGTTAGAATGTATTGTTCTTAATAAATCTTTCAGTAAAAATATCTGGCTTTATTCACCCCACAGAAATTTGGTGAAAGTTAAATCATCTCAGATATGCCAACGGAAAGTACAATATTTTATAAGATTATAGTGTGACTGATAATCCAGCTTAAGATTCTAGATGTAGACTTTTCTTTTTCAGTAAATTGTTCCTACTTTTATGATTTTGTTACATGTCATATATTTTACATAATTTTGGTAACTGTTAATTTCATATATGTATGTATATTGTATTAGTTTTTTCATTTTTACAAAATTTTTGTATTTTTCAATAGCAGTAAGTAATGAATAAATTTATTTCAGTTTCAAGTTTGTTGCACTTTGTTATTATTTCGAATAGAAATTTTAAATATGTGCTATGTACATAGAAATTCGCATGCAAAATTCACAAAATAAGTACTTACACCTTATTTACTAAAATGAAATTTCTAATTATAAAGAATAAAGGCAAAAAGCACAAAGAACAAATTCAAATATAGGAAATAGCGCCAATATTATTAGAACAAATATGCTAATTTAGATCAAATGTACGAGTATTTTTGTTACCAACCTTCTAAAATAAACTCTTAATCACTGATCAGATAACCGGCGTATTTCTTGGCATTGAAAAACGCCGGTTAGAGATAATCAACGATTAAGCGTAATCAATGATTAGTTAACCGGATACTTTAACCGGTGTTGGAAAAACCGGCCCTAAGGAAAGTAAAGTACGAGTATACAAAGCTATGGTGCAAACTACTTTTAGAAATGTGTATATATAGCAATAATAAATATATACATTTACTTGTGCTGAAAATTATTTTTTATTTGGATTGTATTATGTATTGAAAATTAAAAATAATTAAGTCTTCTAGTTAAAGGTTAATAAGTAACGTATTTAATATTTTTTGGCTACTATAAAATGTAACGCATTTATTTTGAAATAAAATTTATAATCCATTAAAAAAATGAGTATACAAATTTATATAATTTATAATAAATTTTATTACCATCCCTACACCCACCTGCCTTCAATTTATTTGTCAACAAACCAACATTATGCTCTCTATTTATTTCTTACTTTAAGATTATTCCTATCACTATTTTTTACATTACATTTCCATTTCTGTTGAAAAAGGAATTTATTAAAATCATTCAGAAAGAATAGGTAGGGAGACGACGTCACGTTATCAAACCGGGTACAGGTCCGCCATATTGATACTACACTTACGTCAAACAGGTAGTGTTGGTAAAAAAGTGGAGTGTTTGTTAAATGCATCGTGTATTATAGTTACATAATAAGTTAAATATTAAAAGACATTATGGTTTCTTATGCTCTACGTAGCTGCAACAGCAGACACGCGTTGATAAGAATAATTCGTCTGAAATAACATTTCATAGGTTAGTGTAGGCCTGATAGGTGTGGGATGACAGATTATAATTTTGAGTAGTCCGGACTAGGTGAGGCAGCCATATTGGTCCCACATTTAGCCCCGCCCAATGTCCCGTTTTGAGAGTGCAGCAAAGATGCTTTACAGCGTCTCCATAGTATTTTTCCTCAGTGATTAAAATAGTGTGAAGTGTGAATGCACAACTTTATTGAACTGGTAGTAGTAGAGGTCGAATGCGCGTCATCCAGAGATGCGCAAGAGCATACCTTCTTTCCTTGTACCATGCGTCGTACTAGCCGTTCATACATTACCTACATACATGTATAAACATTGTGGCAACTGTGTCGATATTTTGCATTACTAGTGCGATTCAAGCTTTCTCGGGGCCGATTAAGAGCCCTGCTATAATCTAATATAACAGAACATCCGATAACATCTATAGAAGTAAATACACTCCTGACATCTACCAACAACTACAGAGAGGAAACATAAATTTGATTTTAATGCCAGCATGATACCGACTCCACGATTTCTGCCAATAAGGTCGAATCAATTATTACGAATTGTTGAACAGATCACGTTTACTTACTAATCAAGAATGTACATGAATACCGAAAGTTGCTGGTACCTCCCGCGTAAACGAATTAGTATTTTATATGAAAGCAATTATAATACGCTTTGGGGAATGTTGCAATTAATTACTGCTTTTACTACAGTCATCAGCAAGTAGCTATAAGTTTATATTTTGCATTAATAGTGTCCCTGTAAGTGATTTACGCCGCCGCCATTTGTATTTTAGCGATTTTTAAATTTTACAATTTCCGCCATTGCGTGAACTTAAATTGTCAAATTTGACATTAGAATCCCATAAGTGCAGATAAAAGGATCTAACAGTGGTTTTGAAAATTATTGACATAAAGTAATCAACTTTAACATAATCTGAATTCGAAATTACAGGTTGCATTTCTATCATATTGGCAATGTTATAGTTCCAAGCATGATTATATGATATAAAGTTATATTTATTTTGGAAATTGAATATTTTAGCACGACATCAGCGGTAGAACAAATGCAGGAAGATGTACATAATTGCCGATTTAATAACATATAAATTTCTAATTCGCAAGGTGTAAGTCAATTACAGACAACCATTATGATTATGATCCCTATAATCTCTATCATAACCCTACAAATTTCAGCTGCTACTCTTTATAATTTTCTCGAAAAATTGCATATAAAAAAGTTCTTAATCTACGACCTTTCGCATACGTGTATAAAGTTTCTGCAATCCATTTTACGTGATATGTAGAAAAATCAAAAAATCAGTTAATTAATTCATTAAAATATTTACAAAAAGCTTTTTTAAAACATCGATAATAATAAAATAAATAAGGTGATTTTTTTTAAATTTCCACAATTTCATATTCTGATCAAAACTAGGAAATAGTAAGAGTTGAAATGAATATGACAAATGTTCACTAAAATATTCTAACAAAATCTTTTGAGCTTTTTAATTTGTTAGTATTAATTAGTTGGTCGATGAACAATAATTATATTTGTAAATAATAATGAGATTCCATAATAGAAATAGATTATTTTAGTTGGAAAGTGGTACGCCGAAGTTAAAAAAAAAAGTAGCCCAGTAGTAGTTGTGTGCGCTTGCTTGCCTGTTTGTATATTCGTACAAGTTTATATGCATATATGCAACCAATGCATGGACCCGAGAATATTGCGCACACCCGACACAGATTACGTTTCAAACTCAAACCGCTTTTGGAGTAGCGATTAAGCAATAAGGGAAGCGTGGTTCTGTCCTATGCTCGGACGTAATAAGCAAATTCATTACCTAACCATTACCAAGTAATTAGCACATAGGTATACGAATTTTGTAAGAAAAAATCAAGGCCAAAGTACGAACTTTACGATGATTTAATACCACTACAAATTGACATCAACCGTAAAAATGTCGGAACAAAGAGACTATTCTAATTAATTAATTTTTAGGGATATATAGCTTCTGTTATAATAAAACTATTTACTTGCACGCCATTTAAAAATTAAATATCATAAACAATGTTCTTAAATATTACTTTTCTAAACCATAGAAAAGTAATATAATAATAGTTGGCTATTCCGTTCAGTAGCATTGGTCGCATTCAGCAGACGGATACCTGCAGTTATGGCCCTTCTAAATGTATTTCTACTTTTGTAATACAATATGATCATATATTTCTACCCTCTAGAAGGCTATGAAATTATTTCTTGAAAATATTATGTTGGTATTTTCTGACAAATAAAATTCATCTGTCATTAATGTATTTATTAATTGACACTTAATCATCAGTATAATATAACCTAATAAGTTAACTTACCTTATGGGACCAACTTAAGTTTAAAAAAGAAAAATGTCATAGCCTTCTAGAGCAAATATTAAATAAAATATAGTAATATTTATACACCTTTTCACGTTTGTTATAATTGTCATCCAAATAATACAAATTTGTCAACAATGCTAGCCTACTAAACAGAATAGCTAAGTATTTATTAAAATATAGGTATAGAAAAGTAATATTTAATAACTTCGTTTATAATATTCAATTTGTAACTGTATGTTACTAGCGCACGCTATATATCCTGAAATATTTAAATAGTTTAATGTTACTGTTCTGAAATTGTTGCGATCGATGTGAATTTGTAGTGGCACTGAATCATCGTCTTTAGTTAGTACTTTGGCCGTGTCAGTTGCCAAAACGAGTCAACTATATATTCATATGTTCTATATCAACAAATATTGGAATCTAACTCTGATTCAATCAGTATATCAACTGCAATTGAAGGTTTACTTATTACAAATGATATAAATATCATAAATTGTTTGTACAACATACATATATTTGTTCTATAATAAGACACTGCATAGGCTGATTTAAGCCTGGACTGGCCCCTGTAGGCCTGCAGTCTACATGAGTAGTAAGATGGGCAGGCTTGTTAGGTTAAGGATAGGCGACCTTGCGCTTACAAAAACCCATGCAGGGCTCTAATCTAAACCCACAGATACTTATCTTTTATGTATGTAATAAAATTAGTATAAATAAATTAATTAATTACTAAATTAGTTATAAATTACAAAAATAAAATTGTATATTTTTCTTAATGTTTATAATTTTAACTGAATGTAAAAAGAGTGCCAGTCTTATGTCTTTTAACTAACCTGTAGGGACGTACTGGGTTCTAATTGAACATTTGGCAAAATTTGCAAATCAGTGTTTTCCATTTCTTCTGTCTTTTGATTTACATTTCCACGAACTTCTTGTACTGGCAGCTTATCTATTTGAGACAATTGATTTGACAAACATGTATTTCTATTTTCTTCATTTTCACAATTTTGATCAAAGTCATCTTTCTTTATTTCTATAAAACCTGAAAGATCAGGTGTTGGAGGCATGTGACGTAAACTATCAAAACATTGTCTCATTTTTGCATCCGAGCTTTCACATTGTGATTTAAATTGATAAGCAATATTCAGTCTAGAGATGCATTTTTGACATATATATGGAGGTAAACCATCACCTTCAATAACCTACAGTTCACACTATTTAATACTTATTGCTCATAAATGGCAAGGCAAATAGTAACTTACCTGAACAGAAGCACATGCCATAATTAATATAGAAAAATGTCGAGGCTTAATAGGATCAAATATAGGCATTAATTTGGGGCCTCGTTCTAAGCAAATTCTGCACATATTATTAATGTTCATTGTTAAATAATAATTGAAAACCTCATTGGAATGCTGCATATTTTTAGAATTATACGCCATATTTACGAAAAAGATATTCCTACAACCACGAAATAAGTGTTTTTAAAGTAGCCAGGCTTCATAAAAATAAATAATTATTACCAATCCAGTCAATAATCTTGTTTACATAAAAGAAAATATGTACATTTTGTACGTCCATAATATAACCCTATTACCCTGACCCTAATCATACAATAACATAAATTTAGAAACATTGTGACATCTAATGTTTCATGTATGAGTATCACACACAGTAACATAACTAACATATACAGGTGCCTATTTTTTTTTATATATATATAAAAAAAACGTAGTGGGGAATAAAGAAACCTCTGCTATTTGTTGGATAGATGACTCTGCATGAAATTATCCTAGAAATTTCATAATAATGGTGTGTTTATGCAGCGTGGATTATAGAGGTGGGCAAAACGGTTCTTTTCATTGACCCGGCTCACTCAGTTCAGCTCCTCATAGTGAGCCGCGTCCCGGAACCGGCTCATTTGAAACGTGTGGATCCGTAATAGCATACCGTATGTAATACTCGGCGCCGTCGTCGGCGCAAACGAACCGGGATGATAATTTAGGCTGCGCGCACACCAATTATACAAAATGTTTGACAAACAATTTATTTGAAGGTACAATTCACACAAATTTGACAAATTATCAGATTGTTGTTCACAAATTAAGCAAAATATACCTATATAAAACTAAATTATACATTCATTTGGTATTAATAATTATTAAAGAGAATGCCATTCGAACAAAAAGTAATTAGAACTAGAGCATTTCATACTTTTCATAGCATTATGAAATGGCAATTATGATTATGATGCAGGTGTAATAAAAATATTTGTAAGAATTTTGTAACTCACAGACAACTAATAAATTAAATAGTTTATTTTATTATCCAAAGGAATATTTTTGAGAACTATATAAATAACAAATAAGTACTGTTATGCGTCTTTGACCGATACAGAACAGGCCATTGTTAAACTACTAATATAGGTACTTCAAGTGTTCACATATACTTAAAAAAGTCTGTGTTTGATATGAAAAGGGTGAAATTTATAATTTTTGGGAGAATTGAAAATACAAATATTATAAATTATATTCGGTTTCCTCTTACCCTTTAAGAGATTCACGTCTCTGCCGTATATTCTTAAAATTCGCTTAATCGGATACAGTGCACCGCATTTTACCTACAATTTATTAATTTTCCTCAACGTACCACACAATTATTATAGTATTGGAAATACTGAGTATTGCTGTTTACGAGGTAATCAAAATAAATGTGTTTGAAATATGTTAAAAAATTGAATGCCTATTGTAATTTTACCAGGTAACATGTCATCGTATTCACGCAAGAAAAGTGAAATTTGGCATCATTTTACTGAGTTGGCTAATAAAGACAAGGCAAAATGATGGAGTTTTTGGAGAATATGGGTGCAACTGATTTTTGACAAAAAAAATAGTGTACCTTATAGAGGAGCTCTAATTGAACAACTTTTACTTATAAATTAATCCGCGCTCACCCACAGGAACGGAGATAATTAATAATTAATGTGCTCACCGAGTGATTTTTCTATGTTAAATTTTTAGTCGTATCTGTTATACACACTGTTAAAATTATGAAGATTGTAATAAATGATGTTTATTTCACTTTACCACACAACAATTACATTTGATTTTTATGTTTTTTAACAACTTTTCTCAACAAACACAAAACAAGAAACCTAACCTTAAACCACCTAATGGAGAAAGCCCATTCCAACTCTCATGCGGAATCGGACACAGCGACTGTCATCCATAGAGTTATATACTAGATAGATGGTCGAACAAACCACTTGTATATTTCAATATTTATTTGAAAATTATATGCAAATCAGTAATAAAAGACGTTATAAAGTGTATATTATTTATAAATTTGTAGTTTATTTCATTGATTTTTTAACATGCCTTTTAAAATTATATAATATCCTGTAAATTAGTACGGAATGATATAGAGAATATTTATGTTTTCTTTCATTTTTTCAAACATTGATAATTCTCTTTTTGCACATTTACATGATTTATACTGCAATCATTGCAATGATTGTTCCCTTAATTTATAGATTTTTTTACTTCTTTACCGTCTCCCTTCCTCCTCACCCCCGCGCGTTTGTACTTTTCGTGTTTGTCGCCCCTTTCCCACCACCCAGGATTCCAGTTCTCACCACCCCCAAAGTTTTTAACCATCTGTCTTCCCTCGGTGCAAATTCCGTTCTGTTGTTGCCGCCCCCTTCACATAAGGGGGCCGGCAAGAATATTTGTTTTTGCTTTCTGTACCCATTCGTTGTCCGCACTCGTATTTCGGTTGATTTATACCAATTTGTTGATGTTTTGCCGCCCCTTCCCCCCACCCCGCGCGCGCGCGCGGAGGTGGGGGGAAGGGGCGGCAAAACATCAACAAATTGGTATAAATCAACCGAAATACGAGTGCGGACAACGAATGGGTACAGAAATTGCTATTAATTATTACCGTAAACAAGTTCGACCATCTATCTAGTATATAACTCTATGGATGACAGTCGTTGGTCCGAATCCGCATGAAAGTTGGAATGGGCTTTCTCCATTAGGTGGTTTAAGGTTAGGTTTCTTGTTTTGTGTTTGTTGAGAAAAGTTATTAAAAAACATAAAAATCAAATGTATTTGTTGTGTGGTAAAGTGAAATAAACATCATTTATTACAATCTTCATAATTTTAACAGTGTGTATAACAGATACGACTAAAAATGTAACATGGAAAAATCACTCGGTGAGCACATAAATTATTAATTATCTCCGTTCCTGTGGGTGAGCGCGGATTAATTTATAAGCAAAAGTTGTTCAATTAGAGCTCCTCTATAAGGTACACTATTTTTTTGGTCAAAAATCAGTTGCACCCATATTCTCCAATTTACCCGCAAAATGTTGTTACTGTTCACAGTTAATAACTGCTAAAGGCGGTTCAACAGGAAATTTAACAAGGCATATTAAGAAAAAACATGTGGGAATTTCTATAAACAGGGAAAGTACTGTAGTATCATCTCAAACTATAGATGAACCTGAGGAGTCTCTTCCTTCTACTTCATCAGTACCACCTATTCTTTATAATTCACTAAGTGCTCCCTTGGAGTGTATCCTGGGTCCTGAGAGAGAGAGCTCATCTAGCAGGGTACCTGCAGTAAAAAGAAAAGAAGACATCACCGATTTCTTTTTAAATATGAAACCAGTGTCTTTAAATAGATCAAAACAGTTTGATGAACAACTGGTAAGGATGATAGTTAAAGAATACCAGCCATTTACAATTGTTGAGGATGTAGAATTTAAAAAGTTTGTCAATTTATTGTGCCCTGGATATAAGCTTCCCAGCAGGAAAACTATTTCTTCTAGTTTAATACCGCAATATTACAATAGGACTAAAAAAAACAGTAGAGGAAAAACTTAAAGAAGCGTTGCCGTATGTATATCTACCACAGATTAGAATCAGATGGCGCAGTCAAGCCAAAATTTTTATCCGCGGTTTGTATTGCGTGAAGGCCGATATAGAAGGCGCTGGCATCAAAAAATTACAGTTTTCAATAACACTAAGCAAATAGCGGGCGATTCAAAATGTATTTGGTTGCGGGAAATTCAAAATTAAGTTTATTAAAAATTAGGGTTTAATACCGCGAGATCAAAAATATATGGATAAAGGTTTGCCATGGAATGTAAAAATCTGTCTTAAGTTATATCATTAAGTGTCATACTGTCATTAATATTTGTCATTATAAGAGAAAATATAATGACAAATATGGACAATATGACAATGATATAACTTAAGACAGACGTTTTACATTACATGACAAACCTTCATCAATATAATTTTTGATCTCGCGATACATGATTATAACACTGTAATTAAATTGCATACTATTTACTAGTTCTCGTAGTAATGAGGAATCATTTCTAAGGAAAACAGTATACAGTACGATATTCAATGACAATGCTGTAACCACACAATAACGTTTTAAAGAAAAGAATTACTTAAATAATTACACTTTAATATTGCTACGTAGAAAAGGTACAAACTACATTTATGAATAACTAACATCTAACACGTATGTTTTAGTTAAATTACCAGTACAAAAATAAAGTAACGAAGAATAGCATAATCTACCAAAAGTAGAATATTCGACTAACAAAGATATTTTTAACATTAAGATAGAATTTCTGTTGAAAAAGCACAAGTACCTACTCAAAATACTACAAAGTAGAAAAGGTATACATTTATGATTACTATTGAAAAATTATAACTAACATCCAACATGTGTTTTAGTTAAATTACCAGTACAAAAATAAATTAACGAACAATAGCATAATCTACCAAAAGTAGAATATTTGACTAACAAATATATTTTTATTAATAGAATAAAACACCTTTTTCACAAAAAATAGTTTAATAACTAGATGTCACATTTTATGTGCACTGCACACATCGTCAGTAATAACAGTTACTACTGACGATGTGTGCAGTGCACACGAAATGTGACATCTAGTTATTAAACTATATTTTGTGAAAAAGGTGTTTTATTGCATTACTATTTCTATATTTCACAAGTGTCCAATATATATTACTACAAAGATAGTTTTAACAATAAGATAGAATTGCTGTTGAAAAGTACAAGTACCTACTCAAAATACTACAAAGTAGGTAATTAAACCCGATAGATACACAATGACTTAAGCCCATGTTTACTACCACCATTTACAAAATCTTGTATTACATAAATGATGAACATAAAATAAGGTGACATAAATAAGAATATGGATACATAAGATACCTAACAAATTTAGTAGACGTCTTTTCATCAATATATAATTAAAAGAGTGACAATTAGGGCTTAAAAACTAAATAATGTTAATTACATGGCTATAGAACAAAACAAAAAAATTAAACCTGCAATAACTAACACCAAATTGGTTAATTTATTGTTGTCGTAAAACAAATGAGACTTCCAATGATATGGCTGCCTTAAGCTCCATGGGTGGCCTCATGGGATGGAGTGTCGGCACTGCATTTCTGTTGAGGTGTACTGAATGAGGGTGTGCATAGTATGTTGTGTCAAAATGTAGGCTGCAAAGTTTCTTATTACATGTTGTACTGGCATCTAGCACAGGTTTCATGCCCATTTGCTGTTGCCAAGTTTCGCTCCTGAATAATAAAATATAATAATTACAACTGTATACTAACAAATATCAACGATAGTATAAAGGCACATTTTCGTTATAGGAAACTGCACAGGAAAATCATTAAGAAAAACCATAAATGCTTCTGTACCAAGAAATCTGAAGTTTCTATTAACACTGCTAAACATGGATTGATTGCTTGTGAAAAAACATAATATAGAAACTTAAAAACAAGTAGTAAGTTTTTCGTGTAGTTTAAAGGCTTTCTTATACACCCATAGGGTTAAACTGCAGTTGAGGTGTCGGGCGACTAGTGTACCTTATAGAGAACCTCTAATTGAACACCTTTTCCTTATAAAATTATCAATGCAAACATAGAGAAATGGAGATAAAAAATAAATTAGGTACTGACCAAGTCAATTTTGCAGGTTACATCTCATGTAAGGTATCCCATATAGATCATTGAAATCATGAAAATCACTATAATTGATGTTTATTTCACATAATCACACACAATTTAGGTCAATTTGTATGTTTTCTTATGACTTCTGCGATTTTAAAAGCACCATCAAATGTCAACGAAAACAGCTGATATCATGTGATCTCGTATTTACAATTTTGCTAAAATTCAATCAAAGAACGTGGAAATCAAAGGTTATTGTTGTGTTGTGAGCTTAAATAAACATCATTTATTGCGATTTTCATTATATCAATGCTCTATATGGGATATCTCACATGGGCTGTAACCTGCAAGATTAACTCGGTGAGTACCTAATTTATTTTTTATCTCCATTTCCCTACATTTGCATTGATAATTTTGTAAGAAAAAGTTGTTCAATTAGAGGTCCTCTATAATGTATACTAATCATTTTGTCAAAAATCGCCTGACATCTCAACTACAATTATTCTCACTTATATTATACTCCTAATAATTGCAAACTTTAATTGGTGTAATCGGAAACCAACAAAATCCTTGCTACAACCAGGTGGTCCTTGTTGCACTTAGAATCAGAACTACAAACAAAAAATCTCCAGCTCACCTTCGGGTTATATGTCAACTATTAGTGCCGTGCCATTAGTTACTTGTTCGCATTCTCGGAAAATATGCATCGCTCTTGCTTGTACGCAGCACATACAATTGATGCAATGCACCAGCTTCTATCCATATTTTAAGTCTAAAAATGCATTATGTCAACTTAATAAAATTATCATATTACTCTTTACAGAACTTACGGTACGATTATAACACCACTAAGTAGTAATAAGAAAAATAATGTTTAGCAACACACACAAAATTTGTTGGTTAACGGCCTGTACGCGCTTGCATAAAACAGCACAGTAGTAGCGACATCTCAATTATTCGGTTAAAGTCATGATTCAAATTTACTTCTAGGTCTCTTGTTTCTAATACCGTGGCGCCCTCTAGGTGCGCCTGCATTAGGTAGATTAAGCGGCAAAACCCCTCATTTAAGTGAACCATCCGATAATCCGTGATATCTACTGATGCGTGGACGTCAATTAACAATTGGTTGCATTCAGCAGAAGCACATGCTCCGCTCCATCGGTAGCGTACGCTACATCGACAACAGTTGAGTGAAATTCAAAATTTAATGTTATGTTGTTGGATGTGCTACTTGCTAACACACTTGACAGAAGTCAGCCGATCAGTTCTTGTTTATTTGAAAAATTAAGAGAAAAGTCATAAATGAAATTGGAAATAAGTAGTTTCTGAACCGAAATTAAGAAATCCGAAAATAATAATTACTGGTGTTGAAGAAGATGTTATTGATCAAAACAATGAAAAAGTGTACGGGACTATTATACAAAATGATTAACATATGTAGACAAGGATTTCTCAGCTAAACTTAAAATAGAAAAAAAATACTCATACAAGAAAAAGAAGAACTCAACAAACTATATTAGTAAAATAAAAAATTGGTTTACTAATATAGTTCGTTGGAAGAACTATGGAAATATTACATTATTTGGTCAACTAGAGATGTATTCCAGCATCATAGACAGGGCACAAATAAATGTAGGATGAAAAAGATATAAGGTGTATGAAGACCTACAAATAGATGTTATAAATGTGCAGGGTAGAATCATTTTGCTAAAGAATGTAAAAATGGAGAAACGTGGTAATTGTGCTGCAAGTGTGGTCTTTGTGCTGGTAGTCATTTAACAAACACATGTAATAGCTTAATTATACTTGTATATAAGTGTATAAATATGTAAGAACAAATGATAAATTTAAAGTGGATATTGACACTAATCACAGTGCTTGATAGAAATTGTATAAACTACAAACGAATAATAGGTAAACAAGAATGGAAATTTAAATATATGTAGCAATTAGATAGTAAGTAGGGTTGATTCACTTAGTAGTGATTAAATTGTAGTTTTTTAAGTGTTAAGAATATTAGAATATTGAAGAACTAGTCCGTAAGTATATGATAGAAAAAGTTTTAGTTTGTAAGTAATATATTTGTATACATATTTTAATAGCAACTGCGAAATAAAGGTTATTTTATTATTATTATTATTTGTTTTGATTAGTCTTGGCTGTTGACTGTTGTCAGTTGTTGTCACCATTGGTGATACACTACATTCAAAAGAACATTTACGTTGTATGTAATGCGCAAAATATTCTTCATCTGTAAAAGCTAGTAGTAATTAAGTTTTACATAAAATTACCTTCGATAAAACAACTACCCGACGCTAATCTATTGTGAATCTCATCCACATCTGTAATTTCATACAATTAATTTTTAAATTCATATAGTTAGCGCCATCTTACTCAACGTGTTACCGATACGTAGCGGTAATAGAATGCGCTACAAAAGATGGCCGTCCGCTCCGTAAAGTAGTCGATGTAATCGTGACGTAAGTCGATGTAGCGTATGCATCCAGCAGACGTTTCCTCAACAGTTCCACAACAGTTGCGTCTGCTGAATGGGACCATGACAGCTTTGTAGCTTTGACTGCTCATTGGCTGGTTAAGAACACGCAAATTAGTTCAAAATTGTTATGCTGTGTTCAGTTCACTGAACGACATACTGCTGAAAATATGGCTAAAATGTTTCAAAAAACATTCAAAGAATGGCATATCGAGAATAAAATTACAGTCATTGTGTCAGATAATGCAGCTAATATTGTGGCTGCAGTTCGGGCGGGTGGTTGGCGGCATTTGGGGTGCTTTGCATATACGATAAATTTAATTGTACAAAAGGGGGTAATGGAAATTGAAAACACCATTTCAAAAATCAGAAAAATTGTCGCATTTTTTAAGCGAAGTGCTCAGTCTGCGGCTAAATTGAAGCAACTCCAGGAACAAATGGATATACCCATCCTAAAGGTAAAGCAAGACGTTTGTACAAGATGGAATTCAACGTATATAATGTTGTCGCGAATTCTAAAAAGACGCCGTGGTATCTACATTGGCTATTATTTCGAATGAAGAAATAAATACACTGACTCCAAATGATTGGAATATTACAACTGTGGCATCCGAAATTTTAAGTCTTTTCAATGACCTAACAATGGAAATAAGCGCTGAAAAAAATGTAACATTATCAAAAGAAATTGTGTTTGTGTAATCAATGAAACGTCATGTTTTAACATTTTCGAATAATGAGATATTACCTGCAGAAATTCGGAATATGGCCCACACTCTTCATCGAGAAATTACAGAAAGATTTAGAAATATTGAACATAATGAATTAACAGAGAAATAGAGTAGGGGAGAACGCGCTTAAAGATGCGCCAACTAAGTTAAATTGAATTCCGCCATTTTGAAGGTTGCTCACAAGCCTTACAAAAATGTTTGGAACAAATAACTTTATTTTTGGACCAGGTCCACGTTTCAACATTTTTTCCTAGCACATCTAACCACATTTTCAATGAATCACCCCGTGGAAATCTACAAATAGTGCAGAATTAATCGCGCTCTTAAAGATGCAATTCTTTCATTCTATTACGGTAATATTTATACCTAGCTCAACAATTCGCATGTAAAGTTCATTGACTTAGAAAAATGTAAACAAACTTACGTGTGAAAAGAAATGCCTTCCGGCTTAAATCTTCGACTGTTACTGCAGCCCAACACAGAGCACGACATGTTAATAACACACACAAGTCCTTTTTAATACAATTAATTAAAAATAACCTCCAAGCTTGACAATTACAACAACACAAGTGCCAATTACCCTGCAATAGAGGCGGGTTGTGAAATCGCAGTCTGCTACTTTGTCACTGCTACTGGTCAGTCACCGTTAGTAACAGTGACAGCAGCTTTAAAGTAGCAGTTCTCTCAGTAGTGTTTTATAAACCCGCCCTTTCACGTGAACGCCAAGTCTGTTACCATAGGAAGGGCGCAGTTATATGCAATACGTTTTTCCTCGACTTGCGACTTGCGACTAGCGAAAATAACCGCTTTCAGTAGTATCAGTGAATATAAACAGTGACAAAAATAGCTGCTTCTTTTCACTGTGACTACCGTGTCACAGTAACAGTTTGTCACTGCTACCGAAAAATAGCAGTTTTTCCCGACACTACCCTGCAAAATGGCGACCACAATAGCGTTTGCTTAAAACTGGATGCGCACTCGTCGAAGCGCGTTCTCCCCTACTCTATTTCTCTGTGAATTAATCGCGGGGGCTGCAATTTTGGACCCCTGATTTAAAAAATTTGGTTTTTCAAATAATTCAAAATATGAAGCGGCATGTGCAATATTAAAAAATAAAGTTTGTTCTACAAATATTTCTAATATAAGAAGTGAAACTGATGAAAATTTCACAAATGTTCCTTCATCTTCATTATCATGTACCACTTCTCTGTTGTGGAAGGAATTTGATAAGCAAGTTGAAAAACAACTGGCAATTTCAAATTCGACATCGATAGCGGCTGGAATAATTGAATTTGATAAATACCTAAATGAACCGATAATAATAATAATCACTACTGAACGCTCTATTATCGTCTTTATTCCTTGGAAACGGTCCCATAGGCTTATTTGGCCCTGCAGTAATAATTTTTCTTTTTAATTCGTCGGAAAGTGATTCCGAAAATAAGGCTCTGTCGGTGTTAAAATATGTTGAATCCTCCTGATTGCAATCGATTTCATTTTTTTCCAGAACTATATCTAATTTTTGTTCGATTATAACATTTTCGTATGGTTCAACATTTTCATCTGATGCAGATGTACTAGCTGTTGAAGCACTTTCAAAAAAACTGCTAATCTTCGATAATTTACGCAATTTTACAACATTTTCTTGTTTCAATTTTCGTTTTTGTGCACCACTCATATATTTTCTTTCGCTCATCTTATTTTGAATACCTCGAACTATACACTTTGGTACACGTTAATTTACTTAGTTAAATTTCGATAAAATTAAATTAGTATACGTACATATGCTAATCACTAATTCGTCACAAAAGTTAATGCACTAATACAAATAGAATTTATTTTCACAATTCGAACAAACTCGCTGTTAAAATAAAACTGAAGGAATGGAAATAATTTTTCGTATTTATTCAGTAAAATATTTTTTTACAACTAGGTCATTAAACCAAATGTGCAAATGCAGTTTTATGAAATAAACGTGCCTTTTCATAATTTCGTAATTTCAAGTTTTATGTATTAGTTTATGTACCTACAATCTATATGCATAACATAGTCATATAACTTCATAGTACATGTAAAATGCAAAATTATTATCGTTGTCTGTCTCTAATGAATTTGCAATTTCTTTTTAGCTCATAAAAGCATGGTATTTTATACGGACTATATATTACCTACTTGTTAGAAAGCATTTGTGACATCTGTTGTAAAACTGTAAGACTGTGCAGGCCAAAAGTTAGGTAAAAACATGAACCTTTTTTTATATGGACCTGTGTTAAGGCAGAAAATGTAGTCATACTGTGGGTTTCTATATAAGTAGATATATTTCATTTCTTTTTAAGAAAGAGCAAATTGTCAATACCAAATGTGATATTTTCTTGGAACTGAAAGACAAATACGAACAATAAAAAAATAAAACTGGACGAACGTTATCAGAGTAAAAAATACAAATACACGTACTGTAATAATTTTTAATACTAGAAAACAAGTACATATAAAATAACATACACATTTTTTATACATGAAGGATAAAACAGAAATAGTTTTGTAAATTTCATTACTAGTGCGGGGCCCTGAATTTTTGCCCCCCCCCCCTGCATTGCGGGTTCTGCGGGCGCCTTATCTACGCCACTGTCTGTATAACGTGTACTTTAAAGGTTAAAACTAATTCTTAGGACTAATACTAATACTAAGTGAAGGAACGCTGCATAAACCCACCATAAAATAGTTGGGACATTGTTTTCTAAATAGTATTTCATAATCAAAAAATATTATAAATTAAACAATATCTCAATTCAATCATTTAATAAATATTCTTCACTATCTGATATTTTGTCAAGTTCTCATTGCATTTTGAAATATTGTACATATTGTCTAATATGACAAAATCTCTTGTATGTTGGTTGCATAAAATACCTACCCGTAAGAAAAGAATGTATTGGTTGCAATTCCAATATCTTTTCTTTATCTATGTCCAATATGACGACTGAAATTTTTGTGGCCACACGGCAGTCCGGGGCACTACGGCCGTACGACAAAATGAGATGTGGGCACCACACGCTACCTTATACGTATATGTATTTCAACTTATACAAAAGTTGTTATAAATTAAATTTTAAATACTTTTATCTTCTTAAAAAATAAACCTGTAAGTAAATGTGATACTTCAGACCCGAATTTTGAAATTTTTTTTATACAAAAATTATACCAAATCTAGCTGTAAATACTTTTGTATTTTTGATAAATCTATATAGCATGCATAATTTACTAAATACATATTTGCAAAAAATCGCTAATAGATAATTTAAGAGTAAACATGTAACGAAATTTTGTAAACTATAAAAATTCTCTGCATAAAAACTATTTCTGTGTATGTTTTAGCAAAGCTAAGTGACGAACGTGCGATATTTTGGCATTCTGTAACGATATTTTACAGACTTTGTAATAAAAGTTCGGAATCACTGACAATTCATTTTCATATCAGAAGAAGTAACATAAACAACGTTCTAGATCTAAATAAATGATAACTAAAAATGTGCGTGTATTTTATTGAAACTTAAGAAAATCCAATTCATACTTACGTCGAGATAATTGGGAGAAATAGATTCAATGAAACGGTATTAAACAGAAACTATTACAAAAATTACGAAGAACGTAATTAACAGTCAAAACAATGAGAAAACGAAACTAACGTAAGTATGAATGAAAGTTTTATTTCTCTTGCGAAATATAAGGTAAATATAATACATTTTAAAAACCCCTCACGCTCCTATCTACGCCGATGAAAAAGGATTTTACTCATAAATTCCTTATTTTATGGGCATTATTTGCTCTCATTCTCGGGCACTTCTTAGGCGTAAACAGATGTTGCAGTCCACCATATGAATTAGTGCTATTCAGTAAGCGTGTGTTGTTTACATTATTTCTTTGCTCCGTTGTAACTTCGTCGTAGTTTAAACCGGTTATGTCCGTGCCCTAGTAATAAATAAATAGACATCTATATTGAACATATCGTAAATCACTATATTTAGGGAATCTCCGAATCAAAAAGATCAGTTATATCGTCGAGTTGTTTATTCGATTTCAATGTGGCATTATGTTTACTTTAAAATCATTTCAATGCTCTGAATCCTTATACATATTTACAAGTGAGAAGAAAGGATAGTTTGTTGACGTCGCAGAAAGATAGTAATTAGGTAATTACTATGAGATTATCTACGTAGGGGAGGTGAGGGTAAGTTGATGAAGTGGGTAAGTTGACGAATTGGTGTAAATTAAGGGTCCTCGCTAGTGGATCTGTCAACAATGGCAAAATAGCAGATTTTAGAATCGCGGTAAATAACCCAAAATATCAATTTGTCATATATATATATATTTTTATTTATTTTTGTTTCTTGGCCGTATATTATATTTAATATTCAAAAGAAATACTGTATAATTTCTTTTTTTTGAATTTTCTTGGTGTAGCGGCCTTAATTAAAAATTACTAATCGTAATAAAACAAAACTCTTTAACGTTTCGACTTTTTATTAAGTCTTTCTCAAAATATTAAAAATGTTTACACAGAAAATACAAACATACTGATGTCAAAACCACAACTGCAATAAATAAGGACAAAACAATAACTACAGAACATTAATAAAATTTATTTTATTTATTATAATAATGAAAAAACCGTGGACTTACCAAAGTCATTTCCCAGTGAATATCATTTTTGAAAAGGTATTTGATGTGCTTTTCTTACATTTTATTGTAGTTTTTTACATTGGTGTTGGAAAGCAAAAAACTTTTATTCCTTTTCATAATTGAATTAATTTTTAAAATTGTAATCGAAATTGTAAAAGATATTATACAGTATTTCTTTTGAATATTATATATATATATATATATATATATATATATTGCTATGGGGGGTATGAAGTTAAAAAGTGCCAAGCTGCGGTAACAAAAGCGCTATGAGACTACTAGTTAAAAATGAATACTGTTTATATGTTAACAAAATTAAGCTTTAAAAACACTAAATATTATATAAGTAAAAGTTGATAACTATTTAACTGCTCCCTGTATATGGTTGTCTAATTTAATAAATCAATTAAAACGTGATTATCAATATTGTATTATAATTGAAATTTTAAAGTTACGCGCTTGAATTTATTTCCTATCTTTGCGATTTATAATGAATTGTGCATGTCTAGAGTTAATCTAGTGAACGGTTTGTTAAATATAATCTCAGGGTCGTTCGGGGGATCGCGTATCAATGTACCTATCAGAGTGACTCACACTATACCTGTCATTAGCTTATATCCTGATACTCCAGTGGTAAACGGCTTGTTGGCTTCTGCTATCACCTGTGGGAATAAGAACATGTGCTTCCACGTTGTGACTATGGTTGACGGATATTTATGTGATTGATGGTGGATGTTTCGTAAACATAAATAATAAACACAAAGGCAGGTATATTTTATAATTCTTTATATATTTACTTCAACTTGTTACATTCACATTAAATCAAATGAGTTATGTTTGTAGATGGAGTGTATTTATCATGAGACAATAAGAAAATTAATAAGAAACAGTTTATAACACATATAGATAATGGTACACAGATCCACATTAATTGTAGCGATTTCCAGAGAATGTAAACACATCTGTTGCGAGTGCAAATATGAACGAACTGAATTTGGACTTAATTACAGTTAAAAAATTATGTAAAAGCAAACTGTTTAGTTCTAATGACATTAGTTCTGACTGGAGACAAACAAATCTATTGTAAGGGTGAGTTATTTATATTATTTTATCTAAATCTGAGCAATGTATAGCTACTTGTTTACCAATCTAGGTTAGGTTTGATTTCATTTGACGTGACTGACTGTATATTTAAATATTGACTTTAATATTTAGTTAATTCTAACTCTAAACAATTTATTGATATGTGAATTCTATATTATTGACTTCTAATGACTATTACTACTTTTAAAGTAGGTACTGACATTGATTTTAATCTTCGTAAAAACTACGGATTACAAGATAGTTGACGTAAGTATTGTTACTTAAAAGTTGAACCTTTTTGAGTGTTGTTAATACTTGTAAACATATCACGATACCTTCATTTAAACATATTAAAATGTCCTTTAGCTTTATGGCGGCTTCCTTGAGCGACAGGAACGGAAATTGCGGCTGGTTACTCCCTGGAATCTTCCTGTCTTTGGTGTGAATGGGTCTCAGGATTGATGACTAGGAAACGCTTGTGGGTGTCTCGTTCCTAGGACGCGGTACTGGATTACGGAATCAGCTTCGGTAGTGTGCAGTATCGAAGTCTTGGAGTCACGACAGCAGCAGGTCTCGGTGTTGTAAATAAACGTAAGGGTGAGTTATCTTTCCTTTTTTCGTATTGTTATTTGTTCTTGTGTCCGTCTCGAAGTTTTTTTGGTTATGTTCTTTGTTGATATTTCTTTCTCCTTTCTAGCACGTGGAATTTATGTTCGTGCTTTTGTATCGATAAAGCAGGGCAGTTGCTTCACCGAAAGTGATATTGGTATTGGTTCGGCGTTTGACAGGACGCCTTCGCTTGGATATCTAGCCGGCGTTGAAGTTTCGCCGCGCTGGATTTTTCTAAACTTGTCGGTTTGATTGATATTTTTCTAATGATGTTTGTACTTAATTTAAAGTCTTAATAAACATTCATACCCTGATTCTAATATGTTCTAGATATAGAAGAGGCTGTGGTTAAATTATGTTTTGATGTAAAAATTGGTTTGTTTACCGAATTGAATTATATTTGACATATTAATGGGCGTTCATGGTGAGCGTCTATTCTTTGCATTGAATGATGCTATTGAATTTTTCTCGGTCAATAATTCTATTTGTGCTTTCTAAAGCCTGAGATGTACAATCAAATAGCTTTGGAGTATCACTTTTAGTATGTACAATTCATGATTATGTTTCGATTCAGTCATAATTTGCATTTTTATATCGGCCATATTTGTATGCTCTAAATGCATGTATTGTGTGTGTTAGAAAAGATGCTTTGTCAAAACTCAATGTGTAGGTATAGTAAGAGATTAAAAATAATATATGCTTCATGAGTATAAGACTGCATAGTGATTTTCTGTTGTATTTAAATTTGTCCTAACTAATTTCTGGAGGTGTAGAGGTATCAATTATTAAGTCATGTTTTTAAAATATTTTTAGATCTTGTTTTAATTAAACTTTATGACCAAGATATAACTGTTTGCTAACGCGATTTATGGGATGGATTCTGTGTGCATGGTGGATTTCTCATTTTTCTCATCTACTTAAGTAAATCAATGACAACTTCAAAATTTCAACATGTACAAGGGTTCGTCCCTAATAACAACTTAAAAGTTAAAAAAATGAGTGTTTTAACTCGTAACTACTTATGTATATTTGAATGGTCTTGGTTCAGATACAAGACCAGTTCTATATATATATATATAGATGCTTTAGATTGATTTTGTTAACAAACAGCCACTTTCACTGATGTGATCTATTATGAATATATAGATTTTTACTGTTTATAAAACAGAATTTGGGTTTTCAGAATTTATTTTGAAAATAAAACGCAATTTTTCCTTATGACGTTTCGGGCCTTTATTTGGTCCTTCATCAGATATATATATATATGTATATATATATATATATATATATTGTAGTGAATTATTTAGCTGTGATGTAATTCAGGTCCATTGTGTTGTCTGAAACAAATAAAAGAGAGTTTTAAATTAAGTTTTACACGTTAAACTGAATACTTCCTATAGTTAGGTTATGTTAATGTCATTGATGCATGTTTTTTATTGAATGTTTGGTTTATATTCCTGTACATTATCCATATAAAACCTTGTTATCTATATTAATATGTTCTGAATTTCATTGGTCATCTTTATATTGGTATACTGAATTCCTAAAATAAAAATAAATAAATTAATATTTATGTTTACATCAAGAATGATTACTTATATTTAAATGTATTAGAGTCCTCTAGTTTGAGTAGCTAGAAACTGCAAGTATTCATAATGACGTATATGCTTATTACCGAACACTTGGATTGAAAAGCCAGTGCCACAATTCAAAACATCCATTAAGAAATACTTATTAGAAAACAGCTTCTACTCGGTTACTGAGTTTTTACAAGATATCAAGAAGTTTCATTTACATTGAATTATATCTATCATTAGTACACACATACATCGTTATATAGCACACGCCTACACACATTCACACACACACGCTCACACACACACCACTTGTTTCGACGTTACCGCTGTATTTTACATGCATTTGTATTTTATATTAGTTGGTACAATAAAGCTATTCTATTCTATTCTATTCTATAACATCTCTGTATGGGAGGTATAAGCAGGTGATAAGTAGTTCAACGTCTATACGAGTAGGTCTCCTCTTGGCAGATATGGATCTGAAACCATTGAATAGTTAAAATGAAAGAAATCAAAAGCGGTTTGGAGCGGTATTTAAAGAGAAATAAAAAAAGGTCGGCCAGTGACGTATGGAGTTGTAAATATAATTTCCCTAAATATAATTTAAACCATTTTATTATTAATAAAATAATTTAGTCATGTTATGAACCAATAGGTAGACATTCTACTTTGTACATGATAGTATTCTGTATTAATATCAATATAGAATGGTCAATAACTTTGATTTCTTATTTATTAACATACGTTTCATATTTATTAAAATTAAAATACGTTTTATGAATTTGTTTAATTTATGGATATGACAATGATTTAAATGCTGTTACTTAATATCGGTAAATATCAAGAATAATGGAACAATTTGCGAATATGATAATTATGTGTTCGTATTATAGGGTATGTGTGATTAGAATTAATATCAATGTAATAAAAATAGAATTATTTTCATATTGTAATATAATGGGTATGAAATACAAGTATGCCTTGGAAAATTAATAAAACAAAGGAAGGTAGAAGGATGCCAAAAAGGAATGGTAGAGGCATCATTTTTTGATGAAGAAGAAAGTTCTAAATTTCATCATAAATAAATAAGCAGATGTATGTACCTTGGTAAATAATAGTCCAGAAGAAGATTAAATAAATCAATCGAAAGCTCGACCAAAACTGTAAAGAGTTGTCTTATTTGGCCCTCCGACTGCTACACCCACCTTATTTTAAAGCTTGGAATTTTCTTTGTGTTCACGATCCAGACGTGACGAATCAGTTTGCTCTGCCAAATGGAGCACAATATCTTTATTATGCCGATATAACACTTTGCACATTTAATATGTATGTGCCACTTTAATCACTGTTTTACTACTTTTACAAATAACAACAATTCTTATGACTGTTGCCGACTCTCCCAGGAGTCTTGTTACGCCCAACCCTCGCTGTTGGATCGTTCTGGCAGAGGGGAGGCGTAATTGGCGCTGACGAAAACTAAAATTATGTCATCCGTCGTAAAATAGAGATGTGCCTGATTGTCGGAGTTTCACACCTGTAGCCTCGTCCAAATATATTTATGAAAGTTTCGGAAATTTTATTGTGTGTCACCTTCAACCTGCCTTACCTTACTTCCCTAGTGCGCGTTGGAAAAGATGGGATGGATCCTGTGCCTCTAGCTCTCTCGGTTTTATGGGACCTGAGTCACTCAGATTACTGAAGTGGATGACTAGGCGCCAGCTGTCTATTTAAATCAGGACCACTCCAAATGTTACTTATTCCGACAGCAGAAATAATTTTTTTTTTTGGGTGTACTAGGTGTAGTAAGACATTCATACACGATATCATCGACAAATAACAAGTTTATTAAATGTAATCAATAATTCACTAAGAATGGTATGAGTTGAACCCCCACAAAGGAAACAAAAAGAAAATTAATATTTTACAAATAACTAGATTAATAAGAGTGCAATGAAATTATAATTTAACCAGCAGTCATATAAAATGAGAGGTAAAATTAAACGTATGGTTGGATCAACCGGCATATATCAACATTGAACGTAATTAAAATGAAACAGACAATTACTTAACATAGTAGTTAACTGTCAAATGTACTAAAATGGAACTAAGCAGGCAATTATCAATGATTTTTTTAAAAGAAAATGACAATTAAGCGATTATGTATGTACACAACTAGATTAAATTCACAGTCGCAATTAAACGTACGATTACAATTAATACATTACATGGGCTAGTAAGATCTTACTTACAAATAGTTACATAAGATGCTTAATGCTACATTCACACGCTGAAGGTGTTTAAATCGTAATTAAACAAAACTAGTTATCAATTGTAACGTTCAAATTAACATCTGTAAATCATTACAATTAACGCTTAAATAATAGAATCGCTGAAGGCACAAAATAATCAAGAAAATACTTATGACACTTATGCAAATCGTCAAATCTCAACCTTATTCACTGCTAGTATATGCTTAAAATTAATTAAGAAATTCAAAATTAGAAATTTACAAATTCATAATACGCAACAAAATTGGTATATCGCTTCCAATGCTTAATTAGGACATGGATTACAAATATAAAATGCTAAATACAGCTTGAGCGTCCGATAACTAACACTATCGGGCACAGGTTAACCAAAGAAAACTGAGCAATGCTCTTAATTGAATTTTTATCAAATAAACTTGTATAGTAATAATCGATATTTAATTGATCTAATAAAATAAAACACTTCCGAAGGTCGGAAAAGAATAAAACAAAAGAAAACCTGGTTGGAAGTAATTTCCTCGGTATGGAGTTCAAAAGGCTGGTTATTCCTTCGACGCAGTTCACATAAGCCGTCGGTAGAGTCGGCTAATTACCATTCACCATAAAGCTGTGGAAATTGCTCTTATAATTCCAAATTTCCATCCAAGATAAAACTTTTGTAAAAATGGCGGTATACGGGACGACAAAAAAACACGGGCATGTATCGTTCAACGTTCACCGTAAACGGCACGTGGTGTGGTTGTATCACCAAAGGATAAAAAGCAGCTAATTAAAGAAGAACGGAAACAACACGACAAGCATTAATGAATATGTTTAATAAAAGAAAAACTAACTCACCAGCTAATTAATCTGTCCATCTAAAGATATCCAACAATGTTGAAAATAAACGGTAGAAATTATACCTCTGCACGATAATCCGGAATCAATTAGCGTATTCAACGTTAACAGGACTTAATTAAATCACCAACATTTGTGCAGAAGGTACGTCAGACAGGTAACAAGCTGAATAGTGTTAAAGAGAAAAATGGCTTAGTCGTCTGCTTGCTTGGAAACAACCAATCAGAAACTTCCAACGAAAACGTGCTATTCAGTCGGTAAAGCAGACACAAATATTCGATAAAAGAAACAAATAATTAAAAGGATGAAGGGGACGAAACAAATAGAGGGTTAATAAATAAAACATGAAATAATTAACCCAAAAAATTAGAAAATACAAAACCACATTAAAAATACTTCCGACGGCATCACAAAGATCTTTACCACACGAACTAATCCGTTCACTAACAGATGGCCGCACGGATATTAAAATGGGTTTCAAAATAAAAGAAATGAAAACTACAACACAATATCCCAAAAATTTAGATTGCGTAGAAAACTAAAATTAAAATAAAAATTCGAGGCAATATACAGCTCGCTCCAAAAGTAAATGAATTAAAAATTCGAACATTATTAAAGTATTCAACTAAAAGGAAAATACATATAGGGTGAAAGGAAAACAAGGTGTAACAAATTATTAATGTGTTCAACAAAAAGGAAAAGACATATAGAGTGAAAGAAAAACAAGGTGTAACAGTCTATTGGGAGTTCACCTCTAGCACTTGACTCGGTCTAGCTTTCGACTCATGACTTGTCAACGCGTATTTTCTTTTTATAGGAGGATGACTGTGATTCCCCGCTTTCTACATAGTCCGGGTATTTCCGCTCACACTTCACATGCACACATTCTTTTAGGCTGTGAGAATGTTTATCAATATCGTAGCGTTTATCGCATTAATGTAAACTTTCGGCGCCCACAATACTTATACCTAAATACATAATACAACTTATGGATATCAACAATTAAATTGGTCAATGGTGGTCATGGATTTTAAAATTATTGTCGTAGCGTGCATCGTACATTTAGGTATGTCATAATTTTTTGAATGTCAAAATCTGTCAAGTTATTGTGTTGAAGTTTTCTAATCCTGCACGGTTTTTGAATCATGGTTCTCACCACAGAGCACAAAATTTACATGATTGAAGCCTATTTTCGAACGGGTGTGCTATTAATGGAACTTGGGAATACAGTCAACGTTTGTGTTTGGACAATTTTCGAGAGCACTTCCCAGCCGTAGCAGTATTACCGGACAATTTTTATGCATGCCTTACAAATTGTGTTGAATTGTTTCGCGAAACTGGTTCTGTGACGCATAAAAAAGGTGCTGGTAGACCAAGAGTTCGTACAGAAGAAGTTATTAATGACGTTCGTCAACGTATGGAAGAAGAGCCTACAAAACCTTTAAAACGTCTCTCTCAAGAAATTCGGCTTTCTTATGGACCATGCCAAACGATTGTAAAGAAGGGCCTGAACATGCATCCATATAAGATGCAATCATATCAAGCTCTTCTGCCTGCAGACCACCCAGGGCGCCTTGCGTACTGCCATTGGTTCGTTCAAAATTTAATGAATGACGATCTGCTGAACTTAACTTTTTTTTTTTTTGACGAAGTTTGGTTCCATCTTTCGGGATACATCAATTCTCAGAATATGCGAATGTGGAGCACTGATAACCCGCATATTTTTATTGAAACGCCACTACATGCTCAGATAATTGGTGTTTGGATGGCAGTTTCTTGCAGAAGAATAATTGGGCCAATTTTTTTCAATTTCACCGCCAACGCAGAAAGGTACAGAAATATTTCTTTGACTGAATTTGTGCAACAGTTAGACGATGATGAACTTCAATACGGTCATTTCGCTGATAAGTTTGCATACGGAAGTTGAGTTTACTCCGAGATCACCTTGTTTGACAATTATGCACTATTTTATCTTTCCTTATTTAAAAAATAAGATTTTCGTAAATCCGATACATAATTTGCAAGAACTGCAACAAAGAATTGTTCAGCAATGTGCAACCATAACGCCAGAAATGCTGCAAAACGCTTTTCACAGCCTGAGGAGGCGCGTAAACTTGTGCATTGAACAAAACGGGGGACATTTCCAACAATTATTGTAATTTAGTTTTTCTGGTTAATAAAAACGTTATTTATTTCATAACTTGTAGTTCATTATTATTTTACAGCTGAACTAAGTAGGTAACACATTTGTGGGTTAATGATAATGTCAGTGTTCAAAAGGATGATTTAAACTAAGACAAGCGTTTTACATTCCATGACCAACATTGACCAATTTAATTTTTGATATCATAGTATTACCATAATATATTCATTGACTTTAAATATATATTAAAAATATTTATAAGAATATAATTAATTAAATTCTCTTAAATATAGTTAAAGTTATCACACTAATATATGAAAATGGGTTGTACCATTACATAATGTTATGTTGCTACTGCATCTGTTCGGTAATTCTACTATAGGTTCATTAGTTTCATTTAAATGTTCCTGGAAGAATATTGGGCCAAGTACTTGCTTATTAAGAATTGCAGCCCTTACATTAATTTGTTGGGATATTGTGTTGCCTTCTCGAAACAAGTGGGGATTTACGTCGTTTCAATCATTTTGCCGAATCATAGCTGTCATTATTTCACAAAATTCGACTATCCTGCCTAAATCACCGTCGCCCAACTCTTGGTGAAGTTGAATTTTAAACGGTTACATTTTGTTTAATTTTAATATCTTATGGCAGATTGATCTGGGCACTCTCAAAAATTTGGATAATTTTCTCCACCAAAGCTCTGGATCTAAATTAATATGCCAAAAAACTGCTAGTTGCGTAGTTTCATCTAGTACACCACGATTATTTGTATTCTGTTTTTTATTATTTGCAAAAATTTTCTATTAGCGTTCTTACATAAACAACAGATACGTTTCTGTTATGAAAACTTTAAATATCTCATACATTTCATGATGTAAGTCAGTGGCGGCTCTTTAATGAGAGCAAGTGAGCAATTGCACGCCCTGGAATTTTGAAACAAAACAAACCAAGCGGCGACTAACTGTGAAAGTATTTATTTATTACGTATTCATAGTTATTGGACAGGAACGTGGCGTGTACGGCACGCGAAACAACCTACATGCACCGATCGTCGTCACAGATATAATGACGACTAACAGCGCACGGATGTAAAGACCCCTTCCACCGAGAGAAACATACCCATGAGCAAAGCGCTACTGTTGCTGCGTTAAGCCATTAAACATTACATTGAAGGTGGGGAGAACTGTATTTTGTTCTAGTTCCATATCGTATAATACATAGCATGTGAGCAAGATTCCCGTCTGCTCAACGGTGTTGTAAGATGAATTTCGTGTCTGCGATACAGAATAACACGTTTTCGCGGTTAACGTATGATGAAAAAATCGCAATAAAAATCTTAAACGGTCGATGCCTCAATTATGTTTAGAAAATAAACAATCTGTTAAAGGTAAAGACGTTATAAGAAAATTCAAAATGAATATTTATCAGAAAAATGACTGGATTTGTGGGTGTGAAATTAAACATACTTTGTTTTGTTTTCCGTGTCTTTTGTTTGGTGGTGAACCGTCTTGGTCAAAGAACGGAATAAAAGACTTAATTCATCTTAGTGCTAAAATTACGAAACATGAAAATTCCGAAGGGCATTTGAAAAATATATTTAGTCTAAGAATGTTAGGAAAAAATAACATTCAGAATGTTTTAGATCATCATATAGAAAAGCAGTTCAACAACACAATGAACGGGTAACAAAAAATAGGCATGTGTTAAATTTAATAATAAATTGCATTAGATTTTGTGGCGCGTTTGAACTGGCACTTCGGGGTCATGATGAACGGCAAACGTCGAATACCAAGGGCATTTTTCGGGAATTGATAAATTTTACAGCAGAATTAGATAAATCGCTCAGAGATCACATCGAAGCAGCACCGGTTTTTAATTGAATTTATAAATGATTTCCCAAATGTTAATGAAAAAGTGATAGAACTGTTCTGCAAGTCAAAGACACGCAAAATGGACTTCGTTTATCGTCAGATGTAATCAAACTGTAGTGTTATATTTATTATTCCCTCAAAACAAACTGTACAATGAACAGTACCTGTCTGGAACAGTATGTCGGTGAAACTTATAAAGATTGGGTAAGCGTTCTTGTATTATACTTTTTAATTTTGAAATTATGCACTCCCTATGTGAACCACCCCGAGCCGCCACTGATGTAAGTAATGCCGTGTTTACACGGTCAAATAAATTCATGAAGTTTTTGCCCTTGAATTTATTGCGTGTAATCGTTAAACTTACGTTAAACAATCAATTTTTTCTTGTCAAATAAATTCACGAATAAATTGTCGAATTAGAACCCGCTCTACTTTTTCGTCAATTTTCTATGGAAATATAGTAACATTTTAGTTTAAAATAAATGCCAACTTTCGCGTTGTTAACTTTCAGCCCTTTGAATATTTTTTTTATTATTAAAGCATGATAAAGTTATATAGTAAAATTAATCGTATTTGTAGAGAAATATTAATGTTCCAATAAATAATATGCAACTATTGCTATACCACACAATCGTTGCAGAGGACCAACAAGAAATTATAAGTCTTATAAAAAGATTATAGTTTTCATGAAAACAACTGCAATACGGAGAATGTTGCATTTTATTACTAGTTTGTGATAACTACAATCAAGTACATATAAAAATATTCGGATATGCTTTTGTATCCATCAGCAAGCTATAATTTAAGTCCATATTTTGCATATATAATCGCGAATTATTAACCCATACAAATATCAGATTAACAGGTTCCGCTAACCTCCAAATTGATAGGTAAATGTAAAGAAAAACATTTAAAAGTTGCAAGAAAACAAATATCACTATTTAATGGTTGGTGCTAGTGGATATCGTCAATAAAACATTGGATGAATATTTGCCTTTACACGATCCAATAAATTGATGAATAAATTCATGAATTTCTTCGTGAATAAATTCGTCAATTTATTCATGAATTTATTTGACAGTTTAAACACTAGAGGTGGGTCGTTCGCGAACGAACCGGTTCAGTGAACCGAAACCCATCAGGGAACCGAGGGAGCTGGTTCACTAAATTTCAATGAACCGGATCTCGGCTCATTTGGAAAGTAACTATGTATGCGCGCGACTGGACCGACCTGGGGCCTGATTCTCGAGTCGAGAGAACAGAGATTTCGAGAGAATAATGGAGGGGATTCTCTTGAAATGTTAAAAATCGTATTCTTGAACTTGAGAGATAGATCCCTTCCCTCAAGAGTTGGGAGAATTTACATCTATCGGTTCAAGTCAAGCGAACATATTAAAAGTTAAGAGAAGCATGCGCATATAGACTTAAATTTTGTACATATGACCGATCAATGCTTGTTATTAAGGGGAGAAATATCATTATTCAGCAGATAATTCTTATGTTTTTTCATGTATATGACTTCCCACATATCTAAGTTTCTATTGTTGCTTTGTTTAACTAAACTAACATTTTCTAGGCTGAAGTTGTGACTTGTATCAATATGATGTAGAGCTAATGCGGATTTTTCTACATTGTGTAATTTGACATGAGCCATGTGTTCTTTATATCGTATTTGAACGGTTCTTCTGGTTTGTTATCTTGTATACCGACATCGGATAACACTTAAGACACTCTTGAAATATGTATTAAACTTTTGAGTAATATCTTATTTAGAATTGTTAATCCATAATCCTGTCACTGTTAAATTAACCCGTTGTCTTTCTCAGAAATATTTTGTATTTCCCATTGAACTAATTCACAGAATGATATATTGTTAATATTCCTTGTAATTTTGCTTTAATCGTTTTTCAGCTACCTTTAAAATTATTCTGTATAACATGTATTTTTATTATAAAATGTCTTGTAGATAATAGGTTTAAATACATAATTATATATTAAACTTTTCATTAATATCTTATTTAGAATTGTAATTCGTAATCCTGTCAGCGTTAGTTTTACCCGTTCTTTCTCATTAATATTTTGTATTTTCCATTGAACTAATTCTCAGAATTTTATAGTGTTAATATTCGTTGTAATTTTGCATTAATCGTTTTTTCACCCTACCCTTAAAATTTGTCTGTATAACATGTATTTTACTTATTATAAAATGTCTGGTAGGTAATATGTTTAAATAGTTATTAAACTAATTTTGTGAAAAAGGTGTTTTATTTTATTTTATTATTTTTATTACTTTAATATATGTTACATTATTTCTACATGTATGATACGTAGAAAACAATATTCACATTTCGATGTTTAGCCTAACACTTTCCGGAAATCCAACTGATATAACCCATAAAACCTTTCAACATTACACACGCTATTTAAAAGAAATAGTTTTCGTATTACATATTACCTAATATACACTGTTCTATACAACAATTGTCCTAATCCGCCTTCATTTGCAACCTGGCAACATTGCACTGCTATTTCCTACACGATCGACACACATCCCTACCTAAAAACAGCTATTCTTGAAGTTAGGAGAACAGGGATGGGAGTGTGATCTATCACTTCTCTCAATAGAACGTTCACTTCTCTTAAGTTCGAGAATCGGGCCCCTGATAGAACAGTTCTAACGTAATGCTATCCGCTGGATCCGCTTCGGTCGCGAACCGAGAGAGCCGGTTGATAATTAATCGGCGCCGAATATTACATGTCCTACACGTTCCTGGAACGGTATGCTATTACGGATCCACACGGTTCAAATGAGCCGGTTCCGGGACGCGGCTCACAATGGGGAGCTGAACTGAGTGAACCGTTTTGCCCACCTCTTGTAAAAATGGCATAACTAGTTTTACTTTCTTATACGTAGTATAAGGAAGTATTGTGAAATTTTCGACCTCGAGGTTTTTGCAGATGTCCACGTTTTGAAGTCCCCTGATACCAAAAAAGTGGTTTTAAAAAAATGTCTCTCTCTCTCTCTCTCTCTCTCTCTCTCTGATCTGATTAGTTTTTTTTAGTAAAATCGGTAGACCGTAAGTAGCAGTTTACTTCTGTGAAAAATTCGAATTTTGCCAATATTTCGTCAACTACTAAGTTTAAACAAATTTATAAAGAATTCATATGTACTTAAAATTAAAATTGAGAACAATTTTATTTAAAAAGTTTTTCGAAATTCCAACCGGAAGTACGTCTTTTACTCCTGTCGAAAATCAGTTTTTTGCGAATTTTTTGCAAATCATGCTTTTTAGACAGGTACGTTACGGGCATAAAAGTATTTAAAATATAATTTTCAATACCTTTTGTATAAAAAAAATTTTAAAATTCAGACCGGAAGTACCACTTTTACTCTTATCGAATACCGATTTTTTGCAAATATGTCGTAAGTTATGCATTCTATATATATTTATCAAGAGTACAAAAGTATTTAGTTCTAGATTTGCAATATTTTTTATATATATGAAATTTCAAAATTCGGACCGGAAGAAACAGTTTTACTCTAAGGGAGTAGCACTTCTTTTCGAATATCTTGCAAACTATGTATTCTATAGCGATTTATTAAAAGAATAGAAGTACTTAGAATAGGATTTTGAATAATTTTTGTGTAAAAAAATTCTTAAAATTGTATAGTTTGAAACGCTCATACGTATAAGAAAGTCGTGTGGTGGTCACACGTCATTTTTTCACATAGGAATATCAAGAAAATTGTATTGTTTCAAAGTCAACAAAATATATACAGGATGTCATTTAACATTTTTTAGTGTGGCCGGCGGTGGCGGGTGATCCGATGGGGCCGTATGAAATTTCAAGTTTTTGTCATCAAAATACCAGAAATAATTCAATATTAAATTTTCCTGTGTCCACACGGTATACCTATATAATATATGTAAAATTACAATTAAAACGAACCCGCAGGTAATCTACTTACTTGGCTGTTGACTTTTAGTATTATATAATCATCTCCGTCTCTCTTACACAATCTCTCATTCTAATGGAGTCAATATTGCCAGATATAAAATCTCAACAGTAGGTATATTTCGCAGTTCGCATTAAATAAGGTATAAGAATAACTTATACCAAAATTTCGATGTTACTGCAAAATGGTTAGGTAAATATTTAACAAAAGCCGAAAACTATATTTTACTGGTGTTCTCTCCATAAACAACTGAAGACGCTCATAAAAACATCTAAATCTCTAATTACATACGTTTATTTTGAAAAGGACTATAGAAAAAAAAATCTTATTGATTATTAATTCTGGTGGCATAATTAAGTTTTTATCTCACAACCTTTTTTGTGTAATATGTATTATTATTATTATTATTATTATTATTATTATTGATTGTAAAATTCATATTCAATTCAATTTACTTTACGATATACCTTTTCATCAATAGTATTTATTATACAACAAATAATGTAAAGTTATTAAGTACATGCCCATAACCTGTGTTAAATAACGTAAGATTGTTCTGGTGAAATTAACGTTATTTGGTACATAATAAACATTTCGCCATTACAACATTTTGAAATTTTGTTTGAATCACTCAGTATATCGATTGCTATTAGAAAAGTATTTATTCTATAACAAAGCTGTTATGACTTTCCCTGCTTAGTTACCCTGTTCTATCTACAAATTGGACAATTTCAAATAAGAGTTGCCTCACCAAGAGCAGCATTACGGCCACAAACATATAAATATAAAAAATAAATTTAGTTTTCCTAAATATAATTATAAGACAACATTAAGAACACCAATATATTAAAATCTATTTATTTCGTTACTATAAATTACAGTCGATTTTTCTAAGCAGTCAGCAAAACTTGCATTTTATTGTTATCTATTGCTCCTCCTTTTTGATTCATATTTTCAGGTATATCTTGTACTACTTGCAACTTATCCATTTGAGACAACGGATTTATTAAAAATGCTTTCATGTTTTCTTCGTTTCCCCAATTTTGAATTAAACCATCTTTCTTTTTAATTCCTATAAAACCAGAAAGACCAGGCATTGCTGGCATGTCACGTAAATCATCCACACATTGCCTCATTCTTGCATCAGAAGTTTGACATTGTGATTTAAATTGTAAAGCAATATTCAGTTTGGAAAGGCATTTTTCACATACATATGGTTGAAAACCATTACTTCCAAATAACCTACAGTTTATTTAATATTTACTGGACGTAAAGGCAATGCAGGTAAATAACTTACCTGAGTAGAAGTACATGCCATAATAGATATTGGAAAAGTGTGGAGGATAAAATATTGGAATTAACTTGCGCCTATTTACTACGGCAATCAATGTATGTACAGCGCAGAAATCATATTGCAATCAATAAATAATATGTGACACCCAATGTTATACATTCAAATACCTAAATAGGTAGGTATCTACTTTTTAAAAGCATTTTTATTTAAAAGAGAAATTGGTAATGGAGAAAACTAATTTCAAAATAGACATCCTACTATATTTTTGGATAGATGACTCTGAATATAGTGTGTGAAAATTTATTTAATATGAATAAATATAATAAAATTATTCTACACTGACATTTTGTGAAATCGTTTTAGATTTAAATACTTTTTGATAATCGGTACTTTAAAGTGGCTGTCCATAAAATTAATATATGCTGCCAAAAATCACTGAAGGTTCCACTTTAAGGATTTATTGTACAAAGTTGGCAACGTACATATATGCTTGTGCATTTCATTTAAAATACATATTGCAATTGTACGTTGTTCTAATCATATTGGTGCCATTTTCTTGATCTGAATTTATTCTTTGTGCTTTTACCTTACCCATATATCATAATTATAATAATACGTTTATTTGCCCAACAGTATTTCCAATTATATGACAAAGATATAATAAACACATACATGTATATTTGACATAAAATAAAACAAAAAAGATCAGTAGTACAGTTACGGACAGAAAAAAGTGGGACAACTCTTACATAAAATTTTGCTTTATTTTAGTTGTTATTTCTGGCTTTTAAAATGTTTCCGAAGAACATATTGTAGTAGTCGGACTTCATAAATGTTATTAATTTTCAACGATACATTTTTTCGTAAAAATGTCAGACGTTAATATTGTTGGTAAGGCAAGAATAATTGCTAATACAAAATGGCTAAATAAACTATTGGCTCGTATTGTTAGTCCATTTCCGACTTGCTTTGTGTTTTTTGACAATAACTTAACTATTTTTTCTGTCATCATTCATTGACGTTTGTTTTTCAAAATCCCAGCACATTAGGCAAAAAAACTGTCCCACTTTTATTTGTCCGTAACTGTATGTAGAAGAAGTCGTTAACACATCAATTCGTCAATGAAGATGTCACTATAGACAAACTCAGAATTGCGTGCTAGCGATGTACCTACGTACGATGTAACGAAGTCCCTTCATTAACTGAATAAAATGTCCTGTATTTTAATTACATATCTAATTTGACTTGCGACTATCAAATTAGATATGTTTGATATTTTATTCAGCCGGCTATGAATTATTGTTTTTCATATTGTATATATATCTTGGTAATTAATATGCTATTTCATCTGTCAAAGGCTATTAAATTCTCTGTTGTACGCCATCGGAAAATATCCGGGGACGTCACGATCATTTTTCGCGCGGTTCTACGTCACGATACGTATATGAACCCCACTCTTGCGTGCTTGTTTTTATTGTAAACCGACCATATAAAAGAGCCGGCAACGACCGAGGAGTTAGAGAGATTCCTGCCTGTCCTGATCCTTATCAGACCATTCAGACCCATTAAATTGTCGTGAATGCAATGATATTCATTTCACTAATTGAATCAGACCCATTTGTCGTGAGTCAATTAGGTTATGTCTAATCCGCACCGATTTTGTTTAGACCTATCGTCGTAAACGAAAGAGGAACCGCCTGTTAAATCTTAATTGATACAGACCTATTGTCATGCATCAACTAAGATATCCCGTATGAACATTTATCCGCAATAATATTTTCCGCCTGTTAAATCTTAATTGATACAGACCTATTGTCATGCATCAACTAAGATATCCAGTATGAACAATTAACCGAAATCATATTTAATAATTTAACTTCTTTCACAGATCCGCGTAACGCCGTGAAAGATATATTCTCACACGCAAAATTCTTAATCTCCGAACAAAGGCACGAACCACGTGCTATCGCAAAGCAAAATTTATATTTTCTGGTATCTAATTAAATTGATCACGGATTTCGCGATAATCAATGTAGCTAATCATCAACCGTTATCAAAAGTCGGAATACGTACTTTGAAATAATGTTAAAGTCGTCTCAGATGAAATAAAATATTATTAGCATAACAAAACCTGTCGTATTTTTATTTAATTGTGAGGTTAGGAACTCAGATGAAAAACTGTAGATTCAAATACCGTGCGAGCAAGTTGAACTGAAGAAGGTTGGCAGCACAAATTTTCTGTTAGCAAGACTGAGTAGTTGGTATTGAGTAATTTGGTTACTTAATAGTACAAAGGTTAATGCTATCGTAACCTAACATCTTACTGTCAGATAGTAAAAATTGATGGATGCGAGAATTGAATTTTATACTATTACAATGTTTTATTTCATACGGCAGGCTGTTAAACATTTTTAGCCCATTAACAAAAACATTATTAGCCGTTGATGACCTATTAACTTTCTCTATAAAAAAATCATTGATGATTCGTGTATTATATTTATGTGCGTCATGTATATAAATCAACTTCTGACTAATATACGATGGCGTAAGACCTTGTTTACTCTTGTAAATGAATAGCATAGTTTTGTAATTTATTCTTTGTCGCACATTCATTAATTTCAATGTACTCAGCATTAATGCAACTGGTGTATATTTGTTACACTTTAAAATTGTTCTCATAGCCCTATTTTGTTTTTTTGCATTTGCTGAGTTTCGTAATTATTTAACTTGAAAAGGATACTTGAGCAATATTCCATGTGTATCGAAATTAGCGATTTATATATAGACAGTTTAATATATGTAGACATATTTTGACCTATTCTACTTAAATAACCTACTTTTTTAGACATTTTATTTAGGATATGTTTTGTATTTTATTTAAAATTTAAATGCTGATCTATAATTATCCCTAAATATTTTATACTATTTACTCTTTCTAAATAATTATTATCTATTTTTATATTAAGATTGTCATAATTAATTGTGTTTAATTTATATGCACTACCAATGATTATAAATTTAGATTTACTTATATTAATACTTAAACTATTGGCACATAACCATTTATATAATAAAGTCAAGTCTTCATTTATTTTGCCCTTCATGTCATTTAAATCATTTCCACTGACATATAACATTGAGTCATCAGCAAACAAATGTAATTTACTGTTTTTGGTCCTTAGTATAATGTCATTAACATATAAATTAAAAAGTAACGGTCCTAATATTGTTCCTTGTGGTACACCATATTTAGTAGAGCGCACACCTGATGGTGTCCCATTAAACTTTACACTTTGGTATCTGTCAGTTATGTAAGAACGACACCATTCCAGAGCGATGCCTTTGAAGCCGATGACTTCCAATTTCTTCAATAGTAATTGTCGGTCGATGGTCTCAAAAGCTCTTCGGAAATCCAAAAACACAGCCAGCACCATTTTGCCATCTGTCCATTTCCCTCGACCAATTATCACAAATGTTCACCAAAACTGTTTCACAAGAGTGTGATTTCTTGAAACCTGACTGGTTCAATGATATTATACTGTTTGTATCACAATAACTATCAATTTGTTCTTTAACGCACATTTCCAACACTTTTTCGTATGATGGCACTGTATTTATACGTCTGTATTCTTCACACAGTTTCGTCTCATTGACTTTTGGGACACGTACTATATATGATATTTTCCAGTATTTAGGAAATACCCCTGACTGCATTGACGTATTTACTATGTCTAGTATTCTATTTGCTGACACCAAATGTCCTTTAAAACTCTGCTTGTTATACCATCACCAGCAACGTCTCCTGTACCTTTTAGAGATTAATTACATCTTTAATTTCTTTCATAGTTACAATTTCAAATTCACAAAATTCCGGATGCTGCGGTATGTCACGCAAAACTTCATTTTCACTGTCAATATTTTGTCTTTGTATCCCATCGACTAGTGTATCTATGCTTGTTACAAAGTACTCATTAAATTTTTCAACAATTTCCCTATCATTCTCTATTTCTTCATTATCAAAAATAATGCTTGTATTATTTGTTTCTTTACTTGTTGGTAATAACATTTTTAGATTTTTCCATAGTACTTTTGAGTCGTTTCTGTTTTGATCAAGTGCTGTTTTCAAATACTCTTCTTTCCGTTCTCTAATCATTTGAACTACTTTATTTCTAATTAATTTGTATTCATTCCAGTCTTCCTCACGTTTCGTAAATACTGCTACCTTATATTTATCATCTCTAATATTTATTTGTTCTAGTATTGCATAATTCATCCACTCATTCCTTAAATACTTTTCCGGTAAAACAAATTCACATTTTGGACACATTTCTTCAATACTTTGATTTACATTTAAGGATAGTAATGAATTATTTTACTTGCAAATCGCCGATTTCGAACTTACTTTAATTGTTTTCTCAATTGATTGTTAGTCAACTGCTTATTCCTTGTTAAATTCGGGGATTCGGTGCAGGAATAAACAAGATCGTTACATCTCCGAATATCACAATCAGGCATTTCAAAGATAATTCGTTCGGTGTCAATCATGACATTTGAGAGGGGTTACTTGAAGTAGTAGCATCATTTAGATCTGTAATTTCATCACGCAAAATAGCAATACCAGTGTTTAAACTAAACAAATCGTTAACCAGAAGTGCCCAGATCACGGATCACAAAACCATTGCACCACACGAACCCCTATGAATTTTTTGAGCTTCAGACGTAGATACTTCCACGCAATCGATTTCAAAGGGTTTCGTACAGACATACCAATTCAGGATCATTTGCGACACAGTTATAGCATTACAACAACTGCAGCGTATAGTAGAGACTCGGTGCAAAATAAACAAGAACGGTACATTTCCGAATATCACGATCAGGCATTTCAGAGATAATTCGTTCGATGTCAATCATGACAGTTGAGAGGGGTTATTTGAAATAGTAGCATCTTTTATATCTCTAATTTCATCACGCTAAATAGCAATTTCAGTTTTTAAATTAAGCAAATCGTTATCTAGACGTGCCCAGACCACGGATCACAAAACCATTGCACCACACGAAACCCGTATGAATTCTTCGAGCGTCAGACTGAGATACAATATCCGGTATCGTCGCGAGGCAGACATTCTTAATCCGCGGTCCATCCGAACGCAGGAAAGATAAATCAAAGCGCGGATACATAAAAACCAGAGAAAAAAGTAGGTGTGGGCTCTTATATGTAGGTATATGCCTTTCGAATTTTTTGTATAAAAATTGTCCCAAATCTCCTTAGTAAACCTAAATATGGCAGTAGAAGTATCAATTGCGATTCTAATTTTAATTTTGTTTTATAAAAATTACTCGAAATCAAACTCTAAATACATTTATATCCTTAATAAACTGTAGAGAAAGCGTAATTTGCGAATTATTTGCAAAATACTGTTATTCAATAAGAGTAAAAGTGTTACATCCGATCCGAATTTAATCTTTTATACAAAAATGGTTACAAATCCAGATGGAAATACTTTTGTACTCCTGATAAATGTGTATAGAATGCATAATTTGCGAGATATTTATACGAACTTTGGACATACACCAATAAACATAAGAGGATAATTTTTCTCTATCCCTGTTGTTAAATAAATACATAAATTGAGCATTACCTTACATGAATAATTTTAAGACAAAAATTTCCGCAGATGATGAATTTCTTCTTCCTGTACCTGTAATCAAACAAACATCAATTACATCTAGGTATGTGAAAAGATGATTAAAACATTTTATATCACCAATAAATATAAAATTTATTACTAATCGTATATTACATTTACTAATTTCGGTACTAGATGTAAGTAGTAATAATACTGTATATGAGAATGAGTAGGTATATATTTACAATATTTTGATCTTTTTATAGACACATTTATTTGATTAAGATAAATCTCTGGTTCGAGTTCCTTGAAAAAATATCATAATAAAAGATAATTTATTAGACACAATAAATTTTCACGTGTTTTAATTTAAATAGCTTGAAATTAATCATTTACAAATATTTTAACAATGATATAATTTTTGTTAATTATTGCAGAAAAGTCTCCTGCCATATACAATTAAAAATAAATGTTAAAACGCAACATGTTATTAAAATTCTTGATATTTCTAACATTTTTAGTTTACGTAATACAAACATAAAAACAGTATTGTAATTTTCAATGTAGTCGCTTTTTACGTCAATACGATTAAAGACAACGGTTTTTTAATTTTTCGACCCCTTGCAAATAATACAATTTTTAGAATACCTCAAGATCGATTTTCATTGCATTGTTGATATTCTCATTAGAGGCGAGTATCTTTTGACTGAGATATTTCTTCAAGTTAGGAACCCGGCAATAGGCGCTCTTGGGCATTGATTATGTATAAGAAGATAGTCCAAGTCCATAAGAAAAAGGTTGCGCCTAAAATCAACATTTTGGATGTCACCAGTGCTGCCGGAGCCATACGTCTGCCTTACCCGTATAAGCGAATGAAAAATACCCGCTTTTACCCGACATTTCAAATAGAAAGCGCCAAATTTAAAAGTGGTCTAAAATAATTCGAATGTAAGTAAGATCTTCAACCTTCCATATCTTTGATGCCTCTTTTTGTCGCCATTAAAGACGTTAGCGTTGCGGTGCCTAACGCATTTCTGTGGTCTGTTTTGATATTTTTCAAATCATTGAATATTCTTTCAACAAATGCGTTTGAAAAAGGCAGAATAAAAAGTAAGGAAAGCACTACTTTCATATTGGGGAAAAGAAGAACATCTGCAGCATTTTTCAATTCAAATACCATTTTCCAATAAATTTCACAACTTAGTTCACAATCTAAACCATACTCCATATGATTTAAAAAAACCATGCTGCTTCCATTCCATATCCAAAATTAGAAGATTTGTAAATTCTTTATTTATTGGAAATCTTTGTACAATTTTTTGCAGCGATTAGGATTGTATCGTTTTTGGTTCAAGAATTCTTATAATGTTAAAAATTGGATCAGAAAAATCAAATCGCGTTTTAATGTCAGGGACAGGCTCTACATAAAAATTTAAACAACTTTTGAGAAACTGGTCAATTTCAGTTTGGGATGCATAATTTTTCAAAATTTCAAAAGATTCAGTGGCAGATATACCTAAACAAGTTTCAGGTTTCAATTTATGAATAAGTGGCGATTCTGATTGAAATATAAGATTAAAATCTGTTACAAGTCCCAATGTACGTATATGACATAAATTCTAAATAAATTTTCGTGAATTTTTTCAAAGAATTGAACAAACCAACAGCTTTTCCAGATGCAGTTTTAACCATATCAAAAAAAGTTACTTTGACATCATTTGTTTTTGAATAGTATATAACAGTAATTGCACATTGTTTTATTGCACTCACGTCCGCCGTCTCGTCCATGACTAAGGAAAAAAACATCCAAGTTCCTTCAATATTTCAAACAGATTTTTGCGAAGTGTACAATCCTAAACTTTCCTTAACAATACAAGTAGCTTTTGTTCTTTTAACAGACAGAAATGGAACAAACAAGCGAATATTTGTGTGGTCAACAGCTAAAACATTTTTCTCTTTCAAGTCACTGAAATTGATAAAATTGCTGCATAAATGCATCAACAATCTTTTTATAGCGTTTAGATTTAATAGACAATCAAATACATATTGAGTTAAGAAAAGGAAATTTTAATTGTTTTATGTGAAAATACCCGATTTTACCCGACAGTCTGATTAAAATACCCGCGTTTCGGGTAAAATACCCGCAATTGGCAGCACTGGATGTCACCACCAGTGGGGCGCTAGTCGTCAAAGTGTTCACATGTGGTGGGGGTAATTTTCAAGGTAGTTGAGATTTAAACCGTTAACCAACATAATAAATTCCTAGTTTTGGCTTTTCAGTAAACAGATGACGCTGTAAAATAAAGTAAATAAATGTAATTTAATTTTTATATAGGTAATCATAACAATTCTGATCATATACTGCACAGTGTCATTAATAAAATGTGTATATACTAATAGTATTTAAATAATATTTTATTTACGTTCCACTCTACAAGAAAAGCATTTATAAACACAATGAATATATCGTTCATCCGGAAGAAGAGAGTTACATCTCAAAAAAAGTCTTTTTCGTTATTTTTGCTGCAAACATCTACAAATCACGTCAGTTTTTATGGGAAGGAAAGTTACATCTGAGTTTACACCTAGGCACCGCTAGATGGCAGATGTAACTGTTCGTTGTTTAACAAGTAGGCGAGAAGAGCGGTGCATTTCAGTGATTTCAGTATGACACCGACTTTACAGGGAAATGCTTCGTTTGTGCTCGGAAAAAGTGTGATATTTAGATTTGTAACCATATTTCGGTTAGGTTTTTAAAAACAACACAGTCACATTTTGTGTTATACCATTTTGATGTTATAAGTAAGTATTTATTATATATTTTTTATGAGAAAGAGAGCGACAAGTTCAAATGTAATCAACTAATTGTCTTCAATTTTTCGTCAAAACTGTTACATTTTTAAATATAACGGTCTTCCAGAGCAAAGATGTTTATTGGGTGTGTAACATTTCAACATACAACTGTATTCTAAATAAATATAGTATAATATTTCAATTTTATTATCAAATTAAAGAAAGGAAAGTAAAAGACCCTTCTCAGGTTAAAAAAACAGGAAAGAAAAGAAGGAATCAACCTGAAACGTGGAAGAAAAATGTAGCAAAAAAGATGAGGAATAGTGGTCAGAGCTACACATCCACACATGTTACAAAAAACAAAGAGGGAACAGTACTAAAAAGTAAAGTAACCCGCGCACCAAAATCACTTTTGCTTCCATGCAACCTAAAATGCAAATTAAGATGTTCGCAAAAGATAACAAATGACCAGAGAGAGAAAATCTTTAGTGAGTATTGGAATCTGAAAGATATTGAAAAGCAGCGGGAATTTATATCGTCAAGCCTGAGAACAGTTAACCCTAAATATAAATATACCAATTCAGAAAATCCCAGAAAACCAAATAATGCATATTTTTTCTTGATTGAAGCAAAAGAAGTTCGAGTCTGCAAATTTTTTTTATGGCCACGCTAAGTATCAATCACAGAGTGATCAGTACAGTATTGAAAAAGCAATTGGTATGTAAGAGCGGAAAAGTTGTAGAGAAAGATAGAAGAGGCAGACATGGAAGGCACCACCGAGTGAATAACGATCTTAAACGGGGTGTTAGGATGCATATTAATAGCATACCTCGAGTTGACAGTCACTACTGTCGATCTCACTCAAGCAAGGAATATATTGACGGAAATAAGACCATCGCAGACTTATACCGGGATTATTGTAATTTGTGCAAAGAACAGAATTTGCCTTTTGTTAATTACCAGATGTACAGCAAAGTTTTCAATGAAGAATTTAATATAGCTTTTAATGTCCCCAAAAAAGATCAATGCGAACTCTGTGTTGAGTATAAAAATTCAAATGAACAACAAAAAAAAGACATCGAAGAGAAATATAACAAGCATATTAGAGAGAAAGATTTAAGTAGAATAAAAAAGGAACAAGATAAGAATGGTGATGATAATTCTAAAGTTATAGTGTTTGACTTGCAAGCAGTGCTGCCTTGCCCTATAGGAGATGCATCATCATTCTACTATGTGTCAAAGCTAAATGTCTTCAATTTCACTTTGTACGATTTAAAGAGCTCTGAAGGCACTTGCTTCCTATGGCATGAAGGTGAGGCACTCAGGGGTGCTAACGAAATTGGCACGTGCATTTTAAGATACCTGCAGATGTTAGACCAGCAAACAAAAGAAGAGTTTAATGTTAAATTTTATTCAGACAATTGTGCGGGACAAAACAAAAATAAATTTGTGATAGCTTTGTATATGCATGCAATGTTTACTCTAAAGTTAAACACTATAACTCATAACTTCTTTATAGTAGGGCACTCTCAAAATGAAGGCGATAGTATGCATGCCTTAATAGAAAAACAAATCAGACAATTTAAAAAAAGTAGTCCTATATATTTACCAGATCAATATGCTTGCATAATTAGAGGTGCGAAAAAAAAAGGCGTGTCTTATCAAGTACAAGAGCTATGCCACAAAGATATTGTCGATTGTAAATCTCTGTCTACTGATCTATGCATTTCTATCCCTAAAAACGTAAAACTCTCTGATATAAGGGTTTTCATGTTAAAAAAAGTCATCCTGGCATTCTGTTCTATAAAACCTCTTTTGAACAGTCTGAGTTTAGTGAGTCACAAATCATAAATTCGAAGAAAAAAATTGCCATAGAGAAAGTTGCCTTGAAAAAAGCATTAGCTCAAAAACCTTCTATTACCGACGTTAAGAAGAAAGGCCTCCTATCTTTAATTGAGAAAAAACATTGTGTTCCTATGTACTATTTAGACTTTTACCAAAACCTTTAAAGTTATTTTTTTATCTTTAAGTTGTTTCTATAATGTCCTTTGCGTTGAAAAGAGTGTTCGTTCATTTGTTTATTGTTGTTCATTTAATATTGAAATAAACTTATACTGAATTAAATTTACTTGTATTGGTGGTTAGTTTTTGTTATTTTTGAATGCCTTGATGGTTGAAATATGGTGCTGTGATAATAAAATTGAGACACTAAGTAGAGTTGGTTTCTAAGGAAAAGAGTTACATTTATCAAAATCTACAGAATTATGGCGAGGGAACAAATATGAATTATGTACTTTAATAAGATCTAACTTACTAAGAATTTTAAATATAATAATTTAGAATACTCTTTTTTCATTTTTACGTTATAAGTCATTTTCCAATTTGCAACAATAAAATAATAACGATAAAACAAGAATATTTTCTCAGAAAAAGAGTTACATCTTTCAAAATTTCTCTAACTACAAAGGTAAAAAAAATGTCAATACATAATATTAAAAGAGCCAGAATAAACACATAAATAAAATATAATATTTGTCTAAATTTTTCGGCATTTATTAATAGGGCTTCAGTATACCTTAAAATAATTAAAAAATGCTCTCCTGAAAAATGAGGTTTTTTGAAATGTAACTCTCTTCTTCCGGATGAACGATATATTACATATATCTGAAAACGTCGGCTTTGCCGAAGAAAGAAGGCATTTATATAATACTTTTATTTGTATGTTTTTTTCGTTATGTATACCGTGTGGCCGCCGTTCATAGCGCGATGCATGATTAGTAACTACTGGTCGACTATAAATGGGCTTGCCAACTTGAATTGCCACACCGACAGTGGGCGTAAGTTATACGTATAAATGTATTCGTAGGCAAAGCAAGTGAAAAGCAGTGTAATAGGTATTGCGTTCCCGTTGTAAGTAATTATTTGCAGTTGTTTGAAGCATCAGATAATCACTGATAATATGTCAGTGAAGTAACTCATCACAGCTTCATAAACAACATAAAAGAGCAAAAATAAATAATAAACAACTCCTAGACTTTAAAATAAAAAAAACTTCTTAACTAAAATAATATTTTTCAACAAATATTATAATCTAAAAACTCAACTATAATAAAATACTGAAACATAAAATATTTACTTCTTAAAACAGAATTATAATTCAACATTGCAATTAACCTGTAATTAGCTAAAAAAATGTTATTCTTAAGCAATAGTAAAACTCGAACTGACGCCCATATGTGGAAGCGACGGCGAATGCGACTGCCCGACTACACCGTATAAATGTGGATTTTTTGGACAAATGCGAGTGCATCATAGGCATATGCGAAATACTAGCTCTGTTGTAATCCAGTATAACACTGCGTCCACTTGTTTACCGTTCTAATACACAGACATCTCTATCTGTTTCGCTTACTCTACAGGTATCGCGATAATGCAGACGCACGCGGTCTTATGGTATAAGTACACTAACAATATACCAAATTCTCACCCAATCGTCTGTAAGTATTTCGAAGACTGATAGGCGTTTGTCTTCACTTACAGTATTATTATTGCATATTGGCTATTAACTATTGTTCAATTTATTTTGTCATTTAGGAATATAAAAATTCTATTCTATTCTATTCTAACATATCACGTATTTATAAATATGTTTTTTGTATCTATTATTACTTTATTTGTGTTTCTTATAAACAGCACATTATTTCAAATACTGTTTGTTTTTCGCAAATGGATATTTGTCTACAATTGATTTTTTGTGAAGACGCTTTCCCTTATACTACGAACCCTTGTGAGTTAATATTTGCTTCGATTACATTTTAGTATATTCCGATAATGCATTGTCCATTTTATATTCGTTTTATGCATTATAGATATATTTGTATAAAATACATTGTCCAACTAATAATAAAGGTCTTGCTTCATTCATAGTACACAAAAACAATAGTTATAGATAAAATTTAGATAATAGATACATTATAAAGACGTATAACCCTCTTCTATTGCATTGACTATTAAATATTCCTATTGTGCCTTGTAAATTTTAGATTTCTATAAAGTACTGTACTCCAAAACTATGAAAACCGCCACAGAATAAATTTCGTATATACGAGGGCGGGTCAATATGTCCGTGACTTTTTGAATGAAACACAGGTTTTTGGATAAAAAATCATTCTATTTTACAACATAGTCTCCTTTGAGCTCTCTACACTTTGTCCAACGTTTCTCTAATTTTTTTATCCTTTCCAAAAAATAAGATTTGTCGAGATCATCAAAATAGGTATTTGTTTGTGAGATGATTTCATCGTTGGAGTCACATGTCTTTCCGCCGAGCCATTTCTTTAGGTTTGGAAACAAGAAATAGTCACTCGGGACTAAATCCGGAGAATGAGGCGGATGAGGGAGCAATTCGTAGCCTAATTCAGGGATTTTTGCCACGGAAACTGCACATGTGTGCACCCTTGCATTGTTCTGGCGGAAAATAACTTTTTTCTTGGCCAAATGCGGTGGTTTTTTTTTCAAATTGTCATTAAATCGACTCAATAAGTTGGCATAATATTCGCCATTGATTGTTTTACCCTTTTGAAGGTAGTCAATGTGGATTATACCGCGTGCATCCCAAAGACGAACGCCATGACTTTATTGGCTGACAAACCCACATTGGCCTTCCTTGGCGCCGATTCATCCCGAGAAACCCACTCTTTTGACTGCTGTTTTATCTTTGGTGTGTTGTGGTGGATCCACGTTTCGTACACGGTTAAGAAATTGAGCAAAAACTCGTCCATATTGTGGTTAAACAACGCCAAACACTCCTGCGAAGTTGTCACACGATTGCGTTTGTAGTCGATTGTGAGCAAACGTGACACCCATCTTGCGGAAAGCTTTCTCATACCTAAGTCATCATTCAAAATTGAAACCACCGAGCCATGTGATATGCCTATGGCTTCCACAATCTCTCGCACTTTCAATCTCCGATCGGCCACACCATGAATTTTTTTAATTGTTTCGGGTGTAGAGATCTCTACTGGGCGTCCAGAATGTTCGGTATCTTCCGTGCTTGTACGGCCACAAAGAAAATCAGTAAACCACTTTTTTACCATTGAAATTGATGGTGCAGAGTTCCCATAGTATTTATCAAGCTTGGTTTGACTGATGGTTTTTCCGCAAAAAAATAATGCGTAATGAGCACACGAAATTCACATTTTTCCATTTCCCCTCAAATCACGCTGTAGTTTGATATTAATGGTTGTCAAACACAAACTAAATGACGCGACTTGTTCAAATTTTGACAGGAGTCAACTGACAGATGTCTGTTGACAGGAGCAGTGTTGCCCTTTCAGTTAAGAGGCGGGAAATTCAAAAAGTCACGGACATATTGACCCATCCTCGTATATCCATGTTTTTAGAATTCCATTTAGTAGCCTAAAATAATTCGTTATTTCAACAAGTAAAATCAGTAAAGTAAATTATGTCAGGGAATAAGTGTCAGTATCTAAATTGAGCTCTGTCAAGTTGGCGTCCCCGAGTTACAATTTACATAGTATAAAATGTGTGTCAATTGGGCTCAATTGTGCCATTATTAATTTTATTTGTGCTCGTCTGTTTTCAGAGATTTTTAAAAAAAGGACAGACAGACGCAACATCTGCGTAAAAACTGAATTTGTAAGTGCGACAACAACAAAAATTGAATACAACAAGCAGTACATGTTGATAGAAGTAACTATCCGAAATAGCATTATGCTGCTGATAATAATGTACCAAAGACCATTACTATACTGATGACATTAAATATGACCTAGGTGGGCTCATCGCTTACTCTGGGCCACTTGGAGTCGTCGAACAGAACGTCAGTGGCCATTTTAAAGCATACTCTTTCAGAATTAACGAAAAATGGGAAGTCTACGATCATTTACTGCAACGCAAAGTAGACTGCAATGATAGTGAGATGGTGTGTCCTCATGCAATATTATATAGAACATAAATAAAAGTAAATAAATCTTAACAAAATAATCTTTTATTAAAATTGTAATAACCCAAGCACTTTTTTGATAAGTAATTATTCTCAAAAAGAATGTGCTCCATAAAATGATCACATCTTTCTACTACTGTTGTTGAATGATATTCACTTTCGATCTTTTTTCTAATTTCCGTAAACAGTATAACTGAGTCCAAATGAAACTAACAACAATTGAGTGCAAATGGAGCACATTTGATAAACATTTTATACTATACAAGTTATAACAAAGGTGCGGCAGGACAGTAGACTTTCGTCAGTTTCAGAACTTCATTTTGGTGTAACTTCAAAAGTGAGTGGTTGGCGGGAAGATGCTATACGGTACAACTGAGCACAATTGGAGTGCTTTGCCAAGGCTTCAAGTTTTAAAAAGAATTTCAAATTTTTGGGGGCCAATCGTCAAGTTCGCCTCCCCTTCGATTTTTTTTAAAAATCTTTGAAAACAGAAGAGCACAAATTAAACTAATAACGGCACAATTGAGCACAAATGAACCACAATTGATACCCATTTTATACTATATAAATTGAATCTGCGGGGGGGGGGGCAACTTGACAGAGCTAATATGAATCGTTCTCAATACACAACCTTCTTTTTTTGTATTATAATTAGTAACATCGATCTGCGTAATATAAAAGCAACATTATTTTATAAACTGATCCTTTTTCCTCTTATCACATTTTGTGTTTCTGTTTGAATACAATTTTGAGTGCTAATAAATGCTTAAAAATTTATCGTTTAAAGATAAGGACTGCCGTTATACACTTTCATATTTTAAATGGCGTCAAAGTATGCCGGGCACATTATTCCAAAGAAATTTTATAAGGAATTCAAAAGTATATTCGGCATTTTCTGTCCGAGATAACAAAAAAGACAGTATTACCCCGTTCCTCCACAATTACTACCTAATTCATTCACTGACAGTAAACGTACTCTTTGTTTGTCAAGTTGGTGTTAAATAAATCTAGGAACAAATTTTCTTCACATTATTTATAGTGTTTTGCATAGGTACTTTGACATTACTAGGTGTTTAGTATATATATAAGAAATAAAACTTTACCATAATGTAAAATTACTTTAAAATGCTTCTCAGTATATTTATAGAAAAATAAAGATGTAACCTTGAAGGTATACTTATCTAAGGCTCGGTGCACAGTTGCTTCAAAAGTTATCGGGACGCTGCGTCTTATCACCATTTCAATGCACACTTTCACGGAGATAGACCTCAGCGACAGTCTCTCATTTGGCACTAACTGAAATGAATCGTATACGCGCCCAAAAATTGAAAAAAAAAGTTGTTTTTGTGTACTTAGTGTACAAGTACGTAAATCGTAAAAATGAAATTAGAAAAAGGAAGTACATAGTACAGATTCATCCATACAATAGCAAGAGATACTTGAAGGGAGCTTTTTTAATGTTTGCTTGACGGATCTCAGGTATGATCTCAGGGAAGATGATAACAAGTATTTTAATTATTTTCGAATGTCAATTCGATCCTTTGACGAATTGGCCGGTCATATCAGCGACGCACTACAAGGAAAAGAAACCTACATGAGATCTCCTATATCACCCTTGGAGATGCTGGCAGTAACATTGAGGTACGTAAAGGACTTCCCAAATTACCAACCGGGTTTTTACTTCATCATTGAAAAGTTCGACATCCACATTTTCATCAGACATGATGTAGACTCACAAGCTCGATAGGAGGTATGACGCTGCTGCTAATGTGCACTCAATCGTAAACAAATGTGTACTACCAGCTATCGCGGTATAGAAATGTGACGCGCGTCCCACAGGTCCCTGCGGCAACATCGATAACTATCTCGGCGTCAGATAGGTATCAGCTTCATGTGTGAATTCCCACATGAGTTGCTATGCATTTCTCCTTATGCGATTGAAAATGACGCAGCGTCCCGATAACTTTTGCAGCAAGTGTGCACCGAGCCAAGATTGTATCTTGAGTATCTTTTTATGGTCTATGTTATTCTTACTGACTATTTTTGTATAGCATTTTATTAGATTATAAATCCAGAAAAAAGAAAAATTGACCTTCTTTATTCAAATATAGAGAGAAAGAAGAAATAAATAAACCGGCTTCATACAATACATCCTTTCATTCGCCCGTTCGTATATTATGTGTATGTATATATCATAGGTATATATTAGTCATATTATTAAATATCTAAAAAAAACATAATATGTGTTGGTTACATTCCTCTCTGCTTTTGGTTTATTTACGCAAGAGTTTATAAACAGCCATACGAAGTATTCTTTCGTAGATAGCGCAGCGAGTTGGTTTTAAACTTGAAGGCAGTCACGCGCGAAATTGCAATTTTTCATGTTTGGATAGTTAGGCAGAAGAACAAGCAGGCTTCAGAGCAGGAAAATCCACAGTCGACCACCTGTTTACGCTAACTCAAATTTTAGAAAAGAAAGCAGCACGAAATCAAGAGGTACATCTGCTGTACGTAGATCTGAAAAAGGCCTACGACAGTGTGCCTTTAGTAAAACTATGGGAGGCTCTTCAACATAGCAACATAAACATGGAAATAATAAAAGCTGTGAGGTCTTTATACGCGGGCTCCACATCCAGAGTCAAAACCAACGAAGGATTAACATCTGGATTCACAATAACCAAGGGTCTTAAACAGGGTTGCTGTATATCTCCGACACTATTCAAAATATACTTGGAATATGCACTAAAGACATGGAAACGGAAATGCAATAGTATGGGAATGCCGGTGGATGCCGACACGACAGTATATACCCTCTCTTTCGCGGATGACCAAGTAGTTATTGCACAAGATATAGATGACATGGAATATATGAGCCGAAAGCTCATCGAGGAATACGGAAAATGGGGCCTGGACGTCAACATTACAAAAACGGAGTATATGTGCATAGGAGGACAGCAAGAAGACCTACATCTAGCAACGGGACAGATCATCAAACATTGCAATATATACAAATACCTCGGAATGAAAATAGCTAAGGATGGGACACTAGATGAGGCAATATCGGACAGAAACGTACAGGGAAGAAGAGCTACTTCCATGCTGAACAGTATTCTATGGGACAAGACCATTACAAAAGAAAATAAAAAAAGGATTTACAACTCCATCGTGAAAAGCATAATAACATATAGCTCGGAGGTGTGGCCGATAAAAGAAACAACAAAAAGAAAGATAAAAGCCACAGAAATGGACTTCTGGAGAAGAGCGGTAGGAAAGTCCAGAAGAGATAGAGTCCCAAATGAAACCATCAGACAAGAAATGGGAATACAACACGACATTATTGATGACATTATAACTAAACAGCTAACATGGTATGGGCACGTCCAAAGAATGCCAGAACACAGAATCCCAAAGAAAGTACTAAACTGGAACCCCCAAGGAAACCGAAAACGAGGAAGACCGCGCAGAAGCTGGAGAGACGGAGTGGATAAGGAAATTCGAGAGACGGATCTGGAGGAGGGCATGTGGATGAACAGAGGGGAATGGCGATTAGGAATCGGAAGACGTAAAACGTTGTAACCCGATATATATATATATATATAGTTAGGTGACTTCTTCCGCGCAGACATTTGTAACTATTTTGATTGTCAATGGACTTGGAATATCTTCTTATTCATAATCAATGCTCTTGGGCTAAGACTGATGGAGAGTATGATAGTTGTGAAAGTATTTCGAAGGGTTTTGGTCACGTTAACTGCTCATATATCTGTCATTATTATTATTTTAGCTATCACTTTTTTTGTAAATTATTCTTTACTTTTCATAAATAACAAGAATATATGCGACATTAATAGCTAGTTAAATAAACATAACGAACAAAAAAACAGTATCAACAACATATAAATTCTAGGTCAGACATTTAGAAAAAATAAGCAATGCGGTTAAATATTTAAAATAATTGATTTTCGCGAAGAAATGAAGAACTTTCCGTAAACCGTCTTAGCAACGGCTACAACTTAATTTTGGAATACGATACTGATAACTTTTGTCGTTTAGGTGCAAGAGGAGAACACAACACTGGAACACCACTTTTTTACGAAAATATGCATGATCATATTTCTTGAAAACAATTTTTTCATTAAAAAACAAGAAAAGCATAATACAAAATTCATACAGTAAGCAAAAAGATAATTATCATTCACTAGTTCTTTTTGTTCAGTATGTACCTATAGATACAAACTATCATTCATATAGAAGATGCTATTACCAGCTAGTTAACGAATTCGTGAACGGTTAGGATATAAAAGAATGAGGTGTGGGCACCACACGATTTTCTTATACGTATGTGCATTCCGAATTTTTTATAAAAAATTCTTCCAAATTCAGCTCTAAATGCATAGTTTTCGATATTTTTGTATATTTTTGTATATTTGACGTTTTACCTATTGTTGTTAATGGAGAAGGGGGGCTGGACATTGCTCTATATAGAAAGTACTACGATCTGCTAAAACTACATACAATCACTTATTTTTAAGCTACAAGCACATTTTGATATTTCTTTCAAAAATGACATAAAAGAACTGCTGGAAAATTCTACTTTCCTGATCTAAAAATATTCAGTAAAGTGACGAAATACGGACGATTTCAGAAAAAAACTATTAATAGTGAAAACCATACTTTAATATTACGGTCCGGATAACTAATGTTATCGATATTAATAATAAATATAGGATACGAAAATGGTAGATCTCTAGATGATATTTAAGGATTTCATATATTCGTGACTGCATTTAATATACATCTATCTACGCAATGGACCCCAAATACGTCGACGTGCCCCCATGAAGCAGTACAATGTAAGAAGCCTATTTGAAAGGATTGCTATAGATGCGGCTGGGCCATTTCCTGAGACTGACAATGGGAATAAATACATAATTGCCGTAATGGATTACTTCACTAAATGTGTCGAAGCCTATGCCTTGCCTAACCAAGAAGCCGCAACAGTCGAGGAAGTGCTCGTAAAGGAATTTGTTAGTCGGTTTGGTGCACCCTTGGAACTCCATTCTGATCAAGGGAGGAATTTTGTATCGACTTTATTCCAGAATATTTGCGATCTTCTTGGCATTAGGAAAACACGAACGACGCCCTTGCATCCGCAGTCAGATGGAATGGTGGAACGCATGAACAGGAAAATGCTCAAACACCTGTCGAAGGTAGTGGCAGACCATCAAAGAAACTGGGATGAACATCTACCCCTGTTCCTCATGGCTTACAGAGCTGCGGTCCACGAGACTACCGGTCAATCTCCAGCAAATTTGTTATTCGGAAGGGAGCTCAGGCTGCCGTGTGACATAAAGTTCGGCTGTAAGCCTGGAGAAGACCTGGCAGGAGAAGACTACGTCAGCGGACTTAGGCGGAGGTTGGAGGATGCCCACGAGCGAGTACGCTATCATATTCAGGATGCCAGCGACAGGATCAGAGATCGTTACGACGTGCAAGCCGACAGAGGTGGTTATCGAGAAGGGGACCTTGTTTGGTTATATAATCCTCAACGTCGCCGAGGCCTGTTCCCGAAGCTCCAACAACACTGGGAGGGACTATACGAAGTACTAAAGCGAATAAATGACGTGATTTATAGCATAAGACGAACACCCCATAGGGTGTGCATTTCAACCGATTGGCCCCATACTATGGACATAACAACGGCGAAGTAACGGATGTGCGACAAATAACCAGAGAACATAGAGAGCTAACTTATGGGAATTTCATGCAAGAATATTCTGGTACTAGGAAGGCTCGTTTTGGAATTACCACGGAGAAGCAACAGGATCTTTTTACAGTACCCTGTGATTACGCCCTAGCTCACTATGTGGCCCAGGACCTATGTATGCGTAGAGGGATTGGCGTGGAATTCAAGAGGAGATATGGCGGGGTCAATGAACTGATCCAACAAAAGCCAAGGGTTGGTAAAACTCTGGAGATAAAGAATGACGGACGATCTATTTTTTACCTGGTCTCCAACGAAAAGAAGACCTATCATGCATTATGGGAGTCCCTTGTTGATTTACGAGAACGTGCACTCGAACAAAACATGAAGAGGCTGGCCATTCCGAAGCTGGGTTGCGGATTAGACCGCCTGGAATGGAGAATCGTAAGAAACATGCTGGAGGTGGTGTTTCGGCATACTGGTATGGAAATAGTCGTATGCAGCTATCGGCCCAATCAGCCCGTTATACAACCTAAGACTGTGGATTGCCATTTCCACAAGACAACTGGGTGCACCCGTGGGTCCCAATGTAGATTCCGTCATCCACCAACAACAAGAACATGGAATAGCGTGTTTCGGGACGAAACGCAGTTCTTAAGAAGGGGGCAATGTAACGAAATAACTCTAAAAGAAAAATAAACATCGGCGCGACGACGTAAAAAAAAACGAAATGTAAACAAGTCATAAACCATCTGCATGCAAGTACGGCGTAAGCAAAAAGTCTAGGTCTTTTCTGGTATATTTCCGGGCACATCGAGATGATCGAGAGAATTTTCTCGTATACTTCTAGGCCTTTTACGATGCCGATATAAAAACAGCTGGGACCGGGTGATTCATTCATTCATTCACTAGTATTCGTACAGTGCAAATAAACATAAATATAGTTCAAGAAGTAAATAAATATTATAGACATAAATAGTAGTAATAGAAATAAATACGTTTGTTAATTTATTCGTAGTAGTTTTAAGTGCGTTACATTTATTTTATATTTTTATATTGTGATTAGTTTTAAGTGTGAAAATATACAGACAGTTTTAAAACATTTGCACGAGTTGTTTATTTCAACCCCGAAAACGCAACAATTACTTCTTTCAACGCGTTTGGTAAAAAGGGTTTTACAAAAACAAGGGAAGGGAAAACGGAACACATGGGTGCGAGATTGGCTTTCTCGAAAAGTTCTTGGAGCAAGTGATGGTCTACTTTGTGAAATGCGGCTAGAAGATGTAGACGATTACAGAAAGCATTTGCGAATGTCACCAGAAAAACTTCATGATCTATTACGTAAAGTGGTGTCAAAAATACAGAAATCTGACACACACATGAGAAATGCTATTCCAGCGAAAACAAAACTGGAAATTACCCTAAGATTTTTAGCCTCCGGGGATTCGTATGTTTCTCTTGAAGCATTATATCGAGTGGGAAGGTCTACAATTTCACAATTTATTCCCGAAATCTGCGCTGCTATATCAACAGCCTTAAGGAATTTTATGAAGGCAAGTGTCAGTGTAGATATACAGGGTGTTCCTAAATATCATGTACATAAGGAAGGGGGTAACTATTTGGTTTATTTTGTGCCTAAAATTTCATATAAACATAGGTCTGCAAACGCTTCGTTACCAATATGCAGGGTGTTGAAATTTCAAGAATTTTTCACTTTTTACTGTATAGCTCCTGCAGTTTTTGAGATATTTTGTTCAAATTTGGAAGGTAGGTTACGCTATAAGGCCTGCATCATTAGCCATGCCAAATGATTATGTAAATCTACAGGGTAATAATTTTTTCGGGGTCATGCCCTCTTTTCTCACCCTGAACTTTTTTGCGATGCGCCACTGCTAGATTCTAAAATACGCAATAAATTTTCTGTCTTGTTTAGAAACTTTTTGATCTCTTGTATTTTTTTCTTATCTCTGACCGTTATCGAGAAAAAAAATAGAAAACAATTTTCTGTAATTCGCCAGAGAAAATTAAATTTTTTAAAATGGTCTAGTAGGCTCTGGCTTTATTCACATAATCACTTGAGTTTATTAATTTTAAGAGTTAAGGTGCAACTACCTGTTAAAAAATAGGATGACCCAGTTTTCGTAGCATTGTTTTAGTACAATACAAAGTAACATAACTAATAACAATAAAAACCCTAAGTAATAACAATGACAATGAAACTATGCTACAACAATTGTTGAAAGTGTCCTCCTTCAACCCTTATACAGGCGTCCGCTCTTCTTCTCATCGATGCTCGCACTCTCTCAAATACTCCTGGAGTATTTCTTATCGTTTAAAATCCATCGATTATTCGATTTCGTAAGTCATCAACAGTATTCACAGGTGTTGTATACACTAGAGATTTGAGATGTCCCCACAAAAAAAATCTAGACTATTTAAGTCAGGGGACCTAGGGGGCCATGGCTGAGGTCCACCTCGTCCTATCCACCTATTCTCATATACTTCATTTAAATACTCCCGAGCCAAAATAGAAAAATGTGATGGGGCGCCATCGTGCATATACCACATTTGATTTCTAAGTAAAAGGGGCAAGTCTTCAAGTAATAAAGGCAATTCATTCTGCAAAAACAGCCTGTATGACTGACCAGTAAGTCGACCAGGCAAAAAACAAGGACCAATCAAATTATCTCCAATTATACCACCCCATACATTTAATGAGAACTGTTCTTGAAAATGCGTTTCTACAATTTCATGTGGATTTTCATCTGCCCACGTGTGGTTGTTGTGGAAATTCATAATTGAAGTCCTTGAAAAATTCGCTTCATCGGTAAAAAGGATTTTACAATCAAAAATGTGGTCTACTGCTAGCTTATTAAGGTACCATTGGCAGAAATCAAACCTTAAAGGGAAGTCTCGGGGAAGAAGAGCCTGCACTCTCTGAATGTGGTAAGGGTATAGCAGGGAAACACGTAGAATACGCCAAACCACTTGATGACTAATATTTAAATGTTCACTTATTTTTCTGGTGCTGGTGCGAGGATGTCTGTCTATTTCATTCAGAACAGCCTCTTCGATCTGTGGTGTTCTAACAGTACGTGGTTTACCTGCATCATTAGTATTCTTTTTAAAAGTTCCAGTTTCTCCAAGACGCCTATGAATATTTGAAAATATTCGATGATCGGGTATCATTCTATTGGGATAGCGCTCCATGTACAGACGCTTGGCTTCTCTTGCATTTCCATTCGCAAGGCCGTAGATAAAATGCATGTCAGCCATTTCAGAATTCGTGAAATTTGGCATATTTACAAAATTATAACGAGTATTTCAAACACTTTTACACCTTACAGTTTGCAATTTAAAACTTTACTTATACAGACACAAGTTACGATTTCTAATGTCAATTGTCAAATTAATAAACTCAAGTGATTATCTGAATAAAGCCAGAGCCTGCTAGACCATTTTAAAAAATGTAATTTTCTCTGGCGAATTACAGAAAATTGTTTTCTATTTTTTTTCTCGATAACGGTCAGAGATAAGAAAAAAATATAAGAGATCAAAAAGTTTCTAAACAAGACAGAAAATTTATTGCGTATTTTAGAATCTAGCAGTGGCGCATCGCAAAAAAGTTCAGGGTGAGAAAAGAGGGCATGACCCCGAAAAAATTATTACCCTGTAGATTTACATAATCATTTGGCATGGCTAATGATGCAGGCCTTATAGCGTAACCTACCTTCCAAATTTGAACAAAATATCTCAAAAACTGCAGGAGCTATACAGTAAAAAGTGAAAAATTCTTGAAATTTCAACACCCTGCATATTGGTAACGAAGCGTTTGCAGACCTATGTTTATATGAAATTTTAGGCACAAAATAAACCAAATAGTTACCCCCTTCCTTATGTACATGATATTTAGGAACACCCTGTATTTTAGAATATAGTAAAATAATATCAACCGTACTTTGATAAAGATAAAATACGTTTTTCCGGTATGTGCATATACCCGAAAAACATGTTTTAAATTTAAGTTTTACAATTTATCGTCAGCATTAGTAACAACTTGAATAATTAGGTGGCAAGTTATAACAAAAGAACGAGGATTTATGATTGAAATATTTAAAATTTATTGTATGAATAATGATATAAGCATATGTACGTAGAATTACATTTTATTCAATAATATATAACAAAGACATTTATTTTTATGATATTTCCCAAGCGTCTTGTAACAAACATCGCGATTCTTGTAGTGTGTTCGGCTCACTGGTGCACCTATTTTGACTCAAAAAAGGTAACGAAGCATCGTATTCAGTTGCGTTAAATTGGGGTGATTGTAACTCCAGAAGCGTGGAATGAGATGAAGACGTCGATCTTGAGTAGCTCGGATTTAATGATTCTAGTCTCGTTGCAGAAAGAAGACTTTGTATTTTAATTTGGGTTTCCAAAGCAGTGCGTAGGAGCAGCTTTCTTAATTGCGCTGCTACATTCAGTCCAAAAAAATTAAACTCATCGCGCTCATCCATTCGTTCCTCAGGCTTATTGATTTGATTTGAAATATTTTCTAGTCGGTTTAATGCATTTAAAATAGAACTGTCTTCTTGAACTTTTCTGCGACGAGTCATTTTACCGCGACTGGATCTAGAAGAAGAATGATCACTTGATGCAGACGGTGTCGGCGTAAGCACGTCATTATTTTCGTATAAATGCTTCCTCTTGGACGGGTATTGTCAATGTTTACTCAAAATCTGGATGCGATTCCTGTAAAAAAGTATGGTTATAATGGTAAAGAATACGTAATGACTATTTGTTTCAGATTCCATCAAGTGATGAATGGGCTCAAATTGAACGTGGATTTCGTACTAAATGGAACTTTCCTGGTTGTATAGGAGCAATAGACGGGAAGCATGTTAATATAAGAGCACCTGATGACACGTCAGACTATTTTAATTATAAAGGCAACTACAGTATCGTGCTTATGGCTCTGGTTGACGACGATTATTGTTTTTCTTATGTTGACATCGGGTGTAACGGAAGAGCTTCTGATGGTGGTATATTTGCACAATCACAACTAGGACAAGCTTTACAAAGAAATGAATTAGATCTACCAGAAAATTCTGTGATAGTTGGAGACTGTGCTTTTCCGTTAAAAACTTATCTAATGAAGCCAACATATAAAGAAAAAAATTTTAACTATAGTTTATCAAGAGCTAGGCGCATTGTTGAAAGTGCCTTTGGAATTCTTGTATCTAGATTCCGAATTTTTGAAACTACAATAGCTCTGGCGCCACAAAAAGTAGATCAAATTATAATGGCATCATGTTCTTTACATAATTGACTCCGAAAAACTTCAAATACATATTTAACACAAAGATGTGTCGATTTCGAAGATATAATAGAAGGTATTGTGATTCCGGGATCGTGGAGGCAACATATTCGCAGAACATTAGAAAACTTACCGCCAACACGGTCAAACCGTGCATCTAGAGAAGCATTAGAAGTCACAAATGCCTACGCCGAATTATTTACTTCTTCTGAGGTAGTACCGTGGCAGGACAGCATGATAAACATATAATTAACGATGTAAGGTGCCTATACTTTACTTAATAAATGATGATAAAAATTTTTTTATATGCATTTTCGCGCGATATTTTATTTTTGTATAATGGCAAACGTACATTCCACAAACATTCGTTATTGCGATATAACATTATAAAATTTAATGCTTTTTCATCGCCCCATCTAGTCCATTGCTACGATTTAATTTCCGTACTGTGTTTTCAATCAATTGAGGGATAGACACAAGACTGGCAGTATTATAGCATGCTCGTGTTCGGTAAACACGTTCAGACTTGCTCATGAGCATGCTATCCTTCAGACGTAGTATGCTTATTATATCACAAAATTAGACCGTCGTGCGATCTAGTAACGCGCTACTTAACTAGCATGCTCTTTTGGTATACATTTGCTAGTCGCTTGCTACTAGGTAGCATTTGCTCGAGAATAGCGTGCTATCGTGCTACTAAATAGTATGTGTATCCCGGGCCTAAATGTCAAGTAGCGTGCTTATTATTATTCTAATCAAAGTATAATCTTAACACGTCTACACCTTTTTCTGTCTGCTTGAAAATGTATAATATTTCGTGTACTCTGCCAGAGTTAGTCAATGCAGCTAAGAAGGCAACCGAAGAACTGCTACCTAAAAACTCGAAGGATAAATACGAATTAAGTTGCCTAATTTTGTTAAATTGGAATAGGAAAAATAATGCTTCATCATTTTCCGAAAATGTACTACTTTCCTATTTCACAAACTTGGCTGAAATGTATAAGGCATCATCATTATAGTCGTTTCACTCAATGTTAAAAGCAACATTGAAATTAAAAGAGAATGCTGACCTCGACAAATATGCAAAGCTTCATGTTTTTAAAACGTCAAAATGAATGTTTACAATATTTGTAAAAAATATTGTAAAAATGGTTATGTTGTCGATTCCTTAACTTATAAAACAAAAACTCAACCAGAATTTTAAACCAAATAAATAAAAATACAACTCCTAATAATAATAATTATAATGAACAATTTCAAATAGTTCTAATACGAATATTTCTGCTGTTACACATTCAGATAAAATATAAACTTTGGTATAGCAGCTGGACCTGCAACACTTAATTTTAATAACTGCAGGAACATCACTGTCAATTTTAATACAAAGTAATAAAATTCGTTAATATTTAATTGTATTTATTCAATAAATTACAATTAATTAAGATGTTATATAATAGTAGTGTATACAACAATGACAGTTATTATTCCCGAGAGTCGAATTTACGAACCGAGCCGCGAAGCGGCGAGGGAGTGACTCGGTTCGAGGGAATAATAGTCATTATTGCGAGTTAGTATACACTACTTTATCTACGACTAACTGAAGATTACAAAAAAAATCAAAATAATTAAACGGAAATGTCAGATTACTATATCAATATGACGTTTGACTGTTAGACAGTTAGTAAAATGGCCGGACTTGTCTATCGTTACTACGACGACGTTGGTAACGTTATGTTCTTATTGGCGGAATGCAGGAAACAATGCTAACGTTATGTCTCATTATTCCCCGGTCGTATTGTTTAGTCGTCGATAATAGTAGTTTTTGTACCAATAGTAAAAAATCATAGCATTTTTACACATAATAAAGCGCCACGAAATGTCATTTCTCGACCTGGAACTAATAACAGGTAAATAATGGGCATATTATTCACCTAGGTAAATAATGAAAACAAATAAAACGAATGCCGCAACCATGCAATCGCAGTAGTATGTACAATAGCAGAATATGTTTGATAGTACCGGGTATTAGGTATGTCATAATTTTTTGAATGTGAAAATCTGTCAAGTTATTGTGTTGAAGTTTTCTAATCCTGCACGGTTTTTGAATCATGGTTCTCACCACAGAGCACAAAATTTACATGATTGAAGCTTATTTTCGAACGGGTGTGCTAGTTAATGGAACTTGGGAATACAGTCAACGTTTGTGTTTGGACAATTTTCGAGAGCAGATCCCAGCCGTAGCAGTATTACCGGACAATTTTTATGCATGCCTTACAAATTGTGTTGAAGTGTTTCGCGAAACTGGTTCTGTGACGCATAAAAAAAGGTGCTGGTAGACCAAGAGTTCGTACAGAAGAAGTTATTAATGACGTTCGTCAACGTATGGAAGAAGAGCCTACAAAACCTTTAAAACGTCTCTCTCAAGAAATTCGGCTTTCTTATGGAACATGCCAAGCGATTGTAAAGAAGGACCTGAACATGCATCCATATAAGATGCAATCATATCAAGGCTCTTCTGCCTGCAGACCACCCCAGACGCCTTGCGTACTGCCATTGGTTCGTTAATAATTTAATGAATGACGATCTGCTGAATTTAACTTTTTTTTTTGACGAAGCTTGGTTCCACCTTTCGGTATACATCAAGTCTCAGAATATGCGAATGTGGAGCACTGATAACCCGCATATTTTTATTGAAACGCCACTACATGCTCAGAAAATTGGTGTTTCGATGGCAGTTTCTCGCAGAAGAATAATTAGGCTAATTTTTTTCAATTTCACCGTCAACGCAAAAAGGTACAGAAATATTTTTTTGACTGAATTTGTGCAACAGTTATAGACGATGATGAACTTCAATACGGTTATTTCCGGCAAGACGGTGCAACAGCACATACTACACGAGAAAATGCTTTTCTCCGCGAGTTTTTTGATGACCGGCTGATAAGTTTGCATACGGAAGTTGAGTTTCCTCAGAGATCACCTTGTTTGACAATTATGGACCATTTTATCTTTCCTTATTTAAAAAATAAGATTTTCGCAAATCCGATACATAATTTGCAAGAACTGCAACAAAGAATTGTTCAGAAATGTGCAATCATAACGCCAGAAATGCTGCAAAACGCTTTTCACAGCATGAGGAGGCGCGTAAACTTGTGCATTGAACCAAACGGGGGACATTTCCAACAATTATTGTAATTTAGTTTTTCTGGTTAATAAAAACGTTATTTATTTCATAACTTGTAGTTCATTATTATTTTACAGCCGAACTAAGTAGGTAACACATTGTAGGTTATTGATAATGTCAGTGAAGCTTGACAATGATTGAATTATTTCAAAAGGATGGTTTAAACTAAGACAAGCGTTTTACATTCCATGACCAACATTGACCAATTTAATTTTTGATATCATAGTATAATTGGAAACAATATCCTAACCCGCAACTATTATAGATGTAAAGAAGGTAAGTAAAATAAATAACTCTATTTTAGGTTATGTAACAATAACAAAATATGTATAATATGGAAACAATATAACACGTAACTATTACAGATGTAAAGAATTATTTAATTTATTTATAAAAAACAGGGTTATATATTGTCAATAATTTCAAAGTATTAATATATAAACATACTACCTTAGTTGCAATGTAACATGTGTCGGGTACCTCAGTAAGGAATTTTATAATTTCCTCTTGAATAAATACTAATGATTTTTTGGGCTTATAATTTTCATTTTTTCTTTTTAAAAAGGCAAGTAATTTAAAATATTTTGATCTGTTAATATCCTCTTTTAGGCCAAGTGTAGCTTTCAACATCGAATAATGCGCCCATAAAGTCGAGGCTTTTTATTTTTTGAATATTCTTGAAAATAAGCCAGAAGTACATTTTCAGAAGTTACATACTACTGTTAGATAGCGATAACTGGTCTTTATTTTAACCATAAGTAAATGTAATACATTAAATTAATAACAAAGATATGAATAGCAAGGAATTCGTATGATAACCACTCTCGTTAATCGTGCACACCGTACCCGTTGGTGGTCTCGTTCTGACTGCCCGTCTCTTGCATCCCCACCTCCTCTATCCAGGGTTTTGCGGCTAACACTCGGCCTCACTACCCGAGGAATCGTCCTCGATTCCTGTAAAGGATTCGCACCACGGTTTCATCAAATCTGCCGCATAAACCGATTTAAATGGGCGCTGTGTACATTGCGCTCCTTGTATGTCTGATAGTATCTATCATTCTCAAGTATCTCGGTCACTTGGACCTTTAAACAAGGGTCGGAGCTTTCTCGATTCCCCACTTGCCCCCGGATCCCGACGAATAAGGATCAAGTCACCCTTTTGGTAGGATCGAGCAGGTTTTCAAACTGTTTGTTTTGTTGGGCTTGTGCACGTTGTATATTAACCAGGGCCTCCCTTCGCAATTCGTCTGTATCGATAGGCTCTCCATCTGCAAGTGCCAACGTAAGTTTATTTTGCAAGGCATTTCTGGGTTGGAAGCCAAACAGTAGGTTATGTGCCGATTGACTCGTCGTCTTGTTCACAAGGCTGTTAATAGAGTACTGAATTTGTTTTAGATTGGCATCCCAATCTCGACCATCTTCTCGATTATACGTTGTCGTGATAGCTGTCATCAGAGTGCGATTGTATCGTTCTACCTGTCCATTAGCACGAGGTGTGGCCGTGGCATTCTTGATATGGATAATGTCATTGGCGATACAGAACTCCTCAAACTTCTTAGATGTAAAAGCAGTTCCTCTGTCTGATATCAACCTATTAGGGGGTCCAAATATACTAAAGGTATCCTCTGCGTCTTATCGAAGCAGAAATGTCCCATATCGTCGTGACATCCCTTCATCACTCTCCATCGTATCTCTCTCGGAACTACCCATCTCACTCCTCCTCCCACATTACGATACAGTCGATTCTTTTCCACTCTATAATCTGCGTGAGTCTGCCTTTCGGTGTTATTCTGAGGACGGCGCTTTAACGTTTCGCGAATCTCCACAAGCTTTTCGTCCTGAAGCTGCATCGTAACTAACCAGTCTTCTTCATCTATGCGCACCTTCAGTACGTTCAACGTAGCCGTGGGTACTTCTTGAGCGTCTTCGTGAGGGTTGCGGCTCAACGCATCGACGTGTGCCATTGAACTACCAGCCCGGTATTCAATTTCAAAGTCGAATTCTTGTAATCTAAGGATCCATCTGGCGACTCTCGGTGTCAACTCTCGTTTGGTCATTATGGTTTTCAGGGAGTTACAGTCGGTGACCACCTTGAATCTCCTTCCCAGTAAATATACCCGGAAACGTTCAACTGTTTCTAGCACGGCTAGCGCTTCCAGTTCGTAGCTGTGATATCGTTCTTCAGTATCAGACGTTTGTCTACTGAAATAAGCAACAGGTTTCATGGGCTCGTCCTCGAGTTTCTGGAAGAGTATTCCGGCAAGTCCAACTTTACTGGCATCCGTATGGACCTCGAAGCTGGCTGATGGATTATACAGTGTCAGTATCGGACGCTGGGTTAGTTCAGACTTTATGCTTTGGAAGGCTTCTTCCTGACCTTCAGACCATTCCCATTTCTGATCCTTACGTGTGAGCATCGTCAATGGTTTTACAATCCTGGAATAATCTCGTACGAATTTTCTGAAGAAACCCGTCAGTCCCAGAAATTGTCTTATGGTGTGAACATTCTGAGGTCGTTGAAAGTTCTTCACAGCATTAACTTTCACCGAACCAGGCCTTACCTCGTCTTGGTTAATTTCCATTCCCAAATAGTCTACATTTTCCATTAGGAAACAACACTTTCGTAAATTTAACGTTAGGTTCTCTTCACGTAGCACCTTAAACACTAGTTCTAATTTCGTAAGTCCTTCTTCAATAGTCTCACTAGCTATCAGAATATCGTCCATATACACACTAACAATGTCCGGCTCCAGTTTAGCGAAAATTGCCTTTATCACGCGATTGAACGTACTCGGCACATTCACCAAACCAAATCCGACCCTATTCAGCTCATACAGTCCTTCTGTCGTCACGAACGCGGTCAGATGCTTAGATTCTTCCGCCACTGGTACTTGATAATACCCACTGGACAAGTCTAAGGTTGTGAAATATTTCTTTTTCGAGAGGTGATCGAGTTGCTCCTCAATGTTCATTGTCACTACATGTTCCTTTTTGGTGATTGAATTCAACCTTCTATAATCTATGCACATGCGCTCACCCCCGGTACGCTTACCAACCAGGATGACAGGACTCGCATAACTCGAATTTGATGGGCGCGCAATTCCGGCATCCAGTAGTTCTTTAACCGTTCGATTCACGATATCACGTTGCGCATACGGCAAACGATACGGCCGCGAACACACGGGCACAGCAGACGTAAGTTCAATTTTCATTTCTAGTCGGTTAGTCAATCCGATATCCACGAAACTCTTGGCGAAACACTTCACATTGTCTTCTATGGGCTCCTTTTCCTTTTCATCGTGTGGTAGATTTTCATTTACCTCATATTCATCCATTGGTTCTATTTCTTGACGTTTTTCTTCGCTTCGGGTTTCAGTGATTCCTTCCTCTTGATACGTCAATTGCTCTGCATCTTCTCGCATGTCACCGCATCGGTTTTGTGTAATTTTCTCATCCTCATTAATCTCATGATTTATGACCTGGATTTCATGGTATTTCTGTTTTGTTTCGTCATTTTCGCTCTCACTTCTTTCGATTTTCAATGTGTTTCTTTCTTTTGTGATTCGGATGTCAGGATTATCGAGTACATTTCTGCCAATGATCATGGCGTCATCTTGGCATCGATCGGGCACAATATGCACCTCCGTCTCAAATTTCATTCCGTCTAAGTTGATGATATGTTGCTTTTCCCAGGATTTCATATTTACCACCCCCAAAAGCTCTTAGTTTCGCATTGCACGATCTGTATTTGCAATTCAAGCTATCGGCATCGCTTTTCCTCATAGTGGCTACATCACTTCCTAAATCCAAGAATGCAACCATCTCTACGTCGTTTATTTTTACTCTTTTATGGTATGGATCTCCTACAACATCGATTTTGGTTATTTTGTTGACGGTTCTTGGGGTATTAGGACAGTCTTTAGCGATGTGTCCAGTTTTGTCACATTTGAAACAACGCGTTTTCCTCTGTGGTTTCGGGCAATAAATCGAGATGTGTCCATATCCATTGCAATTGAAACATTTTCTTTCCGTTGTCTTGTTTATCGTATTATCGGTGGTAGTTGTTCGAGACGCTGGTGTCTGTGGTTTTATTACAACATTATGTATCGTGCTTTCGTAATTCTTTATCTTGGTCAATAAGTCCTGTATACTAAGTGGACCGCTGATGGCGAGCAACTTGGATAGTTCTCTATCATTTAATCCGGCGATCATGTATTTGCAGTATTTGCAGATAACGCTGTCACTCAAGCAGCCCTTATTCGCAATCGCTTTCATGCAGTAAATATAATGTTCATAGGATTCTTCCGTCCGCTTCTTCCGTCTACTTAGTTCACAATGTACATCAGCATCGTCCATTGCCTATGGAAAATCCATAATTAAACTCTCTTTGAAACTGGTCCAGTCATAGACTTGGTCTTGTATTCCTTCGAACCATAATTTTGCCGCTCCCTCTAGCTTGGTGATCGCATTGAACAACAAAGTGTTATGGTCCCATTTAAAAATCACCGCCATATTTTCGGCCGTTTTTACCCATTGGGTTGCCGTTAAGGTATTCACCTTACCTGGATTAAATTCTGTGATAACTTGATGCGCGTTCTGGTGATAATGTATATGCCGGGCTTCTTGGGGTTCGTTCAGTCTCTTCTCTCGTTCCAACAATTCTATTTCTCGTACTACTAAGTCTCTCTCGTGCTGTAGTAGCCTCCGTTCCCATTCTATCTGGTATCTGGCGTTTTTCGCATCTCCTCTTCAAATGATTCCATACCCTTGTCCGGGGTCACCAATATCAATTGTTCGTTTGTGCCGTTATTTGATTCGTGTCCGTTCATTTTCCGTTGATGCTCACTGTATATTCACTCAATATTTTATTCCAAATATTTGTTTGCGTTATTTCCACTCTAACGTTTTGTCTGTATCTGTTTATTCCTTTAAATATTTTATCTTTAAAATCCCGAACAAATATACTTCAGTTTAAAGTTCTTTTATTGGGTATTTCCAAACAAAATATTCCGGGACGTTTATTTCTATTTTAAAATCAGTCTAAATAGTTCCTCATATATAAATTCATTTATTTGCTTTTAAAATTGTAAGCAATAAAAACTGCCGTCGCCTGTCTCGGCTCGGCATATGTACGTTCGTCTCGTCCTTGTTTCACTACCGTTACTCCCGACGTCGCGCTCTCACACTTCTGCACTACTATCCGCGTATTATACGTATGTGTATTAGGTTCGCTTCGTTTCACTACCGTTGATTGGTTCTTTATCTCACCGCTGCAAATGTTACATAGCGATAACTGGTCTTTATTTTAACCATAAGTAAATGTAATACATTAAATTAATAACAAAGATATGAATAGCAAGTAATTCGTATGATAACCACTCTCGTTAATCGTGCACACCGTACCCGTTGGTGGTCTCGTTCTGACTGCCCGTCTCGTGCATCCCCACCTCCTCTATCCAGGGTTTTGCGGCTAACACTACTGTATTTTTGCTATTACACCATTTTTTAAATTCTGTATATGTTTTCATGTATAAGTGTTCAGATTTATGCGGCAGCAAGTTCTCAACTGCCTGTTCTGCAATTTCGCGCATTTCAGGTGGTGTACATCTAAACTCCTCAGACATTATAAACAGAATGGAAAATAATTTAATAAATACTTCACTTTTAGTTTCAGCATTTATGTCAAAACTTATTTGTCAACATCAAAATATAGCCTACTTATTTCTTTATATGAAGTTTTATTACAAGAGCATTTTTACATATATGAGTAAATTTATTCATAATTATTAAGGTTTCAAAATCCAATTAGACTACTGGTACAAAAAATAGTACCTATACATACTACGGTTGAGAAGACTATTATTGCCCTTGTGGCTTAAATTCCTCGGCGCTGCGCGCCTCGGAATTTAATCTCGCCACTTGGGCAATAAAGAACGAGTCAATAATGACAGTTATTATTAGAATGTGATTTTGTTATTTTAAAGTAATTTATATAGGTATATTTATTGCAAATTAATTTATAACACATTAAATTATATGCTGTAAACTCTGGCAACATAAATAACATTGTTTTTATTTATACACATTGACTAAGCCTAATACATACAACAAACTACGCTTTCAATTAAAAAATTTCTGGGAATAGTAGGTAAACCAATTATGAAGTCATGTCTGAGTTAAAGTTTATTTTTCGTGTTTACCTATCAAATTGAAACAATATATTTATTTCCCAATCCGTATTAGTTACAGGTACATGTATGTAAATATTCATTTTCTAGAAATCTTTTATGAAAGAATTATAAATATTAAAGATAAGTATGCGTAAACATATAAAAATGTTTTAATAGTAGGATATGTAGCAGAACTGATAAACGAGTTAAAAAATCTGAGAAAAACAAATTAAAATAAATACAAAAACTTCATTTTACTGAAGAGTCCTATAAGGAAAAATTTGAAATACAATGAATGGTTACATTTTAAAATATGTATAATCAATCACAATAACAAACTATGCTTCAGCATATTCCAATAGAACTAGGCCAATTACTTCCAGATATACAGGGTGTAGCACCTAAGATGCCTCGGACCGTAGCTCCTCTATTATACAATATATCGAAAAAAGTCTAAGAGAAATTGTCCATAACTACAATCGCCATTTCCCTAAAATATTTTTGGTCATCAGTGCCGTGCCGTATTCCAGTGGCGTATCAAACCTATGTTTTTTTTAATGGAACAATGTATATTTTGTGGCTGATTCGGAAAGCCCTCAAAGAGTACTTTTTTTTCTTATATAACGTCATGCTCCTAACTTTACCGGTTTCGCTGTTATAACGGTTTTTCTTCGCAGTTAGACCGTACTTCGACATTTTTTTTTGGCAGGAACTAAATTGTACCGGCGTTTCGGTTTCTAATTTAGGGATAGACTAAGACCTCTTCTAACTACTCCTAATTTTTTTTCAAGTGATTTAAGGAAAGAAGATAATTTTTGATTGGGCTTTGCAAGTAGTCATTTTTTTCTAAAATATCAAATGGGAACCATATAAAATAATTATATCGTTGGATAATCGAAATTCCAAGTTTTACATTTATTAAAAAAAAAACACATTTCATTACAAAATTAAAAAGAAAAAAAGTTGTTAGGTCAATTTGTCGAAAAACGTCTTTTTTCAAAGTCAGCTGTCATGATAAAACAATAGAAGTGTCAATGCAAACGGAAAAAATAACAATAAACTGACAGAAGTATTATTGTTATCTGATAAACGTTGCGAAAATGCCTGGAACTCAACAAGAAATGGTTGACATGTGTTTATTCTTGGAGAATGTTTCAAAAATTGTTTGTTGGCGTCACGAATGTACTCTGAGAGATATCCTCTCAGACCGTATCCAAATCTACGTGAGTTTACAAAGGTGTTGGATAGATTTACGTCTACTGGTACTGTTCAACGAGCAAAGAGAGTTAGAACAAGCCAGTTTTGACCGTAGAAAACGAGTTGAAAGTTCTGGAGGCTGCTGTTGAAAATCCTCATATCAGTGTCCGCGAAATTATTAGGAACACTGACAAGTTACATCCATTTAAAATTCAATACTTTTTAGAAAAAAGTATTGAATTTTTAACTTGTAATGTAATATTTGTCTTTGTATTCGTTTTTCAAAGAAATTTTAACGTGTTAATTTTTAAGTAAAATGAGTATTTTATTCTTATAATATCATATGCATCCGCATTATATATGGAATTTTTTGATTTTTCTTTGACTATTCTGAGCTGATGATGGCCATGTGCTGAAACTAGTACTCGGAGTAAACTGATACCCTTTGTAAAGAATAAAAGAGGATAGTAATATTACTGTGTTTTTCCATTCTAATCTTTTACAAAATGGACATTTACTACATCTTCATTAGATGGCAACCTTCCGTTGAAGCAGATAAAAATTCGTGCGTTTTTCACATCCATAAAAAATGAAGAAGCATCTCATCATCTTCAAGAGTTGCACCACTTCCATCTGTAAAGTGGAGACCCTAGCGGCTTAAATTCAAAACATAACACCTCACTTTGGGAAACTAAACCCATACCAACTATTAATCCTATTGAAAGTAAGAGAGAAAAAATTCAGCGAGCGTAAGTACTGGCACTCCTATATACATATAAACAATTAGTTAGGAGAAAATACCAGGTTAGCGAAAGAGGAAAAAAATAAGAAGACCCAAAACCCTAATAAAAAAACTGATTTACCTTCTCAATCATCCGAGCCATCCTCCTGTTATTGTGTAATCTGCCACGAACCTTACATAGAATCACCAGCGGAAGACTGGATACAATGTTGCAAGTGACTAGAATGGTGTCAAGAAGACTGCTCCAATTATGGTGGCCAAGGAGAGTTTTTTTGTGATTTATGTATGTAGGCGCCATCTTACCCCATGTTCGTCATCTTATCCGCACTCCGGGTTAAGATGAATAAAATACAACTTTTGTTTATGTTAATTTTTAGTAATATTGGAACTTATGATTATTTTAAAAATATATGAAATTTAAGAGTAATCCAGCGGTAATATGTTACAGTGTTTTTAATTAATTATATTAACGTTTCCTTGACCAAAGCTTTAACCTCGTCATCTTACTCCACCTTCCCCTACATGAATGTGAAGTTTTAAATTATTATTTTAAAGATATATACGTAATTTTATTTCGTTTAGTAATATATCTTCTTCATTATTTTATTCAAATAGATATGATTGCACCGTTTAGGAATGTTTACTTAGAAACAACCTAATAATGGCTTTCATATAGGGGAATTCTGCTCAAGATTATATACTTTTTTAGGGAGCGGAAATAATAAGATAAAACAGTGATATGAAAGAAAACACAGCGTATTTCTACTATTATTTATATAAATTTTGCAAAACAAAAGTTATAAAAGAAAAACTCACTCTTTGGAATATATTAATACTTTTTGGTGTACGTTTGGTTGTGATCTATTGTATAAATCGTTACAACAGCGCGTTTGACCTGTTTTCTATTGCTTTTGCTTACATACCTTTTCTCTCTTTAACTGGATTCGCTCATGAATGGACTACTAGTGAAGACTTGTGAACCTCAAACTTCCTTTTCAGTTTTTCTTACCCGCCCCGTAGATACACTTTTTGGGAATGGGGACAGATCCTTTAGTATTTATCGAGTTACTCGGAACTGTTGACGAACTATTCGATGTCGAGGCTGCCCTTTTCTAGCAAATGTTTCGTTATTAGTGTTATTCTCAATTTCGATTTCATTCACGGTTACTTCGCTTGGTAGGAACATGTGATCAGGAAAAATATAACAATTAAAAGGATATATGCCGTATTTTTCAAAACCGCTCGTGATATTTCCAACTGATGCAACATTTCCATAGGCTTTACCAAAAGTACCGCTTTTTTGTTGAAGATCAACGGTTCTACCAGGGTGTCTCAAGTCGTCATTTAACGATTATAATATGTATCTAACGGGCCAAAGAAAGACACATCGAGAGGTTGCATGCGATGCGTGCAATGGGGAGGCAGGCTCAAGACTATGACTCCGTTTGGTTTAGCAAACTGTAATGCCTCCAGATATTTGTGACTACCTACACCGTCCAGAATGAGAAGAACTTTATTTTCTTGGTTGCAAGTACTGGATTTTACGAAGTGTTTCATCCACTTTAAAAACAACTCACCAACCACATCCACTTTCGTAACACAATCATAATCTCTCGAATCTGCATTCTATTATTCCAGCTCTTTCCGCAAACGCTAATTGTCTGACATCGTTGGTAGTAAAGCCAATAAATCATTCTTCAAACTCTATGTGCTTCACCAATTGGTTTTCCATGTTTGGATCAAACGTTGGCTTGAAACGGTTATCTATTGCAATAGGGGTCGCTATATCGACGACCGATAAGGCTATGAGAATAAAGGATACACTGACACCTTATTACTTGTTAATTAGAAACTTTATATTATTCGTCCGATATTTTAGACTGTACCAGTGCTACCAACCTATATATCATTTTCTCCCCCCTTATAATTGGAGACAACTAACACTAACTTATAAATTTAATTTTTGAGGAGGTTTAACAGTTCTATTAGATCTCCTAATAGATTGGGTTGGTGTGGGAATAAGAGACTTTAGTTTGGGAGTTTGGACGGGATCAGTCGCTTTGTCCTGTTCACACTTCAATTCTTCGTCCGGTTTTCCCTTCTACCTTTTCATCTTTTCCTACTATCTCTTCTGTTTGCTGTTGCCTTTCGCACTCTTGATTTATTCGTTGTTCCTCGCAGTTTTCCTGCCATTCACTGTTCTTTCCTGTATGAATCTTTTGCAGGGCAAATGGAAATCGTTGTTGTACTTCTTCAATTATTGGCCCTGGTAACTGTGATTCTTTTTTGATTATGTCCAAGGAGTCAGGTGTATTTCTGGTTGTCTTGGTGCTAATATTTTACAGTTTTCACATGCTTTTACTGTCTTCTCTCTATCATAGTCAATAATTTACCACCAGGCATGACTACGTGCCAATAATTTCATTCTCACCACTCCAGGATGCTGATCATGTAATAATAAAAGCACCTCGTTTCGACAACTATCAGGTATCACTATTCTCCTTCCCCATAGAAGAACATTTTCTTCTATACTTAATTCATTTCTTCGTCTAAAAAACGGTAGTAACTCTTCCTCACTGCATTTATTTGTCCAACCGAATTTTGTCAATTCTATTACTTTCAGTAACAATTTGTCCTTGTTAGTAGCTTGGACAATGTCATTTGCTACTAATGGCAATGTATCCTCCACTTCAAAAGCTCAAAGGCAACCTTGGCAATCCATCAGCATTTGCTATTTCACTGCCTTCCTTGTATTTAATTTCATAATTGTAAGCCGACAAAATAATTGCATATCTCTGCAATCTAGCATGAGCCAAAGTAGGAATTCCAGACTTTTTCTCGAATATTGTTCGTAATGGTTTGTAACATAAACTTTTTTCCATACAGAAATTTTTCACAGCAAAATTTAGTGCTAATGCTTCCTTATGTACCTGTGCTTAGTTCTATTCTTGTTTATTTAACGTACGGGACGCGAAATAGATTGTTTTTTCTTCGCCTTCATGTATCTGACTTAGAACAGCACCGATACCATAACTTGACGAATCAGTTGTCACAATGATTGGTTTAGATGGGTCGTAGAACACCAAAGCCTTACTTTTGATGAGAAACTGTATATATAATAGCTCCTACAAGGCATATTTTTCAGACGACAACATAGGAATGTATTTAGTGTAATAATTTATCAACTCTAGAAAAGCCCTTAGTTTCGTGATGTTTGTTGGTAAAGAAGTATCTCTAATTGCTTTTATTTTATTTTCTTGTGGCTGCACACCTTCTCTACTAATGGTGTGGCCTAGAAAATCAACCTGACTCTTGAAAATACAGATTTTAAAACATTTATACGAATGTAACACTTGTTTAGCCGTCCAAGGACTTTGAAAATATTTTCCATGCAATGGTCATATTTTTTCCTGAAATGATGACATCATCTGTATACACCGATACATTATCCAACCCACCCAATATTTGTTCCATGGTTAATTGGAGGCGCGCTCGACAACCCATAAGGCAATCTTTTATATTTATATAACCCTGTATGAGTGTTTATAGTAAGTAACTCCTTGGAAGCTTGATCAATCCTAAGCTGCAAGTACGCGTTACTCAAATCAAGTACAGTAAAAATTTCTGCCCCAGTCAACGACTGAAAAATATCTTGTATATCAGGTAAAGGATAACAATCTCTTCGTAATATTGGGTTTAATGTATTTTTAAAATCAACACAAATTCTCGTGTTACCATCTTTTTTGGGTACAACCACTATTGAACTGACAATTTCCTCTTGAGTTGTAGATAATAATATTCCTTTAGATTCTAAGTCTTTAATTTCTACTTTTACCTTTTTATGAAGAGCATATGGCAATGTATTAATGTATATGGCTTGTTAAAGACAAATTTAGCATCGTCGTTGACAATCAATTTTGCAGTATAGCCTTGTATAGCTTCAGTTGAATCCGTGAAAAACACCATAGAAATGATCCTTCATTTTTTGCATCACATCTTCAATGCGACTGACATCAGGATTAGGTATAAGTTTGGGACACGAATGCAGATTAGATCTCCACCCTGGCTGCACAACATCCAACCATGACCTACCCAACAATGGCAAAAATGTACAGTCGAAAGCAAAAAAAAGTAGAAAAGAAATCTTCGACTTTGTAAAATTGGCTTTATTTACTTGTCATTAGTGTCAAGCCATTATCCTATGGAATATCAAATAATTATCACAACATCTCCTCATCTGAATAATACGAATCAAAATACAAATTAAAAAATATAAAGAAATATATGGATTAATATCTGGTATAGAGCCGTTTTTGCTTAGAACTTCTTTCAATCTACATATTTGGAATAGAGTTATAAAGGTTGGTACAATTATTTTGTTTTACATTCTCCCATGTTGTGTAAACTGTTTCTACCAGTTCTTGTCTATTTTGAGGTCCTCGATTTTTCTGTGGTCATCAACCCCCACACATTGCGACATAATATAAGCTGCCGGCTTACCTTTAAAAATGACGTGAGAAAATACGGGATAGAGATAGGACCGTGCAACGGGTGACGTTTCTCGAAATTGTCCAACGCCCTGTATAGGTAGCGCGTTCGGACCGATCGTCGCGTGAAGAGGAATGTCCGAGCTAATTACGGTTAAAATTTCGGCTTTATAGCTCTGTCCGATGGCCGGATATTTACGGACAAATTTAAACGTTGCGTTTTCGACGTTGCCCCATTTTCTGAAGGTATCTCTTAATAAACGATTGTATACGACGTACAGGGAGAAGTACGGTTAAAAAGCCCGCAGTTTCTGCTTTTCAACGCGCGCAAATCCATATTTTAAGGTCGAGGGACGCGTGAGCAATTAAAATAAACGTGTGACCGCGTGTTCCGTCGAATTTGTCAAAACACGCGAAATGAAGCCATGACGTGCCTAAAGAATGTACATTTTACGTAAATAAAAACGAGGACTAAACACAAAATTGACTTTTCGCTAATCTGACAGCTCCAACGAGAAATTTTGCACGTTTGACTTTTAAGCCTTATATTCCGAATTTAGAAGGTTTTGACGGCCCAACAAGATTCATAATAGTAAGTACAGATATTTCTAGACCATTCCCATTCCTATTGCGACTTCATCGACGTACGATATCGATAGTGCGTGTCAATTAAATTCCTCATGCAGACGGACATCGTAGAAAAATGGCCGAAATACGCCAGAAATACATGTACACAATAAATCAAGTGCAATGCTCATAACATGAAATGTACACACATATACATTCATGTGCACTGCCCGTAAATATATTATATATCGGTAGCTTGACTTAACATTTTTACATACAGGCTGATATCTTTTAATTACTATAAATTTGAATTTTAAAATACCATAATTCCAGAACGCGTATGCCCAGTTTCCTTAATGTAATTATTAACGTCAGAATAGGTTCATGGCATATAAACACACATAATATATTTAGTTTTAGGACACGGACAAGGCACTAAATTAATTATCTGGACACAATTAAAACGTTTTTTTATAACCTTTTAAAGATTACATGTCTATTTTCTCTGAGATTTAAAAAAAAATTGCAGATTTCAACATAGAGTCAAGCTTACATATAAATATGGCAGTTGAACAAACTATTTACATTAGGTCGATAGCCCAATGGCAAGATTACCGGCTACTTAATTCAAGGACTTTGTCGGGTCGGGTTCGAACCCAGGCCGGGGCAAAACATTTTTTTTTCGAATGCGATATTGTGTATTTATTTCGTGTATTTTACCGGCAATTTATAAGACAAGACGCCGGACTGCTCGACATAATTTTCCCGGTCGATGATATAATCATTCATACATACAGCATGATTTTTTCTTAATTATTATAAATTCCATTTAAAATACAATAATTCTAAAACGGGTATGCCTTTTTCTTAAGGGAAAAAATAATGCTTTTAACATTTATGTGCCCCTACGAAATAATTATTTAAATAATTACGCACTGCGGAGTGGGTGGAGCCAAATCAACTTTTTCTTCTGATTAAGGTAAAACTCGGTACTCGGGGGCTCTTGGTGTCGGTGATCTCAAGCCCAATGTCAAAATTTCAAAAAAAAAAATGGTGCATCTAATATGGCGGACGAGTTTTTTGAAAATTGACGTATGAATGTGAAATTTTAGATACGGGGGTGTCTTAGGTCGCCGATCACGAATCGAAAGTCAAAATGTCAAAAAAAAACAAAATGGCCGAAGTTTTTTTGAAAATTGACGTATGAATGTGAAATTTTAGATACGGGGGTGTCTTAGGTCGCCGATCACGAATCGAAAGTTAAAATGTCAAAAAAAAAATGGCCGAAGTTTTTTGAAAATTGACGTATGAATGTGAAATTTTAGATACGGGGGTGTCTTAGGTCGCCGATCACGAATCCAAAGTCAAAATGTCAAAAAAAAACAAAATGGCGGAAGTCTTTTGAAAATTGACGTATGAATGTGAAATTTTAGGTACGGGGGTGTCTTAGGTCGCCGATCACGAATCGAAAGTCAAAATGTCAAAAAAAACAAAATGGCCGAAGTTTTTTGAAAATTGACGTATGAATGTGAAATTTTAGATACGGGGGTGTCTTAGATCGCCGATCACGAATCCAAAGTCAAAATGTCAAAAAAAAAACAAAATGGCGGAAGTTTTTTGAAAATTGACGTATGAATGTGAAATTTTAGGTACGGGGGTGTCTTAGGTCGCCGATTACAAATCGAAAGTAAAAATGTCAAAAAAAAACAAAATGGCGGAAGTTCTTTGAAAATTGACGTATGAATGTGAAATTTTAGGTACGGGGGTGTCTTAGGTCGCCGATCACAAATCGAAAGTCAAAATGTCAAAAAAAAACTAAATGGCGGAAGTTTTTTGAAAATTGACGTATGAATGTGAAATTTTAGGTACGGGGGTGTCTTAGGTCGCCGATCACAAATCGAAAGTCAAAATGTCAAAAAAAAAACAAAATGGCGGAAGTTTTTTGAAAATTGACGTATGAATGTGAAATTTTAGGTACGGGGGTGTCTTAGGTCGCCGATCACAAATCGAAAGTCAAAATGTCAAAAAAAACAAAATGGCCGAAGTTTTTTGAAAATTGACGTATGAATGTGAAATTTTAGATACGTGGGTGTCTTTGGTCGCCGATCACTAATCCAAAATAAAAATGTCAAAAAAAACAAAATGGCGGAAGAATTTTTTGAAAATTGACGTATGAACGTAAAATTTTGGATACGAGGGTGCCTTAAGACGCCGATTACGAATCCAAAGTCAAAATGTCAAAAAAAAACAAAATGACGCTAGAATTTTTTGAAAATTGACGTATGAATGTGAAATTTTAGATACGGGAGTGTCTTAGGTCGCCGATCACGAATCCATAGTACAAATGTCAAAAAAAACAAAATGGCGGAAGAGTTTTTTGAAGATTGACGTACGAACGTGAAATTTTAGATGCTGGGGTGGTTCAGGTCGCCGATCACGAATCCATAGTCAAAATGTCAAAAAAAACTCGATGGCGGATCTAATATGGCAGAAATATTCTTCAAAATGTCTTTAATCTTGGTGAAATCTAGCAAATGGCATTTTCAGGTCGCTGATCACGAATCCGAAATAAAAATTTTAAAAAACAATGTTGCGGAAAGGTTCTTCGAAAAGTGCTTGGATCTGAGCACATCCTTCCTTCGTAAACTTTAACATGATTTATGTTTAACATTGTGTTCAGTGTGACGGTTTGTGTAAAAAGGAAAGGAAAGTTCTAAATAATATATACGATTGGCATAACAAAATTTATATGTGTACAGGGGTGCGTCAAAAGTCGGACATTCTCTCTCTCTCTCTCGAAATGGCATGTCTATGTATAATATTTGACAGGTAAAATTTTGCAATATCTCAAATTTAATGCCCTTAAATTATTGGCGCATGTTTCATTAAAGTTGACATAATATTTGAATGTAACCTTCAACATTAAAATGCCCTGACAACTACAACGGCAAATTTAAACGTATTTTTAATTATTTATATTATTGCACTGTATTAGTTGATTAAGTTCAATTGCGGGCCGGTTTTCCCAATGCAGATCAGCGTACTCATTAAATAAAATACGGGATAATACGTTTTTGCAAAAACCTGTTGGCGCTAATAATTGATTAAGAACGTTATTAAATGAAGATACTTTAACCGGTGTTTTTCCAAACCTGATAAATATTAAACAGTAATTAGGGTTACTTACACATGCGCATAACCTAGAAGATTTGGATTTTTATTAGTATTGACTGCGTTTATATTTTCTTATGCATTTGTAATTAATAATTATTTTTATTAGTGATTTAGTAATTGTTTTGCTCCTTCTATACATGAAATTAACAGTATAATTAAAAATGAAAACGTAATATTGAATATGTGCAACTTTTAGCTTACTACGGAAATACTTGTGTTTTGAAAGCTTTTTAAATCTGTTACATTTCTGGGACTTTATCTCAGTTGCGAAAAATTCTAAATATTTGTGAAAATTTATGCCTGCGCTTCCTCTTTTCTTCTTTGTAATTGCTTTTAACAGCACCTTATTAAAACTTCATTTTAGACTCAATCTGTATGTCATTAACATATTAAACTACATTTAGTTTGTTGTTTGAAGTTCATCAGCATTTATTAGCATTATATAAAAATGTTTGAAAGCGACGCCCATTTATCAAACAAAATTTGTTATAAACATTTTAAATACAATACAGATACTACGTATACTTGAGCATGTCAATTAAAATAACGAGCCCGCGATCGCGGGCGAGTAGTATACATAATATCCATTCTATCACTAGAGAAATAACCGTACCAATAGTAATGTAATTCAGTGTAAATTTAAAATGATCTTTAATACAAGTTCTTTATTTAAATCGATATGCGAACTAATTTCGTGTAGGTGATAGATCAATATATCAAAACTGATAACCGAAATTTTATATTAAAAAAGCTGCTCCATATTACACACAAGAGTGAAAAATATCTCTTGAAATGGTTTCTATCTTTTGATGTCAAAACAGTGTTAAATTGAATTTTAGGTTCTGATTTATTATTATTGTGTAAGCCTATCTTAAATTGTTTTTGAGTTATTTACATTCTTTCTTTCAATGACAGTAAACTTCAAAAAGATTGCCAAATACTATATTTTTCCACTGTTATTTCAAGAGCGTATTATAAGATTGTCAATAAAATCATTCCATCTGTCATCATGACAGCAGTTTGCTGACAAAAATATGCATCTATACAAGGTGTGATAAAAATTGAAAAAATAGTTTCTTTCGATACTTTAACATGACTTATGTTTAACACTAAATTACCTTTCTCGCTCTTGAGTGTGTACCAGTTCGTGGAAAAAACAGTTCGCGAAGAATTTTAAATAAAATATCCTATTGGTTTAACAAAATATATGTATATACAAGGGTGCTTCAAAAGTTTATAAAAGTGGACATTCTAAAAAGCGTTTTTTACAGGAAAGGCGCTTCAATAGGGCTTAAATTTAAAACTTGGGCTTTTTCCTTTTATTATTATTTCGTGCTCCTTTATTAACGATAGTTCATTTTGAAAAGGTTAACAGGCTTTTACACTTTCACATCAAAGTAGTATTGTAAACTGTCTTAATCAACATGTTGAACTTTTTGATGTCATTGTGCTTTTGGATACCTTAACATGACATGTTTAACATTAATTTACCTTTCTCGCTCTTGAGTGTGTACCGCTTTGTGTAAAAAACCATTCGAGGAGAATTTTAAATAAAATATACTATTGGCTTCACGAAATATATGTATATACAGGGGTGCGTCAAAAGTTAATAAAATCAGACATTCTAAAAGGCGTCATAACAGTGATTGCTTTTTACACGAAACTATGAAAAAGCTGTAAGCGGACGCGAAAAAGGCGATTCAAACTAAAAGAGATTGACGGACCCGCTGTAAGCGGACGGACCGCTGTAAGCGGACGATCAGCTGTAAGCGGACGGACCCGCTGTAAGCGGACGTTATAGCTAGTTATATATAATAATAGCGCACAGACCTCTGTTGTTAATCGCCTTAGTTGAAAGAGCTTAACCGAGCATTTTCGAAACTATCAAAATAGAAAAAGTCGACAAAACGCCAGGTTCAACTCCTCTCTGGATACGCGGAATTGAAAGCTGTCCTTTGGCGTGCGTGTTACGTGGACTCTAAAGGGTTCCTCGCCGGCGAGTTTTTCCTTCTAAGTGGAGCGTGTGCAGAGATATAGGGTTTTAAAGGGGAGCGTGCATTCCATTTTGTAACGAAAAAATGGCTTACGTTTTGACCATTCCCGTGACAAGCGATAAAAATCTCGGGAAACGTCAAACTGACATCAAACTGAGTTGTGTCCACAGATTCACTTTTAAGCGTGAAATATGAAATTTTGAAGGTCGCGAGGGTCCAACAAAACCCGAGGAGTTAAAGAACGGCCTTCTCTAGATCTTCCACTTGCTTATTTCGAGTCGACAGACGCACGCAACCAAGGGCACGAGCACTTTCAAATTCTTTTGCAGAAGCATTTGGTCAGAAAAATGGCCGATTCAATGTGCAGTAATATCAATGTATTTCGGACGGGCGAAAAATATAATCAGATTCTCATGTGCACTGCCGATCAATGTATTACGGTCCGGTGAATGTTCGGCATCTCCATATCTCCACACAATACATAACGGTCCCGCTTGATTTAATATGTTTATCTATGTACAGGGGTCGATTAGTATTTTAATAATGATTTGAATTAAAATACGTCAATTCCAGAACGCGTATGCCACGTTTCCTAAATGGAGAAAAGGATTGCTTTTAACATCGATGTGCCCTTATATAATAATTTTATTTAATCGATTACGCATACATGCAGAGTGGGCGGAGCCAGCTGAAATTAATTTCTCTCTTCCGATTAAAGTAAAATTCGGCACTTGGGAGTTTTTGTGGTGTCATTGATCACGTATCCAAAGTCGAAATGTCAAATAAAAACAAAATGGCCGAAGGATTTTTTGAAAATTGACGTATAAATGTGAAATTTCATATACGGGGGTGTCTTAGGTCACCGATCACGATTCCAAAGTCAAAATGTCAAAAAAAAACAAAATGGCGGAAGATTTTTTGAAAATTGATGTATGAATGTGAAATTTTAGATACGAGGGTTTTGGGGGTCGCCGATCACGATTCCAAAGTCAAAATGTCAAAAAAAACAAAATGGCGGAAGAATTTTTTGAAAAATGATGTACGAACGTGAAATTTTAGATACGGGGGTTTTGGGGGTCGCCGATCACGATTCCAAAGTTAAAATGTCAAAAAAAACAAAATGGCGGAAGATTTTTTGAAAATTGACGTATGAACGTGAAATTTTAGATACGGGGGTTTTGGGGGTCGCCGATCACGATTCCAAAGTCAAAATGTCAAAAAAAACAAAATGGCGGAAGATTTTTTTGAAAATTGACGTACGAACGTGAAATTTTAGATACGGGAGTTTTGGGGGTCGCCGATCACGATTCCAAAGTTAAAATGTCAAAAAAAAACAAGATGGCGGAAGATTTTTTGAAAATTGACGTATGAACGTGAAATTTTAGATACGGGGGTTTTGGGGGTCGCCGATCACGATTCCAAAGTCAAAATGTCAAAAAAAAAGAAAATGGCGGAAGATTTTTTTGAAAATTGACGTATGAATGTGGAATTTTAGATACGGGGGTGTTTGTGGTCGCTTATTACGTCTTCAATTTGGCGATTCTTCGAAACGTGATTGAACAGGGCTTAAATTTAATACTTCATTTTTTCTTAACGATAGTAGATTCGCAAACATCAGAATCTTATTGTACACGGTCTCAATGGAAATGTTGCGCTCATTGTTTCTTTCAATACTTTAACATGACTTATGTTTAACATTAAATTACCTTTCTCGCTCTTGAGTGTGTACCAGTTTGTCTAAAAAGCAGTTCGAGAAGAATTTTAAATATGATAATAAAATATACTATTGGCTTAACAAAATATATGTAGGGGTGCTTCAAAAGTTTATAAAGGTGGACATTCTAAAAAGCCATGACAGTGATTGCTTTTTACAGGACAGGCGCTTCAATAGGACTTAAATTTAAAACTTGGGCTTTTTACTTTTATTATTATTTTGTGCTTTTTTCTTAACGAGAGTAGACTTCGAAAAGGTTGACAGGCTTTTACACTTTCACATCAAAATAGTATTGTACACTGTCTTAATAAAAATTTTGCGCTTCTTGATCTCATTGTGTATTTGCATACTTTAACACGACTTACGTTTAACATTACATTACCTTTCTCGCTCTTGAGTGTGTACAGATTTGTGTAAAAAACAGTTCGAGAAGCATTTTAAATAAAACATACTATTCGCTTCACAAGATATATGTATATATACAGGAGTGCTTCAAAAGTTAATAAAAACGGACATTCTAAAAAGCCATGACAGTGATTGCTTTTTGCAGGAAACTGTGAAGAAACTGTAAGCGGACGCGAAAAAAGCCAATCAATAGGGCTAAAATTTAAAACTTGGGCTTTTTTTTGGATTTTTGAGTAAAATGAATTTTAAGTTCGTTTTTATTATTCCTTTGTGTTTCTTCATTAATGATAGTAGAATTCAAAAAGGTTGACATGATTTTTTCACTGTTACATCAAAATAATACTGTAAACTGTCTTAAAGGAAATGTTGCGCTCTGAGCTCATTGTTTCTTTGGATACCTTAACATGAACTATGATTATTATTAAATTACATTTTTCACTCTTGAGTGTGTACCGGTTTGTGTCAAAAACAGTTCGAGAAGAATTTTAAATAAAATATCCTATTGGCTTAACAAAATATATGTATATACAGGGGTGTTTCAAAAGTTTATAAAAGTGGATATTCTAAAAAGCGTCATTCCAGTGATCGCCTTTTACAGGAAAGGCGCTTTATTAGGGCTTAAATTTAAAACTTGGGCTTTTTACTTTTATTATTATTTCCTGCGCCTTTATTAACGATAGTGGATTTCGAAAAGGTTGACGGGCTTTTACACTTTCACATCAAAATAGTATTGTAGACTGCCTTAATGAACAAGTTGAGCTTTTTGATCTCATTGTGTTTTTGGATACCTTAACATAGCTTATGGTTAAAATTAAATTATTTTTCTCGCTCTTGAGTGTGTACCGGTTTGTGTTAAAAACACTTCGAGAAGAATTTTAAATAAAACCTCCTATCGGCTTAACAAAATATATGTATATACAGGAGTGCTTCTTACTTTTATTATTATTTTGTGCTTTTTTCTTAACGAGAGTAGACTTCGAAAAGATTGACAGGCTTTTACACGTTCACATCAAAATAGTATTATAAACTGTCTTAATGAAAATGTTGCGCTTTTTGAGAGCTCATTGTTTCTTTGGATATTTTAACATGACTTATGTTTAAGATTAAATTACCTTTCTCACTCTTGAGTGTGTACCGGTTTGTGTAAAAAACAATTCGAGAAAAATTTTAAATAAGATATACTATTGGCTTCACAAAATATATGTATATACCGGGATGCTTTAAAAGTTTATAAAACCGGACATTCTAAAAAGCGTCATGCCAGTACTCGCTTTTTACAGGAAAGGCGCTTCAATTTAAAACTTCGGCTTTTTACTTTTACTTTTATTTTGTGCTCCTTTATTAACGATAGTGGATTTCAAAAAGGTCACACTTTACATCAACATAGTATTGTACACTGTCTTAATAAAAATGTTGCGCTTTTTGATCTCATTGTGTCTTTGGATACTTTAACACGACTTATGTTTAACATTAAATTACCTTTCTTGCTCTTGAGTGTGTACCGGTTTATGTCAAAAACAGTTCGAGAAGAATTTTAAATAAAATATCCTATTGGCTTAACAAAATATATGTATATACAGGAGTGCTTCAAAAGTTTATAAAAGTGGACATTCTAAAAAGCGTTTTTTACAGGAAAGGCGCTTTAATAGGGCTTCAATTTAAAATTTGGGCTTTTACTTTTATTATTATTTCGTGCTCCTTTATTAACGAGAGTAGACTTCGAAAAGATTGACAGGCTTCTACACTTTCACATCAAAATAGTATTGTAAACTGTCTTAATGAAAATGTTGCGCTTTTTGAAAGCTCATTGTTTCTTTGGATACTTTAACATGATATGTTTAACATTAAATTGCCTTTCTCGCTCTTAAGTGTGTACAGGTTTGTGTTAAAAACAGTTCGAGAAGAATTTTAAATAAAATATCCTATTGCCCTAACAAAATATATGTATATACAGGGGTGCCTCAAAAGTTTATAAAAGTGGACATTCTAAAAAGCTTTTTTTACAGGAAAGGCGCTTCAATAGGGCTTAAATTTAAAACCTGGCCTTTTTACTTTTATTATTATTTTGTGCTTTTTTTCTCAACGAGAGTAGACTTCGAAAAGGTTGACATGCTTTACCACTATCACATCAAAATAGTATTGTAAACTGTCTTGATGAAAATGTTGTGCTCTTTCAGCTCATTGTTTCTTTGAAAACTTTAACATGAATTATGTTTAACATTAAATTACCTTTCTCGCTCTTGAGTGTGTACAGGTTTGTGTAAAAAACAGTTCGATAATCATTTTAAATAAAATAAACTGGCTTCACAAGATATATGGGTGGGATACAGGGGTGCTTCAAAAGTTAATAAAATCGGGCATTCTAAAAAGCCATGACAGTGATTGTTTTTTACAGGAAACTGTGAAGGAACTGTAAGCGAACGCCAAAAAAGCCATTCAATAGGGCTAAAATTTAAAACTTGGGCTTTTTTTGGATCTTTGAGTAAAATCAATTTTAGGTTCATTTTACTTTCTTATACGTAGTATAAGGAAGTATTGTGACGATGAAAATTTTCGACCTCGAGATTTTTGCATATGTCCACATTTTGAAGTGCCCTGATACCGAAAAAGTGGTTTTTAAAAAATGTCTGTCTGTCTCTCTGTGTGTGTGCGTGTGACCACGATAGCGATCAAACCCCTGTAGATATCAATTCCAAATTTTGTATTTACGTGTATAATCTCCCTCTTGAGATCTGATTAGTTTTTCAGTAAAATCGGTAGACCGGAAGTAGCAGTTTACTTCAGTGAAGAATTCGATTTTGCCAATATTTCGTCAATTACTAAGTTTAAACAAATTTATAAAGAATTGAAATGTAATCAAAATTAATTTTGAGACAAATTATCTTAAAAAAGTTTTTCGAAATTCCAACCGGAAGTAGGTCTTTTACTCTTATAGAAAATCAGTTTTTTGCGAATATCTCGCAAGTCATGCTTTCTAGGCAGGTACATTACGAGTATAATTTTAAATATCTTTTGTATAAAAAAATTTTCAAAATTCGGACCGGAAGTACCACATTTACCCTTACCGAATAGCGATTTCTGCAGATATGTCGTAAATTATGCATTCTATATATATTTATTAAGAGTACAAAAGTATTTAGAGTTGAATTTGCAATATTTGTTGTATACATGAAATTTCAAAATTCGGACCGGAAGTGGCACTTTTACTCATAGCGAGTAGCACTTTTTTCGAATATCTTGCAAACTATGCATTCTATAGCGATTTATCAAGAGAATGAAAGTACTTAGAATAGGATTTTGAATAAGTTTTGTATAAAAAGATTCTTAAAATTGTATAGTTTGAAACGCTCATACGTATAAGAAAGTCGTGTGGTGGCCACACCTCATTTTTTATTATTCTTTTGTGTTTCTTCATTAACGATAGTAGAATTCAAAAAGGTTGACATGCTTTTTCACTGTTACATCAAAATAGTACTGTAAACTGTCTTAATGGAAATGTTGCGCTCTGAGCTCATAGTTTCTTTCGATATTTTAACATGACTTATGTTTAACATTAAATTACCTTTCTCGCTCTTGAGTGTGTACCAGTTTGTGTAAAAAAACAGGTCGAGAAGAATTTTAAATAAAATATACTATTGATTTAACAAAATATATGTATATACAGGGGTGCATCAAAGGTGTATAAATGTGGACATTCTAAAAAGCGTGATGCCAATGATCGCTTTTTACAGGAAAAGCGCTTCAATTTAAAACTGGGGATTTTTACTTTTGTTATATTTTGTGCTCCTTTATTAACGATACTGGATTTCGAAAAGGTTGATAGGCTTTTACACATTCACATCAAAATAGTATTGTACACTGTCTTAATAAAAATGTTGCGTTTTTTGATCTGATTGTGTCTTTGCATACTTTAACACGACTTATGTTTAACATTAAATTAGCTTTCTCGCTTTTGAGTGTGTACCGGTTTGTGTTAAAAACAGTTCGAGAAGAATTTTAAATAAAACGACCTACTGGTTTAACAAAATATATGTATATACAGGGGTGCTCCAAAGGTGTATAAAAGTTGACATTCTAAAAAGCGTCATGCCAGTGATCGCTTTTTACAGGAAAGGCGCTTAAATTTAAAACTTGGGCTTTTTACTTTTATTATTACTTTGTGCTCCTTTATTAACGATAGTGGATTTCAAAAAGGTTGATAGGCTTTTACACTTTCACATCAAAATAGTATTGTACACTGTCTTAATAAAAATGTTGCGTTTTTTGATCTCATTGTGTCTTTGCATACTTTAACACGACTTATGTTTAACATTAAATTAGCTTTCTCGCTCTTGAATGTGTACAGATTTATGTCAAAAACAGTTCGAGAAGAATTTTAAATAAAATATCCTATTGGCTTAACAAAATATATGTATATACAGGGGTGCTTCAAAAATTTATAAAAAAGGACATTCTAGAAAGCGCTGTTTACAGGAAAGGCGCTTCAAAAGGGCTTAAATTTAAAACTTGGGTTTTTTACTTTTATTATTATTTTATACTCCTTTATTAATGATAGTGGATTTCAAAAGGGTCACACTTTACATCAAAATAGTATTGTAAACTGTTTTAATAAAAATGTTGCGCTTTTTGAGCTCATTGTGTCTTTGGATACTTTAACATGGCTTATGATTAACATTAAATTACCTTTCTCGCTCTTGAGTGTGTACCGATTTGTGTCAAAAACAGATCGAGAATAATTTTAAATAAAATATACTCTGCTCTTTTATTAACGATAGTGGACTTCGAAAAGGTAGTAAGAAAGTAATATATTTTATAAATTAAATTTACTTTTCCCATTCACATACATATGTTTGCGAGCTATATGTTTGAAGTTCATCAGCATTCACTAGCATTCTATAAGAATGTTTGAAAGCGACGCCCATTTACCAAACAAAATTTGTTGTAAACATGTTAAACACTATGGAGATACTACGTATATTTGAGCATGTCAATTAAAATGACGAGCCCGCGATAGCGGGCGAGTAGTATATATGTAATTCATTGAAAATTTAAAATGTTCTTCAATACAAGTCCTTCATTTTTAATTGACGTGCGAACTAATTTTGGGTATGTGACAGACGAATATTTCAATTATGCTGACTAAAATTTCATAATGAAAGCCCTGTTCCACTTCAAATAATTTGGGTGAAAATATCTCAGTGTCAAACTGATTATTAGGTTCTTTTTTATTAATATTGTGCATGCCTATATTAAATTGTTTCCTAGCAATTGACATACTTTTTGTTAATATACTAAATTTTTCCACTGTTATTTCAGTAGCGTATTATCCCGATTGTCTCAATGAAAATGATGCACTTATTGAGCATATTGTTTCTTCGGATACTTTAACATCATTCTTATGTTTAACATTAAATTCTCCTTCTCGCTCTTCATTGTGTAACAGTTTGTGTAACAAAAATTCTAGAGGAATTTTAAATGAAATATACAATTGGCTTTACAAAATATATGTATATACAGAGAGTGCCACAAGTCTATAAAAACTTACATTCTAAAAACCACCACGAGAGTGATCGCGTTTTACAGGAAACTGTAAAAAGCTGTAAGCGGACGCGAAAAAGGCGAATTCAAGCTCGAAAAGATTGAAGCATTAGCTCACAAACATTCAGCACAATAAATATTGCAATTTATAATAATTGGCCCAATGATAATAGTGTATAGGTAAGAAATTTATAAATTCGATTCCTTATTTGTTTATAAATACTTTCTACTCATTTTTAGCAATTATCATTACATGACTGGAGTCATTTCGTCCATGAATTAAGTTGTAAAAATACTTCAAAATATTATAAGATATTGTAAATAGAAAAAAGAAACTAAAATATATTCCTACCAGATTAAACAAGCACTTAATCATGTTGTTACAGTGCCAGGCAAATTGAGAAGTAATATCATACGTATTCAAAAAAGATTGTTTAATTATCATTGATGAAAATGAACTTCCCGCGTCATCGTCAATTACAATAATTGAAAATAGAAATTCTATAAGGATGTTTTACAGTATTTTCGAATATAACAATAAGTAAGCAATATTACCATAATACATATATTATATCTATATATTACGTAAATTGTAGGTGTACAATGCAAAAGAAAATAATTATGTACACTGTGAACAAGGCTTTACCAACATTATTAAGCATCATACATAACTGACAGTTGTAATACAATTTACCACAAAGAAACACTGCAAATTATAAAAGTATAGGAATGGAAATCATTATAAAAAATGCCAATGAAATAAATATTATTTGTTATAGAACAATGATTAAATGAATTATTTAAAAGTATACATTCGCGTCAACAAAACATAATTCTAATAAAGCTATCTACAAGTTTGCATAAAATAAAATGTTTTTTTTTAATTGTAATGAATTTTCATTTAAACCAAAAAGACCAATGGAATCGACATATGTATATAGACTGAAACACTATTAACAAAAACTATCAAACCACATTTTCCAACTGATGCAAAAAACACAGATTTCGAGATTATTCTAATTTTATACCCACAAACTATAGATAAATTAGGCAAACGTGAAATAAATCATCGGCAAGTCAAGGCACAAAAACCAATAATAGTAGAAAAATTATAAATAGAATGAAAACTACCGTCTGTGAGGCACAGGAAAAGTATGTGAAAAATGTCAATATAACATTAAACGATAAAATACATCTTATATTTCATGGACAGCCGTTAAACATTTTCATTTTAAAAACTGCTATTATCACTAAATCTATTATTAATCATTTCATCCTATAAGCATTCTGAATAAAATATTGCATAGTTGTAAACTATATACAGGGGTGTATAAAAACAACTAAGCAATATTGTCTAAAACACAATTATATTTAGTTATTCGCTATATATCGGAATTATATGGTGTTTCAAAAACTGAAACGCAATAAAGACAAAATCCGCAATAAATTTAGAAGAATAAGGGGGAGCGGTACCTCAACTGTAAGCGGAATAAGAGGCGATAGCGGGCCTTTTAGGCCTGCCGTATTAGCTAGTTTTCGATAATATCTAAATCAGGACTTCTTGCCGAAAAATCTAGCACATTGATATTATTTTCTCTGACCCATGTTTTCATTCTGTTCGATGTATGGATAGGACAGTTATCCTGTTGAATTATAAAATTGCGATTTTGGTAAAAATAGCTCCAGTGAACGCAACATCACATTACTTAGAATGTTAATATAAGACTCTGAATTCAAGTTTCCTTCTATTTCCCGTTACATATCAGTCCCTTGAATTGAAATCCAACATCAAAAGTTTACTTCGTCAAATCGGGTAACTCTTGGTATAATATGTATACATGAATCAGTCCATTTTTATTACTTTGAAATAATTTTTCATCTGTAAAAATTACAGTTTTCCAAAAGTATCTGTTATTTACCAGATGTTCAAGTGCATATAGAGTACACGAATTTCTTTGTGGGTCGCATTCAAATTAAGTTTTTCGGCTGTTATATGGCACCGCAAATTAGCTTCTCTAATTCTTCGTCGGGCAGTAAAAGCAGAAACCGGAAAGTTACTTACATTAGCTGCATTCACTACTGAAGAAAATTAATTTCAATAAGCATATTTGTTAGGGGGCGGTCTTGCTCAGCTGTTGATAGTTTTTTGCGCCCAGAACCAAAAATTCTTCAAATTCTGCGGTGAGCTCTATATTTTTTATAATCTTAAAAGCAGTGCTTTTATTTATATTATTCTTTCGCAATTTCACGTATTTTGAAACCGTTACTCAAATTTGCAATAACATTGACTTTAATATCTTCATTTATGGAAAGCATCTTTATAATAGTTTAATATCAAGTATATGGTTGTCAATTTTGATTGATAACCAAATATTGATAAGTAACTGTGAAGCCGCTATTACTAATAATTTTGAAAAAGTCTATGACAGAAACCTGTACTTTTGTCTACTTTTTTTACTATCAGAATTTACAACAATTAATGGCAATTTAAATACACTTTTATTAATATACACACTTACATACATCTACCTCACCTATTAATTTCATCTTACCAGATATTGCTTTTTACCATTTACTAGACCTATTTAGTTTCAATTTAGTACCGAAATAATGATAAAAGTCATTTCAGACATTAGTCACTTTTGCACCTGTCTTGATTAATTCACCCTCGACTAGCACTTGGTTCTCCTTCAAAAACATTAATAGATTCTTTAGTCTTTCTCAACTTATTTATTATATTGATTTAGATTGTCGAAAAACCTTAAATGTTTCCTAACATATCCATAATAAAATTTAAAATAACCAATACTTACACTATTCACATTAAATTCAAGAGACGATTATGAAAAAGTTTGTAAAAAGCTTCGACTGTCTACAGAAACCTTTCGGCATTATATTCAAAGGACGCAAATAAATAATAAACAGGATATACACTTCTAAGAAGAACTGTTTTTAAACAATTTATATCAAAGCAAAAATAAATATGAAAAATTTGACAGGAAAAATATACAGACTACACGTTTTTTTGACAGATATGATTTATCTGCCAACACCGAACTGAACGATTAGTCTATTAAAAATATGTAACAAAGAAATTTAATACTGAAACGGAAATTATGTGCTTTTTTGCCATGAATGCGTATATTACGATCAATTTATAAATACTGTATTTAAGCTGATGAAATAAATGCCCTCAAGTATAATTTAACAAAGTAAATTTCTAATACAGTTATGACAACATGTAAACGTCATCGATGACGTGCAATTGAACTTAACACGTCTGCTCTATATATACTGGAGACGCGTTAAGTTCCGTTTCACGTCATCGATGACGTTTACATGTTGTCATAACTGTATTAGAGAAACTAAAAAAGTTACTTTGTTAAATTATACTTGAGGGCATTTATTTCATCTGCTTAAATAGAAGATTTATAAATTGATCGTAATATACGCATTCATGGCAAATAAACACATAATTTCCGTTTCAATATTAAATTTCTTTATTACATATTTTTAATAGACTAATAGTTCAATTCGGTGTTGACAGGTAAATCATATCTGTCAAAACGACGTGCGTTGTGTATATTCTTCCTGTGAAATTTTTCATGTTCATTTTTGCTTTGATATAAATTGTTTAAAAACAGTGCTTCTTATTAGAAGTGTATTTATCGTTTATTTGCATTGAATATAATGCCGAAAGGTTTCTGTAAACGGTCAAGGCTTTTTACAAACTTTTCTATAATCATGTGTTAAATTTAATGCGAATTGCTTATTTTAAATTATATTATAGATACGTAATGATACATTTAAGGTTTTTCGACAATCTAAATCAATATAATAAATAAGTTGAGAAAGACTGAAGTCTTAGAGCATTTCAATTACTAAATATATTACGTTATAGTTATTGTATTGCGAATAATTTTTTTCTTTGGTTATATCAAATGTCACTGACAGAAATAAAAATAGATCCGGCAACATATACAAGGCGAGTCGTCATGGATCTAGTATGACGTGCACCGGAATGTAACGCGTTTCCACCATACATGTACCTAAACAAATAAAGAGACTTCCCCTTGCAGCAGACATCCTTTCAAATGATGTCTGTCGCCGCGGAAAGTCCCGTCTCGCAAATGATTAATTTGTTCTAGTTGACATAGACTTAAAACTATCATTATTTTGGTATTTTCATTATTTATTTATACTCCTATCAATATTTTGAGGCTGTGAATAACATTTTTTACGAATTTTTGCCTATACAAGTCGATGCCCCTGCAGCTCGGGGGCCCCGTATCGTTGATACGGCGGTAGCTACGCCCCTGATTATCTATATTATATTATTATAATTATTAATATATTATGGTACACACATATGTATTGTACTGTTGATATATCTCAAGTGAAATGTAGTGGTAACATAAAATTCTCTAGGGGAGTACCTATTTTGAACAAAATCATTGTCATTCTGCTGTTTGTTGTCTTTTTATTCTTACTTTTTATTTGCGTTTTGTTTCTACTTCTTTACTTTTCTCGAAATCTGTCTTTTGTCTTGGTAGATATTCATATAGTTTTTCACACGTTTTGAGTTCCATCGCTGTTACTACATTAAAAATGTGGTTCAGTTTGTAAATATTCATAAATAATGTTTATTTTTTTATAAAACATAAATTTTCAAAACCAAAACCAAAACGAACTAAAAACTAGAAAAACTATTGAGGTATTCCGTAAGTTCCAAAATTAAACTTTTGTGTCATATTATTAAAGTGTGCTCTATTAGAATAAAGACATTTCAAAATAAAGAAAGACTTAAAGACAAATGCTTTATTCAAACTTTAATCAGTGCCCACTTACTAGCAAGAAAATAAGATCTTGTTTATTAATCTGTGTAGCTATGTTATAAATTTTATTTTTTAAAATATTATTAATTTATTGGCATAGTAAAATATTTAATGAGTGTATCAATATACAGATAAAAAGAATAAGTTGTAACAATAATCATTATATAGTAGCAATAAAAAAATTATATAAATGTACCTATCTATTGCATGTTTTGAGAATTTACGCAAGTCGTATATGTAACACATTTGAATACGTCTATATGTTCATTTTACCGTTAATTTATCTTAATTTAAATTTTGTATACCTACGAATAAAAATGAAACTCTTTAGTGAACTTACTGATAATCATAATAGGAAAAACTTTTAACATTTATATTCGAATGTGTAAACTGTCAAAATAGCATAACCTCCGAATATGTTCTTATAATAATAATAATTCTCTATTGATTAAAACATTTAACCAAAAGCAATATTATTAATTCAATAGATAATATTTTACAGAATCAGAATAAATGGTAGATACCTATGTACATATAATAATTGTTTTAGTAAAATCTGCAGTACAACAGACGCTGAATGACGTAATAATACTAATGACTAATAGACGAAGCTTTGTAATCTAATAAATTGTAGTTACACTGACACATTTGTCTTTAATGTTTCTAATTATAATAAAAGAGAAGAGAGATTTATTTTGTAGATTGTTTATCATTAATTTTGTATGCTGAGCATTAAATATTCTCCTAATAATTGCAGCAAGGGTATTATTTTTGACACAGGTAATTCTATTGCTGATATATAGTTGTTATCTGACAAGAATGTGTCAAATCCACAGGAGTTAAATCATAAGAAAAGTAATAGGTAACAATATCTGTGACAGCTATAGTAGTGCTCTTTATTCTAGTACAAATGTGCTAAGATATGGGTAGATAAAATAAGGTGACCACACGTCCCAATTTTTAACAATTTGTCCCGCGGCGTTTTAAAAAACTGCCGATTTTTGGAAAGAAAGCACTGCAAGCTAGAGAACGGCGGGATAACGGGAAGAGAATACACTGTTTTCGACGGCCACGTGGCTATTTCGTCAGGATATGAGTTTTATATTATTTTTGTTAATTTTGTAATGTTAATCTTTAATAATAACAAATAATTGTTGAGAACTGATTATCAAGAACTGCTTATCAATTTTCTTCCGTTAACTGTCCGTAATAGTATATAGCCAGCTTGAATAACAAGGTGCAATAATTCGTGCAGATATAATGAATCACGTTAAAAAGTTCTATAGTAACTGCATAAATTATTTAGAAGAGTGAACGGTGCATTACAATGGTATCGAACATTTTCATTGGGTTGCGTTAAAACAAGAACTTAATTGGAATGATGTGCAAAAATCATTCGCTCATAAAACTCAAAATGTACCATATAGTAATATATCCGAAAATGATCTTTTTGATGAGGTATCATTATTAAAAAAAATATTGATAAGGAAGAGGTTAAATCTTGGGCATCAGCAAAAATCGCAAAAGAGAATAAATGGTTAGAAATATTTCATTTTGAAACAAACCATGTTCCATACAATAATGAACTAAAAATTGTAGAATACGCGCTGTCCTTACGAGGAACTAATGCTGCGAATGAACGCGTTATTTCTACGGTAAATAAAGAGTGTAATCAGAAAAATCACAATTAAGTGTTGAGACTTTGAAAGCCATTTCATGTGTGAAATATAATATAACAAATTCTTGTGAAAAATTTCATGACCTATTAAACAACGACAATAATCTACTGAAAAAAATACTCAAATGAGAAATATGCCAAAGAATAAAATAATACTAAGCATAATTTCTATAATGTATTATATTTGTTACAATACTATTAGTAGTGTTTAGTAATCATTTCCAAATAAGAAAAAAATGATTTGTTGGTTTAGTCGTCTTGTAAGTTTGTTGTGAAACTTCAGCAGTAGTTAATCCTAGACAATATCATACCACCAAAAGAAAACAATCAAGCACTTACACCTGTAGTCACAACGAATAATAAAATTGAAATATTAGACAAATCTCTTTCATCTATTAAAGTAAACATAATTGCAGTATATAGCACTTAATTGATTAATATCAGATCAAAATGTATTGAATTTGTTATATCATAAATATGTAGCATTTCTAAGACTAATATATTAATAATTATTTATGTTCTAGAATCCTCTCATCGTAATAACGAAAGTTATGCTCAAGGTTCTGATAATCAATTAAGAAAATGCATAATTTCCTTATAGTATGGGTATCACTTTTTTTTATGTTCGTCTAATGTAAGATTTCAATGTTCGATCTTCCTGACTGAGATATTTATCTCTTTCTTGTATTTTATGTATCCGCGATAATTCCTTTTTTTTATTTATCTTTCCTGGGTCTCGGATGGCACGCACGTTGGCATTGTCTTCCTCTTGGCGACGTTAGTTGTTGTCCTCAAAACTGAGGATCTTCTAGCTGAAGCTACAAATGGTAGTCTATCACCTGATGGTCTTCCGTGTAGCTTACATCTCTAATGTTATCCCACCTTATTCCTTGGATACACCGTACTGATGACGACCAATGAGTCAGAAACGGGTGTCTACGGTTGCTCTACAGCGGCATTTATCCGATATTTTTCTCTTTCTTGTATTTTATGTATCCGCGATAATTGCTTTTTTTTATTATTTATTTTTCCTGGGTCTCGGATGGCACGCAGGTTGGCATTGTCTTCATAAATAACCAGACAGAATCTTATTTTCGATTTATACTTACATACACTATACACTAAATTTAATACTTGTTTTAACGCACCACAAGTGTATGTATGTTCATATTGTTTGATATATCATGCAAGGAAAAATTAAGCGTGAAGAGAACATTACAAATTAGTAAACTTTCAGCACACAATATAATTTACATAAAATGAGAGCAAAGTGGTTCTTTGACATACTGAAGGAAGAAGAGGAACAGGTAATCATTCATTCGTTCATATGACTGAAAAAAATTTAGTGTTGCCAAAGATCCCAGACCAAATCACATATTATAAAAAAACTTATATAATTTTACAATCGTGAATGGTTCCTCTGAAGCGAAATTTAATAAATAATGTCTTGGTGCATACTTGATTCGAATCAGGAAGTACAAAAATTTCCAACGAAATTACGGCGATTTAGAGTACTTTAAAAAATTTAGAAATTTCTGACGAGGTTTTTGAGGTAAAACTTGTATCTGATGGGTGTACCGGACATAATAGGAACAGCACAATGATTGCAATGTGTGCCAAATACTGGCAGATTTTCTGTCAGATTGAAAAAGATATACAAAAGAAGGATGCCATCGTCGATGTCAACGGCTACTCTGAGATATTTGAAAAATATGGGAATGCCAAAAAATTAGGAATTCATTGAAAAGTTTTAGACTGTCGAAAAGCTATTTGAGATATAATTAAGCCAACATCTTCTCTTCATTTTAAAATTAATTCCTGTAAGAGAATAATTCTATGTAGAAGTAAAAAAGGAGCAATACTGATTCGCGGAGAACCCAGTTATTTCGGCGACATAAACAATTTTCGGATACTAAAAAAAACAAGAAAGAGGGCAAATTCCGTTATAGAGCAACCGTAGCCACGTGTTTTAGACTCGTTGGCCATCGTCATTACGCTGTAGCCCAGGAATATCCTTGGAGACAGAAGCTTCTACCTCCAAAAATATCCTACCTTATTCTTTGGCTACAGCGTACTGATGGAACACTGTGTTTAATTCTTTCTAAGTTCTCGAACACTGTATAGATGAAAATAATTGTAGGTTGTGCATACACTGGAATCTGCAACAACAAAAAGAATATTTAAAACTTTTACCGTTTTCCAAACAAAGACAACATCGTCGGTGATGTATTTGTTACCCTGTAGATTAATACTTATAATATATGAAATGTTTTAAATATTTACTCTAACATTTTAAGCAGATTATCTGATGTTTATGTAATATTCTTCTATGAAGCTATAGTTTAACTTACTGTAACTTACAATTAGTTGTATGATTTGCATTGTTTGCTTTTGTTGCTCTTTTATTACCTAGCATTGGCTATATAAATTATCAGAAATTATATAGCTTAAACGAATTAGTCTTTTTAAACAACAGAATACCTCTAATTTCTACCATTCCCATATACCTAATACAGTGAAACTTCCCATAGGCGGACACTGTTCGTTCCGACAAAACTGCCCGTTTAAGAGAAGTGCCCGTTTATCAGAGAAGACAGAAAAATTAAGTAGAAACGCAAAGCTAAACTTTCATTTGAACACAGTGTAAAATTATATACTTATAACTTTATTTGCTAAATAAAACTCAAACGGCTATGTGCACATTTATATATACATACATATAATAGAAACATATTGCTGTGACCTCCTCTACTTTGGTTAATAACCAATAGTTAAATTAACAAATTGATATACTTTAATAGTCTCAGGGTCTAAGTGTGAATTTCTTTGCTTCCTATAACGGGTAATGTGTCGCAGCCTCGTACTTATTGTGAGTTCTAGCTGTGATAGTGATGTTTACTTTCCTTATGTTCTCCCTTGGGATGGGTATAAATAAGTAGATATTGAATGTCAGCACAACTTATTTTATTTTCATTATAAATTTATAAAAACATTGAGTAAATTTTATTATTATAAATACAATACTTTATTTATTTCATTATTATGTTTTGCCTTTTCATCAATGGTACAAGCACCTTGCAAATCCTTTGTTCTTTAAGAAATTGTAAATATTAAAAAAAAAATGACTACACTTATTCTTCATGTATGCTCATGTGTCAAGGAAATTTTACTAAGTTCACTTTCTTTACTTTTACTGATGTATCCTCATTGGATCATCTCGACCTGAGATTCGCACGTCAAAATCGAGATTAAACAAGGAGGAACCATTAGATGTTTCCTATACTATTTCGAAGTTATCGTTATTCAACTAAAAGCGTTAACGCCTCGTTGAGTCGCCCTGAATTGAGATTCGCACGTCAATCCAAAGCTTACTCAAAGAAGAATTTATTAATTATACAAATAATATTCTAAATTTTGTTGCTATCTGGAACATTCATTAATACTCCGTTGAATCGCCTTGAGTTAAGATTCGCACGTCAACCCAAAGCTTACCCAAAGAAGCATTTATTAATTATTTAAATAATATTCCAAATTTTGTTGCTATCCGGAAAATTTATTAATACTCCGTTGAATCGCCTTGAGTTAAGATTCGCACGTCAACCCAAAGCTTACCCAAAGAAGCATTTATTAATTATTTAAATAATATTCTAAATTTTGTTGCTTGATAATTTTGGAAACACACATGAAGATTCCTTTATTTATTTATTTATAGGATTGCAAGATGGAGTTTTATTTTTTTTTATAGTGCTTGTACTTACTTTTCTTGATTGTATAACATTTCAAACTCTCCTTGGTAGTCCAGGCCCTCCATCTCATCGAATTTATTGTGACGGCTTTGTGAAGTCCAATAGTAGTATTTCGCGCCTTTATTTATAGCGCGCACCTTTCCGTTTATGCCGCGTATCACACGTTTTATTCTGCAGCGTTTGTATCTTAAAGGCGTTTATGCCTTTTAGATTTTTATTTCTTGGAGCACTGGTTCAACTTTTCTTTTCTTCTTAGGTCTTGAAGATCTTCCGATGGACTCCGATGGACTCCCCAATTTTTGCCGGTGCCTGCCTTTTTATACCGATTAACATTTGCCGAACGCTTTATTTTGTTTTAAATTGTTCGTTCAGTTTAAAATTTTTGGTCTGTTGCGCCCTCCGTGTTTGTTACGATAACTATCGATGTCCCGTGGTCATGTGACTTTCTTTCCGCCATGTTTACTATTGTTGTTATTTACATATTCTATATTTTCTATTCTCTGGACCTTTGATTGATTTTTATCTATTGGTAGGTATTCTTTTATTGTCTTATATTGTATACTGACTAATGTTTTATTTATTTATTTTAGCCTGAAATGTCTTGAAGCATTTGTATGTGAATGAAGCTATGTACTAACCGCATATTTAGATGTACATTCAACAATATCTTTTATTCTGTGAATATCAGTGAAATTGCATAACCAACATAATGTTTTATTTTTAATGGTGAACCAGGCCACAATATTTACATTCTGGATGCGTTGGTGTATATCGAAAACAAGTAAATCATATACTTTTGTATGCATTTTGGTGTCCCATACGGAAGAAAATACAATTGATCTTGTGACTGTGAAATAAGTGAAATATATATTTATTTATGTATAGAGACCTTTGTTCGTGTCGTAGTGTTTATTATTAATGCAATCTGTTGAACGCAGGGTTCTATTCATCGGTTATTATTACTGCCAGAGAATGTGTCACCGAGTGACCTACTTTTTATTAATCACTAATAATAATGTCTAAATCATTACATATCCTTTTTAAAAACTGAGGTCAGTATTTAAGCATCATGTTTTGTATGGCATTTAACACAATTTTGTGCTCTAATTTATTTAACATTGTTTTATATTTTTATCCATTCTATTTTTAATTGTGTGCTATTATTTTTATGGGTATGCAACCCATATTGCATTGACGTGTGTTCTGCTGCATGGTTATTAATTTGAGTACTCATTCTTACGTGATCATTTAAATAATATTTATTTATATTAATTAGTGGATTATTCTGTATTTATCTGTTGAAATATTGAATTATAATTTATATCAAATATGTAAATTTTTATACCTATTAAAATAAATGTGCTGGTGTTTTATTTTTGTTAATTTTTTATTTTATTTGGTTTCTTTATTTATCTATTTATTTATTTACAAAAAAATACCACAGCAATATGTAGGTAAGGTACATATACAATTTATATACTATATAACAAAATAATCTAAAATGGAAGTTTGCTTGTGTGTATTACATGCCAATTTTGCTTCAAAATGTAATGATAGCTCACTAAGCATACCTAACGCTTGTACCTCATCTTTTTCAAAACAAAATTGTTTTAGTTTTTTTATGTCCAGTAGACCATCTTTACGATACTATTCTTTTCTCATAATCATTAGTTCTAGGAATTTCTATTTCATCATCACTGTTTTGACTTTCGTTTTCTAAATTATCGGGCAAAATATGGTCTGGATTATCGTCCGTCTTCTGTATACAAATTGACATCAATATTTATAAATTCCTGTACATCATTACTTCCTAATTTTCCCATTAGCGTACACATTTCAGCCACTTTAGATAAAGGAATTTCATCTTCAGGATCATATTGATCACTTTCAAACTCCTCATTTACTTCTTGAAATCCTGTTTTCTTGAAACATCATCCCATGCTTTTTTAATAAAATAAATCGCATCTAATACGCTAATATAATTGGTTAAATTATGTACAGAATCAGAACTCTCAAACTGCGATAAGATGTGTTTTACTATTAAAGCAACGCGAATATTTTTAAATGCGCGAGGACGTGCTGATTTTCCGATAACCAACAGTTTTTCTTTCTCCCCTGCCATATTCACACAGTGCACTATAGTAAATCTTTCTTTCGATAACATGTCGCCCATATATCTTTCGCCTCTTAATGCCATCGTCTTTGTTGGTAGTGCCCGAAAAAATAACCCTGTTTCGTCCAAATTATAAATATCGCACCCTTTAATTATTAACGGCAACCTATTTATGAAAGCTTCGACATTTTCTTGATTTACGCTAACGGCTTCGCCAGATATCATGCGGTAATGAATGTATTGAAATACAAATCCGTCCGTTTAATGGAAACTTTGCGGTCAAAAAGCAGCTAAATAACTGTCCGCGCCCGTTCAAGGGAGTGTCCGCATAAGAGAAACCAATTTATTAGGAATTCCCTACTCTTAAATTCGGGACCGGACAAAATGCCCGTTTAAGGGAAGTGCCCGGCTAATAGAAGTGCCCGTTAAGGGAAGTTTCACTGTATTTACGTTTTTCTCTTAGCTTAGAATATTATTTCAAACACACAGATTCTTCATGTTTTGGTACTTCAAATGTAAGGAATATATATTATCTTTAAGTAAATACACTGCACAAGTGACACTTGAGATTTAATATTTATGTTAAAAAATGCTTTAAGAAATTAAAAAAATTATATTTTAATTTGTCTCCAACACTTGTTTTAATCTATTATAATAAGTGAGAATTCATCTTATTGACATTCATGTCGAAAATAACGGCGTTTGTAAATATCTCATTTGCCGAAGATTAACTCCAAAATTATTGTTTCCGCAATAAAAAAATCATCTCCAAAGACAATTAAAAAATAAAAGTATTAAACATACAATTTAATGGATTAGAAGTGTTTGTTGTTTGGTTTGCTTTTATGATAACAATAATAAATAATGGTACGCATTTATATAATTATTTAAAAAAATGTATGCGTAAGACTTTTCCGTTTATCCATATCTTATCTTCGAAAACTGTACATCAGATTCTTATAAATTTTGCTCCAGAGTAATAACATGCCAGTATTGTATCTGCCTAAGAATTGAACAATATGTACAAGTTAGTTATTGCTTTCGTTGCTACTTTAGCAATTTTGAATGGAGTTAGCGGCCATGGTATGATGCTAGATCCAGCAGGAAGAAGTTCAGTGTGGAGATATTTTAGCGGATACCCAACAAATTTCAACGACAATGCAAATTATTGTGGTGGCTTATGGGTATGATTGTCTTCATTATAATTTTATATAAGTTGAATAAAAATTACAAAATTTTAGATAATAGTAACACAAAACCAGATGTGAATGTGCCCAAAGTAATTCTAGTATGAAAAGCAACGTACATATATATCTTTCGATTAATATTATTTTCAATATCAGGCGTGTTCTTGATTTTTGTGTAGGATACAAGCAAGTTTGTAATTTTTTCTAATAGTATTCTCACTAAAACCTAAGAAGACTTAGAAAATGTCTTTGCATGAGTAATATTTTAAATCCGAAACGTGTGATAGTTTTATTACGAAAAATTAATTTTTAATATCTAATTCCTAGTCCTCTTTTTTATATGTTGCAATGCAATTAGTCATGTCCATTCTTGTTTGAGCTTTTGGATTTTTAAAAGACTCTGTCGTAGAGTATATTCTTAATATCTAAAATACATCAAATGTCAAAACAAAAAACGATTATTTATATCATGCCATCGACAAAAATTATAATTGAAGCGGATTGAGAAATATAAATGTACTTTTACCACTTCCACATAATGACATTTATTATTTGACATTGATGCTGAAAGTTTTTGTTTAGACGTAAATCGACAAAATTTTTAACCCATTCTGTAGTTTTATGTAAATTTGGATTAACATTTCGATATTAAATGAATTATGTTATATATTTGTTTCATTTTTTGGTGCAGTATCATTTCGCTGCTATAAACTGTTTACACTGAAAATGTCAAATTATAAATGTCATTATGTGGAAGTGGTTAAAGTACCTACTACCTACATTTAAATTTCACAGTTTACTCCAATTATAATTTTTTTCGATGTCATGTATAAAAAGTAAACTTCGGGTCTGTATACAAAAAAAATGAAGCTAAGTAAAATTTTACAAACACTACTTTTGCACACGCGCAAACTTCGTTATAGGAACATTATTCAGAATTGCTGGAAATGTAATAAATATTAATTTTTGATATTGTAAACTGTTGAAATTACCAAACTATCATATGCATAGGTATATTTTACGTTGGTTTTCAGGAAAATATAATTTATGTTACTCATATTGACAGGAGCATTCTTAGTTTATTTTGTTTGAAACAATCCCCCAACCACCGCTATCTTAAATAGTAAAATAATCTGAAAGGAGACACTATAATGTATTTATTATATTTTAGAGAATGATAGCAAATAATGGATGTGGCGTATGCGGTGATGATGTCGCAGATGCAAGCCCACGAGCCAATGAAAATACAGGTACATATGGACAAGGAAAAATTGTTGGACAATACTCACAGGGACAAGTAATTAGTGTGACTGTTAGCTTAACCGCGAATCACTTGGGTGAATTCCGATACAGGTGAGTTCCGAAAAATGTCATATAAATAATTACTTTCATTCTAATTGATAGTAAAGTAGGCCACAAGACTCTAGATCTATTACATAAACTACATATTCAAAGATAATATTCCTTGCAGTTTGTGCGTATTGGATAATCCAAATGCACCGGAATCTGGAGAAGAGTGTTTCAAGCCTCTTACTCTCGCAGATGGATCTGACAAATACTCTGTCTCGTCAACGGATAGAACTGTCGTAAATCAAGTTCAGTTACCAGCAGGACTTTCTTGTTCGAGATGCGTTCTTAGGTGGAATTATAAGGCCGGTAGGTTATTCTTATTTACATATTCTTATGGCAAGTTAAAAACATTTTATACTCCATAAGCGAAAACTTAATAGTTCATAATTTTCAAGAATTATATATATTTCAGGTAATTCTTGGGGAGTGTGCGATGATGGCACTGGCGCTATGGGTTGTGGAACACAGGAAACCTTCCGCTCATGTGCTGATATTTCCATCTCTTAAAATCTGTTATGACTTAACTACCATGTATTTTTAGATTGTTGACTAATTTTGTGTTTCTTATAATTTGATTTATTGACAAAACATATAAATATATGCAAATATTATTAAAAAAATAATATGATAAAAAATATGACCTAAAGATTTTGTGTGAAAAATAAATTTTTGATTCAAACACTGTATTTATTTAATTTTTATTAAATGTAGGGGAGTACAATTTTAACCCAAATCGAATGCGATAATTAATAATAATCCCAATAATTCTGTTAGTTAGTTGTTAGAACAAGATAGCAATTTGAGGAGTAATTTATAATTTATATTAATTACTAAAAGTAAAACAATCATCAAAGTCGACACATCAAACAAAATGTGATGCTATACTATACAATTATTATATCTCATAATGTGTAGTTAATTATTCAACTAACCTGCCACATAACATATCCATGAATAAGCCCAATATATTTAAATAGAATTGTGTGTAGTGCGTATGTGACTGTCTACATATTATTAAATAAATGAAACAAAAAAAACGGTTACAAGGATATATGACAGAAAAATGACACAATGCTGGAATCCCAGGCGTTCGAGGTTGAAAGCGCTCAATTTTATTCACATGGTAATTTCGAAATATATGAATTCATCCTTACCTCTAAAAGAAAAGATTCGTCGAAAGAAACTTTTCAAAATAAAAGAAAAAAAATCAAGGAAAAAACAGAAAAGAACAGCAGTAAGTGTTGCCACAGAGCTCGACTATGGATGCAAAAGAACAAACTGCCTGAAAAATGCGCGTTATACCTGGCGCAAAATAGCGGACCAGGCTTAACGACATAAAGAAAAGATGCATATAATATTAAAAGAAAACTCAGAGTTCTACTCTGAGTTTTCTTTCGGTACATGAAACATCCTTAGAATTCGATACAGAATTAATAAATTAAATAAAAAACATGTTTCTATTTGAAAAAAAGAATTGATGGTCGTAACTTATTTTTGGACCAGCCTTTGTACATCAATTTACCATCAGAAAAACCGCAGCTACAAATAAAAATCGACCTATCCGAGCGTTTTTCCATAAAACAAAACCAATAATTTTAAATGAATTTATTCCAACCCGCGCGTCCTTACTATACAGTGTGTCCCAGAAATAAAAAGAAGGGGTAGCAGAAATCGGAAGCTAGATTGTGTAAAAACGTACCCTCAAAATATCAAGTCTTTATTCGTGCGCAGACGGCAGAAAAAAAATAATAAAGAATTCAATTGGCCTTACGCCGACCCTGCACTAAATATCCACCTGCTTCACTTTCACAATCGGTGCTTTTCAGAACCACCATATTACTTGTGTTAAAAAAAAAGGAGGAGGAATAGATACTTCATAATAAATATCAAACCATTAATTACTTTAATTTTAAACATGCTAGAAAAATACGATTTATTGAATATTCTAATAATCAGTTGTTTCCAACTACGAACACATTAAAGAGCAACAACCTTCCTATATTTTAAAAATAAAAACAACCTTTTATTGCCTGCAAGAAAGTAGGTCACCCATCTGGGTCAATAACCGACTACATAGCTGCGTTATTGAGACACATCCCGCAAAATATATATTTTTACGATTTAACGTTTTTTTCCCGTTTTATGCAAATAAAAGCGTATTTTTCTCTATGAATGCGTCTTCGTTTCTATTTACAAATGAACATTCTTACGTGAATTTTAAATATACATTCTGTGCCAGGTCCGTAATGTAATTTTTTTTATCTAAAAAACAACATAGAAAATTAAAATTTTAATTTCTTCGTTATTGTGGTATATTTGGGCCTATTTCTGTTCGGACGTTACATATCTGCTACTCCGTCTTTTTATTTCTGGAACATCCTGTATACAGGGTGTCTCACCGTATATTTATTTCTCTTTAAATATCACTCCAAACCGCTTTTGATTTCTTTCATTTTAATTACTCTGTGGTTTTAGTTCTACATATGACTATCGAGGGGACACCTATTCGTATAGATGCTGAACCACTTATAATCAGCTTATACCCCTCATATCGAGATGTAATAAGGAGCATATACGCCATTCTGCATACTTGCACTTTCTCGCTACTCAAACTAGAGGACTCTAACATTTAAATAATTTTGACGTAAACAAAGAATATTAATTTATTTATTTTTATTTTTTTAGGAAATCAATATATCAATATAAAGATGACTAAGGAAATCCAGAACATATTAATATAGATAACAAGGTTTTATATGGATAATGCACAGGCAAAGAAAACAAATATTCACTCAATATATGCACTAATGATGTCAACATAACCTAGCTATAGGAAGTATTCAATTTAACGTGTAAAACTTAATTTAAGACTTTCTCTTTTATATGTTTCAGACAACAACAACAACAATGAAGCTGAATTATATTACAGCTAAAGAATTCACTACAATATATATATATATATATATACCATAAGACCGCGTGCGTCTGCATTATCGCGATACCTGTAGAGTAAGCGAAACAGATAGAGATGCCTGTGTATTAGAACGGTAAACAAGTAGACGCAGTGTTATACTGGATTACAACAGAGCTAGTATTTCGCATATGCCTATGATGCACTCGTATTTGTCCAAAAAATCGACATTTATACGCTGTAGTCGGGCAGTCGCATTCGCCGTCCCTTCCACATATGGGCGTCAGTTCGAGTTTTATTATTGCTTAAGAATAACATTTTTTTTAGCTAATTACAGGTTAATTGCAATGTTGAATTACAATTCTGTTTTAACAAGTAAATATTTTATGTTTCAGTATTTTATTATAGTTGAGTTTTTAGATTATAATATTTGTTGAAAAATATTATTTTAGTTAAGAAGTTTTTTTTATTTTAAAGTCTAGGAGTTATTTATTATTTATTTTTGCTCTTTTATGTTGCTTATGAAGCTGTGATGAGTTACTTCACTGACATATTATCAGTGATTATCTGATGCTTCAAACAACTACAAATAATTACTTACAACGGGAACGCATTACCTATTACACTGCTCTTCACTTGATTTGCCTACGAATACATTTATACGTATAACTTATACGCCCGCTGTCGGTGTGGCAATTCAAGTTGCCACGCCCATTTATAGTCGACCAGTAGTTACTAATACATGCATCGCGCTATGAACGGCGGCCACACGGTATATATATATGTATGTATTGAAAAAATGAAAATCTTCTTGGTAGTAGTGGCATACAATGAAATAAAAGTAATAACAATATGACAACTGGTTGTCAATTAGAAAGCAATGACAAATATAAAATGTAAATCATTAGATTTTAGGCCTATACTATCTTATTACTTTTTGACTAAAAATTATACGCGGAATACAATAATATATAGGCTGTTCCGTTTAAAAAACCACGAAGATGATTGATGCGGCGGACAGAATTTTGGTAAGTTTAGAGTCTCAGATCCTTAACTTCGAGATTAAAAACACATTTTCACATATCGCATATTTAAAATACAATAGAGACCGCTGCATAAAAACAGTTCAAGCGACAGTCTCGAAGCAGATTTACAATACTTTCAATGAGATTCAAAGGAGGGAATACACACATTTTTATAACAAAATTAAACAGAAAAACATAGACAAGATTAATAGACTTAGCCGTTCAATAACAACCAAACCAATAGTAACAAAATGTACAATAAAAGAAAATAGCATAACAAACATAACCAATATAGATAGTATACATGGGCGAGATAGGGGAAGTGGATACGTTTTCAATCAGACTAGACCGACTCGTGTTTTGTCGGCTCTCTTATACCGTATTACCTACCGGTTTCCCCGCTAGCCGACAAAACACGAGTCGGTCTAGTATGAGTGAAACCGGATCCACTTCCCCTATCTCGCCCATGTATAATAGATAGGGAGCCCCCCCCCCCTCCATCACAGCCAGTAAGAGTTACCGATGACAATAAAAATAAAAACAAAAATAATGATTCACAATATACCTAATAGTATGATTTTATTGGTAGACACAATCCAGAATTTTTTCAAAAATTTGACATACATTGACATACCTATGCAAGTACAAGAGATCTTAGCTCTCGGCAACAAATTCGCACTCCCAACAAACAATCGTAACATTAGTATAGAACGGATCCTTGCTGACTGTGAAAATATACTGACTGACGTAGAGGAACAAGAGAGGGACAGATACAGAAACAAATAGCATACCACATCACAAACTATCAAAAAACAAATAAAACTAACAATATCTTACTCACAGCGTACAAAAATTGCAAAGATTTCTTAAATCTAAATAAAAACATCAGCAGATCAGATAAGAGCAATGTTACAGTATGCATGTACAGAGATGAATACAACAAGAAAATATTAGATATATTAAATGACCAGAACATATATAAAAAACTGGATCGTGACCCTACTTGTAAAGAAAGGCAAACCAATTAATTAAAACACTCAAAACCAAACGGTATATTACGGAGGAAACATATAAGGGGTTAATAAAAAACAACTCGGAAACACCTAGGATATATGGCGTGCCAAAGGTACACAAACTAGACAACAAATTAAGACCAGTAATCAGCAGTGTAGAACACCATACAAAATACATAGCAAAATACATCGCGGAAATCATAGAAAAATCTTTCGCAACATATAATAACTATAGGATTGGGGACACTTTTGAGTTTGCAAAAGCCGCGAATAATCTCAGAATACCGGAAGACTACACAATAGTTTCCTTCGATGTAATCAGCCTATTTACCAACATCCCTGTAGACATAGTCCTACAAATCATGGAAAAAAGCTGGGTTCTAATACAAAACAACACCAATATTCCCAAAAGAGAATTCCTGGAGATAATAAAATGGATTTTCGATAGCGTTTATTTTGTGTATGATGGGCAATATTATGCGCAAATAAATGGCACACCAATTTTCTCTATCTCCCACAATTTCGGATTTAATAATGAATAGCATAATAAAACATGTAATAGCAAAAACAGATTTCCCATTTCACTTTTTATGGCAATATGTGGATGACTTGATTTGCTGCATCCCAAACAATAAAATAGATTACACCCTACAAATCTTCAATTCTTACAATGATAAACTAAAATTCACGGTGGAGATAGAGCAAAGTAATTCAATCCCGTTCTTAGACACTTTGATTACGAGAGAAAATAACTGAATTACCATTCAAATTGCCCCAAGAAATACAAGATGAACTTTATAAAAGCACTCAAAAACAGAATCAGCAAAATATCACATCCTGATTATCTCCAGGAAGACCTAGAAAAATTAAAAGAAATCCTATTAAAAAATAACTATCCAAAGAATGTTGTAAACAAACTATTTTTCTCTACTTACAACATGGACATCAACAACGAAGCTTTACCAAAAAGGGAACAAGATCTAAACAGTAATGATAGGAGCAACACAACTCCCAAGTACGGAAAGCTACCGCACATTCCAAACCTCACAAACAAAATCAAAATGCCCTTTCAAAACTTATGTTCTATAGCCTACACAGCGGCTTTTTCAAACTCGAAGGTGTACACCAACTTGAAGTATAACATACCCACACAAATGAGGAACAATGTGGTATACGCGGTGGAATGTAGTTGTCATGACGTATATGTGGGACAAACAAAACAAAGACTAAAAAACAGAATCACCCAACATATCAGTGACGTCAGGGTGAAGCCGCAGGGTTGTGCGTTGGCACGTCATATAGCAACAACCAACCATACAGCAGACTTTAATAATACAAGAATTATATTTAAAGAACCCAACTACACACGGAGAACTTTCTTAGAGACACTGACCATTAAAACCCTATCACACGGTATAAATTGTAAATCTGACTTGCAGAATTTCAGTAATATATATGGAGCTTTTTTGCCACAATTAGCGAGGAAAATACAATTTAAATTGGCATAACACGGTGATTTCGTAATTTATTTTCCTTCACAATTATAGTTACCAGTAGGAAAATGAAATATCAGTACATTAAATACATACAACAACAGTAAGAAAGTATACGATATTCCCTTCTTTGCTTTTCTTGTTTGTTTGTTTGGACGGAAAGGTTTTTTCGGGTCGATAGGAAAAACATGTGAGTGCATGAGATTTACGAAAGAAATATAAGAGGGACTCTAAACTTTACACACGAAATTTCCTTCGAGATAGTATTTTAAGAACATATTTTTAAGAACTAATAATTTTTAAATGTGTCGTAATAATAATTTTTCAATTTTTAATGTTAAATTTTAAAGTGTCATTAAATTGAGATGCAAGTAATAGAACAAATATATATGCCATCGGCAAATGTAAGTATATATAGACTTTCAGCATTGTTAATTATTTTTTTTAAAAACAAAACTAAGCAAAATTTAATATGTTCATTCTCTATTTTTACAACTAATAAGGTCTGATGAAGGTCCTGAAGGAGGACCGGAACGTCACAAAGCCGAAAATACGAGTTTTACTTCCAAAACTACCTAAATCCTAATTCTACCATTGCGGTAGTAAGCTACCACTATACGTCATCAGTAAAAACTGAATTTCGTCGCGAAAAATTTTCCAGTAAGAAGGTAGGTCCCATTACAAAAAAGTTTGGGAATCGCTGCGTTAACGCAAAGACTTTGCAAATAAGTTTTTCGGATCACAATGCTATTGTGGCAAATATGAATTTAAGTAATAAAAATATAAATCAGTGTTTTTACAAAGAGATGCGTGTATTCAGTGACTTGAATATAAATAAATTCAGATCGTTGATTGCAGATAAAACTTGGTATGGTATTTACAGGTGTCGTTATGATACTAACAAAAAAATTTCTATATTTCTAAATATTTTCTCAAGATACTTTAATGCAGCTTTCCCTCTAAAAAGGCTGCTATAATATACCTATTCCAGAAGATCTGCTTAAAATTCGAAATACCATATCTGCTTTAAAAATTATTAGCTCCTATGACGATACTTACAAACCCATATTTCACTATTATAAAAAAGCGTATGATGATGCAATATAATCTCAAAGGCGGAATCTGTATAATAGACAATTACTTCAATCCACAAACAAAAACAGGACCATGTGGCAAATTATAGATGCCCATATGGCAAGAGCACATCGAATGTTGTGCCTAATGTTTTCGATATACAATCGGCCGCTAACCAATTTAACGAGCTATTTACTAATGTTCAAACAACGACTACTGTAAATAATGGTAATATAACTATAGCCCCCAATCCCCACACCTTCTATTTTTTCCTCTATCTACAGAGGAGTTAAAATCTGTAATACTTTCGATTCGAAATACCAGGTCATCTGGTACCGATAATACATATACCTATTCAAATTCTCAAAGAAAGAAAGTACTGATGCCTTCATCAAGCAGGATAGGGATGCCGCATCATCAATAATTCCTTCACAACAGGATATTTTCCGGATTCCCTAAAACACGCAATTGTTATTCCTGTCCTCAAAAAAAGGGGTTGGTCAAATATCTAAGTAACTTTGAAAAAGCAGCATATACTCGTCTTCATAACTTTCTTATTGAACATAATATCGTCAGTCAATATCAACATGGTTTCCTCAATAGAAAAGCATCGAAACTGCTTTTTTTTGACTTAATACAGGCTACTTTATTATCCCTTGAAAACAAAAAGATTCCATGTGAAATTCTACTGGATCTGTCAAGGGCCTTTGATAGAATAGAACATAGTAGACTACTCCATAAGATTGAACGGTATGGAATCAGAAGAAGAGCTCTCTCTTGGTTCCGGTCTTATTTAACAAACAGCAGGCAAACGGTGCGCATTGACTCCAAAACAACAACAGGGATTTCAAAAGAATCAGAGGGCGTACCTCAAGGAAGTATATTGCGTCCATTATTTCTGCTTTACTTTAATGATATATGTAATGTTACATGCACTTCTCTTGACGGTGGCTTCCTTACAGTAAATTATGCTGACTATACGACTATACTTGTGGATGGTAAAGATTTAGAAAATCTTGTCGAAAGAGTTTCCTCTGTTCTACTAACTACATCATATTGAAAAACGGTTGGAGGACAACAATCTGATTATTAACCGAACAAAGACCTCGTAGACGAAGGTTCGTTGCGTATTGCTTATTATGTTGCTAGTCTCAATTGTGATATGGAATTGTTGTTTGGGGTGGTAGTGCGGATTCGTCCTGTCTGTTCGCCAACCAAAAAAGAATTCTACGTACAATGTATCAATTGCATTACAATCAGTCCTATCGTGTGCTATTTAGCAAACAATCTTCTAACAGTTTACGCAATCTATATCTTCGAAATTTTAATATTTCATTTCAAAAACAGATCAGCGTTTGAAAACAATTTACCCTCACACAGTTACACAATGCGTAACAGTTTTTATTACTGCTATCCAAGGCATCGCTTTGCAATTACGGAAAGCAACATAATGATAAGAGGAAATTTAAGGTTAGATTCCTAAACTAGTTAAATTAGGGTAATTCGAGGAGAGATGGCCATGGTTTTCGTTCTAGAAGTTTCCTAGTCAACTATAACTTGAAACAGTTCCAAATTTACGCAAAAGAGTCATAATGAATCAAGGATTTCAAAAATGTATGCATAATAGTAAAAATTCAGACCAGCGATATCTAAAAAAAATATTTTTTTTTATGAAGAATTGGCCATCTCTCCTTGGGAATGGAGATGAGTTGGCCATAATAGGTAAGGAGTGATGGCCATATTATTTTCATCTACATATGTAAAAAAAATACAATTTATGCAAAATATTTTTATTGAAAAAATAACATAATTCGTCTTATTCGTGTATAAAAAACAAAATAAAAAAATATTTCTAGAACAAAAACAGTTAAAAACCTAAATTTCCTAAGAAGTTTAAGAATTATGGTTGTGAACAATAATCGCATATGTAATTTTTCGGAGTATTTTTTCCGCTGCATAACTTGTGGACCCAATTTCCACACAGCGATACCACACTTCTGATTTTCTTGTTCGCCGCAAATCATACATACTTCTTCCTCGTCATTGCTTGATTCCTCATATTGAGTCGAGCTTGAACTAGACGACGACTCTGGAGTCGCACATCTTTGTTTTTTCGGTTTTCTAAGCCGAGATGTTGCAGTTTTTTTTAGAAGTACCTGGTACTCTGATGTATTTTTTTTCTTTTCTTATGTAGTGTGTTTCTCGAGTAAATTGCTTACATGTTCTGGCGACGTTAATAAGCAAGCCACACTTTTGGATCTTTTTCTAGTTTGTTCTATATTCACTTTCGGTATGGCAGAAATACTTTCTAGTATTTTACTAGGAGTTTCTTTCTCCTTTCCTTCCTGTTTTTTGCCATTTTGCTCTACTTCTTCTTCTTCTAGTTCTTGTTCTGGTAAAGCGTGTGAAGGACCCAGTTGTGGTTCAAAAGTGGTTTCTTCTGATGGATGTTTCGGTTCTCGATTTGACTCAAATTGTTGTTCATGGACTTCAAAAGCATAATTTGGAATAACTGCAGGGTTATAGGGGAACATGCCTGTAGCTCTGAATCCAGCAATTGCATTTTCTGATGTTGTACATTTGGCCCAAGCTTGAGAGAACAGTTGACCAAATTGATAACGCGTTATGCGTCTTTCTGGGTGTGTCCTAGACCAACATCTGCAGACTTCATAGAAGTACCCCTTGAATGACTTGAAAACCGACCTGTCGAGGGGTTGAGGATAATGTGTGGTATGACTAGGTAGACTCAACATTGCTATGTCATTATCTTCTGCAAATTCTAGCATTTCTACGCTGGTAGAATTAGACGTCAAGTAACAATAACACCTTTCCAGGCGGTTTCCTTGGCACAAACACTTCTCTTAGCCATCTCAGAAATAGATCTGAGTTTATGTAAGCTGATTTTGGATTCATGTATAAAATTGAATCAGGTGGAAGACCATCTTCTAATTCAGGTTTCTTATTCTTTCCCTTCATTATGTAAGCTGGAGGGATAAATGTCCCTTCTACGTTGCAGCACGCTACAATGGTTATTATTTCTCCTTTTTCTGACGATGAGACAGTGCTAACACACTTGGAACCTTTAGCTGCTAAAACTTGATGGGGTCGAATGTTCAACTGCACACCAGTCTCATCCATATTGAACACTTTTCCAGGTGCCTGGGAAAGATTGTTATCTTGCAAAATACTTTCCAATAGATTAAAATATGCCCCTACTTCATCCCTATTCATAGATACGGAGCGTGCTAAAGAAACATTCTCTGACTTTCGAATTCGAATCTCAGGATGTCTTTTCAAAAATAGTTGGAGCCATGGATAACCAGCTTTTTCATTCTCATTATTGAATGGATTTCGTATGTTCAATTGTACCGCAAACTTGTAAGCCATGTGCCGAATATCATTCCTTGTTAAAGGAAATCTTCTTTTTTGCATGTTTATAATATGCCTTACTATCCTTCTTTCATGTGCTTCCCCAAATAAACTGGCAGGCCCCATTCTACCCTTTTGTGAATCATTTTTTCTCAGACGACGCACACTGGGGATTTTGGTATGGAGGTGAGGAAAAAAATGTATTTTTCAAAAACTGTAGTGATATCATCACAAATTTTGTTTTATTTATATAGCAAAACACAAAAGTAATCAAAATAAAGAGAATTAGAAAAATATATATCGTCACCTAAAACGTAAAAGGCCCTAACTAACAAAAAAAAATTGGTAATAATTTTTTTTTATAATTTCGTGTTTTCCTTATGAAACATGCTCAAATTAATAAAAAATTGATATTGGATTTTTAGTTAGTCAGAGCGTTTTGCGTTTTGCGTTTTAAGCGACGATATATGTTATAAATACTACTTAACTTAATCGAAAATATAAAATTGTGTTATTAATATTATTATTCTAAAAGAGCTTTAACTTCGTCGCTTATATCACTATGCTTTTTTTTTAATAAACGAAGGAGTCAAATTTGAGATCATTGGATCTGATGTTACCATCATTCGATGCATGATATCTTCGTTGGTGGCAATTCGACTGCAGTTTCTGGAGTGTCTGAGGCGATATTTTTTATAGTCTTTGTTTCGACTTTCTGGAGCCTCTTCGGATAGTAAGCCTACAGGAAAAATACACTTTTCAACTATATCTTTTCCATGAATAAGAATTTTGTGGAGTGTAGGTGGCATATTGTACCACTCGTACAATGCAACAAGCATTTTCGCCGTTTCCAGACAAAAATCACCAAACTTTTTTGGATGTACTGCCTCGCTAATTGTTATAGCTTCGAGAATTATTGAAAACCTCTTGATTATGTCTTCATCTAGACCCGTGATTTCGGAAATCAGAGCAGGATTAGCAAAGAATCTTCGTGACGTATTTCCTGAATTTGTTGTACCAGTACATATAGCAGGTAGTAAATTGTATGATGTTGACCTTTTTTTTTAGAATTTTTGTGCATTGAGAAAATTTATGATTGTTATATTATATTAATGGTGATAAATCAGTGACATAATCTACGCATCATTTAAAGTTAAATAGAAACCAATACGCAGTATGTGAATTGCTCATACAAAAATTTTTAAAAAAACAACTTTTTCACGATTATGTGAGGCTGTCCTGTTGTAAATATTCGGCATCTGAAATTAAAATAATAATTTCAGGATAGATGGCCATGGTCAACTATCCCCAAAAATTGTTGGCCATCTCTCCTTTTCATAGAGGAGAGATGACCATAGTCGTCATGTATACAGTCTTCACATGGCAGGCGTAAAGTGAGGTTAGAATAATTGTCAGATAGTATTTGAACAGAAAAATTGATAAGTAATATAATTAAAACTTTCTATGTAGTCCAGTCGAATTAGACATGAAATCAAGTTCTATTCTGGAATATGGTTTTGTCGCCGATTTTTTTATAGGTACATTTGACCCCCACGAACATACCCTGAAAAATGCCAAAAGTTTAAGGTCCGGGTTTGGCCGTGAGAAATTGTTAAACAATTAAAAAGTGACATTTTCCGGTTAAACTTTTTTCCCGTAGGTTAAATGTGAAAACTGTCCGTACAAAAGTTGTTCGCCCCATCATTCTCTAAAAAACAAGCCATTGCACGATCGATTATCATTATTTGTTTAGCTGCAAAATGCATAAAACCATGGCAATTTTGATTTTTTATTATTTGCATTCAATCGATGAATAATCAACGTATGGCTTTGAACCTCATGGTGCAGGCAATATAAAATGTCCCCCAGAGAACAGTGCAAAGTTCACTCATCTATGTTGTATAGTTGAGCTACAATAAGCGACAAGCCAAAATTCCTAAATTAGCTGTCCCTTCCTTGCATATTGTCGCACATGGTTCAAAAAAAACATGGTTTTAATTCATTGAGAGTACTTTCCGAAAATGGAAAAAAAATATTTTTTTTTCTCAAAAATTGCCATTTTTTTGGAGGTTCGAAATTATTTGCTTATAAACAAATGAAATATCTCCGACAATTGACATATTATCGTAAATATTATGGTAGATTCTGCTTCCTTTCTCTTCAACGAGTAATTTGAGACTAACTTTATACGAATATCTTGATTAGAACTGAGATAACAACGTTCTAGTTTTATTACGTTTATTATCGTTCTGGTGGATATTTAAGAAAAAAAAAATATCAAATTTCTCTCAATACCTCAAGGAATCGCCGTGAATTTTTTCAGATCTGTAGGAGCATTCTATGTAAGTCAAAGAAATTAATGAAGTTCGGCGCACGCTGGCGGTGGGAAAAATTGCGACCGGGGGGCGTGGTGGGGTAAGCCAGAGGCTCCGCGCGCCGCCCGGTGTTATATATTTGTTAAATAATCGGCGAGTAGGGCTCGGCGCAATTTTTCCCACCCATTATTATTATTATTATTATTATTATTATTATTATTATTATTATTATTATTATTATTATTACTATTTCCGTCGGTCGATCTTGCGTGATTTGTGCACGATTGACGGGATTGAATCTCCCTTTTCGATCTATTCTTTCCGTAGATCTTGACCTGTGCAGTCATGCCTCCATTCAACTGTATTTTCCAAATAATTTAGTGCCGTTGAGTTTAATTTCCGCTCTAATGTGGGATATCGTAAATACAGATCTGTTGTTTTGTTGTCAATAATTAGTCGTGAGACGTTTAATTTTTGAAGGCGACATATCGACTGGTAAGTTATTCTACGCAGTTTTTTTTCCTGTGAAATTAGTACCTATCTATTCATGCCGCTCTCTCTCGTTAGCTTCTAGTTACGATCACTAAACCTTGGAACATTAAACTTGGATGCTAATTCCATTGTTCTACATGACCACGTGGACCGCCATTTTACATTTGGGGGGCCGCGATTTGTAGGAATCTTGGAATTTGCTGTTGCTGTTTTGTATTTTTGTGGTAATTGTGAGGTAACCAGTTAATCGGTCTTTTATTTGTAATTTGGGTGAATCTTCATAAATTCTTCGATAATGTGGGAAATCTGTTTTATAAAACTGAAGTTTCCTTTTAAATCAATTATCTTATGTCAATTACTTTATAGCAATTTATCATAACTACATTAATGGTATCATTTATATACAGAGACCACTCAACTAAGTTTAATTCTGGCTTACGAGTTACCATTCCATTGTTTTTGTCAAAGTCCTCACCGTTCCGAGGCCATTTATATTGTATTAAATTAACTTTGTCATAATGAACCATATTTTCAACTAGTTTTAAAGGTTTTTACCTTAGTGCTAGCTTATTTTTAACAGATAAAGTGAACTGATAGGTCACTATATGTTATTGCTCGTCTAAGCCCTTGAAATCTCGAAGCCATTATTGGCCTGTCATTATTAATAATCTCCTTTCTAGTTATAAACTGATTTCACAGCCCTATTTCTGTATCTTGTACTATACAGGATGGACTTAATTTACTTTAATTTAATTTATTTATTTTGCCTAGCTCATTGATCTTTAATTTCCATTGTCTTGAATATCTGATTCAACCCCTCAGGTTGAATACGAATTTCTTTGCTTAGTTAATTTTGTATTTACTTTTATCAATTACAGGAATGTGAAACATAAGTATATTTGATCCAGTAGAGCACTTAATAAATTTTGTTATTGTTTTGAACTGTGGGATTTTGTCTTATTTTTTGCTACCTTAAATACTTGACTGATTTCTCTCCCGGATAAAAAAATCATTTTGGGGTAGGGAATATTACACAAGGGGGATGGCATCCGTATATTCATCATACTGAGATTTTGTGACGACCCACAAAAGCGATTGAGCTGGAGTGCAGTTCCTTTCTCCATATTTATCATCTGTAAGCAAGGGTAATGACAGGTAAGGTATCCTTGAAGGTGTAAGCATAAATTTTCCGAAACTTTGCTGGCTTATTAAGAGGCGTTACAATTATTTTCGCTTGGCCAATACTTATTTCTGACAGTGTCGAAAGGATGAATAATTTATAATTTCGCGACGACGCCATTTTTCTGCGCCTTTGATTGATTTTTTAAATTTTTTTTAATTTAAATTTTTGGAAGGGCGTAGCAAAGTACTCAATATATGTATCAGAAATGTAAATAACGGATGCAAATGCAGAGAAAGACAAAATTATAACTACAATAAGAAGGGAAAAAAGGAGGCCATCCCTTTAAATTGGAATGCCAGAAACAACAACAAAAAAATAAACTTGTCACTAAACAAAAAGTAGCAAAAAGGGCCTTTAAAAAATAGGAGAATTCAAAGTGTCGGGTAGCCTACATACAGTGAAGTGCTCATAGAGAAGCACCTAACGAGGGAGCGTTTTTAAGTTTGCGGCGTGGAGAGATTGGATGGTAGTGGAGAGCTTTTTCGACTCGTAACGTGGTCAGTGGCTTATTATTAGTATACATATAAACTTTTATCACAATCGCGTCAGTAATCTTTAAACTATCGTCGACCAAGCAACTTAATGGTGAAGAAAGTTTAAAATATGGGGAAAATCAAATGTCGAGCCGTTATCAAATTCATTTACAAAAAAGTCTGTTCATATGATATTGGACGAAATGTCATCACTTTACGGGGATTCTTGCCTGGGAGAAACTATGGTTTTAAAGTAGCACAGTCGCTTTAGACAAGAAAGTGAATCAATTGAAGACGACCTGTCGAAGTGACTATTTTAGAACTTGTTAAAAAAAAAAAGTTGAAATTGAATAATGAAAGACTCTCGGCTAAAAAAGACAACTCGCAGGAAAGACTGGAGTATCTGACGCAACCATTTTGAAAATTTTTCATGACCATCTTGGTATGACTAAGGACAGCGCAAGATGGGTGCCGAGAATGCTCACGCCGCCGCAAAACAACAGCGTGTGGAATGTTACCGTGGGGTTTTGGACCTCTGAACTGAAGGCAGTATTGAGTCTTGAGTATTGACTGTATTGACTGTATTGAGTCGAATATTACTTATGCTTACTGGGAAATGAAACTGTGACACAAAAAAAAGGCACACCACCATCCGAGAAATTTAAAGTGTTACAGTCGGCAGGGGAACTCATGGCTACTGCTTTTTGGGACTCAAAACGAATCCTGTTCATTGATTACAAAGATAAAGGCTTTTCCATAATATACTACACTTCAATCCTGGAGCGGTTAAAAGAAGTTATTATAGAAAAACAGGAGAAAATTGAAGAAAGGTGTCCTGCTACTGCACGATACTACTCCCGAAGAGGGCTTCGACATTAAATTTGTTTCCTAAAATGAAATAAAGAGCTGCGTGCAAAGAAATTTACGAGCGATGAAGAAGTAAAGGACGCACTTTCGGCTTATTTTTCAGACAAAGACAAAACATTTTTTATGAAGGCATACACTAGCTAATTGAAAGATCTAAAAATGTATTAGTGATTGCAGGTCTTCTTTCCTTTTCCCCTATTCCGCAAACTTAAAACCGTTCTTTCGTAAACTAGCCAAATGTCCGTCTCCCATTTCCCATGCATCTGGGGAGAATCAGCACGAAAACACATTATTGGAGGATCTTCTGAAAATCTCTACCAACACGTAGGTACTACTGAAATCTTTTCTGGAGAGAATAATTTACATTGGCATTGGTATTTGTACCGATGGAGCAAAGGTTTTTTGGAGTGGCATAATTAATGGGGATATACAGATCTTTAAAAATATCGTCAAAAACTGCATGATTTATGGGCAGACACTCTTGATAATTTCACAAAATCTCGGTCATCAAATAATCGTTTATACAAAATACTATCTGAGAAAATAGAAAGTATACAGGATGAGTCAACGATCTAACATGGCAAATTTCCTCTTTAATTCTCAATATAATTAAAAATTCGCGTACTGTAGTTGATAGGGTTGCCATTGCTTCACAATTTAATATAATAAATTAATTTATACGCTTATACAAAGTGATCCAAAAATTATTAGCACAAAAAAGATATATTTTTTAAATTGAACATCTAATATATAAGTTCAAATTTAAATTTTTCGTTAAAATAGTAATTATTCGTCAAAGTTAATAGTTTCTAGCTGTCTTTTTAATTGCCTATAATTCAAGAGTGCCATGAAGAACCTGTTCTACTTTATTCTGGGTGTTCGCGAAGGTGTTGCATAATGAAGAAACTTTAAACACAACAAAAAATGTTATTTTAAATGGAACGCCCAATATTTTTATACAGAATCATATTAAGCCCTTTAGGAGACACTTTTCTTTGTTAAGCAACTATGTCCTATACCTATCTTTGATATTATAAAAGATTTATTTTAAAATCTTTAAAAAAATCACAGTAAAAATTATACATAGTAGCCATGGAAAAACATAGTAACCACGGCAGGTTGCTCGGATTTATTATGTATCTATCAAACTATCGACAGCGCATTATTATTCATCCCTAAACGTATTACCATTGTTACCAGAGAATACCCCAAAGAGAAAGGACACTTAATGTTAAATTTTTAGATATAAATTTTGTGTGACATCTATCGAGGAAGCATAGTACTATTGGACAAACTAGGTGTTTAACTTCAATAAAATCTGCATTCGAAGGTTGATATCTAAACCGACTTATTTCAACTATTCCTTTTGTAGTATTAATTATACATTGTTGTACTTTTTTGATTATATATCTATTAAATTCAAAAGAAACACGTAAACAATTATATACATATATTTAATTATCAAAAACAAATACCTAAATATTTCTAGATTCAGCATGTGTTCTTATCGTACACTTTAGTGTAATTATTGATTACAGTGGTTAATACAAAACAGGTTATTACGTTTGTTTTTTTTATACATTGTTACAATTTTTTTTTTGTTGTATTTTATCCTTTAATTGATTATTTTAGTTTGTCATGGAATACGTAATTTATTTTGGATTACATTTATGTCATCTTCCTACTACTACTGCCATCTGGTGTAGATTTGCTTAAGATTCCTATTGCACGCGTTCTGCCTTATCGCAGGTGTGTGTAGCGTATACATGCATTGACGGGTAGATGGCCTACGTTGTTTTATTTAATAAATTTGTTTTCTTTATTTGTTGCTAATTTAGTTTTAGTGCTTCTTTTGGGCCTAAAGTTATGTAACAAATTATTTATAATTATTTTCCATTTTTCTATGGTCATTTGAACCTGCATTTTTGTCGTACGTTTAAAATATCAGATTGTGTTCGGTCTTTTAGGGCAATTGTCGTGTTCCGTTTGATGGTCGGGCTTTGACATGTTAGAGTCTTTCTCTTGCACTTTAACGGTCGTCGAGGAAGGGTTAAATACCACAAGAGCAGAAGCAATTTCCTTAGCTTTACTTGAGAATGTTGGAGAGTTTGGAGGTTTATCGTCTGTAATCGCTTACAAAGGCGGATGTTATAGTACTTCTCAAGTGTTATTATTGGATTTTGGCGTTTTGATTGAATCTTGCGAGGATATTTTCTTCTTGGCTAGGAATTGTTTAATTGCTGTAAGTATTTTTTTTCCACGTGTCTAATCGATTTTAATTTGTGTTGTTTCTATCTTCAAATATAGCGGTTAGTGTGGTGCATGGCCTAGACCTCATTTGAGCACTTTTGTTGTGGTTAAGATTTGAGAACCACGTGCTATGGTAATCTTACGGTGCCAGGAAATTTATTGCTGAATCTTGCGGTGAGGACATATTTAAGGTACAGATTATTGGAATTCTGTAGCCTTCATACGCTATTTTCTTGAGATGTCGTTAGCCGAAGATGGGCGAGCAGATTTCTTGTAACGTGTGGATCCGTAGAAGGTATCATGTTTGGTAGCTGTGGATGTGACTTTCTTTAAGGTACTGTGTCTGTGTAAATTTCTCTGATATTATCCAGAGTGTAGAGTTTATTGACTAAACAGTTTTGGTAAAATTTATGTCAATATCGTGTACTCTGAACAGTAAATTTCAATTTTCCGGCCTAGCTAATTAAATAAGTCATCGTAATTTCCTATTTTAACTTCTTGTGGCATATGAGCCTTATGTTTTGAATTAATTAAATTAACGTAGTTGTATTAATTATAGTGACCTCAATTTGGAGGTTACTTTGACATTTTTGGAGACGTTACGTAGCCTTATTTTTGGACTCAGAATTTGAACTAAATTTTGGATGTGTATGGGCAGTGTAGCCTCACATCTGTCTTGTGTAACTTCTTAGTTGTTATTTAGTGCATTTAGTCAACCATTATAATTTATTTTTGTACAATCTCGTAAGAAATTTTTGAATTTAATCGAATCACATTTCCTTATGTAAAGCATAGTTAACTAGCGCAATTTTTTTTAATAGAATTAGATACTTATAACTTAGAGTCTGCACTCTGATGTCGAATAGATTGTCGGTTGCCTCTGGTATACAGAGTGTTTTATTTTTGTGTTGACGTGTTGCAAATCACGATCAAACTGTTCGACTTTGGAGGGACTTCCGGCAAGTTGCCTTATAACTGTGTGCTTGTAAGAATATTGTTGGTTAATTAATTTTAATTTTAAGATTGTTTCTTGTGTTCACCATTTCGAATTTCTTAAATTAGGTAATTTGTACGTCATTGATAATTTTGAGTTGTGGATCACCTTGGGTGACCATTTAAATTTTAATTAGTCCTTCAGAATTTAATACTGGCAACTGAGTTGCGCTTGTGATTTACTTTTCACTGTTTTTTTTCCTTTGTTCTTTATATCTCTTGAAAATCAAAGATTATATAATATAGCCGGATATGTACAGAAATTGGAATGCGCTGTTGAGATCTGTGATTAAATTTCAATAAACTGTTTGTTAAGTTGAATGAGCGTGTGTTGGTCTTATTTTCTTATCACCTGGGGAGTTTTACATTGGATCTGGTCCGGGGTCTGAATATCTGTTGGGCTTAACATATTTTTACGGATAGGCGCCCTGACAACTTAACCTTCGACTTAGTACGGTGTTCGAACTCGCCCTTCTCTGACTGTAGCTGGAGGCAGTGCTGACTCCCATATTTAACATCGACCCTTGGGGAAGTAAGAGGTAAGACTGAGTGTTATAAGTTGGTGATTAATTAATAGACAAGCGTCCTCTTTAAATTTAAATAGAAGGTTAATTACCGTGGTGGTGTCTGACTTACTACCTTCTTGGAATTTGGGTACCGATTTTGTTTAGGGCCTTGGCCATTTGTAATTTAAATACAAGAGGGTAGCAACATTGAATGTAAAAATTATACATAGTAGCCATGGAAAAACATAGTAACCACGGCAGGTTGCTCGGATTTATTATGTATCTATCAAACTATCGACAGCGCATTATTATTCATCCCTAAACGTATTATCATTGTTACCAGAGAATACCCCAAAGAGAAAGGACACTTAATGTTAAATTTTTAGATATAAATTTTGTGTGACATCTATCGAGGAAGCATAGTACTATTGGACAAACTAGGTGTTTAACTTCAATAAAATCTGCATTCGAAGGTTGATATCTAAACCGACTTATTTCAACTATTCCTTTTGTAGTATTAATTATACATTGTTGTACTTTTTTGATTATATATCTATTAAATTCAAAAGAAACACGTAAACAATTATATACATATATTTAATTATCAAAAACAAATACCTAAATATTTCTAGATTCAGCATGTGTTCTTATCGTACACTTTAGTGTAATTATTGATTACAGTGGTTAATAAAAAACAGGTTATTACGTTTGTTTTTTTTATACATTGAATGTCATATGATTTTGTCTCATGTACTAATATTTTAGTATTCTGGTTTCATTTAATTTCGAGTGACGCGGTATATATTTCGGAATTTCTTGTATTTCATTATTTCCATAGAATTCTTTTTTTGATGGTTTCGGCATTTGTATTGTCGTATATTTTCACTAGTGTTGAATTAGGGTTCATTTACCATATTAACAGGCCTTTTGTAATTATTTTAATGTTAAATTCCACACGTACCGACATCTACCGGCGATTAGTGTTGGTTCCGCTTAGTAGATACCTATGTGTCGCTCGTCTGAAACTTAATTTCAGTTGAATATTATATTTCTTATTTTTGGGATTTAATTATATTCTTATTATGTTTCCCCTCCGATCGTGATAATTAATCAACCCCTTGGTAATTTTGTTGTGTCCTGTCGTTGTTTTGTTGATTATTTTGCTTACCGGTTGTGGCGCTGCTTCTTTGTGCAATGTTCATTTTTCTAAAACGTGTTTCGGTCTTTTCATTTCGTTCACCTGTTGCCGATAAGACGTAAAAGCCGATTTGGTATCGATCTATGATCACTGTGGATTATTTTTGGTTTAACCATATCGATTTCGTTAAGATTTACACTTATTTAAGTGGATGTATAAACAGTGACATACACTAGTTAGATTTGGATCTTTTTATTTGCGACGTAATGTTGGATAGTATTGGGATCGAATGCCTATAAATCCGGTAAGAAATTCTTCTCTAAATAGTGCTAATATTGTTGTTTTCGCGTATTTTTAGCTTTTTCCCTTCCGTATGTAAAATCTCCCGTATAACCTTATCAGCACGTGTTAGACATCTCGAAGATTCCTAGTGTCTGCCGTTGATGTATTTTATGGGCCTACTTCCATGTGAAAGATAGATAAGTTTTTTTTGTGTTGTTCGTTAATATTGTGTAGAGACAATCAATACTGTTCACTGTATTGTAACTTTAATTGCAGTATATTTTTTATAAACCTTTAAGTGCTTCACACATATAACTTTGGATATCTCTCCGATACAATTTGAGGAGCAGATTTATTTCATAAGAATTAATTAATTGTTGTTTTATATCGATCAGTGTTGTTACACATAATTTGAATAATTTAATTACTTATTCTAGTCCTATTTAAACCTCCTTTCGGGGTCTGTTGTCAGTGCCTCACTGCCTGGCAAGAAGTTAATTGTCAGCTCCAGAGCTGTCGAGTAGATATTAATTAATTGTCAATTTTTTGTCCGACTTATAGGCCCTCAGCCGAAATATTTTATTTTGGTTTTCCCTTAATAAACGTTCGCTATAATATTAGTTTAATTTTAAGTATAATGAAGTTACACACTGAATGTTCATGAATTAATACTTATGTTCAGGGAGAGATCTTGAACTATGTTCTGTGTTTTCTAATATAATTTAGAATTGCTGTTAAGGAACACGAATCAATTTCTTTTGATACTTGAAGTATATAGATCATACATATACAGGATTTTCAGCAGAAGGACCCCTGTTTCTCTTAATTTTTCTATGTTTGTTTTTTTAATTCAAGCAATGCTTTCTCATTTAAAATAAGAATTTTAGTTACTTAATTTGTTTTCCTCTTAAATTGTTAAAATTTGGCAGCGAAAAAAACTTATTAAATTGTTATTGTTTGAATTTCGTCGTTTGTTTGAATTTTTACTACCTGGGTTTGATTTTGCTTCCGGATAAACAGACATTTTGGGGTAGGGATCATTTCAATAGGGAGCTGGCGCCTATATTTTCATCCATCAGTATTCTAATAGACCTACGCCCATAAACCGACGAGCAAGAGGCAGATCTCTCCTCCATATTAGACAGCTTACGTAAGGAAGTAAAGGTAAGGCATACTGAAGACGTCGCACCGAGATTCTCCGAAACTTCCACAGGTATTTGTGTGCGGAGCTGCAGGTATTTGACTCAGACAAACGGTTTCATTCTCATATTACCGGCGCGATTTTACTACACCTTCTGCCGTGACAATTGTTGTTAAATTTTACGTGTGGGCGGCAAAGCCGTAGCAAGGTGTGATTACATACATTTAAAGGAATCGTTGCAAAAAAGATTACTTAAGAAGGTAATCCGTAATGTATGGAGGTATACTCTTTTTGAGCATGAAACCCATCAAAAAATAACACAATTACTTGTAATGCACTTCCGTATATATCGGCTGTTGTCCATATGTTAACGTTCAAAAATTTAGAAAATAAATACATTGTACGGAATAACTGCTTGTAAGCTAGTATTCATTAGATATAGGCTTACGTACGTTTATGGCAAAAGTAATTTAAGAAAACTTCTAAACTAACACAAGATAAAAAGTCTCTTTATACTAATACAATAATTAAAACAAATTAGAAACCAAACTAAAAAAAACTTCAATCACTTTTGAACTAATAAATCAAATATTTCCTACATAGAGTCATCTACAATGTTAGCTTACAATTAATCACGAATATTTCCATGCTTTCCCGTCGGATGGCGCTCGAAATTGAAACCCAATTGCCCCATAAATGCCCTCCCCTCGATTGTTACTATTGCTTCTTCTTTGTTGTTCGTGTTATTTTTATTTTGTTATTTTTTGCGTTTTGTCACTACATTATATTTATAGTTTATCCCCATAATAATGAATTTTATAATGGAACATTTAATTAACATAGTCTATATTTTGGGTAAAACGCAGAAAAATTGTTTGCTTGCTTCAGATATTTACCGAATGCGTTACCTACCCGAAAAGACTGAATGTGTGAAGTTAGCCTCCCTTTTTTCGAATATCTCCAGGTTGTTCTAGGTCGTTCTAGGTTTGTTCTAAATTGTTCCAAAGTATTACAAAAAAAAAGTCCAAAAAAATGAGGTAATCATTCATTCTTTCATATGACTGAAAAAAAATGAGTGTTGCCAAAAATACCACACCAAATCACATATTATAAAAAAGGCAGCTCTACTTATATAATTTTGCAAGCGTGAATGGTTCCTCTGCAGCAAAATTGAATAAATAATGTCTTGATGCATACTTGATTGGAATCAGGAAGTACAAAACCTTCCAAAGAAATTACGGCGGTTTACAGTACTTTAAAAAATTTGGAAATTTCTGACGAGGTTTGTGAGGTAAAACTTGTATCTGATGCGTGTACCGAACAAAATAAGAACAGCACAATGATTGCAATGTGTGCCAAATGCTGGCAGATGATACACCCAAATGTATCCAGAAAGTAAATTTAATTTTTCCGGTGATCGGTCATTCACTCCTTCTGCCAGATAGAGTTTTCGGTCAGATTGAAAAAAATATAAAAAAGAAGGATGCCATCGTCGATTTCAACGACTACTCTGAGATATTTGAAAAATGTGGGACTGCCAAAAAATTAGGAATTCATTGGAAAGTTTTAGACTGGCGAAAAGCTAATCTTGATATAATCAAGCCAACATCTTCTCTTCATTTTAAAATTAATTCCTGTAAGAGAATAATTCTATGTATAGAAGCAAAAAAAGGAGCAATACTGATTCGCGGAGAACCCAGTTATGTCGGCGACATAAACAATGCATTAGGAATTTCCAAGAGAGAAACAAGTTTCTAGTGTAAGTCCAGAAGAAACAAAATTAAATAGAGACTCCCAGATTTAAGGACAACAAACGAAATCGCCGTGAGGAAGATATTGTAAAAAGAAATTATTTCGGATACTAAAAAATACAAGAAATGGGCAAATTCCGTTATAGAGCAACCGTAGACACGTGTTTTAGACTCGTGGGCCATCGTCAGTACGCTGTAGCTCAGGAATATCCTTGGAGACAGAAGCTTTTACCTCCAAAAATCTCGAAAAAAAATTAAAAATTGGCCGAGATAATCGAAAAAAACCCGTTTTTCTAAGCCTCCCTTTTCTTGAAAATTGTATTTCTGACGATTGTTCTAGGTTGCTCTCGGTTTGTTCTAAATTGTTCCAAAGTATTTCAAAGAAAAAATCAAAATCAGCCGAGAAAATGAAAAAAAACGAAAGCCAACGTCATGAAGTCAGACCCAGTTTTTGCAAAAATTAAAATTTTGAGGGTTGTTGCAGGTTGTTTTAGATTTGTTCTAAACATTGTTCGAATACGTCAAAACCGTATCTCTTATATATCAAAAGATATTGCAAAAAAACCAAATTCCAAAGTGTGAAGCTAGCCCCCATTTTTTCAAAAATATAAATTCTGGCGGTTGTTCCAGGTTGGTTGTTCCCAATTTTTTCAAAATTTTTCAAAAAATGACGGTTATTCTAGGTTGTTCTAAGTTTGTTTTAAATTGCTCCAAAAGATTTCAAAGAGAAAATCATAATTGGCCGAGATAATAGAAAAAAACGATTTTCTTAAAGTGCCCCTTTTTGCGAAAATTGAAATTCTGAGGGTTTTTCCAGGTTGTTCTAGATTTGTTATAAACATTATTCTTATATATCAGAACCGTATCTCTTATATTTCCAAAGATATTGCAAAAAAACTTTTTTCAAAACGTGTGAAGTTAGCCCCCCTTTTTTCGAAAATCTAAATTCTGACGGTTGTTCCAGGTTGCTCTAAGTTTGTTCTGAATTGTTCCAAAGTATTTCAAAAAATAAATCATAATTGGCTGAAAATACGGCAAAAAACAATTTTTTTCCGGTGCCCCTTTTTTCGAAAATCGAAATTCTGACGGTTGTTCTAAGTTTGTTTTAAATTGTTCCAAAGTATTTCAAAGAAAAAATCATAATTGGCCAAGATAATAGAAAAAAACGATTTTCTCACAGCCCCCCTTTTTGCGAAAATTGAAATTCTGAGGGTTGTTCCAGGTTGTTCTAGATTTGTTATAATTTTACAATGGGCGAAATGCAGTTTTTGAACATTACTGTGTTGAAGAAAGTTTTTGTATGATGCAGTTCTATTACCATACTCTATTGTGATTTACAATGAACAAATAAACATCTAATATAGCAGTAAATATATATTTTCCCAAGAAATATAATAATGTTCATTTATTACAAAACGATATTGTTACCAAATGCTGATGAACTATTCCAAAAAAAAAAATCAAAACCGGCTATGAAAAAACGATATTTTTCCAGACCCCTTTTCTTAAAAATCGAAATACTGACAGTTCCAAAGTATTTAAAAAAAACTCATACTCGCTGGATATAGGTACCCAACTAAAATTAAACAAAGTGGGAAAGTCTGATATCAGGCTCCCTTTGGTATTTTATTTTGTCTCATAATAATCAAAATAAAACACTGATTTTAAGTTTGAAAATTTTAATTATAGTAAACCACCACAACGTTGTTTCGTTGGACAGCGACTTATTTTGTCTAGCCACTTTTTTCATGGTTTTTGTTACGGGAATACAAACAAACACGTGTGGACATTCGTATCAAGTAGGTTAACAGGCGCGAATCCAGAAAAAATTGACAGAGGGGGCACAAAGTCGAGTAGCTAATTATGTGACTTTATACCAAATGTTAGTTTCATTTGCTGCTTACAATTAGAGTTTAAATAGGGACATTTAATTTGCTGATTTGTAACTTAACAGCAGATAGTAGTTCCAAAATAATTGATTCAATTTTAGATTTTGATTTTACTGTAAAGGAAAAGAAAAAAGTAAGTAAATATAAAACAAAATCAAAGTGGAAAGTTTTACATAAAATTCCTGTTTTACATAAAATGTAATTGTAATTTTCGAGCGTGCTTCTTCGCAAATAAATCTAGAACCTCTTCAGGATTTACTTCCATCTCCTTGTTTATATTCATCATACTTAGCACATTCAATCGCTCATGACCCATAGTCGATCTCAAGAACGACTTAATTCTTTTCAAAGTACTGATAGATCTTTCCGCAGTGGCTTTGTCACGGGCAATACACAAAGAATTTTCAAAATGCATTATATATTAGGAAACATTGAAGCCAATATGAAGGCCTCCATTGGGTTATCAAGCTTATGCGATTGTTTCATCCACAGTGCCTTCCATAAATGTAACTCTCCGGAAAGGGCTGTACTTGGAGAGGGTATGGTGTTCTACAAGAATATCATGAGTTGCAGTTTCTACGCTGGAACTAACATCAGCGGAATCGGAATAATCAACTTTTATTTCGTTTATTATTCATGCTTACTTAGATCCTAACCTAAAAACAAAATAAATATTAGCGCATTATGACGCAATTGAGAGCTAAAAACTTACAGTAGAAAAGGTAATTCGGTTCCTTCATTGGAGACACTAAAACTACTTTAAAGCAAAACAGTATTAATATGTTCGTTTAAACTGATTTTGACTTGAAAATCAGACAATGTCACGCGCTGCTAACCTAAAAACAAACTATATGTAGGCGCACTATAACTCAAACTGAGAACTAAAAACTTACAACACAATAAATAGCTCGGCTCCTTGTTTGGACACAATAAACAGCTTGGAAATAAAATAACAACAAAAAAACACTTATAAATTGATTTGAAATATCAGAGATAGTCACTCGCTTCCTATACCTGACAACGCCATGACTTAAGACCTGAATCAAATCACGGTTATGTGTGTAACTTACCTTCACGGTTTCTCTTCACTAATTATAAAATTGCACTTAAAAGTTAAATTTTACAGTATTAATTTTCTATTTGGGTGGGATTTTCTGTTCAGGTATGTTATTTCGTCTGTTCGCGAAATTATGACAGGGGGGGGGGGGCACGTGCCCCTGTGCCCACCCCCTGGATCCGCCTATGAGAGGGTATGCTTATTTTTTGTAGCCCCCGTTAGTAAACATGTTGAAATATGCTGTCTAGTTTTCTCACTAAGACGATTGAAAGGCTACTGTACTTTATTAGAAAAAATATAATATAGGTACCTATTTAGATAATATAAGATAGTATATCCGTCAAAGAGTAGCTGATTTGGGAAAGGCTGCTGTTTAACAATACCAAATTGATAAAAAATACCTATATTTTTTATGTCAAAGTTATCAGAGCATACCAGAGAATATCCACTTTTATGGAATGTAATATAAAATAATATCAGTAAATAAATTTTACAGAAAAAATATATATTTTAGATTTTAGGGATAAAGTAAAGCATGAACTGTAATAAAAATAAACAAAGCAACATCAACCTAGCAGCTCATGAGAAAAACACTAATCTTGTTATGAGCAAGGTATAATCATTCTCAATATGTTTATGAGGTAGTTTTAATCTACATTAATAATGTAACCAACGTCAGTGTTCTCCTAATATTATTTTATGTTAGGAGCACCAGCATTTAGTAACAATATTGTTTGAAACAAATGAATTATATTACATGGGAAAATATATTGTTGTGTACCTCCCGGGAACGAGGGAAAGAGGGCAGTTGTCACCAGGGCAATACTTTCTTTATAAAGAGTACTCCGCAACTCTTGTGGACGTTCGAGGGGCTATCCGGCCCAAGGAGTTGTAGTCCACCTTCACACTAGGTTATAAAACACAATACGTGATAACGGTAAATTTATTGATTAAACAATGAAAACTACAACTGCACGAAATCCACTCTTGACTTACTGACAAGTAGCACTAAGTAACTAGTGAACTAGTAAATAGTAAGTGAAGTTGCTGGCCTGGAGGGTCGTATTTATAGTCCGTGGTGTCACAATGTTTACCGCTAAGAACTTCTAAAATCTAGTGGTGTGTACCACTTCTTGGAATGTGAACATCTTGTTTTTCTCTTAAGAAGTGTCTGGAATAGGATTAAACGTGACTCATATGTCGCATTTTGTAGTACGTGGCTTACCTTATCGATGACTCAGAGTTGTTTACATTTTCGCTAGTTTGTTTATTTTATTATTTTTGAAAGCGTCATGTCATTATAATTTCGTATTAACGTATGTGGAATTTTTAGGTTTCTTTTATTATAAATTAGAGTTTAATATTTAATACTTAATTAATTTGCTCGCGGTATGCGACAATATGTATTAGATGTTTATTCTGAATCACAAATGAGTATTATTATTCATATTCTGCGAGTATAGAGCAGCACTACATGCGGAAACCTTCAACTACATTATAATTAAGAAGCGGAATCGAGCGAGCTAAACTACCACGGAGCCACAACCGTGAAAAGAAATAATGTAAACAACTGCGTGTTGTTTACATTATATCTGAATAGCACTAATTCATAGGGCGAACTGTAACATCTGTTTACCCCAGAGAATCAGAGAAAAAACTGCCATAAAATAAGGAATTTTATGAATAAAATCCTTTCTTCATCGACGTAGTTACAAGGGTAACGAGTTTTTAAAAATTATTATATTTACCTTATATTTCGCAATATAATATGTATGTTTCAATAACATACGCGTACATTTTTAGTTATCATTTATTTAGATCTAGAACGTTGTTTATGTTACTTTTTTTGAGATAAAAATTAATTGTTAGTGATTCCGAAATTTATTGCAAAGTCTGTAAAATATCGTCACTTAGCTTTGCTAAAACATACACAGAAATAGTTTTCATGCAGAGAATTTCGATAGTTTACAAAATTTCGTTACATGTTTAAATGACGATGCTCGAAGTATTTCTGAGTGCAAGGAACTAACACAAATCCCAAATTTAAAAAATCAGTTGTTATTCCTTCAGGAACACTTTGGAAATTTGCCTAAACGAATGACATATTTTGAAAATCGAATCTCAAATTAAAAAATGAGGTGTGGCCACCACACGCCTTTCTTATACGTATGAGCGTTTCAAACTATACTATATTTTTTTACACAAAAATTATGCATACTTAGCAAGATATTGGAAAAAAGGACTACTCCCTAAGAGTAAAAGTGTTACTTCCGGTCCGAATTTTGAAATTTCATATATTCAAAAAATATTGCAAATCTAGCACTAAATACTTTTGTATTCTTGATAAATACATATAGGCATAATTTACGACATATTCGCAAAAAATCGCTATTCGATAAGAGTAAAAGTGGTAATTCCGGTCTGAATTTTGAAATTGTTTTTATGCAAAAGATATTGAAAATTACGTTTTAATTATTTTTATACCCGTAACGTACCTGTCTAAAAAGCATGACATGCGAAATATTCGCAAAAAACTGATTTTCGATAGGAGTAAAAGACCTACTTCCGGTAGCAGCTTCGAAAAACTTTTTAAATAAAATTGTTCTCAATTTTAATTTCAAGTACATATGAATTCTTTATAAATTTGTTTAAATTTAGTAGTTGACGAAATATTGGCAAAATTTAATTTTTTCACTGAAGTACACTGCTACTTCCGGTCTACAGATTTTACTGAAAAACTACTCAGATCTCAAGAGGGAGATTAGACACGTAAATACAAAATTTGGAATTGATATCTACAGCGGTTATCGTGGTCACATAGAGACACACAGACATTTTTTAAAAACATCTTTTTCGGTATCAGGGGACTTCAAAACGTGGACATCTGCAAAAATCTCGAAGTCGAAAATTTCACATTACTTCCTTATACTACGTAAAGGAAAGTAAAAATGGATTAACCACATTAGATGTGGCTATTAATAATTCCAAGTGACTTAGACGCAGTTTTTAATAGAAATCCAGGTTTAATAACATTGCGGCAATTGTGTATGCTAATGTAGAAGGGACGTTTTCTATCTACAAGGATGTACTTAATTCAAAGAGAACAAGTCTTACAGAAGAGAAAATGAACAAATAGTAGGGTATTTTGTATTTTATAATCACCAGCCACTTGTTATTCAATTATATAAATAAAATTAAAACCTCTTTAAAAATACAACATTTCAATAGCGCGCCCATGGGCGATGAGTCATGACTCGCTCGATTCCGCTCCCTAATTATAATGTTCGGAAAGTGCAAGTCATTCCGCCCATTGTAATAGTTATTTATCATACGAACCAAGTGAGGGAAGACTATTTTTCCGCATGAGCGCACATTGTGAGCACGAGCGACCGCAGGAAGCGAGTGCTTCTAATTGCACGAATGCGTGGAAGATGTCTTCACGCAAGTGGTTTGTACAATATTTTTTGTACGAACATTAAATTAAAAAAATATTATTGATTAATGTCATTGGTATCATACCTAACCTAAGATAGATTACCTAATTAATTTAAGCATTTCATGTAGGTATGTAACTATTACTCACCTTTCCCTAAAATTAAGTTATTATATTCTTACACATGGCAAACATGAGGTATTTATTCTTATATTTATAAATTTATAGTACATTTATTGCGTTTTTTGGTTTAAATACAAACAATTCCGAACTGCCAATATGAATGTCGATGTGATTCCAATAGATGGCGCTTGAATCTTGCTTAAGATGTCGTTTAAAATATCGTCAAATAGATGGCGCCACAATTTTTTTGGAAAATTTTTTAATTATTACTCCTATTTCCCCAACTTTTAGTATAGTGAAGAATAGTGGAGGGAAGTAAGTTCGATTTTTTTTTAAATGTCCCGAAGTGCCAGTGTTTTTTTTTAATTTTTACAGTCGCCTCAACCGGGACAAAGTATTTCCCAGTCGGGCTACACATGCGCCAAATGTCACTTTACAGGCGGTGAGTAAAAAAAATCGTTTTACCTATTATCCTGGCCAATTTCGACTTTTTCCTTGAAATACTTCGGAACAATTAAAACAAACCTAGAACAAGTTGGAACAACCGACATAATTTCGATTTTCGAGAAAAGGGGCGCTGGCGAAAAATTGTTTTTTGCCATTTTTCGGCCAATTATGATTTATTTTTTGAAATACTTTGGAACAATTGAGAACAAACCTAGAACAACCTGGAACAACCGTCAGAATTCCGATTTTCAAAAAAAGGGGGGCTAACGTCTCACTTTTGGAAATCGTTTATGTGCAATATCTAGAACAACCTGGAACAACTCTCAAAATTTCAATTTACGCAAAAATGGGGGTTGTGGGAAAATCGTTTCTCCTATTATCTCGGTCAATTATGATTTTTTCTTTGAAATACTTTGGAACAATTTAAAACAAGCCTAGAATAACCTGGAACAACCATTAGAATTTCGATTTTCGAAAAAAGGGGCGCAGGCGAAAAATTGTTTTTTGCCATTTTTTCAGCCAATTATGATTTATTTTTTGAAATACTTTGCAACAATTGAGAACAAATTTAGAGCAACATGGAACAACCGTCAGAATTTAGATTTTCGGAAAAAGGGGGCTAACTTCACACTTTTTGAAAAAAGTTTTTTTGCAATATCTTTTGATATATAAGAGATAGGGTTCTGATGTATTAGAATAATGTTTAGAACAAATTTAGAACAATCTGGAACAACCATCAGAATTTCAATTTACGCAAAAAGGGGGACTGTGAGAAACACGTTTTTATTCTATTATCTCTGCCAATTATGACTTTTTCTGAGAAATCCCTTGGAACAATTTAAAACAAACTTAGAACAACCTAGAATAACCGTCAGAATTTCGATTTTCGAAAAAAGGGGCACCGGAAAAAAATTGTTTTTTGCCGTTTTTTCGGTCAATTATAATTTATTTTTTGAAAAATTGAAACAATTGAGAACAAACCTAGAACAACCTGGAACAACCGTCAGAACTTAGATTTTCGAAAAAAAGAGGGCTAACTTCACACTTTTAGATTTGTTTCTTTTGCAATATCTTATGATATATACGTGATACGGTTTTGACGTATTCGAACAATGTTTAGAACAAATCTAAAACAAGCTGCAACAACCCTCAAAATTTTAATTTTTGCAAAAACTGGGTCTGGGTTTCATGACGTTGGCTTTCGTTTTTTTCTCATTTCCTCCTCTGATTTTGTTTTTTTCTTTGAAATACTTTGGAACAATTTAGAACAAACCGAGAGCAACCTAGACCAATCGTCAGAATTACAATTTTCGAGAAAAGGGGGGCTTTCTTCACACACTCTGAAATGTTTTAAATAGTTACTCTAACATGTTTATGTAATATTATTCTATGAAGCTATACTGAAGCTGTAACTTACAATTAGTTGTATGATTTGCATTGTTTGCTTTTGTTGCTCCTTTATTACTTAGCATTGGCTATATAAATTATCAGAAATTATACAGCTTAAACGAATTAGTTTTGTTAAACAATAAAATATCTGTAATTTCTACCATTCCCATATAGCTAATATTTACGTTTTTCTTTTAGCTTAGAATATTATTTCAAACACACAGATTCTTCATGTTTTGGTATTTCATATGTAAGGAATATATATTATCTTTAAGTAAATACACTGCACAAGTGACACTTGAGATTTAATATTTATGTTAAAAAGAGGTGTGGCCACCAAACGACTTTCTTATACGTATGGGCGTTTCAAATTATAGAATTTTAAGAATTTTTTTATACAAAAATTATTCAAAATCCTATTTTAAGTACCGTCAACTGGGGTAACATTGTCCCTTTGAAGGTAACTTTGGCCCTCATGCAAAAAAATATTCATCAGGGTAAAGCTCCTCATTAAAGGAAGCTAATTTCATTAATAACTTATGGAAACGATAGATGGCAGCACCAGCTTTACTTTCAGCCGGCTGTTGTGATGGTTCATCTTTTGACCACTTCACAGTACGACTCAAATAGCAAGTCAGCTGATCGCGCCATTTTTCAAGACTGTCAACTTCTGTGTGTGTTACAAGTTTGGAATGCTCCATTATACCAGTGAGTATTTGTTTTAACACTTACATCAATATGCAAATAGACTATAAACATTGAATTATAATTTCTCTCTTACTAGTTTCCATGGCAACTGTTATTTAGTGTGAGGTAACTTTGTCCCAGTTTATGGGGTTACTTTAGCCCAGGGCAAAGTTACCCCAATTAGATGTGCAGCAGTAGGTACCTACCTACTTACCTACTTTTTTTTATTATACCATCTCATTAGCTGTGTCTTTAATATTAATATTTTAATTAATTCATTTGTACCCTGCAGTTTGGTGTTTAATGGAAACTAAGAACTATATTTTTACCGCTCTGAAACTTGTTAATTTCAGATGACAATGGTTCGAAATTATAAGAGATGCCCCGGTTCAAGACACTATGGCAATTACACCCCTGACACGTTACAGGCATGCTTACAAGCAGTTCGTTCCCATCAAATGACTCAGCGTGAAGCAGAAGAAAATTTTGGTATTTCTAGATCGACAATCAAAAATAAATTAAAAGGAAATCATGGAAAAAAGGTCGGTCGCTCCCGCGTATTTACAGAGGCTGAAGAAACAGCTTTTGAACAACATTTGATCAAATTAGCAGATTATGGATTCCCTGTAGATCACTCCGATTTTCGTATGGCGGTCAAAAGCTACTTGGACAAAAAAGGCGTAAGAGTTCCTTTATTTAAAGACAACCTACCTGGGTATGAGTGGACACGATCCTTTTTACAACGGCATCACAATTTATCTGTCCGAATGAGTGCAAATATTAAAAAGGCTCGAGCACATGTTAGTGCAACTGATATTGAATCTTACATGGAGAACCTGAAGGTTGCCATACAAGACATTCCACCTTCTAGAATCTGGAATTACGATGAGACCAACCTAAGCGATGATCCTGGCAACAAAAAGGTCATATGCAAACGAGGGACTAAGTGTCTTGAGAAAATTTGCGATTACAGCAAGAGTTCCACGTCGGTGATTTTTGTGGCAATGCCAGTGGCAAATGTCTTGCACCTTACGTTGTCTACAAAGCCGACCACATTTGGTCGACTTGGATGGAAAACGGCCCTGAACATGCGCGGTATAACCGTTCGAAAAGTGGATGGTTTGATGGAACTTGTTTTGAAGATTGGTTTGAGTTGCAGTTTCTGTCAGAAGTTAGACATGAAGATGGGCCCGTACTGTTAATTGGTGACAACCTTTCTTCTCATATCAACAGTCGAGTTCTTCAGCTATGTGAACAACATAATATAAGATTTGTATGTTTACCGCCCAACACAACCCACATATCGCAACCTTTAGATGTAGCCTTTTTTGCCCCTATGAAACGATTGTGGCGGGGAATTCTAACTAAATGGAAAGAATCTAAAGCAGGCTCCAAGTACCCAACCGTTCCCAAAGATTTATTCCCAACATTATTGAAGAAATTGATGAACAGCTTAGCGGAAAACAAGACGCAAAATCTGATTTCTGGATTTAGAAAATGTGGAATCTGTCCTCTAAACAAACAAATGTTACTTGACCGTCTACCAGAAAAACTAACAGACGTTGACAAAAATACTGTAGGCGAGGCTTTTTTGGAACAATTAGACAAAAAACGAGCAGATTATGTTGGCACTTGCAATCCGAAGAAAAGGAGGAAGAAACTGCAGGTTCCTGCAGGAAAAAGCATTTCTGCTGCTGATCTGGAAGCAGCAAGAAATACTCCTGCGCCTTCAAAATCCAAACCTACAAAAACCTATCTACAGAAACAACAACTTGATGACTTAAGTTCCTCTGATGAAGACTCTGATGTGCCCTTAGAATCAGATACAGTCAGCGAAACATTTTCCGACCTAGAAGAGGAAATATCAACTACCTTGAACACTTACGCCAACCTACCAAAGTTAACACCTGCAGACATTGCAGTTGAAGATTTTGTGATTGTTTTGTTTAATGGGGACAAATATCCTGGGAAAATTGTTAAGATTTCTCAAGCAGGACCCACCGTTGATTGTATGGAAAGACGATTAAAGTGTTGGCGGTGGCCAGAAAGAAAGGACGTAGAGATTTATAACTGGGAAGACGTCTTATGAAAATTAATCCTCCCAAAATGATTTCCAAGCGAAACCAGTTTGCAGTTCCAGAGCTGGATACTTTTGTTTAAATTGTTACCTATATATTTCACTAGTTACCTACTTATCTATTTAATCAATGTTTTTTACCTTTACATGGTTACCTACCTTAGCTTATGTTCTGTTTATTCAATCTTACTTTTCATTATTGTTCCCTACTTGCAAAGAAAAGTAATAAATGTTTGACTTTTGACTGTTTTGTCATATTTTTGCCCTAAATGATCATTCCCAGGAAAATTTTTGTACGTAATTAGTTGTTAGGTTTTATAATTTGGGATAACATTGGCCTAAGTCATAAAATACCTTTCTTTCTATGAGTTTCACCAGTCGGGACTAAGTTACCCCAATAGTGGGTAACTTTGACTCATTTTTTTTTGGATTTTTTTTTGAGGTATACCGGACTAACAAAATCAAAGTACAGAATGCAATGTTAAAGTTTTATTTAAATCAAAGCTCAAGAGATATATAATGGTCAATTTTTGCTTAAAGTGTCCTCAAAACTTTGCTCATTATAACAAAAACTTGTAAAAAGTGGGCCAATGTTACCCCAGTTGACGGTACTTCTATTCTCTTAATAAATCTCTATAGAATGCATACTTTGCAAGATATAAAAAAAAGTGCTACTCGCTAAGAGTAAAAGTCCCACTTCCGGTCCAAATTTTGAAATTTTATTTATACAAAAAAACATTGCAAATCTGGCTCTAAATACTTTTGTACTCTTGATAAATATCTACAAAATGGATAATTTACGACATATTTGCTAAAAGTCGCTATTCGGTAAGAGTAAAACTGTTACTTCCGGTCCAAATTTTGAAATTTTCATTATACAAAAGATATTTGAAATTATATATTTTAAATACTTTTGTACTCGAAATGTACCTGCCTAGAAAGCATTACTTGCGAGATATTCGCAAAATACTGATTTTCGATAAGAGTAAAAGACATACTTCCGGTAGGAATTTCAAAAAACTTTTTTAAGACAATTTATCTCAAATTTAATTTTGAGTACATTTGAATTATTTATAAATTTGTTTAAACTTAGTAATCGACGAAATATTTGCAAAATTCGATTTTTTCACTGAAGTAAACTACTGATTCCGGTCTACCGATTTTACTGAAAAACTAATCAGATCTCAAGAGGGAGATTATACACGTAAATACAAAATTTGGAATAGATATTTACAGTGGTTTGACCGCTATCATGGTCACAGACAGACACACACACGTTTTGGTATCAGGGGACTTCAAAACGTGGACATCTGCAAAAATCTCGAGGTCGAAAATTTTCGTCATCACAATACTTCCTTATATACTGGGTGAGTCATTAGTAGCCGCTCCTTTGATTGCTCTTATCTGTTTTAAATAAAAGAAAAAATAATTAGTGAAAGGTTCATGGTTGCTTGAGGCGCATATTCTAAAAATACTTTAAGCTCTGACGCACTTCCGGTTTCACCGGAAATGCACGGAACTTAATTTTTTTAAATGACTCACCCTATATATTTTTGGTTTTTCTACTACTGCTTTAAATTGTCTATTCAACTGTTTTTTCTTTTTCAAAATTGAGCCAATATTTTTTGAGTTATTAATTTTTTTCGAAAATATTTGACTAAAACACGTGTTCGGAAAAAAAACATTTTCACATTGTTTTTAAAAGTAAAAACATTGACTTTGGTGGTGCTTGTAGCCAAGAAAATTCTGCATTATTTGGTATAAGTTGCACTCGACAATATTTCAAAAAACGTTGTTTTTTCAAAGCCTACTTCCTGATATTTTCGCATACCAAAAACTTATTTTTTTTAAATGGAACAGCAGGTATTTTATTGTGGCATTTTTTTGCCTCTTCTATTCTCTTTCGTTTTTGTTAACAATGTCCTATACCTATCTTTTGTAATTTCTGAGATAATCACTATAGGAACAATTAGCGGTCAAATAAAGAACTACGAGCGCTGTTCTATGCACCCATATATTCGTCCAGTAAAGGCTGGAATGCGGCCGACTGCCTGAGTCAACTGTTAAAGAAAGTCAGTAAACATTTATGTCAAATTTATAAAAGCATCCCTATTAGTTATCATTAGGCCGCGGACATGACCGAGTTAAACTACGACGAAGTTACAACGGAGCAAAGAAATAATGTAAACAACACACATTTAATGAATAGCATTATTCACGCATTATTTATATGGTGAACTGCAACATCTGTTATTGACTCACATGTTGACGGAAAAACAACACAAAAAAGTCCACTTAAGTCGTAAATATCCTATTTTCATCGGCGGAGATATAGGAACGTCAGAGGTTTTTAAAATTTATTGTATTTACCTTATATTTCGCATGATAGAGTTATATATGTGTATACCTATTCATACTTACATTAGTTTCGTTTTTTCATTGTTTTGACTGTTAATTACGTATTTCGTAATTTATGTAATAGTTCCCGTTTAATCCCGTTTCATTGAATCGACTTCTTCCAAATATCTACACGTAAGTGTGCAATGGATTTCGTTCAGTTTCAATAATATACGCATACATTTTTAGTTAACATTTATTTAGATCTAGAACATTGTTTATGTTACTATGATATGGAAGAACGTCGAGAAATACATTGTGAAACAATGGCGAGTTGGATTGAGGGTCATACTGATTGTATGTCCATTGTCAGTGACTCCGATATTTATTGCAAAGTCTGTAAAATATCGTTACAGAATACCCAAAACTCGCATATGTAATAGTATCTATAGTTATAAATACAATTGATGGGGAAACAATTGCTAAAACCATTGACGAGAAACAACATGCTTCATTCGGACGACAGGTACAGGGAAAAAATACTTTTATTTGTTAGTGACAGTGCCGTATATATGTTAAAAACAGGCAGACTATTAAAGGAAACATATACTTATATGCTGCATATTACTTGTGTAGCACATGCTCTCCACAGAATCTGTTCATATATCAGAGTCTCCTACACACAGAAAAATGGTTTCTACAGCCAAGAAAACATACTTACTTGACCTTAAATATTAAATCCAAGAATTTATTTACTTCAATCAAGAATAGTATATTACATACCAAGGTTGAGAAGATGACTATTATTGCCCGAGTGGCGAGATTAAATTCCGTGGAATTTAAGCCACAAGGGCAATAATAGTCTTCTCAACCGTAGTATGTATACTATTTTTTGTACCAGTAGTCTAATTGGACCTTAAAACCTTAATAATTATGAATAAATTTACTCATATATGTAAGAATGCCCTTGTAATAAAACTTCATGTAAACAAATAAGTAGGCTATATTTTGATGTTTACAAATAAGTTTTGACGTAAATGCTGAAACTAAAAGTCAAGTATTTTTTAGATTATTTTTCATTCCATTTATAATGTCTAAAGAGTTTAGATGTACACCACCTGAAATGCGCGAGATTGCAGAACAGGCAGCTGAGAACTTGCTTCCGCATAAATCTAATCACAATCACTTATACATGAAAACATTTACAGAATTTAAAAAATGGTATAATTCCAAATATACAGTAGTAACTTCTGAAAACGTACTTCTGGCTTATTTTCATGAATATTCAAAAAATAAAAAAGCCTCGACTTTATGGGCGCAATATTCAATGTTGAAAGCTACACTTGGCCTAAAAGAGAATATTAACATATCAAAATATTTTAAATTAGTTGCCTTTTTAAAAAGAAAAACTTAAAATTATAAGCCCAAAAAATCATTAGTATTTACTCGAGGAAATTATAAAATTCTTTACTGAGGTACCCGACATATTGCCGTGAACTCGCAAAATTTGTAAAATAAGAATAGTTTTAGAGATTGATTTAAGAATTAGTTTAAGCTTAGAAATAAAAATAAAAATAACAAAAAGTCCTATTTAAATATTATTGAGTAAAACTATGCAACAAGAACTACATGAAGGTATACAAAGTTGCATACTCATAGTCAATTTATTATTATTCCAGTAAATAATGAAAATATGCAAAATAAAGTTTATTAAATAAATATAAAACAAAAGATGTAGAATAAAAATTTATTAAATAAAGAAAAGTATGAAATAAAGACAAAATAAATATAAGTAATATATTTCTTTTGTAAGAGAATACACATGATGTATGGTTTATAAATCATGAAAAGAAATGAAATACGATATGCATAAAGCAGTAAAAATCTTATGAGAGTTTAAGAATTAAATAGTATTAAAGAATAAAATTTACCTTAGCTTACTACTAGACTAAGAAAAAGGATATAAAAATATGTAAAACATAGAAGCAATCAGCAGTGACATATTTTTGTATTTAAAAGCTGACATTATAAATAAATAAAAGGTATCTGTGTTCATGATTTGTTCGTAACACAATGCTTCAGGGACTGGAGGCGGACGTGTTCTACAAGTACAGGCAGTGCGGGAAGAAAAATAATGGTTATCTTCAACATGTTTCCCATTTTGCCAAGGCACAATCCGGCTAAAAGAAAAGTAAAACTAACATTAATAAATGGAAAGAAAAAATATGTATCGAACAATGAACAAGGTAATAGGTTCATTGACGAGTACAAAGAAGGATGGTATTAGTGACAAGAATAAACCTACCGTTGGGAATGATGTGCAAAGCAGAGGGGATCTTTGAATTGGAAGGTTATGTTGACGTTTAAGAAAAATTGTGAACTGTCAGAACAAAATGTGTATGTGTGCGTGTATCAAGGCGGCAACATATGGGCAGCGATTTCACGGGAAAGTGTATTCCAGTACCAACCTAAACATGGACTAGAGGGCGCAATGGTCAACATAGTTTATTTTTGCCGCTATAAATACGAAGACAAGATTCGACAGGAGGACTTTCTGATAACACCTCCGAGAGGTGAACTTCTCAAAACACTTACAAAAGGAAGGTCTCTTAAAGAATAAGATTTTTTTTTAATTGTTATATTGTAGTTTTTCATTATTTCTTCAACACATATAGTCACAGTAATTTATTTTATTTAATACATTTGAATTCATTTGAAGCGTTCATAATGGACATTCAAAATAGATTTTTTGATAACAAGTAAGTTTATTATTTCTTTTGAAAATGAAGTTATACGAGTTGTTGGACAGACATTGATTTTTACGTGCGAATGATTAATCAATGTATTGTTGGACAAAATAGATAAGTAAATAATTTATCCTGTAAGGTTTATTTTAAATTTATATAGTTGGAATTACAACCAAATAGGATTAATGGTGTTGGTCAGTTGGAGAGATGTTACGTGAAAATGAGCATTTTCTTCATCGTATTGTCTAGACATCATTAATTTCTTTCAAATTAAGCGAATAATTAATTAGAATTTCACAAGGCATAGATTAAGAGCTAGATACAACACGTGCAAATGGTTGTCTAAAGCAATTAATTGAAGCCTATACATAAATATTATAACGTCGATAAGTATATTCATAAACGTACAATAAAAGTTTACATTTGTTTATTTGCAGGATAAATATTTATTTTGTTTGGTAGAATAAATAAATAAACAAAAGATTTACATACATTACAACCGGCATTAGGTATAAATGATATGAGCATTTTTCAATTATGTATCTTGTTTAGAGCATAAAGGTGTGTATATAAAGGAAACTATATTTTTGAATCCATAAATTACAAAATAAAAAAATACATGATTATGTTGAATAGACATACAGTTTTTCTTTGAACAAAACTATTACCTTTTCCCTATAATGAACAAGAAAAAAATCATCAGCAAAGAAGAAGGAACCACAAACATTGCCAGGACCCACAATAGTTATAAGGTACATGACCCAACAATATAAGATAAAAATACAAAACCAATTATAAGTTCTTGGTGTGTAAAGAATAATTTAAAGAGTATAATGTGTACAAAAGACTATACCCTACGTGTGGTAATACACACAAAAATATGTTGTCACAGCATATAAATTATATGGCAATATTGTTATTTAAAATAAATATTTATATGCTACAGCAATATGTTACATTGCAACTAAGATAGTATGTTTATATATTAATACTTTGAAATTATTGATAATTTATATCTCTGTAGACTGGTCTTGTAATTGGTGTTGCTGGTGCATGCCGAAGGATGATTTGTGTAATTTATTAATTTCTGATGTCATCATGAGAGATAATTTAATTGTTATTCACATCCACAATAGCAAAAATGGTACGTCTCAAAAGTTTGTAATAATGGAAGCACTTTGTAGCTAAAGGTTATATCGAAGATTCCCTAGTAAATAAAAAAAATATAGAATGTATGTTACAAGATCTACCTACATCTACTTACGCAACCACACCTGCAATATATACAGGAATTTTCAATATGAATTAAATAATTATTTGCATCTGTAATAGTTAGGTGATATATTGATTCCATATTATACTATCATACATATTTTATGTATTAATAGACAAATGCTTTTTTTTTCATGTAAACAACAAAGTATTGTTAGGAAATATAAAATTAATAGCAATTGCTAAATAAACGTATATTATAATTCTGGTATTGTTAACCTAAAATTGTGCCTAAAATAGAGTTATTTATTTTGACGGTTCACAACTTGACATACTACTACTACTACAAGCATGAGTGCATGGTTGCGGCATTCGTTTTATTTGTTTTCATTATTTCCCTAGGTCAATAATGGCCTCATTATTTACCTCTTATTAGTTCCAGGTCGTGAAATGTCATTTCGTGGCGCTTTGTTACGTGTAAAAATGCTATGATTTTTTACTACTGGTACAAAAATAGTATATTACATACCAAGGTTGAGAAGATGACTATTATTGCCCGAGTGGCGAGATTAAATTCCGAGGCGCAAAGCGCCGAGGAATTTAAGCCACAAGGGCAATAATAGTCTTCTCAACCGCAGTATGTATACTATTTTTTGTACCAGTAGTCTAATTGGATCTTGAAACCTTAATAATTATGAATAAATTTACTCATACATGTAAGAATTCCCTTGTAATAAAACTTCATATAAACAAATAAGTAGGCTATATTTTGATGTTGACAAATAAGTTTTGACATAAATGCTGAAAGTAAAAGTCAAGTAGGTATTTATTAGATTATTTTTCATTCCATTTATAATATCTGAAGAGTTTAGATTACACCACCTGCAATGCGCGAGATTGCTTCCGCATATATCTAAACACTTATACATAAAAACATATACAGAATTTAAAAAACCGTGTAATTCCAAAAATACAGTAATAACTTCTCAAAACGTACTTCCATTAAACACACAACATTAAAAAGCCTCGACTTTATGGACCCATTATTCAATATTGAAAGCTACACTTGGCTTAACAGAGAATATTAACATATCAAAATATTTTAAATTAGTTGCCTTTTTAAAAAGATAAAATGAAAATTATAAGCCCAAAAAGTCATTAGTATTTACTAGAGGAAATTATAAAATTCCTTACTGAGGCACCCGATACATGTTACATTGCAACTAAGGTATTATCTTTATATATTAATACTTCAAAATTATTGACAATTTATAACCCTGTAGACTGCTCTTGTAATTGATGTTGCTGGTGCATGCCGAAGTGATGAGCTGTGTAATTTATTAATTTCTGATGTCATCATGAAAGCCGATTTAATTATTATTCACATCTGCAATAGCAAAAATGGTTCGTCTCTAAAGTTTGTAATAATGGGGCCACTTTGGATCAAAATAATTAAAAACTATTTAAAAATTAGACCAATTCCAGATATAGCAAAATTCTTTATTAGTGTATGTAATGGTAAATGTACTAGATAAGACATTGGACATAACACAATAGGACAGATGCCAAAAGAAATTGCCCTTCGTAGAACCTAGGCTACACTTTTAGCTGTCAATGGTGGTAATATCCTTCAGTTAAAACAACATGGTACATGGTGGTTGGAAATCTAGTGTAGCTGAAAGTTATATCGAAGATTCCCTAGAAATAAAAAAAAATATAGCATATATGTTACAAGGTCTACCTACATCTACTTACACACGATATGAACCAAATTCCATCAACATCAGCAGTACAATCAGGCCCTATTTCAACTGAAGATATCGTAAATACTTATGGAATTAACACAATTAACAATACTGTCATTAATGTGCCTACAGCTCTGAATCAGAATTGAACCATCAATAAATTTGACATGCCATAATTGCACTATCAATTTTTATAAATAAATTAAAATTCTTTACATCTGTAATAGTTACGTGTTATATTGTTTCCATATTATGTTGTTACATAACCTTAAAATACAGTTTTATGTAAAGAAAGTAAAATATCTTTACATCTATAATAGTTACCTGTTAGAATATTTTTTCCAATTATACTTCTGTCATACATATTTTGCTATTGTTAAAATACTGTTAGTTATTTTACCTTAGAGGTCGAGCATTTATAAGTTTTAGAGTATGATTTGTGGTATAAATCTAAATAAAAATAAACTGCATGAATTTGACGGTTGACAACTTGACATACATACATGCTACTGCGATTGCATGGTTGCGGCATTCCCTTTATTTGTTTTCATTATTTCCCTAGGTCAATAATACCCTCATTATTTACCTCTTATTAGTTCCAGGTCGTGAAATGTCATTTCGTGGCGCTGTGTTACGTGTAAAAATGCTATGATTTTTTACTACTGGTACAAAATAGTTATTTATGTAACAAGTCAGTAAAGTGATACTTTACCGAACGAGTCTGGTTTACGAGCCAAGCGAGTGAAGCGAGCGCGGCGAGTAACAGACGAGTTCGGTAAAGGTACTTTACTGACGTGGTGCATACAAAATTTTATCGCCAACCGTTAAAATTGTTAATTTAAGAAATAAAGATATAATAACTTTTGACAGTTTATGACAGTGACAAACGATTTATTTTTAAAAGTCATCAGTCATGCTACGCTGACAGATATTAGCGGCAGGTAAAGTACTTTATTGTACAGTACGATAAAGTGTTTCTTTACCTCCGCAAAACGCTATGGTAACGCATCACTTTACTGACGGTTGGCGATAAATATATTTATCGCCAACCGTCAGTAAAGTGATGCGTTACCATAGCGTTTTACGGAGGTAAACAAACACTTTATCGTACTGTACAATAAAGTACTTTACCTGCCGCTAATATCTGTCAACGTAGCCATGACTGATAACTTTAAACATAAATCGTTTGTCACTGTCATAAACTGTCATAAGTTATTATATCTTTCTTTTTAAAATTAACAATTTTCACGGTTGGCGATAAAATTTTGTATGCACCACGTCAGTAAAGTACCTTTATCGAACTCGTCTTTTACTCGCCGCGCTCGCTTCACTCGCTTGGCTCGTAAATCAGACTCGTTCGATAAAGTATCACTTTACTGACTTGGTACATAAATAACTATTGTATGTTCGTATCGAAATCATTAACCTAATAGTAATACTAATGGACGGAGCTATACCTTCTAAATAAAAACAGGAAAGTGATGACAACGTTAGAGAGATAAAGTCTTGCATTTTTAACAAGATAAAAAAGATACATTGACGCTTTTGACTTTAATCACTTTAGATTTTATAGTAATACTTAAAGAAAATAAGGACTTTTTATTCTCATTTGAATTTGAAAATATTTAAATTATCAAAAAATAATGATATTATTATTAAATATTTTACTCAATACTCTTTGTTGAATAACACGTCAATATTTTCTTGTGGCATATATATTTACTGTTTTAGAATTCCGATCAAAACGAAGACCCCATATATGTTGAAGTACTTAATTCAAATCATGTAGACGATTTTCCAAAGTTTGATTTAGAAACGCTATTAAAAATTTCTCCACTGGGGAACAGTATCACAAATTTCGATAGTGTTAATAGTTCTTTAGATAATTCTAAACGAAATAGATTGGTGGATATAATATGCAAGCATATATATAATTATATATAGTTAAACAGTAAGCGATGCTATAAATGTATAAATTGAAAACAATAACCCATCTCTTTCAGTCGGCTCAAACATTCCGAATATAATATATTAACAGCCAAAATAATATGTGTTTTTCCAAATGAATGTCCAGAAACATATTATATGCCAGCAGTAAAGAAGGCTGAAAGCCCAACTAAAAAACATATACTAGCAGAAGGGAAGTTAGTGGACAAAATAAAAAAATTACTTTTTCGTGGAGGCATAACGAGCAAAAAGACACCAAATGAAGAACCATTAAATAATGTGTGCGGTAAGTGGTGAAAATTATCCGTGTTTCTTATTATTATTGTAAAATAGAGTATAAAGAAAATGTTTATAAGTACTGTCATATACTAACTATTAGTATACTTGTAGATATTTCAGAAGATGCCCAGCTTGCTGCATTATGGCTGAAATCAAGAAGTGAACCATGGCATGAAGGATGTAGTAAGTGGCAGATAAGTTACCCCTTAAGAAAGCAAGATACGTCTTCTAGTATAGAAGACTATTTAAAAAACTGTCCTATGTTACTGGACAATAGAGCAGAGAGCCTGGTAGGTTATTGTAACAGCTTATTTTCATAACGTAATTATAAATTCCTTTAGATAAATTTGGACTTCGACGAATTATATTCTGAGAGTGGTCTAAATTTAATAAATCAATGGCATGTGTTCTTTGAAATGCTATATTCACTAATGAACAAAAACGACGTATGCAAGGAATTATATGTATCCCTGTAAAAGAGCTCTAATGACAGTAAGTATACATACCGTTTGCATTAGACAAATTCCAATTTTGTTATGACATTCAAAAAAAAATACGATTTTTTAGATTCCAAAGTTGCACTACAATTATATATGTTATCACATCTAATACCTTGTAAAGGAAGAAAAAGACTGAACAATGGACATTGGAAGTTTTCTATCCAAGAAAGCCTGGAGTCTATAATTTTCCATGCAAAGGCTAAGATATAACATAATACTCCAATTTTATACCATTTCCAAATAATTTTCAAAATATCCCACTCTAGAACATATGTTGCCAAGTGGAATGAATATATCTAGTATTACCGAAATACATACAATTTAGAAGTTAGCTGTACTATATAAATAATAACACATATTGTTATATACATACATATATATGTATAAACACTGTTATTTTTTTAATTTGTAAAACTGTTATACCTGCAATAATATGTAATGTTTATTATATCTATAGTATTAATACATATACACGATGTTCATTAATACGTATTTTTCTATCTATTATAGTACCTGAAATTCTAATGTAATTAGATTAGCCTGTTTCTTAAGCAAAGTATGTTATTTATTTAATCAAATGAGTATCTAAATTGTAATTTAATACTACCTGAATAATTATTATTATATAATTGTTATTAGTACCTTTTTGTACTAAATAATAGGCGTTGTAATGATGACTGTAAATATTATTTAGTATAAAAAGTAAAAACTAATGATAATTATATAATTAATAATTATTCTGGTAGTGTTAAATTACAATTTAGATACTCATTTGATTAAGAATACAATTTACTTCATGCAATAAAAAACAGTTTATTGGCTCAAATATTTCAATAGTTTTATTTGAAGTAAATATTTTCTTGGATAAAGATAACGAATTATCATTTTCCGAAAATCAATTATTTTATTCAAATATACATATATTTAGATTGAGAAAAGGCAGAATTGAATTAAATATTTGAAATTCTAACAAGAAGGTAATGCTTTCTTGACCAGAAAATTTAATTTCTTGTATCAAGTAATCAAGTTTTTCAATTGAGAAATAATCTACTTAAGAGAAATATTCCCTTTCTTGAAATAAGTAAATCGCTTCTATAACCAAAACAAAATATCTTTGAATTAAAAAGGCAAATACTTGAAGCAAGAATATATTTTCTTAAATAACAAGAATTTTTTTTTCTTGATTGAAGTAAATATTTTCTTGCGTATATATAAACGTGCCGTTTACTTGACTCAAGACAGATCCACTTGATCCAAGAAAGTACTTTTCTGTGTGTAGCCGGAAGTTGATAGACTTGTATCCGCTTTTAAAAAAAGTTTTCCGAAAAGCACCATCGAGAGTGGCCCTTTACAGGGAAAAACTTCCATCTTTGTCACTGCCACCCTCGCCAATAATAACTAGATGGGGAACATGGCTGGAAGCTACTAGTTTTTATGCAGAGAATTTCGATACATGTTTAAATGACGACGCTCGAAGTAGTTCCGAGTGCAAGGAACTAACACAAATCCCAAATTTAAAAAATCAGGTGTTATTCCTGCAGGCACACTTTGGAAATTTGCCTAAACTAATAACATATTTTGAAAATGGAATCTCAAATTAAAAAATGAGGTGTGGCCACCACACGACTTTCTTATACGTATGAGCGTTTCAAATCATACAATTTTAAAAATTATTTTATACAAAAATTATTCAAAATCCTATTCTAAGTACTTCCAGTCTCTTAATAAATCCCTACAGGATACATACTTTATGAGATATTTGCAAAAAAATGCTACTCGCTATGAGTGAAAGCATTACTTTCGGTGCGAATTTTAAAATTTCATTTATACAAAAAATATTTCAAATCCAACTCTAAATACTTTTGTACTCTTGACAAATATATATTCGATAAAAGTAAACGTGTTACTTCCGGTCCGAATTTTGAAATTTTTTTTTTACTAAAGGTATTGAAAATTATGTTCTAAATACGATTATACCCGTAACGTATACCTGTCTAGAAAGCATGACTTGCGAAATATTCCCAAAAAACTGATTTTCGATAAGAGTAAAAGACCTACTTCCGGTAGGAATTTCAAAAAACGTTTTTAAGACAATTTGTCTCAAATTTAATTTTGAATATATGTATTTGAATTCTTTATAAATTGTTTCAACTTAGTAATTGACGAAATATTTGCAAAATTCGATTTTTTCACTGAAGTAAACTAGAGAGAGAGAGAGAGAGAGAGAGAGAGAGAGAGAGAGAGAGAGAGAGAGAGAGAGAGAGAGAGAGAGAGAGAGAGAGAGAGAGAGAGAGAGAGAGAGAGGGAGAGGGAGAGATTATACACGTAAATACAAAATTTGGAATAGATATTTACAGCGGTTTGACCGCTATCGTGGTCACACACACACACACACAGACAGACATACAGAAAATTTTTTAAATCCACTTTTTCGGTATCAGGGGACTTCAAAACGTGTACATTTGCAAAAATCTCGAGGTCGAAAATTTTCATCATCACAATACTTCCTTATACTACGTATAAGAAAGTAAAAGAGCGGACAAAATAAATAACTGGTGAGGGCAAGAGGTTTATGGTACTTGCGAGTGTAGTCGAACACCCCCGTACTAGTACTATGAAAATTATTCGTCAGTTAGTCAAATTTGAGAATTCAGAATAATTAGGAAATATGTAATTCATTCGTAGCATATTCATACACAGGATTAGATGAAAAAAAATTTCAGAATCGCTTCCATTTTTGTCAATGGCGGCAGATAAGTTATCCTGGCTTTCTCATTTTTTTTTGTTTGTTTACCGACGAAGCCACGTTTTATTAAAGTTAATACGTTTATCGTCACAATTTTCGTTATTATAAAAAACCCTCACTTCATCACTCCTGCGAACTTTCAAAATCGTTGGTCATTAAATGTGTGGGGAGGAATAGTGAGTAGTTAAGTAATTGGACCTTATTTATTTGATGAAAATATTAATGAAGGAGAGTATCTTTGCTTTTTATGGACGGATTTTCAAAACTTTTTGAAGGCATCTTCAAATATATCAGTAAACATAACTTTTCTTTTATTTCGTTGTTAACCAACAGTGTAAAAAATGAAATACTGCAATTGGACATTGCCGGAATTAGAAAATTGAAATGCGATGCTCTTCATTCTGTAAAATTATTAATTTTGGGATAGTTGGATTGAACATTTACTTTGTTTGGCAGTTGACTAGGGAAGTCGGGCCCCATTCGTGCCTTCCATTGGTTGTACGAATATTTTTGGTGCATAGAACAACAGCGCTTATAGTTCTTTAACTGACCGCTAATTGCTCCTATAGTGATTATCTCAGAAATAGCAAAAGATAGGTATAAAACACTGTTAACAAAAATGAAAGAGAATAAAAAAGGAACAAAATGCCTCAATAAAATACTGGGTGTTCCGTTTAAAGAAAAAAGTTTTTTGAGATATTGTCAAGTGCAACTTATACCAAATGATGCAGAATTTTCTTGGCTACAAGCACCACCAAAGTTAATGTTTTTACTTTTAAAAACAATGTGAAAATGAATTTTTTCTGAACACGTTTTTGGTCAAATATTTTCAAAAAAGATAACTCAAAAACTATCAGCTCAATTTTGAAAAAGAAACAACAGTTGAACAGACAATTTAAAGCAGTAGTAGAAAATCCAAAAATATATAGGGTGAGTCATTAAAAAAAATTAAGTTCCGTGCATTTCCGGTGAAACCGGAAGTGCGTCAGAGCTTAAAGTATTTTTAAAATATGCGCCACAAGCAACCATGAATCTTCCACTAATTGTTATTTCTTTTATTTAAAACACAAAAGAGCAATCGAAGAAGCGGCTACTAATGACTCACCCTGTATACTACGTATAAGAAAGTAAGGAATCATATTTTAACAACACTTGTTTTAATCTATTATAATAAGTGAGAATTCATCTTATTGACATTCATGTCGAAAATAACGGCGTTTGTGAATATCTCAATTGCCGAAGATTAACTCCAAAATTATTGTTTCCGCAATATAAAAATCATCTCCAAAGACAATTAAAAAATAAAAGTATTAAGCATACAATTTTAATGGATTAGAAGTGTTTGTTGTTTGGTTTGCTTTTATGATAACAATAATAAATAATGGTACGCATTTATATAATTATTTTAAAAAATATATGCGTAAGACTTTTCCGTTTATCCATATCTTATCTTCGAAAACTGTAAATCGGATTCTTATAAATTTTGCTCCAGAGTAATAACATGCCAGTATTGTATCTGCCTAAGAATTGAACAATATGTACAAGTTAGTTATTGCTTTCGTTGCTACTTTAGCAATTTTGAATGGAGTTAACGGCCATGGTATGATGCTAGATCCAGCAGGAAGAAGTTCAGTGTGGAGATATTTTAGCGGATACCCAACAAATTACAACGACAATTCAAATTATTGTGGTGGCTTATGGGTATGATTATCTTCATTATAATGTTATATATAAGTTAAATAAAAATTACAAAATTTTAGATAATAGTAACACAAAACCAGATTTGAATGTGCCCAAAGTAATTCCAGTATGAAAAGCAACGTACAGTTCTGTGCAATAAATTGGCGTACACTTAATATACGCTTATGTAAATATGACTTTTGTTTGAATACCTGTCATGTATGACAAATTGAATTGACGCTATAATTCTATTTGTCAACTTAACTTAAGCCATTTTCACAATGGCAAAATAATGGCAAAATTAGCAATAAGACGTGTACGCCAATTTATTGCACAAAACTGTACATATATGTATCTCTTGATTAATATTATTTTCAATATCAGGCGTGTTGTTGATTTTTGTGTAGGATATAAGTATGTTTGAAATTTTTTTTAATAGTGTTCTCACTAAAACCTAAAAAGACTTAGAAAATGTCTTTGCATGAGTTATATTTTGAATCCGAAACGTGTGATAGTTTTATTACGAAAAATTAATTTTTTTCTGGGATGGGAAAAAAGTGCTCACTTTCTGCCCGCTTAAATTGACAGATATTTGATTATTTTACAGGTTTCCATCATAGCAACGCAAGTGTAATGTCACTTGAAATGTCACATTGATTGATTTTCTGACTTTAATATATAGTATTTACGTGTTTTTTCAATATTAAATAATCGTTTTTCCCATCACAGAAAAAAATTGTGTATTATACACGGGGAAAAATTAGATTTTAGCTCGAGGTAAGGTTTATCTCCCGAAGCGAAGCGGAAGGAGATAAAATACTTTTTTCCCTTGAGGTTTGTATACTATTTTATTTACAACCATAATTATATTTATTTGTGATAAAAATTCCGGTAAAAGTTTTGACATATTGAGTTGTCAGATTTGTGATGATCTAGCGTAAACGTCAAATAAATATACGCCACTTTTTTTCGGTGAATAGATTATAAAAGAAATGTTGAGTAGTAAAGCCTTCAAGGTCTGCACTCCACTTGAACTGAGGGAAACTGTTCTCCCGTAGCAATCCAGATATCTTGGCTCGAATGGAGATGGACAAGAAATCACTATTTCATTATATCAGCAATAGCAGGGCGGCCTATCTACATGTATTCAAGCTTCCAATAATTCTAATGTATCTAACAATTAATTTTATTTACAACCATACATTTAATAATTATTTGTGATAAAAATTCCGATAAGGTTTTGACATATCGAGTTGACAGTTTTAAATTGTGATTGACATTGAGGTTAAGAGACGAGGGCAGTAATAGAGGGCGGGAAGTAAATGAGGGCAGTAATAAGAGGGCGGGAAACTTTAGGCGAGAAGTAAACGTGAATAAAGTCACACTTCCCAACTTTTAAAAAGTCAGAAATGCCAACATTACGCGTATGGTTGTAAATAAATAACTATTTAATATCTAATTCCTAGTCCTCTTTTTTTATATGTTGCAATACAATTAGTCATGTCCATTCTTGTTTGAGCTTTTGCATTTTTAAAAGACTGTCCTAGAGTATATTCTTAATATCTAAAATACATCAAATTTCAAAACAAAAAACGATTATTTATATCATGCCATCGACAAAAATTATAATTGAAGTGGACTGAGAAATTTAAATGTACTTTTACCACATGCACATAATGACATTTATTATTTGACATTGATGCTGAACGTTTGTGTTTAGACGTAAATCGACAACATTTTTAACACATTCTGTAGTTTTATGTAAATTTGGATTAACATTTCGATATTAAATGAATTATGTTACGTATTTGTTTAATTTTTTGTTGCAGTATCATTTCGATGCTATAAACTGTTTACACTGAAAGCGTCAAATAATAAATATAATTTATGTTACTCATCTTGACAGGAGCATTCTTATTTTGTTTGAGACAATCCCCCAACCACCGCTATCTTAAATAGTAAAATAATCTGAAAGGAGACACTATAATGTATTTATTATCCTTTAGAGAATGATAGCAAATAATGGATGTGGCGTATGCGGTGATGATTTAGCAGATGCACGCCCACGAGCCAATGAAAATACAGGTACATATGGACAAGGAAAAATTGTTGGGCAATATTCACAGGGACAAGTAATTAGTGTGACTGTTAGCTTAACCGCGAATCACTTGGGTGAATTCCGATACAGGTGAGTTCCGAAAAATGTCATATAAATAATTACTTTCATTCTAATTGATAGTAAAGTAGGCCACAAGACTCTAGATCTATTACATAAACTACATATTCAAAGATAATATTCCTTGCAGTTTGTGCGTATTGGATAATCCAAATGCACCGGAATCTGGAGAAGAGTGTTTCAAGCCTCTTACTCTCGCAGATGGATCTGACAAGTACTCTGTCTCGTCAACGGATAGAACTGTCGTAAATCAAGTTCAGTTACCAGCAGGACTTTCTTGTTCGAGATGCGTTCTTAGGTGGAATTACAAGGCCGGTAGGTTATTCTTATTTACATATTCTTATGGCAAGTTAAAAACATTTTATACTCTAAAAGCGAAAACTTAATAGTTCATAATTTTCAAGAATTATTATATTTTCAGGTAATTCTTGGGGAGTGTGCGATGATGGCACTGGCGCTATGGGTTGTGGAACACAGGAAACCTTCCGCTCATGTGCTGATATTTCCATTTCTTAAAATGTGTTATGACTTAACTACCATGTATTTTTAGATTGTTGACTAATTTTGTGTTTCTTATAATTTGATTTATTGACAAAACATATAAATATATGCAAATACTATCTATTAAAAAAATATGACCTAAGGATTTTGTGTGAAAAATAAATTTTTGATTCAAACACTGTGTTTATTTAATTTTTATTAAATGTACAAATTTAACCCAAATCGAATGCGATAATTAATAATAATCCCAATAATTCTGTTAGTTAGTTGTTAGAACAAGATAGCAATTTGAGGAGTAATTTATAATTTATATTAATAACTTAAAGTAAAGTCGACACATCAAACGAAATGTGATGCTATACTATACAATTATTATATTTCATAATGTGTAGTTAATTATTCAACTAACCTGCCACATAACATATCCATGAATAAGCCCAATATATTTAAATAGAGTTGTGTGTAGTGCGTAAGTATACAAGTGGAAGGCCGCAGAGTTTCAATATCTTTGCATCAATATTTTTCAACACGATATTTTTTCTGGCTAACGTGACTTTTACTTCGTCATAGATAAGATTTTAAAATAAATTTAAATATTATTCTAAAGTATCTAAGATAGGTATAGGATATACATAACAAAAAAGTGGTTCTTCAAGGGTTTAATATGATTCTGTATACAGTAGAGTAGAATAGGTTCTGCATAATATAAAGATCACTTGGCACACCTTGTTCTGTAATATTAAAGATACAGCTTTGCATGTAACTTTTTAACTTTAATCATAAATAGCTCGAAATCTATTAACTTTAGCGAATAGTTACTCTTAAAAAAAATTCGATTTTGACGCGAATCCAAATTTAAACTTATATATATATATATATATATATATATATATATATATATATATATATATATATAAATAATTCTAAATTTTTCTTGACCTTATTCACATATTCATGTGCATATATATATAATTAAATTTCTTGGACGGTTTCCTGGACCGCTGGGTAATTTTTAAAGATTAAAAATTACCTAATTAACAATTAAACTAATTTTAATTAATTTGAAATTAGTATTGACCTCTAAATCGTCCAAGAAATTTAATTATATATATATATATATATATTAATTTAATATGTATTTAATATGCATTAAACACATATATCAAATTCTTAGCCGTATCTGTTAATACATATGAAACACACACATATATCTATATACGTGCGAGTAGATTTCTTGAAAATTTGCGGCTTATATTAAATTGAAAATTACTTGCTTTCTTTAAGTTAATTAATGAACTTAGGGAAAAGAGTAATTTCATTATCGAAGACTAACAATGTTAGTTTCGCCCAAATGCTCGTCAGTCCGATAATGAAATCAGACCTTTTCCCTATTATTTTCGATTTGTATTTATACAAACTGAAGTGATCTTAGCAAGCATGAGAGAATTAATTACTTAATTCACTCTATGATACAGAGGAAACATATTTATATGTTTTGCCTCCTACCGACTTGAAACACATATTGTGTACGTAACGTCGGTATTAATGAAAAATCCTTATTTCATTCAGGATAATTGTATTAATTTAATATGTATTTAATATGCATTAAACACATATATCAAATTCTTAGCCGTATCTGTTAATACATATGAAACACACACATATATCTATATACGTGCGAGTAGATTTCTTGAAAATTTGCGGCTTATATTAAATTGAAAATTACTTGCTTTCTTTAAGTTAATTAATGAACTTAGGGAAAAGAGTAATTTCATTATCGAAGACTAACAATGTTAGTTTCGCCCAAATGCTCGTCAGTCCGATAATGAAATCAGACCTTTTCCCTATTATTTTCGATTTGTATTTATACAAACTGAAGTGATCTTAGCAAGCATGAGAGAATTAATTACTTAATTCACTCTATGATACAGAGGAAACATATTTATATGTTTTGCCTCCTACCGACTTGAAACACATATTGTGTACGTAACGTCGGTATTAATGAAAAATCCTTATATATATATATAAATATGTTTCCTCTGTATCATAGAGTGAATTAAGTAATTAAGTAATTAATTCTCTCATGCTTGCTAAGATCACTTCAGTTTGTATAAATACAAATCGAAAATAATAGGGAAAAGGTCTGATTTCATTATCGGACTGACGAGCATTTGGGCGAAACTAACATTGTTAGTCTTCGATAATGAAATTACTCTTTTCCCTAAGTTCATTAATTAACTTAAAGAAAGCAAGTAATTTTCAATTTAATATAAGCCGCAAATTTTCAAGAAATCTACTCGCACGTATATAGATATATGTGTGTGTTTCATATGTATTAACAGATACGGCTAAGAATTTGATATATGTGTTTAATGCATATTAAATACATATTAAATTAATACAATTATCCTGAATGAAATAAGGATTTTTCATTAATACCGACGTTACGTACACAATATGTGTTTCAAGTCGGTAGGAGGCAAAACATATAAATATGTTTCCTCTGTATCATAGAGTGAATTAAGTAATTAATTCTCTCATGCTTGCTAAGATCACTTCAGTTTGTATAAATACAAATCGAAAATAATAGGGAAAAGGTCTGATTTCATTATCGGACTGACGAGCATTTGGGCGAAACTAACATTGTTAGTCTTCGATAATGAAATTACTCTTTTCCCTAAGTTCATTAATTAACTTAAAGAAAGCAAGTAATTTTCAATTTAATATAAGCCGCAAATTTTCAAGAAATCTACTCGCACGTATATAGATATATGTGTGTGTTTCATATGTATATATATATATATATATATATATATATATATATATATAGATTGTTCGATTTAAAAAAATACATCTTTTTTGTGCTAATTAATGCAATGACAATTAACTACAGTACCCGAATTTTTAATTATATTAAGCATTAAGAAGTATTTACTTTGTCAGATCGTTGTCTCACTTTGTACATACATCTCTTTTTACATACAGAAGGTAGATGTTTTTCTCGGGAAAATAAACTAACTCATATTTTTGAGGTAAAGCACGAGGTGTGTGCTTTTTTCTAGAACCCTGTTTCGAATTGAAATTGCTTATTTAAGCGACATTTAATGAATTTAATATAACCCCTCAGGAAAAAAGTATATGTATTTACTGCTTAGTAAAACCTCTTGCTTTCAAGAAAAAAATCAAATTTTGCACAATCCAACGAGTTTGATTGCATCCCAGCAATAATAAAAAAAAAACCTTCAGGAAAGAAGACGTTATTCAACACGTAAAAATTTGAAGGCATTTAATTTTAAGCATTTAATCAGTGTTTTCCAAATCAAGAGAGATTGAAATTCAACACGGACGGTGGATTAAAAACCCAGTTAGTCGCTTCGACCATGTCAGCAGAAGTATAAGAAACTTCTTTAGAGACATCTTATTTATTGTAACAAAAAAAGTTTAATGCTGTTAGTGTACCGTGCCTTCAAATACTTTCCGCATTAGAGTAGGCTGTTTTTGAAGTTTGTCAATGTTGGTGTACATGCAAATTTTTTGAAAACTTCAAATTCTGACAGTTGTCATACTTAAATTCAAGTTATAGACGCCTATTATTATTTCAAAATTTGACTTTCGAACTGATAAGCTTTAAAATATTAAAACACGTTTGTTTTATTGTTTTTTTTATTATTTCATAAATTTTAAAAACAAAACAATGATAAAACACTTTTTAAGTAAAATATGAAAATTAGAAAATATATTCAGATATTGATTCTCCTAGATTTAGCAGCTACAAATGCTCGTATCAAATCCTTTATATTTAATTTATCCAAAATTTCGCTCTCTATATGGATATAATTGACAAGTCCGATAATCTCTCCTGCGCCATGCTAGATCGCATGTAGTTTTTTTATAATTTTAAGTTTTGAAAAACTTTGTTCTCCAGTAGCCACCGAAACTGGCAGGGTTAAAGAAATCCGTAAAGCTATTGCAACATTTGGAAATGTATCGGTAAGATTGTTGTCATAAATATAATTTAAAACATCAATAGGTGACATATGCTCTTTGGTAAAACATCGCAAAGATTTTATTTCTTCGAACAAATTTAATCCATCAATGTCCTTTTCATTAACATTTTTAGTATCCGTTAATATTTGTTCTAATTCTTTACAATGTTTTAAAATTTTATTGTCACTCCAGTTTTTTAAATGAGGTATAGTGTACTACCTTGAAGTAATTGTAATGTTCTTTTAATTGACTGAATCTTTCAGTAATTGAAGAAAAGCAGTGTCTAATATTATATTGTAAAATTCAACCTTAAATTTTTGTCTTGGATTGTTGATTGGTTCGTCGGTTTGTTCATCTTGGAATAGTTTCTTTTTAAACCTGTTTTGACTTTGTGGAAAATCAGTATCCACCCCCAAATTATCAGGAACGATACTTGCATTGGCAATTGGATGATCATACGCTTCATATGATCTACGATTATTTAATTCTGATTTAAGAGTTTGTAAATTGTCAGTCACGATTTGTAAATCACATTTAGAATTTTGCATTATTTCATTTACCACATTTACTAAAATTAAAATATCGTGCCATTCTGAATCAAATTTTTTGCTCGAGTTCTTGATTCCATGTCTCTTGTTTGATCTTCTTGAATATTTAATAACGCTCTCAAATCGTTTTTCAACGGTCTTAAAGCTTGAATTCTGCTTTCCCATCTAGTGTTGGAGAGTGGCTTTAAAGTTACATTTTCAACATACTGTTGCAAAATAGACCAACGTTTAACGTATGAAGAAAAGTAGTTGTAAAGCTCCTGCACTAGGTACTCCGAAGAAATTAACTGTTTCGAAGGAAATTTTAGCTACATCATTTACAACTAAATTTAGAGAATGCGCAGAGCAGGGGATATAGAGTGCCCTCGAATTATTTTCAATAATTTTTTGTTGCAATCCTTTGTGCTTTCCTCTCATATTATTACCATTATCGTACGATTGGCCTCGTAAATCTGATAAATTTAGTTCCAACGATTTTAAATGTCCATTTATGAATTCAAACAGACCCTGTCCAGTAGTGTCGTCGACAGATTGCAATCCTAAAAAATGTTCTTCAATTTGGGCTTTATTGGTTTCCTCGTTCGTATAAACAAATCGAACTACAAGAGTCAACTGTTCGGTATGACTGACATCAGGTGTAGTATCCAGAATTAGTGAGTAATATTTTGACGATTTAATCATATGTAATAAATGATTTTTAATTCCGTCTGAAATAATGCTTATAATTTCATTCTGAATTTGATCCCCTAAGTAATGAGCAATATTCTTCTTTTGAGATGTTTGAATTTTGTCGAGATGTTCAGCGATTATTGGATCAAATTTTGCTATGGTTTCATCCAACTTCAGAAAATTTCCATTATCACTATGATACAACTCTTTCGAAGAACCTCTAAATGCAAGGCATTGCCGGGCTAAATTTTGAATTAAATAAGTAAGCCGTTCAATAACCGATTGCCAGTAAACCTTTTCTGCATCATAAAGTCTTTGTTGAGTTGCATCAATGGTACCTAAATTACGCAAGAAAATTTTGAGTTCACTGCATTTTGAAGTATATTTAAGGTGAGATGCACTGCTTTCATGTGTTTTCAAAATGTGGCTTAAATGTTCCCAATCATTACATCCATCCTTAATAAGCAGTGAATGCTTCTCACTGAATAGTTTACATGGGAAGCAAAAAACTGCGTTTCGGGAATTTGAATATACTAAATAATTTCTAAATACCTTTTCTCCATTCGGTAATGTTCTGTAATAGAACGATTCTGAAAACTTTCTGCCATAATTATCGCTCGGAAAATCAAATCAAATCAAATCAAATCAAATCAAATAATCTCTAATTTTTATAGAAATTGTATCTGGCCAGGTAGCTGGATCGTTTAATTCAAAGTCAAAATCTTCGGTTTGAGATATTACGTTATTACCAGTCGAATTTTCTACGTCAACATCTAAGATTTCTATTGGTACAATCGTGGCTTCTTCTTGATCATATTCTGATGAATTTACATTTTGAGATAAATTTTCATTATGAAATTCCAAACCAGATGCTGATGTTGATGGTCCTGGTTCAATTGCTTGTCCGTCTAATCCTATTGTGTTTCTGAGATATTTATTTAGAGATCCAGCCAGTTTCTGATTAGCTTCCTCTCGTTGCAATTTCCTTTTTCTATTTTGTGCTCCAGACTTTTTTCTTGTTTTGAGAACATATTTCTAAAAAAATATTTATTGCACTAAATAAAAAAATTTAATTTTCCTTCCATATACAAACCACGTCATATTATTTTCTCTCAATATACTATTTGAAAGTCGAAAGCCCATTTATGTCATTTGCTACTAAATAAAGATTCAGATAAAGAAACTAATTTGACTAAAAATTTAGAAACAAATTTTTTTGCGAAAAATATATTTCTGAGAATTTAGTGTGAAATTTTTTCTTCTTTCTGCTGGTTAAGAATATTTAAGTAAATTAAACCAATATTAATACAGATTACTAAAAAGTATTTGTTATAAGCAATTGAAATATTGAAAACATCTCAGGTACATAATAATTATATATAAACTTTTAATGAAAAAGAGCTATAATAATTAGTAATTTCTTTAGATTTTTTTTGATTATTTGTATATCAGAAATAGATAAATCAAATTCTGCCCAATTAAGGGTAAGATTTATCTGAGTTTTATAGAGATAAATAAAAAGTTGCTTTTTGAATTATTTTGTTAATTTGAAAGATAAAAGTTTTTCTTAATGAATTGTTTCTTTTTATGAATCGTTACTGCTATGAAAATAATACTAATAATATATTTAGATTGTTCATTTACCTGTAAATAACAATCCTATTTTTTGGAGCAATTATAAACAAAAAACGATTTGACATTTGAAAACAATTTATCACAGTACCTTGCTTGCGAAGCAATTCACAGAATTCAGAATGTATGTACTTTATGAGCAGCGACTACGTAGGTATATGATTAAAAATAAGGGTATCTGACGCACGGTGGCGGCGCCCCCATGTGTGTGCCCTTGAATGTAAGAATCAGTATTCCGTAATCCGCTACGGTGTAATACTGATTATTATATTTTGAATGGCGACTTTTGGTTGCCACATTTAAAAAATGTATGTGTATTATCATTGCAAAAAAAGAGGCAAACTAAACGACGACGTTGAGCCGCAACAGCTTCTTAGCACATAAAGAATAAATATGCCGATACAAAACATTCCCAATTCCTGTTGTTACATTACATGTTACAAATTGTTAGATTTTTAACACGTTCCGTGTGGTAGCGCGAAATCCATACGGAACGTGTTTTTATTGTTCGTATCGGCAATCAAATTTTGTTTTATACAAACGAAAACAACCAGCAGAAACGAAAACAAAAGTAAAATAAAATTAAAATATAAAATTAAAATATAAAATTAAAATATAAAATTAAAATATAAAATTAAAATATAAAATTAAAATAAAAATAAAATCTCATTTTATTGCTTAGAAAATATAAAACATGTAAAATTGCAAGAATATAATTAACAACTTTTATTTAAGGAACATTAAATTAAAAAAACTATAAATTTTGGCGCCCCCCTGGCCCAGTCGCCCTTGTGCGGGAACAATTTTCCCACCCCCACGCGGCGGCCCTGACTGTCACCAACCATTAAAAAAAAGCATAATAATAATAATAATATTTTATTCGTTGTAATTACCATTACAAGAAAGTCAGTAAATTTAAAAATGCACAGTTAGCTGTATATGTCAATAAAACAAACAATAACAACAAAACAATAATGTGTATATAATGCATTAATGTATTTAAAAGTCATTAATGTTCTAAGTCACACTTTAAGAACTCTTCTATTGAATAAAAACTGTGATAGCTTAAAATTTCCTCCACTTTTTTTATGAATATTTTGTCCCTCTCTTCAATATGATTCTTGATTTTGTTATATAGTTTGGCCCCCCAATAGTCTACGTAGCATTGTGTCGTTTGCAGGCGGTGATATGGGATTTGGAACTCTTTTCTGTGGCGGGTTTCGTAGTTATGATGCCCTCCATTCAATATATACTTTTCTTGGTTTTTTCTAACGTATTTTATACATGTAAGTATAAATAGGCAAGGCAAGGTCAGTATTCTTTCTTGCTTGAAATGTTCCTTACAACCATCCGTGTATTTCAGATTACAAAGAGCTCTAATCGCTTTTTTTGCAAGCAGAAGATTCTTGTTGCTGCAGGTGATGTGCCCCAAAACAAAATTCTGTAGCTTATCCTACTGTGGAAGTTCGCAAAATAGGCAGATTTTGCAGCGGCATGGGTAGCAATAGTCTTCAGTCTTCTTATAGTATATATAGCTATCGTTAGCGAGTTAGCTAATTCTGATATGTGCATGTCCCAAGTGAGTTTATTGCCAATCGTGAGCCCCAGATATAGAATGGCGTGGGATGACTGTTCATTTCTTGCTGAGAAACAGGGATGCTGTGTTTTCTCTTCATTTAATTTTAGTTCATTATCTTGGAACCATTTTGTGATTTCTTCCATTACCCGTTTGCTTTCTTTTCCAATTTCGTCAATTGACTTTCCAGTTACTACGTAGGATGTATCATCAGCATAGAGACAGATTTGTTTAGGTGTTATATTTTTTGGGAGATCATTAACGTACATCACAAATAAAATTGGTCCCAATATCGATCCTTGTGGTACCCCTTATGAATTGGTCTGGTATTTGATAGCCGTCTCTAACGCGGAAAGTATTTGAAGGCACGGTAGTTCTGTTGCAGTTTAAAATATGAACATCGTCAATTGTCACAAAACGCCGCACAATGGTTCAAACTTTCATATTTGTGGCAAAAATTCTCTGCAATATATTCATATACCCATGCAAATTACGTATAGTACAAACATTGTCTAAAAAAGGAGAATAAAAGAGCATTTAAAACTTATAAAGTTAATAATTCAGAGGTATGAGACTATAGCACAATTCAGTAGTTAAATCCTCTTCTTAATGTGCTGAAAACAACACTTATACACCTTTCCGTGTTTGTACACTCCGTTTTCATACTCGGGGCCTTTTTTCTGAAAAAAACATGCGTTTTAAGTAAATGTACGCATGTTATGAATAACCTGAATGCAGTTTAGTAATAATATTAAGGTCAATTTGAATTATTTGTTGATTGTCTGTGTCTAGTTTATAGCAGTTTATGTGCGTATGAATACTGTGGTTTATACTTTATATCATTAAAATTATTACAGGAATATGAAAATCGTGTGAGAGATGGAAGAGAAGGTGAAAGTAATATTTTTATAATTAAACAATTAGAAATTTGAATACAAGGGCTATTAAGAAATCGACTCATCAGAAATAAATTTAATTACATTTAGCCAATTATACAAAAATTGAAAAGTATCGTGAGGAAAGATTTGATAATTACTATTTGCAATTTATTTTTATTTTACTGTAAAATTAAATGGAAGATAAAGTATACATATTTCTGGAGCAAACTGCAATTTTAGTGTTCCTACTCTGTTTTTTTTTTTTAAATAAACATTAAGTTACTTGTGTGGATAAATAAAAGATATGTTGTTTTTAAATATGTACTTTTTATCACTATCATTGTAATAGATTCCACTACTTGTTATTTGGCGCCACATATTAATAGTCATATATTATACAAGTGTATTATTTCTATTATCTTATAATTATTATAGGTAATTGGTTTATTTATTAATTTCTGATGGCTTGGTTTTTTCCCACCTAAGATTTTATTTTCCTCAACACATTTTCTTCAAGCGTATTTTCATCAGCTACCATTTGATTTTAAATTATAATTATACAGCGGATGTGCCAGGTTTAAATTACGACGGAGCAAAGAAATAATGTAAACAACACGCAGTTACTGAATACCACTATTTATATAGTGAACTGCAACATCTGTTATTGTCCCAAAACGACAGCAAAAAAAGTCGTCTTTCCTCATAAAATTCCTTCCTTCATCGGCGTAGCTAGAAACGTGAGGGGTTTTTAAAATTTATTATATACTGTATGTGTCAATTTTCATTAGGTATATGGATTCAATGTTTACATGCGATTTATACGTATACAAATAATATGTGGCAACGTGTGTCACCCCTACTATCCGTCACCAATCCCGACAACAATCGACATCACAACGACTTTCTCCGATCTTCCCACTTCTACATTAAATGTTTAGCTGCGAACACGTTGCGATCTAGTCTGCAATAAAAGCCGTCATCATCAAATGGCCGCCCGATCTAGTAGTTTATTATTATTTTCAGAATCCTTTTTTATTTACCTTATTTTTAATTTTATTAGAATTACGCTTTTGTTTGTGACATGCAGCGTGAACGCAGCTTAATAATTCTCTGCATTTACTGAAAGGAAAAAGAAAAATCCTTGCAATGCGTAAATATTATTTCTGAGCGCAGTACAAACACCCTAATCAATAGTCCAGCAGCTACTGCTAACTTGAGCTTGTATCGGTGGCGCTCGCATTGAAGAGGAAAGGTGGGGTGCCATGTTGTCACGTATTGCATGAATTAATCGCCTATGGCTAATGAAAATTGACACGTGCTGTATACCTATTCATACTTATGTTAGTTTCGTTTTTTCATTGTTTTGACTGTTAATTACATACTTCGTAATTTTTGTAAGAGTTCCTGTTTAATACCGTTTCATTGAATCTACTTCTGGCAATTATCTCGACTTAAGTGTGCACTGGATTTCGTTAAGTTTCAATAATATACGCATACATTTTTAGTTATCATTTATTTTTATCTAGAACATTGTTTATGTTACTATGATATGGAAAAACGTCGAGAATGGCATTGTGAAACAATGGCGAGTTGGATTAAGGGTCATACTGATTGTATGTCCTCCATTTTCAGTGATTCCAAAATTTATTGCAAAGTTTGTAAAATATCGTTACAGAATGTCCAAAAAGCGCACGTACAACGTCACTTAGCATCGCTAAAACATACACAGAAATTGGACCCCATGGAAGCTGACAATTTTAACGAAGAACTGTGTGAAGCTTAAATGGCGGCTAATATCCGATTAAATAAACTTGACGATCCCACTTTCAAAACATTTCTTCAAAAATATGAAATACATAAATATTACAGATAGAAATAAATACGTGTGTTAATTTATTCGTAGTAGTTTTAATTGCGTTACATTTATTTTGTATTTTTATATTGTGATTAGTTTTTAGTGTAAATATATACAGACAGTTTTAAAACATTTGCACGAGTTGTTTATTGCGAATCCGAAAACGCAACAATTTGGTGTCAGAAGTGGGATGAACAATAAGTGCAAAAGAAAAAATGGTTACCAAACGTTTGGAAGAATTAAAGGTCACCGAGTTAAGGGCAGAATTAGAAGAAAGGGACGCAGATACGTCTGAAAAAAAATAGATCTCCAGGACAGGCTTCGTGACATTCTAATAAATGAAGGTAAGGATCCCGAAAAATATTTGTTTCAAGTACAGGCTGATCCAAGCTTAATAACGAAGACTCTAAAAGATGAAATTGCAAATAATTCAAAAGCTTTAAAAGATGAAATTGCAAATAATTCTAAAGCTTTAAATGATGACATTGCAATTAATTCAAAACAATTTGAGACTCTGAATGATGAAATGGCAAATAATTCAAAACAATTCGAGACTCTGAAAGATGAAATTGCAAATAATTCAAAACATTTCGAGATTACTATGGACTCTAAAAGATGAGATGTTAAATGAAATTGCAAATAATTCAAAACAATTGGAGACTACTATGGAGACTCTAAAAGATGAGATCTTAAATAAAATTGCAAATAATTCAAAACAACTCGAGACTATTAAGGAAGATATTGAAAAGAATTCATCGAATATGAGACAGAAATTTTCTGAGGCAATCGAAGCCGTAGAACAGAAATTGAGGGACGAATTTAAAGTTCAGCTTCGATTGCCAGCGATGAACGACTGCTGTCCTCATGACACCTCAAGCAAAAGCCTGGAGATCTGCCAAACAGCAAAGGCAAAGGTAAAACCTCCCACCTTCGATGGAAAGACGTCATGGATGACGTACCTGAAACAATTCGAAGCCGCTGCAGGAGCAAATGGATGGACGTCCCCGGAGAAAGCTACTACTTTGATTGTGTCATTAAGACGAGAGGCCAGTGATGTTCTGCAGACCTTACTTCCGGAAGAGTGTCAAGACTACCCTCAATTGATCAAGCGTCTTGAGATGAGGTATGGGCATGCACACCTGGAGCAGGTTTATCATATACAATTGAAGAATCGTCCGCAGAAATAGGGTGAAAGCTTCCAAGAATTCGAAGCGGATATCGCCCGTTTGGTTCGTCTGGCATATCCAACGGCTCCAGATAGCTTCTCGGAACAGTTGGCTGTGCAGACATTCATAGATGGTTTTCGAGATGGCGATACACAGCTAGCACTGAGGCTGGCAAGACCAAAAACCCTAATCGATGCTTTGGCACGTGGTCTGGAGTTCGAAACCGCGGAACAGGTAGTCCGACGATTAGTGAATCAGGTGCAACCTATGAGCAGAACGCTCCGATGCTGGAATTGTGGTGAAATGGGCCATGTTCGTAGTAAATGCGAGAAGGAGCCCAAGAAACCCATAGCGGAGCAGCAGGAAAAACTAAAGAGAAGAGAGCGGAGGCAATCGTCGACCCAGTATCATAGAGCCTCAAAAGCAATAGCGCAAATTGCATCTCTGAAACACCAAAACGCTGATGCTCATTCAAGGAGACCATGTTCAGAAGACTGGAGGCATTGCAACCGTGTAGAAGAAGTATCAGCTAACACACTCAAAACTACCGTGGTTGACGATCAGTGGCAACCTGATAATTTGAGGATCGATCAGGAAGCTGATGAAGACCTTGGTTCCTTGATGGTTTGGAAAGATACTGGTCACAGACCGGCTTGGCAAGAAGTAGCTCCTCGTTCACAAGGACTGAAATCCTACAGGGCTCAATGGGACTCTCTGAAGATGGAGAATGGCCTACTCAAGCGTGTTGTGGAGAACCCAGATGGATATGGGCAAAGGGTACATGTGGTCATCCCTAGGAAAAGGATACCTGATGTACTGCAACAGCTCCACAAGGACAGGTCCGGAGGATACTGCGGCGTACACAAGACACTCGAGAAAGTGCGCCAACGATTTTATTGGGTGAATTGCACACGTGATGTAAAGGAATAGTGCCAAAAATTTGCAACTTGTGCCGCCAGCAATGGACCCCAAAGACGAACACCCCATAGTAAGTCAAGAGTGGTGCATTTCAACTGATTGGCCCCATACCATGGACATAACAACGACGAAGGAAAGGATGTGCGACAAATTACCAGTAAAGATGGAGGGCCAACTTATAGGAATTTCATACAAGAATATTCTGGTACCAGGAAGGCTCGTTTTGGAATCACCACGGAGAAGCAACAGGATCTTTTTACGGTACCAGGTGATTATGCCTTAGCTCACTGTGTGGCCCAGGACCTATGTATGCGTAGAGGGATTGCCGTAGAATTCAAGAAGAGACATGGCGGGGTCAATGAGCTGATCCAACAAAAGCCAAGGGTTGGTAAAATTCTGGAGATAAAGCGTGACGGACGATCTATCTTTTACCTGGTCACAAAAGAAGTCTCTAACGAAAAGCCGATCTATCATGCATTGTGGGAATCCCTTGTTCATTTACGAGGACGTGCACTCGAAAACATAAAGAGGCTGACAATTCCGAAACTGGGCTGCGGATTAGACCGTTTGGAATGGAGAACCGTAAGAAACATGCTGGAGGTGGTGTTTCGGTATACTGGTATGGAAATAGTCGTATGCAGCTATCGGCCCAGTCAGCCCGTTATACAACCTAAGACGGTGGATTGCCATTTCCACAAGACTACTGGGTGCACCCGTGGGTCCCAATGTAGATTCCGTTATCCGCCATCAACAAGAACATGGAATAGCGTGTTTTGGGACGAAACGCAGTTTTTAAGAAGGGGGCAATGTAACGAAATGAATCTACATCTAGGCGACGACATATACGTGCTCATAAAGTCATAAATCTTCTACCGCATGGTACTGTGTCGGCGACGGAAAGTCTGCAGATTCTTCTAGTATACTCCGAGCGTATCGAGAGTTCGCTAGCACCTTTCCAGAAGTTTTATCTGCGTATATAAAGTAGCTGAGCCCATGGATGAGTCATTCCGGAATAAGAATTCATTCATTCAGTAGTATTCGGACAAAACAAAATAAATATGAGGTGCAGTTTTATTACATAAATATTACTGATATAAATAGTAGTGAATGGAAATACATAAATATTACAGATAGAAATAAATGCGTGTGTTAATTTATTCGTAGTAGTTTTAAGTGCGTTACATTTATTTTATATTTTTTATATTGTGATTAGTTTTACGTGTATAAATATACAGACAGTTTTAAAACATTTGCACGAGTTGTTTATTGCGAACCCGAAAACGCAACAATATTATTGATGCGTATTACAATTTTGGACGAACCAGTGTATAATATAGGGTGGTAAATGTTGACAGATTCGAAAAACCTCTACATGACCTTACTACGAAGCCAAGCGTGCGTGAAGCAGAAGAACAAATAGATTGTATGTGGCTAGTGAAGTCCAAACGGGAATCAAATAACACACCCAGATATTTAATATTGGTCTGCCTGGCTATGATTACTGAGTTCAGAGAATAGTTAAATAAGACCGGTTTGTTAATTTTTGTGAATGTCACAACTGCACCTTTATTAATACTCAGCTTAATTTTGTTTTCCTGACACCAGTTGTTAATAATTGAAAGGTTTCTTTGTAAGTGATGGCAATCGGACAAGTCGTTAATTTTCGAGAATATTTTCAAATCATCTGCGTAGGCAATCCAATCTATTTAATAGATCATTCATGTATGTACACATTGAATAATAAAGGCCCTGGATACATATAGGACTTGTAGGTCATTTCAGGTGAAATATGCTCCATTATTCCAAATTACATAAACACATCATAGTGTGTACTATTTACTTATCTTTATTTTATACTGTTTTTGTTTCCTCGGTGATCATTAGTATTTTATTACAAATTAGTTGAAGAGTGTTAATTTTGAGCAGAATAGCATCGATAAAAAATCACGCAGTCGGATAAACATCGACAGAAAATGGTATATTACAGTCCAAAGTATGTATGTGCATAGAAATAATAGAAATAAAGTAGTTATACATGTTAATTGTAACTTTAATTTATATTTGTTATGTGTAATATTCAATTGTTTGAACTGAGAATAAAATATATCGTTTCGTTTGCTCCAGATTCATAAGCTATTTAAGAGCAAAGGTCCAGCATTCCGCTAAATAAGAAAAGCAGAATTGCAGTTTTGCGCAGCATTAGCAGAACATAGTATTTCGTGTGTTTGGAAAAATGTTTCATGATTCGGAAATTACAAAAGATCTTTCCTATAAACGTACTAAATCTGCGCAGTTAATTTACGGCGTAATGGCGCCATTAATTGAAAAACAACTAGTAACAGATATAAAAAATGAGGTGTGGCCACCACACGACTTTCTTATACGTATGAAAGTGTTACTTCCGGTCCGAATTTTGAAATTTCATTTATACAAAAAATATTCCATATCTAACTCTAAATACTTTTGTACTCTTCATAAATATATATAGAATGCATAATTTACGACATATTTTCAAAAAATCGTTATTCGGTAAGAGTAAAAGTGTTACTTCCGGTCAGAATTTTGTTTATACAATGTACAAATACATTATGTAATGTACCTGCCTAGAAAGCATGACTTGCAAGATATTCGCAAAAAACTGATTTTCGATAAGAGTAAAATACCTACTCCCGGTAGGAATTTCAAAAACTTTATTAACACAATTTTTCTCAAATTTAATTTTGAGTATATTTGAATTTTTTATAAATTAGTTTAAACTTAGTAATTGACGAAATATTTGCAAATTTCGATTTTTTCACTGAAGTAAACTACTACTTCCGGTCTGCCAATTTTGCTCAAAATCTAATCAGTTCTCAAGAGGGAGGTTATATTCGTAAATACAAAATTTGGAATTGATATCTGTACCAGTATACCGAAACACTGCCTCCAGCATGTTTCTTACTGTTCTCCATTTCAAACGGTCTAATCCGCAGCCCAGTTTCGGAATTGCCAGCCTCCTTACATTTCCCATAAATTGGCTCCATACATTTCCCATAAATTGGCTCTCTAGGTTTTCCGGTAATTTGTCCCGCATCCGCCACTTCACCGCCGTCACGTCCATGATATGGGCAATTGGTTGAAACACACCATATCTGGCTCACTATGGGGTGTTAGTCTCATGCGATAAACGACGTCATCTATTTGCTCTAGTATTTCGTATGGTCCCTCCCAGTATTGTTGGAGCTTTGGGGACAGGCATCGGCGACGTTGAGGATCATACAACCAAACAAGGTCCTCTCTCGGCTTGCACGTGGTAACGATTCTTCGTCCTGTCGCTGGCATCCTGAGTGTGATGGCGTACTCGCTCGTGGACATCCTTCAACCTTCGCCAGGATCCACTGACGCAGTCTTCTCCATTTGGGTTCTCCACAACACACTTGAGTAGATCATCCTCTACCTTCAGAGAGTCCCATTGAGCCCAGTAGGATTCCAGTCCCTGTGAACGAGGAGCCACTTCTTGCCAAGCCGGTCCGCGACCAATTCCCTTCCAAACCATCAATGAACCAAGGTCTTCGTCAGCTTCTTGACCGATCCGCAAATTGTCAGGATGTCACTGATCGACAACCACGGTTGTTCCGAATGTGTTGGCCGATTTTTCTTCTAGGCGGTTGCTATGCCTGCAGTCTCCTGGACGTGGTCTTCTTGCAACAGCATCAGCGTTTTGGTGTTGCACGGATGCACTTCGCGCTATTTATTTTGAGGCTCTACGATACTGAGTCGACGGTTGCCTCTTCTCATCGACCCGTTTCATTTTTCGCTGCTCCGCTATGGTTTTCTTGGGCTTCTTCCCGCATTTACCATGCGCATGGCCCACCTCCATCTCCATTTCCATTTCCATTTCCATTTCCAATTCCAGCATCGGAGCGTTCTTCTCTTAGGTTGCACCTGATTCACCAATCGTCGGACTACCTGTTCCAGGTGTGCATGCCCATACTTAATCTCAAGACGCTTGATTAGTTGAGGATAGTCTTGACACTCTTCTGGAAGTAAGGTCTGTAGAACATCACAGGCCTGTCCTCTTAATGACACAATCAGACCAGTATCTTTCTTCGGGGACATTCACCCATTTGTTCTTGCAGCGCCTTCGAATTGATTCCGGTATGTCATCCATGACGTCTTTCCATCGAAGGTGGGAGGTTTTACCTTTGCCTTCGCTGTTCGGGCAATCTTCAGGCTTCCGCTTGAGATATCATGGGAACCGCAGTCGTTCATCGCTGGCAACTGAAGCTGAACCCCAAACTCGTCCCCCATTCCGAACACGCGCTCCTCAACTTTCTATTCTACGGCTTCGATGGCCTCAGAAAATTCCTGTCTCCCATTCGATGAATTCTTTTGAATGTCTTCCTTGAAAGTAGTCTCGAGTTGTTTTGAATTACTTGCAATTTCATTTCTTAAAGCTTTTGAATTATTTGCAATTTCATCTTTCAAAGCTTTTGAATTATTTGCAATTTCATCATTTAAAGTCTTGAAATGTTTTATAACATCTTTTATAGTCTTCATATCAGTCTCGAATTGTTTTGCAACTGCATCTTTTAGAGTCTCAAATTGTTTTGCCATTTCAGTTAATATCTCATCTTTTAAGATTATTAAGCTTGGATCAGCCTGTATTTGAAACAAATATTTTTCGGGATCCTTACCTTCATTTATTAAAAGGTCACGAAGCCGGTCCTGGAGAATTGTTTTTTTTCCAGACGCATCTGCGTCCCTTTCTTCCAATTCTGCCCTTAACTCGGAGACCTTTAATTCTTCCAAACGTTTAGTAGCCATTTATTTATTTATTTACTTATTTATTTGCACTTATGTTTATCCCACACTGACACCAATTGTAACGTTTTCGGGTTCCAATAAACAACTCGTGCAATTATTTATTTAAAACAGTCTGTATATTTATGTACTTAAAATTATATAACAATATAAAAATATAAAAACTAACGTAACACACTTAAACTACTACAATTTAATTATCACAGGTATTTATTTACTACTACTAATATGTCCGTATTTATTTACATAACAGTTCTATTTATATAACACGGCACTTAAAGAACTATTTATTTGTTTGGCTACTTATTTATTTCCACTGTTCCCACGAGACCACTTCTTTATCCCGAATTACTCCGCGATTACTTCTCCGCCATCCATCCCGCAATGAATCCAGCCGCCTTATATACGTATGCGAAACATCTCGAAGCATTCTCGTAAACTCCATCTCCCTCTCGAATGTTTGTAGAATATTCCTAGACATTCTGTCTCCGATGGACTATGCCGTACGGCGTGGAGATTGATTTATGGTGGTGTGTAAATAAGAGCGTTTTTATATGTCGGGCCGAGATGATTTATGGTCTCTTTTTGTGCGTGTGACAATTTCGTTTTTATCGCGCCGAGAGGTCTGCTTCTTTTATTTAATGTAAACTCATTTCGAATGTCTGCTGGTTTCGTTACAATAGTATTAGATCATTGTATAATTCTGTTTTAAGTCCAGTATTTTTTAGTACCTTTAACGCCTCGCGTTGGTAGAATTGCCACATCCCGAAGCGGTCACGCTAATCCAAGTGAAGAAGCTGTTTAGTTCTGAGACCACACACGCTACTACGGATGTGACCAATCCCTTATTTACTTACTTTACATTTGACGTAAGTAATACATACTTATTCCACATTAAAAGAGTCCCTCTTGATATCTGGTTAGATTTTCAGTAAAATCAGCAGACCGGAAGTAGAAGTTTACTTCAGTGAAAAAAGCGAATTTTATCAATATTTTGTCAACTACTTAGTTTAAACAAATTTATAAAGAATTCATAAGTACCCAAAATTAAATTTGAGAAGAATTCTGTTAAAAAAGTTTTTCGAAATTTCTACCGTAGGTCTTTTACTCATATCGAAAAGCAGTTCTTTGGGAATATTTCGCAAGTCATGCTTTTTAAACAGGTAGGTTACGAGTATAAAAGTATTTAGAACTTAATTTTAAATACCTTTTGTATAAAAAAAGGTTCAAAATTCGGACCGGAAGTAACACCTGCTCTTAGCGAGTAGCAATTTCTTTCGAATATCTCCCAAAGTACCTATGCATTCTATAAAGTTTTGTTAAGAGAATAGAAGTACTTATAATAGAATTTTGAATAATTTTTAATTAAAAAATTCTTAAAATTTGGCTTATTTTTCTAAGAGGATAAAACTAAATATTACGTTTGGCACTAAGTCGAAGATGGTTTCTTCCCATAGTCGACTATCTTTTATCCATGTTGTTCCTGTCTCTTTTATCACTACAGAACTAAACTCACAAATGCGAAAACTTTAAATTGATAACTTGTGCTGCATCAGGTGCCTGACAGTTTTGAATCAAGACATGTGGTCACGACCAATCATTGTGATCTCGAGTGTTCGGATGGGTAGAGGCTTTGGTAGAGGTGAGAGGTGTAAAGAGACGGAAAAATTATGAAAATATGCGTTTCGGTCGTTAATATTCACGATAGAAAAACAATAGAAACACTAACGTACATAAAAATTAACTCTACAACGTCGCCCTTTCTCGAATTTTCTTTTTGTCTGTCTTTTTAGAAATTATTAAATATATTTTTTTTATAGAATAAAATATAAAAAAAAGTAAAACGTTGTATCCTTTCTAAATACACTTAACTATATGTATACCGTGTGCTTGCCGACGACCTGCGTATAGGGCTTACTGTGAGATAAAACGACGACACCGAGAGTTTGTCTGACTTAGTACGAAAATACAATATACAAACTGCTTTTTGGTCGAGTGTAGTGTTGGAAAAGAGGGGATTCGAGTAGATTTACGCTGAGGCTAGAACGGGCTAGACTGACTCTCCGTTTAATCATCGCAACAAGGATAGATAGCAGCTGTACTGCAGTTTGTATATTGCTTTCTCGTACTAACTCATACAAACTCTCGGTGTCGTCGTTTTATCTTACAGTAAGCCCTATACGCAGGTCGCCTGCAAGCACATGGTATACAATCAATGAAATTTATAATATATTGTATAGTTTTTGAAAAAAAACGGGAACTGGAATCAGTGCCATCTCTCGTTCCCGAAACAAATTAAATAAAATAGATTTCACCTTTCGAATATAGTTAGGAGGACACCGCTATCTGTTTTGTAAATGTTAGATTACAATATAGTTGGAAATTGAGAGTTCTGTAACAATTTTCGTGTTGTAGTAGTAAGCTGTAATATGTGTAGATGGTGCAGAATGAAATATTCGTTATCGATGTTTGACGTTATCAACACAGATTTTCACATGTCGATTTCTGCATTACTTTTGTCCGAAATTGTGATGTCAATGGAGGTCATTTCAGTCATTTGTCACTGGCAGTTGTTGATGGCAGAAGTGAAAGGCGGTTGAATAGATATGTATGATAAGTAATTGGTTATAACAGGAAAATTATACTTCATACAGTAGTGATTATGTTTATTTAGTTAATGTGATATTAGAATAATAATTTATATTATTTACCTATACGTTATACACGCGTTATATTAAATTAAACATGGCAACAGATATAGAAAATATTTCCGAAATAAAGTTAGACGAGAATGGAATTGACGACGATATTGTAGACCCGTGGAATGTTGTAGGAAAGTCGGCTGGGGGTGTCGACTATGATAAATTAATTAGTATGTATTATATTTCCTACTTATGTTAAGAGACAAAATATATACCATATGTTAATATTGCCACTTAATACTATTTTAGAAAGGTTTGGAAGTAGTAAAATTGATGAAGATCTTATAAATAATTTTGAAAAGACTATTGGACAGCCAGTTCATCATTTTTTGCGTCGGGGTATTTTCTTTTCTCATCGTGATATGTATTCAATATTAAAGCAATATCAGGAAAAGAAACCTTTTTATTTATATACTGGGAGAGGACCATCATCTTCATCAATGCATTTAGGCCATTTAATACCATTCATATTTTGCAAGTGGCTCCAAGATGTGTTCAATGTTCCTTTAGTAATCCAAATGACCGATGATGAAAAGACTTTATGGAAAGATTTGAATGTAGAAGAAGCCAAAAAATTAACTTATGAAAATGTAAAAGATATTATAGCTGTTGGTTTTGATGTTAATAAAACATTCATATTTTCTAATTTTGATTACATGGGGTAAGTACCTGTATTTAAATTTATATAGTGTATTATTTATAATTAAAAGTATGAAATTATATAAAATATAACTAAAAGTTCCAGTACATATCTTGTGAGCAATAAGGTACTTTAATGTAAGTTACAAACAATGATGAAATCATTAAAAACAATTATGAAAGATAGAGAAATATTCCAATTTGATAAAAGCATAAAAGTATATATTTATTTATCACTGTAAAAATTCTGATCAACTAACAGCATTTAATACCAAGATATAAAAATAATAATAAAGTCCATATAAGTTATGAACAGTAATGGACTGAGTCCACCACCCTGCCTAACTTCTTCTTTTGTTCTGTGTTTGTTTTCTCATATAGACATTTGATTGCTTTTACGAGTTTATTGTTGACATTTCCTCCATGCTTTTTCATATACTTTCTCTAGATACACTGTCAAATGCTCTTGCCATGTCCATTTTTATTTCATTAATTGTAAATATATCTTCTGGGGCAATTCTCCATTTTCTAAGCCCACTTTGTGACTTAAGTGTTGGCTCACTTTTATATACGGATAATACAATTGAAAATGTAATTAAATATATGTTTGCGTCTTTTATATCGTAACAATAATTTTAGTATTCGTGATACCATAAAAGTATTGCCTTAATTTTAAATATACATCTAGTATTGTAAGGTCGCCCATAGTTTGTTAGGCCCTGGAAATTCTTGTGATTGTGAGACGTATCTTGAGTAGCTTTGCTTGCTCTCTCTCTGTATATTATTACATTTGAATTACAATTGACTATCGATCATCATTTTTACAACTAAGACTAGACCCAGTTAGATTCATTTGCTGGCAACATACATAGTATACTACCATGAACTTAATTTTTTTAATACAATAAGTGTTATACTAATTATTAATCTTAGTAGGTAGTAAGTAGTGCTTTAATATTATGTTCCTATTTTTATTTCAGGCAGGTGCCAGAATTTTATCAAAACATAGTGCGAATACAAAAATGTGTGACATTCAATCAAGTAAAAGGGATATTTGGATTTAATGATAGTGATGTGATAGGCAAAATTAGTTTCCCAGCGATTCAAGCAGCACCCTGTTTCTCAACTAGTTTCCCCCAAATATTTGGTAATAGCAAATTACCATGTTTAATACCTTGTGCAATAGATCAGGATCCATACTTCAGGATGACTAGAGATGTTGCGCCCAGATTAAATTTTGCCAAACCTGCTTTAATACATTCAACATTCTTTCCTGCTCTGCAAGGAGCTAAAACGAAAATGTCAGCGTCTGATCCTAATTCTACCATTTTCCTAACAGATACGGCCAAACAGATAAAGAATAAGGTCAATAAACATGCTTTCTCTGGAGGACAAGCCTCTGTTGAAGAACACCGCAAGCTCGGAGGAAATTGTAACGTCGACGTTTCATTCAAATACTTAACATTCTTTTTGGAAGATGATAATAAACTACAAGAAATTAAAGAAAACTATACAAGTGGCGCTTTACTAACTGGCGAACTAAAGAAAATATTAATAGAAACTATAACCCCTATAATATTACAGCACCAGGAAAGAAGAGCTAAAATTACAGATGAGGAATTAAAATTATTTATGGCGCCAAGGAAGTTGAGTGCAAATGTTTGATTGTTATACATTACATGTTAAGCTCTAAATTAAATTATAATTTTGTTTTGTTTTGTACATATATGTATTTTAAATAACTATTTTATTTCAGTATTGTTTTAAATCAGAACACTTAATTATTTTAAATTAAATAAATTGATTTTTTTTTATCGCTTTCTTAGAACTTAATGTATGATAAAGATGCAGGAGTGAAATGTGTAAAACTTTGAATTTACTAGATCCTCATTAAATTATATTGTACTGAGGTAATTTCAAGTTACCTTCTGTGGCGTTTTATTGTGCGCATATGTACATCTTGCTATTACATTCTCTAGTTTCATGCTTTTACTTAATGTTTATACTTTGCACAGATAACATATCTGCAAAACTCTCCAGATGACACTGTAAAGAAAATATATTTTTCCTAAGCTTGATAGGAACGGTATTTAATTAATTATTACTTCATTTAAGAAGATTATTGATACTATCTGACAACAACATTCCAATGTGACAGTAAGCAAGCAATAAAATGAGTGTCTCATGGGGAGTGATCATTAATGGCCACACACGATATCTAAATTTTAGTTCCGTTTTATTTGGTAGGTGGCGATATAATTACGATTTATATTAATCGAATGTATAAGTTATCTATGCCATGAAATTGTATGAGAATGTTTGAAAGAGATGCACACCAATCAAACAAAATTTTGACAAACATTTTAAACATATTTTTGCCAAATCTTAATTAATAATGTGTTAATACATTTATTTGACATTAATTATAAATGCTAAATGAATGTATAATTTAATTTTACATGTTTTATTTAATTTGTGTAGAACAACCTAAGAATTTGTCAAATTTGTGTGCATAACAAGTGCATATATAATGACTTCGGTGTCCACGCAACCTTATCACAACTGCCTTACTAAAAACATGATGCTTAGCCCATATATCAAGTAGTTCTGTTTAAATTTGAATATTATCTATGGCACTTCACAAAAATTGTGAACGGTGTCTTAAAATCGCGTGCAATATTTTAGACAAATATTTCCATAACATAAATTATCCCAAAATCAACATGAATTAAAACGTATGTTTTAATGATAGAATATAAACTGGCACATAAAACTAAAATAGACAGGTACACGTTCTTCTAAAAATACTATAGGTACTTCCTTAAAAACTACTGCTGTTCTACCTTTTAATCTTAGTTTTTGGAGAGTTGTCAAGTTTGGAGTAATACATATAGCATGTCTGAGCATGTCTATAGGCGACACATAGTAGGTAATTTAGGAAAGAAATTTTGGATATTTATATAGGAAATAATTGTGTGTAAATTCTATCATAAACAACTCGCGCAAGTTCGTAACCTGTATACGCCATAATAGAATAGAGAGGAATAAGCACAGTCTCGATTTGCAGAAGCGAGATAACTCGACAGTGTTCGGGAACAATATTTTTTGTTGTTCGATTGAAAATAGAACCTGATAACTATTCCTGTATAGCTCAGGAGCACCTTTCTTGTGCAAATTGAAAGCGATTAATACCAGTAACACGAAGTATAGGTAAGTTCCTACAAATGTCCAAAATAATGAAAGTGCTTAATGGGTGTCTATAATTGATCTCCGCCTTGCGATTTAGAAATTTTCATGTTATTAAGTCGGCATCCTTTCTTCATATGTTCTTTGAACATAGGTGAACCTAAATATTTAATTTACAAAATAAACATCATATCATAGTCATCATCATGCTTACATGCAACTATGACATTGCCAATATTATGAAATAGCATTAATAACCCTTAATTTACAATTCATATTATGTTAAAGTTGACTAGTTTATGTCGATAATTTTAAAAATCACTAGAAAACCCTTTAAACTACTCTTATGGGATTCTAAAGTCAAATTTGAAGATTAATTAGAAGTCACACAGGCAGTGGCGGCAGGTGAGTACGTTTTGGTGGGGCAATTACATATACAAGACTGATTCGTTTATTATTGGTAATATGCTCGGCATCTGGGAGTATATCACCGATAATAAACGAATCAGTCTTGTGTATGCTCTGTGTGTGTATGCTGTGTGTGTATGTAATTGCCCACCAAAACGTACTCACCAGCCGTCACTGCACGCAGGTGTGGACATTGTAAAATGCAATGTTAAAATTAATTATGAATATTGTTGTGAATATTTCCTCGTTCATTATATAATTATGAATGAATAAATACCAACAGTTTAAGTAAAATATTCAACTATATACCGTAGTCTCTTTCTACTTTCGTATCAGAAATTAAAATATGTCGACTACGGTATATATTTTAATTTCTGATACGAAAGTAGAAAGAGGAAAAGAGCGCGACGAAATAAACTAAAGATAAACATAAGCGAGGCTGCCAAGACAGTACACTCGCGTGAGGGTCCCCGACATCGACACTGCGTTGCTCTCCTACCACTGTTAGCAAGCAGGCATCGCTGCATATTATAAGGTCATCTTCTGCATGCGATAGAAGTGTAAACCGAAATTAAAATTTGACGACTACGGTATGTAGAAATAACATTTAAAAAAATGGGTTTGCTTAAAACCCACGGCAGAAGTGAAAACTTCATCAAGGCGAGGTTAATAATACGAAATACAACTTTTTTTCCGTTCTATATTCATTTACATTTTCCATTTTTGTTCTATATTACATTTAAAAAATATATATTTATTATTATTGTGTATACATTATTCTAGTACATTTCGCTCGGTCTGACCAAGTTTTTACTTCAAAAATTCATACGTACGCATGTATATATACAAATATTATAATTCTAATACGAGTACCCGCGCTGGGCTAATAGTAACGTGCCGGGCTTACACCCAGGCGGCTCGCGATTGCATCTGCACGCGGACAAGAATTTTTCAGAAAATAAAAATACAATATTTCGGGTATTTATTCTAAATTTCAATTTAATTGAAATTAAATACCGCTAGTTAGTGTTATAATACAAAGCCGAGCGCGACTCGAGCCGACTTTACCCAAAAGAGCGTTACATTCCGAGCGTGACGGCTCAGTCTCTTTCAGTGCCCAACAACCCAACAATCAATGCATCAACGCGCCCATAGAAGTTTTCACTTCAAAAATCTAAATTGCGCATTACAAGTATCATTGCCTTTGGTTATAGACATATGTCTATTCTAAATTATTGTACCTAAGCATATATGGATGGAGGTGTTTAGAGATATTTCGTATTTTTTCAAGTCTCAAAATTTAATATCATCCTTCCAAATGTATAATGTTGCTTCTGGCTTCTTTATTGTTATACTGATTGCTGTTATTCCCGTTTTCTTAAATTAAAATACCAATTGTTTGCATTGCACTTGTTTATATGTTACTAAATTGTAAAACTGAGTGCAAAAATGTTTCCACAGCATATTACCTAATTCGAAATTTGTAAAATAAACAAACAAAATAAATTCTAAAGATTGTTTATAACACTTTTTAAAACAAATAGCATTTTTTACATGGAATCAACGTAGAATAGATTTTTTTCCAGAAATAACTCATAAAATTAGTACCTCTTAATAGGGAACTTCAGCGAATTGAATCTATTCTGCGTGCTATTCTGTCATGTTTGGTTACGAGTTTACGTTACCTGCATATTTATGGCGCAACCACGGAAGTTAGTTCCCCACCACACAGCTGACTGTCATTGTAATTGTCAAATCTAAAGCGTGCACAACAAAACAAAGGTAATGGCCTAAGAGCTTATAAACAGTGCATTTCGGCATCAAAATGCCTTGGTATTTGCCATACGTTCCTGAGGGCTTAAAGAAAAGAGTTTGTATGTACCTTCTTCAGAGATATTTGGGTCAGTTCTTTGAAGAAAAATTAACTTTAGATCAATTGTCTGTTGATCTATACAATGGAACAGGAACGGTTGAGGATGTCAGCCTTGACGTTCAAGTAAGTTCGCAATTCAAATAAATGTATATAGCTAATTAACACGTGGTACTTTTTGATAACATATTAAAGCACCAATTGCGCAATACACAGAGTGGTTATTTAAAATAATGTAACCTTAAAAGTAATACATAATATTAACAGGACTTATTTATAAACAAACCTTTCCAAATTTATTTTTTGTTTTTCTTTTACAAATCTGATTTTTAACCAATGTCTACATCATATTTCTATTTTTTTTTTATTCTGTTAGGCACTTAATGAGTTGGGTGAAAAACAAAATTGGCCAATGGAATTTGTTGATGGGTATTTAGAAAAGTTAAGTGTTTATGTCCCTTGGACATCACTATTGAAGGATTCGAGTTTTGTAGAAGTTAAAGGATTAAAATTAACTGTACAGCCCAAACAACGAACAGAAAATGGTAAGTCATTTGTTGTGATGTGCAACTAATATGATTTAAATTATCCATTGTTTCAAAATTTAACAATAATTTAGTATTTGTATTTGAATAGTAGGTATTTGTATTAGCATATCAGGCAGAATATATTATCAGTTGATATTTGAATTGAATGCACGAAGGTAATATTTTGTAGTTTAATCTATAGGGTGAAATCTAAATTAAATTCAACATCAAACAACAATGACTAATTCAATAATCCATAATTCAGATAAAGAAAGAGGTCTATTCTATATGTATTTACTCTAGTTATTTATCAAGCTTGTTGACTGCTGAGTATGCTTGCTAGAAACACACTTAAATTATTTTCTTTGACATTGGCATTAAATACAAAACAAAATACAGATGTTAATAATTAATAATAGTAATAATAATTAATGCCTCAAGATTTCCTAATAGTTTTTGATACAAATTATAATTATGATTATTTTCATTGACCAAATTTTGAGTGTAGATCCTATTTATAGAAGTATACACAATATTATATGTATACAACTGCATATTGATTTCGTCATCTATGCCTCATTGTGCAATTGGATGGGCTGGCAATTTTTTCATACCACACTTACACTTAAGTGAATATTTAAATTCTTCAATTGCATGTACATTATTCCTTATTGCAATTAGGCAACTACCCCTTACATTCCATAGGGAACATTCTGAATTACTTCTAGAAAATAACTTTTTAATTCTACAAATGAAAAACCCATGTTTATTTAAAAAGTTCCATGCAATTAATAAAGTATGTGTAAAAACTTCAGAGAAATTACTAGGTGCTTCTACATTGCAGGTGAAATAGTTTTCAAAGGTGGTATACAATATACATAACTTAATGGAGTATACAGGGTGTCTCTAAAAGGTGCGGAAAAAACGCTACCACACATTTCTGAGGGCGATCTAACCCAACTTACCTCAGTCCAAAAGTGCATTGAATTGCCACAAGAATAACACCCAAATTACAGAAGCATATGTGTCCATATACGGAATGAATTTTTTATGTCCAGATTACTCATAAACGGCTGCTCCAATCAACTCCTACCAGGTATACCTTTTCTAGGTAAAAAACATTGGAGAATAAGAATTTTTATTTAAAAGTTAAATACAGTGTGTCTCAAAAAAGTTATTACGTTTTAAATGGATACAATATGCTGCAGGTGGCGCCCTCTACATTTTGCAATGAAAATGAGAGCAGATTTAAATTTTTTACCCCACGAAACCCCCCCTACTCAAATATTGTGACAATATACCAATTATTACAGAAATTATTTATAAAAAACTAAAACCAAATTGAACTTTTGACACTCTGTATCTCCGAAAGCATCCACTTTTGGACTGAGGTAAGTTGGGTTAGATCGTCATATTTTGCCCTCAGAAATGTGTGGTAGCGTTTTTTCCGCACCTTTTAGAGACACCCCAGTATATTATTAATTTGATGCAACTTAAACAAGTTCAATTGAATGGAATAGAAATATTCAATTACTGAACTTGACAAAATCTTCTTTCAGCGATGTTTTACGATTTGACTGAAAGCAATGCATACCAGCATAGTTTTACAAAGGATCATGCCCCACTATAGCTATTAATTTTGGGAAGCGATACTTGACATATAGTTACTGATCCTGCATATTTCCACTTACCTTGCATACATGATAATTTAATAACTGGTTGATCAAACACTTTACTGATATTCCCATAATTTCTCATTGTGATTTATACCATAACCACCCTAAATACACTACAAAGTTAATTATATAATCTCTTAAACTGCGCTAAAATGTCAACGGCCAATCCGTAAATTAATTTAATACACTCATAGATAACCTTTTATTGTAGAAAGGACATCCATCGTTTTGCTTTTTAGTTAGGACAATAATAATAATAATAATAATAATAATAATAATACTTGATTGTGTACCCAAAAGTGAAAAAAACAACAAGGGGAACACTGTTATGTGCGAATTAAGAACAATATAATATATTACACATCAAATCATTTAATCTTGAATTCCAAAGAAAATACTTGTTCTGGCACATTTGATGTAGTAAACTCCTCAGCATGGCATTTGTGCGGTATGTGGAAGTAAAAAACGTAACTTTATTGTTGACGGAAATCCGTGGTACGTTGAAATGAATGAATCAAGATACTTCTTCTTCTTCTTCTTCTTCTTCTTCTTATTGTTCTTTTAGTTAGGCCTTTGGCCTTTTACTATTAATCTGTGTATGGTTTGTTCATGAGTTAGATAATTGGGGGCTGAGCTCTAAGGAGGATTATTGCGAGGGCGAAGCGAGGCGAGGCGAGGGCGTTTGTGCGGCAGGTAATCCAGCGGGTCATATATCATTTCGGCTGTCAGTTCTAAATCTGGATTGCGAATCAAGATAGGGACAGTCAATCTTATTATGCGCAAAACCATGTAAAAAGTTGGCACTAGCAATCTCACGACGTGTGTCCAGTAGAACGAAATTATGCTCATGCCATTCTACGGGGATAAACACCACTGGTCCTAAAACTCAAGAACCTCAAACATTCTTACTACTTCTGAGAATAAAACCTAGTGCAGGAGAAGCAGAATTGCATCATTCATTGGTAATATGTTAAGACACGCTTAAGGGCTTCAATAAGTACTTTATTGCGGTCTGTTTACACACGGATTAAGAACCAAGCGGTCAGTCGTCTATTAAATAAAAAAGACCGTAACAGAAAATATTAGGGGCTATTGTTATTTATATATACTTACAATTAAATAATAATCATTTTAACGGTTCCAAGATTTGCTGATGGATTATCATGAATAATATACTAATACATATATAGTAATATAATTTGCTTTTGTCAAAATCCAGAAATATATTAACCTGAATAATATTACTGACCTGTCATTACCGTAATACAGGAAAACATTCATTCTTATATATGGTATGTATATACAGCTTGAGCGCGCGGGGTATGATCACCCGATGCCAGTCGATATTCTTCGGACGTATATTCCGAAAAATGATCTCCGCCAGCTGTGTTCGCCAGATATTTACATCAGTTGCGTGCTGGCTGCAAAGAGGAATGTACGTAGGGTTATACTTGGCACTGTTTGCGTATAATATTTCATAATATTATTTTTCTTAGTGGTCGCTCATTTTATAAATTTAAGTATGGACATTTTATCCATCGAAGAACGAAAGTTTGTTGTAAAATGTTATCATCGTGGTCAATCTATTCGACAAAACATGCTTTCTTTTCAAACGCAGTTATTTCGTTATATTTACTGGAGAGAATCTCTAATTTTAATTTCTATTTCAAGGGTCGTTTTTATGTTATTTTATGGTATTTCTGTTATACTTATTCATAGTTTTTTTTTACCATGAAATTTCTATTTATTTATTTTTCTCTAAACATCTTAATTTATTCTGCAGATGTTTCAGGCGGGTTGTTTTTATTTCATTCTAAAACCCAGTTGTACTGCTATAACTTTTTACACAACTACATTATTATTTAATTTCATAAGGATAATCATAATTACGTTATAAGTATTACAATCTTCGCGTTATTATCGACTTAGTTATCTAATCAATCGTCATCATTTAAAGAGAAAATTTAATTTGTTCTTTTTGTCAATCTGGGAAAAAATAATCAGATCACTATGAGTTCGAATATGAGCAGGCATTGCTAGTATGTTGTGCCGTAGCTCTAATATGTATTATCGGACCACGTTTAGATGCGAGTTTCGTATACCATCGGGTGATCATACCTCGCGCGCTCTTGCTGTATACAGGCTGGTTCACCGGGAACTGAATCGATCGATTGCGGAAAAACTGTAGCTAGGAATGATCTGAAATTTTGACAATATACTAAAGTCGATGGGGGCCATTCGCCTAAAATATTTTCAAGATGGCGGAACTCCCGGCTATACCGGAAGTAGGCACCAACTTCCTAATTTTAAATAGAATATCCTGTATATTGTCAGGTTTTTATATTCTACGTGAAATTCTAAATATATTTCATGTATAATGTCATATATAGCCGAGTCGCTCTCCCAACCGACATGTGCCACTAAATTAAAATGGCGTCAAATTTCAGATGTTGCAAAATTTTACCTGTCAAGTGATATAACCTACAAAAACTATTTCAGGACTGTTATAAATAATAATGTTCATACACGTTTTGACATGTGTCATAATTATCTTTTGACGTTTGTTATAATTGTCATCTAAACATTTTAAATTTGTCAACAATGTTTGCCTCCTAAACAGCATAGCCAAATGTTATATAAAATATAGGTGCAGAAAAAATAATATTTAATATCTTTATTTATAATATTTAATTTGTAACTGGCTTTCACGTTATAGTATTTTACTATGGGAAGGTATACATCCTGAAATATTAAATAGTCAGTTTAATTTTATTATTTTGAAATTGTTCCAGCCGATCAAAATTTGTGGTGGTATTGAATCGTCGTCTTTAGTTCGTACTTTGGCCGTGTCGGTTGCCAAAACGATTCGACTATATCTAAGTGTAACCTTTTATGACTTGATGACTTGAAATTTTTATGTTAAATTTGACGTTTGCACACAGAAAATCAATAGCACTTTTTCCATATAAAGATGAATTTATTATTTAATTTGAAGTAAATTCTCTCAAATAGATGGTCTAATTAAATACTATTTGTATAAAATTGTTACAATTATTAATACAGAGTGTGCGAATTATACGCCTGAAAACGAATTTGGAAAAATTGCCAAAAGACACTTTTTTTAAATGGGAAGCGGCAACTTTTATAATTTTATCTTATTCTGCATTAAAAATAAGGATCACTTTGTATAAATATGTCTATTATAAAAATTAGTAGTTTTCGAAATATTAGCAAGATAGTGTTTTTACCTTCTACAATACATACTGTTTGCATTAGTTCTTTTTTCATTAGTTAGCCATGACAGTGTTTACAAAATTATAAATTGTCTTTCGTTGAAGAAAAGTCGTTTACCTTATCATAATTTCAATAAGTCATGCCGGGGCGCTTAAATTGTACAAACGATGATTATTTAAATTTATTTATTATTTATGGGGAATGTAATAAAGTTATGTCAAGAACATGTGATACATTTGCATTACATTATTATCGTTGTTAATAACTGGTTTATTTCCCTGAATCTTTGCCCTCACGGATCCAAAGTTTCTGAAGTTTTCTATAATACGTTTAACGGTATTGGTAGATGGTTTCCGTTTTTGCGGATATCAAGTTGCAAATGTATCACATGTTCTTGACATAACTTTATTACATTCCCGATAAAAAATAAATAAATTTAAATAATCATCGTTTGTATAATTTAAGCGCCCCGGCATAACTTTTCTTCAACGAATGACAATTTATAATTTTGTAAACACTGTCATGGCTAACTATTGAAAAAAGAACTAATGCAAACAGTATGTATTGTAGAAGATAAAAACACTAACTTGCCAATATTTCGAAAACTATCAATTTTTATAATAAACATATTTATACAAAGTGATCCTTATTTTTAATGCAGAATAAGATAAAATTATAAAAGTTGCCGCTTCCCATTTAAAAAAATTGTCTTTTGGCAATTTTTACAAATTCGTTTTCAGGCGTATAATTCGCATACTCTGTATTAATAATTGTAACAATTTTATACAAATAGTATTTAATTAGACCATCTACTTGAGAGAATTTACTTCAAATTAAATAATAAATTCATCTTTATATGGAAAAAGTGCTATTGATTTTCTGCCTGCAAACGTCAAATTTAACATAAGAATTTCAATAAGTCAAAAAGGGTTACACTTAGATATATGACATTATACATGAAATATATTTAGAATTTCACGCAGAATCTAAAAACCTGACAATATACACGCTATTCTATTTAAAATTAGGAAGTTGGTGCCTACTTCCGGCATAGCTCGACATGCCGCCATCTTGAAAATATTTAGGCGAATGGCCCTCATCGACTTTAGTATAGTGTCAAAATTTCAGATCATTCCTAGCTATGGTTTTTTCACAATCAATCGAATCAGTTCCCTGTGAACCAGCCTGTATATAAGGTGTGCAATATATGTGTCCGTTGCAAAGAATATTTTGTTGACCAAGGTAGGTATTCTATTTTGTGTTTCAAAAACTGTTCAAGATGTGGAGACCTTGGTGCGATACAGAAGAGTATGAAGAACATGATGACGATGTTGATTTATCGACAGAAAATATAAATTTTCACGACGACAAAAAAGTAAGAGTTTGTTTAGGAATTCAGGCTAAGCAAATAGTTCTAAATGTTTACAATAACTTGAAATCGGAAAATGACGAATCTACACCTGAGTCAGATATTATAAAAAGAAATCAACGTTAATAGAAGTACCTTGTGGAACAATTTACAAAATTGTCAAATATGTTGTTCAAACAAGAAAATGTAGAATTGATAAAGGATCCTCAAGGAAAATTCCAAATTGGGAAGTGGAAAGCATTCGTCAGACAATTTGTAATATGTATAGACAAAACTAAGTCCCTACCTTGTCAGGTTTAAGGGAGAGGCTTGTTCAGGACAATCCGGAAATTCAGTGCCCCATTACAACATTATGGCAAACGTCAAAAAGCAATGGTTTTTAATATCACAGAATTGATAAACGGCGTGTCATCATGGAATCAGAAAAGATATTGAAGCTCTGTGACGACTATTTACGAAGCATAAGGAAATTTGGAGAAGATATATTAGTATTATATAAATAATAAATTGCGAATATTTTGTTAAATTAGTTGTCTCATCCATTATAGTTGACTCTTGCGTTTTTTCTTGGACAGTTTGTATTCCTGATATTTCCCTTTTTACTTTCTTATACGTAGTATAAGGAAGTATTGTGATGATGAAAATTTTCGACCTCGAGTTTTTTGCAGATGTCCACGTTTCGAGTTCCCCTGATACCAAAAACGTGGTTTTTAAAAAATGTCTGTCTGTGTGTGTGCGTGCCTGTCTGTCTGTGACCACGATAGCGGTCAAACCGCTGGAGATATCAATTCCAAATTTTGTATTTACGTGTATAATCTCCCTCTTGAGATCTGATTAGTTTTGCAGTAAAATCGGTAGACCGGAAGTAGCAGCTTACTTCGGTGACAAAATCGAATTTTGCAAATATTTCGTCAAATACTAAGTTTATACAAATTTATAAAGAATTCATATGTACTTAGAATTAAAATTGAGAACAATTTTATTTAAAAAGTTTTTCGAAATTCCTACCGGAAGTAGGTCTTTTGCTCTTATCGAAAATCGGTTTTTTGCGAATATTTCGCAAGTCAAGCTTTTTAGACAGGTACGTTACGTGTATAAAAGTATTTATAACATAATTTTCAATATCTTTTGTATAAAAAAAATTTCAAAATTCAGACCGGAAGTACTACTTTTACTCTTATCGAATAGCGATTTTTTGCAAATATGATATTTCCCTTTTTACTTTCTTATACGTAGTATAAGGAAGTATTGTGATGATGAAAATTTTCGACCTCGAGTTTTTTGCAGATGTCCACGTTTCGAGTTCCCCTGATACCAAAAACGTGGTTTTTAAAAAATGTCTGTCTGTGTGTGTGCGTGCCTGTCTGTCTGTGACCACGATAGCGGTCAAACCGCTGGAGATATCAATTCCAAATTTTGTATTTACGTGTATAATCTCCCTCTTGAGATCTGATTAGTTTTGCAGTAAAATCGGTAGACCGGAAGTAGCAGCTTACTTCGGTGACAAAATCGAATTTTGCAAATATTTCGTCAAATACTAAGTTTATACAAATTTATAAAGAATTCATATGTACTTAGAATTAAAATTGAGAACAATTTTATTTAAAAAGTTTTTCGAAATTCCTACCGGAAGTAGGTCTTTTGCTCTTATCGAAAATCGGTTTTTTGCGAATATTTCGCAAGTCAAGCTTTTTAGACAGGTACGTTACGTGTATAAAAGTATTTATAACATAATTTTCAATATCTTTTGTATAAAAAAAATTTCAAAATTCAGACCGGAAGTACTACTTTTACTCTTATCGAATAGCGATTTTTTGCAAATATGTCGTAAGTTATGCATTCTAAATATATTTATCAAGAGTACAAAAGTTTTTAGAACTGGATTTGCAATATCTTTTGTATAAAAAAGATTTCAAAATTCGGACCGGAAGTAACACTTTTACTCTTACCGAATAGCGATTTTTGGCAAATATGTCGTAAATTATGCATTCTATATATATTTATTAAGAGTACAAAAGTATTTAGAGTTATATTTGCAATATTTTTTGTATACATGAAATTTCAAAATTCGCTTGTCCACGTTTTGAGGTCCCCTGATACCAAAAAAGTGGTTTTTAAAAAATGTCGTGTGTCTGTCTGTCTGTCTGTGACCACGATAGCGGCCAAACCGCTGGAGATATCAATTCCAAATTTTGTATTTACGTGTATAATCTCCCTCTTGAGATCTGATTAGTTTTTCAGTAAAATCGGTAGACCGGAAGTAGCAGTTTACTTCAGTGAAAAAATCGAATTTTGCCAATATTTCATCAAATACTAAGTTTATACAAATTTATAAAGAATTCATATGTACTTAAAATTAAAATTGAGAACAATTTTATTTAAAGAGTTTTTCGAAATTCCAACCGGAAGTAGGTCGTTTACTCTTATCGAAAATCGGTTTTTTTGCGAATATTTCGCAAGTCAAGCTTTTTAGACAGGTACGTTGCGTGTGTAGAAGTATTTAAAACATAGTTTTCAATATCTTTTGTATAAAAAAGATTTCAAAATTCGGACCGGAAGTAACACTTTTACTCTTACCGAATAGCAATTTTTGGCAAATATGTCGTAAATTATGCATTCTATATACAGGTGTTTAAAAAGGATGCGGCAATATTAAAGGGGTTGATTGTCCAGGTCATTTTATACAAAAAAGTTTATAATAAACAAGGTCCGCAAACGCTTCGTTACCGATCTACAGCGTGTTGAAGTTTAATTAAAAGAAACACTAAAAATTAGATTTCTCCAAGACGGCATTAAAGATCATAATGAAATTTTAGGCGTGTTAGTTTTCAAGAAAAAAATAGGACGCCGCTGATTTCTCTAAAAATAAAAATATGTTTCTATTCTTTGTTCAATTGTGAAGAAAAAAGCTCTCTTAACTTTTTATCGTACGACGTAACGTTTTTTAGTAAAAAAAAACACATTTTAGTGCATGTACATTTATCATGCTTACAAAAGTATTTTTAAACAGTCCTGTTTTATTCACTGACATATTGAATGACATATGATTAATAATTTTGTATGTGTCGAATTTGTTGAATTTCCTTATCATGAATCGCTATACAAATGCAGAGATAACCGACATGCACTACATTTATGGACTTGCTGATGGAAATGCATTAGAAGCTAGGCGGTTGTATACTGAAAGATTTCCTGACCGTATTGCTCCTGATAGAAAAACTTTCGAAAGTATTCATCGGCGTCTTTATGAAACAGGCACATTAAGACGAAATGGAGGAGCAGGAAGGTCAAGGACAGTAAGAACGGTAGAGCTGGAAGAGGATGTGCTAGACATGATTGAAGAAGATCGAGGTACTTCTACTCGAAAAATTGCTGACGCTTTGGATGTAAGTAAAAAAAAATTTGTTGTACCCATTCCATATACAACGCGTTCAAGCATTACTTCCTGCTGATTTTCCTCCTCGCATTGCATTCTGTCAATGGCTTTTGCAGAAAATGGTTCAAATCCCTCAATTCCTGATGCTGATTCTGTTCACCGATGAAGCGAATTTTTCAAGAAATGCAATACGCAATTTCCATAATAACCATGTATGGTGTGACGAAAATCCACATGAAATTGTTACAAATCGTTTTCAACATCAGTTTTCTTTGAACGTTTGGCTTGGGATTGTGGGTGACTGCCTAATTGGACCGGTATTTTTACCAAGGAGACTAACCGGAGAGGTGTATCGCAACTTTTTGGAAAACACGCTCCCTGGATTTCTGGAGGACGTACCATTAGCAATTAGAGATGCAATGTGGTATATGCACAATGGCGCACCAGCCCACTTTAGTCAAGTAATTCGTGATTTCTTAACACAAGCATACGGAAATCGCTGGATTGGCCGAGGTGGACCACACTTATGGCCTGCACGATTCCAGGACTTAAATCCCCTGGATTTTTTCCTGTGAGGCCATTTGAAGTCATTGGTGTACGCTACTCCATTGGAAAACGTAGAAGACTTAAGAAATCGAATCATTGCTGGGTGCAACTCAATTGAAACCGATCCAGTTGTTTTTGAGAGAGTTCGCCAGTCGATGAGGAGAAGATTGTATTCTTGCATCCGAGCTCGAGGTGGTCACTTTGCACAGTTATTGTAATTTTAAGTGTTGCTCTGTACGCTACGGTGTGTAGACAGCGCGATTTTTGATCAGTGCTACTGATGATGACAACTTAGTTGTTGAAATACGTATTTAGCCATTTTTGTGCTTTAGTGTGGTAAGGTGTTTTAGTGTTTTTGTGCTAAAATTGTTGGTATGGTAAAATATTTGTTTTTGCCCTTAAATAAAACCCTTGTTATTTAAAAAAAAAATTCTGTAATAAATGTACATGCACTAAAATGTGTTTTTTTACTAAAAAACGGTACGTCGTATGATAGAAAGTTAAGAGAGCTTTTTTCTTCACAATTAAACAAAGAATAGAAACATATTTTTATTTTTAGAGAAATCAGCGGCGTCCTATTTTTTTCTTGAAAAATAACACGCCTAAAATTTCATTATGATCTTTAATGCCGTCTTGGAGAAATCTAATTTTAACTGTTTCTTTTAATTAAACTTCAACACGCTGTAGATCGGTAACGAAGCGTTTGCGGACCTTGTTTATTATAAACTTTTTTGTATAAAATGACCTGGACAATCAACCCCTTTAATATTGTCGCATCTTTTTTAAACACCCTGTATATTTATTAAGAGTACAAAAGTATTTAGAGTTATATTTGCAATATTTTTTGTATACATGAAATTTCAAAATTCGGACCGGAAGTAGCACTTTTACTCTTAGCGAGTAGCACTTTTTTCGAATATCTTGCAAAGTATGCATTCTATAGCGATTTATTAAGAGAATAAAAGTACTTAGAATAGGATTTTGAATAAGATTTGTATAAAAAAATTCTTAAGATTGTATAGTTTGAAACGCTCATACGTATAAGAAAGTCGTGTGGTGGCCACACCTCATTTTTTAAAAATGTCTCTGTGTGTGCCTGTCTGTCTGTCTCTCTTTGTGTGTGACCACGATAGCGGTCAAACCGCTGTAGATATAAATTCCAAATTTTGTATTTACGAGTATAATCTCCCTCTTTAGATCTGATTAGATTTTCAGTAAAATCGCCAGACCGGAAGTAGAAGTTTAATTCAGTGAAAAAATCGAATTTTGCCAATACCTCGACAATTACTAAGTTTAAACAGGTTTATAAAGAATCCATGTGTACTCAAAATTAAATTTGAAAATTTTTTTATTATAACAGTTTTTTGAAATTCCTACCGGAAGTGGGTCTTTTACTCTTATCGAAGATCAGTTTTTTGCAAATATTTCGTAAGTTATGCTTTTTAGACGGATACATTACGGGTATACAGGTATTTATAACTTAATTTACAATGTCTTTTATATAAAACAAATTTCAAAATTCGGACCGGAAGTAACACTTTTACTCTTACCGAATAGCGATTTTTTGCAAATATGTCATAAAATATGCATTCAGTATATATTTAACAAGAGTACAAAAGTATTTAGAGCGAGATTTGCAATGTTTTTTGTATAAATGAAATTGTAAAATTCGAACCGAAAGTACCACTTTTACTCTTATCGAATACCGATTTTTGCAAATATTTCGTAAATTATGCATCCTATTATTTGTCAAGAGTATAAAAGTATTTAGAGTTGGATTTGGAATATTTTTTGTATAAACGAAAATTCAAAATTCGGACCGGAAGTAATACTTTTACTCTCAGCGAGTAGCATTGTTTTGCAAATATCTCACAAAGTAGATATTCTGTAGAGATTTATTAAGAGACTGGAAGTACTTAGAATAGGATTTTGAATAATTTTTGCATAAAATAATTTTTAAAATTGTATTATTTGAAACGCTCATACGTATAAGAAAGTCGTTTGGTGGCCACACCTCATTTTTTATTATTGAATTGTACATATGATAGCTTTTGTGACACACGTATATCTATATAAATTATTATTTCCCTTTTGATATCCAAGTAATAAAACAATTTCATACTTCTTATCTGTTTAAATTAAAATCATTTTTTATATTATTATTTGATTATATAATAGACAATTTATATTACCAAAATAAACGTGATGAACACTTATTGTTAGCCCTATCAAATAAAAATTAATACTGCTCTGCCTTCTCTTCACCCTCGCCGTAGGGTGCCTAACTTAAAGTATTTACATCTCAAAAAGCTACTGGAATATAAAAAAATAGCTTTTTGAGATGTAAAAAAAAATTGCTAATGTCAGATTTCAATAAGTTAAATATTGGAAGAATATTGTTTTTACAACTTCAGTAATAAAATAATACACAAAGTTATTTCTTTGTATTAAATTTATTTATCAGTTATAATTCTGCGATTATACTCTTCTGCAACATACCATTCAGAAAATTCATCAGCTAATTAAAATTGAAATGAATACTATTCACAGTGCCGATAAATATTCCAACCAAAATTGATAATAGATACATCATCTTCATCGAAAACTTCCTCATAATCTATATAATAATCCACTGTAAAATGTAGTATTAAATATTTAGACACAATATATATTATAGTGAATAATTTACCATTTCCTCAGTCTCAATTCTAAAATAAGGGTTTTATATTGCTATCATACATGGTACAACCTAATTACACACCAAATTCGTCGACTTTATTTTTAGTTTAGATTTTAAAAGTGCAAACAATAATAATGAAATGAAATAAAAATATACTTCAGAACGCCCTATTGCTGTCAGAAATTGTAATTCTTCAGAAGTAATAAAAGTACGCATGCTCAAGCAACAATTTTAAAATTTACTACTGTGATCCGTTCAATGACTTCAGGCGCTAGCCACTAGCTCTAGCGGTATTCGCTTCCAGCGCTGTAACTCTCTGAACGCACGGAATGTAAAGTGGCACCACCAGCCATTTCAATCCATGATAGAAAATTAAAGCCAAAGAGCTAAATCCTTTGTTAAAAATGATACGGTTCTACAATTCTTTCTTATCTAATGCACTATTTCTAACCTCAATCTCATATAACGTCATATCTAATTTTATTAAATTTTTAAGCTATGTGTTCCGGATTTTGGCGCGGTATTTGAATCATTCCTTCTTATGCTGAGACAGGGTATAGCATAAATAAATATGCGCAATAAATTAATTATCATATTAAAACTACACAAAAATCAGGTGGGCAAATAATTCTGAGCGCTAGTGTATGTGTATGTATGTAATATTTGTTTATTTGTTTCTGCATTTGAAATTGTTTTTGTGCGTGTAATTATATGATAGTGAGTTGTTTTAAAAGAGTTACTTTCTATTACAATTTACTAGCTTTAATTGAAATGTATTTTACAGAGTTCGGCTATTTTTATGTACTTACTACATACATAAAGGAGTGGAAGTAATTTGATAAAGCTTATTATTTACATTGTTATCAATTCCACCAAAAAAACCCAACGAAAATTTTCCGTCATGCTATCAATAACTAGTTTGAAGTGTGTAGTCTAATCCGATAAGCTGTGACAACACAAGAGTAATTTCCTTTAATGGATTTTTTTTTGTTTTTGGGTATGGAATTATCATGATGAGATTTATTTGGAAAGACTTCAGACTGCTAAAGAAATACGCCGTTATAATCAATTGATCAATTGTTAGGGTTGGGTTCTTGACACTGACGAAAATTTTCGACCTCGAGATTTTTACAGATGTCCACGTTTTGAAGTCCCATGATACCAAATTTTGTATTTCCGTGTATAATCTCCCTCTTGAGATCTGATTAGTTTTTCAGTAAAATCGGTAGACCGAAAGTAGTAGTTTACTTCAGTGAAAAAATCAATTTTGCAAATATTTTATCAATTGCTAAGTATATACAAATTTATAAAGAATTCAAATGTACTCAAAATTAAATTTGAGAAAAATTGTATTAAAATAGTTTTTCGAAATTCCTACCGGAAGTAGGTTTTTTACTCGTCTAAAAAATCAGTTTTTTGCGAATATCTCGCAAGTCATGCTTTCTAGGCAGGATTACCGGTATAAAAGTATATAAAATATAATTTTCAATAACTTTTGTATACAAAAAAATTCAAACTTCGGACCGGAAGTAACACTTTTACTCTTAGAGAGTAGCACTTTGCGTCGAATATCTTGCAAAATATGCATTCTATAGAGATTTATTAAGAGAATAGAAGTACTTAGAGTAAGATTTTGAATAATTTTTGTATAAAAAATTCTAAAAATTTTATAATTTGATACGCTCATACGTATAAGAAAGTCGTGTGGTGGCCGCACCTCATTATTTGTTATGATAAAAATATAAGGCAGAATGTACAAGTTATTATTTTCCGTCTTGTTCAGTTAATGCCTATTATGAATATTTATACGTGGCTGTAATGTAAAATAATACGTTCTTTATAACAACAGAATCACAAATGTCCAGTAGCTGGAACTGTTTATCAATTGAATAAAATATTTTAAATAACATCGTCACGGCTTCATAATTTTTTTTAACATCAACAGAATTCTAATAATTTTATTAGCACTTTAGGTTAAATCTACTTTATTAATTATTTAATATTTCCGGATAAACTGTTTGTGCTGTCAAATTCCCATAAGAAGAGAAGACATTAATGTAATGGTATTGTAGGTTGTGAAAGTGTTTAGAAATATCTTTCTGTTTTTCTTTCTTGTCATAAGTCAAAGCACATTCACATTGTCAATTCGGAGAATAGGTGAATTTTGAAAGTTATTTATATGGTCCTTGTTTATTAATACTATAGTTATACAACTGAAGGTTAGTTCGGGTAGATAGCCAACAGAGGGGTTGGGCAGTAGGATGTGCCCATTCATAAATTTCTCCCGCGAAATTTGTTATAGTAAAAGCAGTCTTCTCGTAGTAGTAAACAGAAGCCAATGGGAGCTTAAAGGAAGTGACGCAATTATCCAATTATACCAATCGTGTTTGTTACAATTTTATAGGCGTTTTGCTTTAGATTTAAATATCTTAAAATATTTTGAATTAAGGGATATGATAAGTCTACTGACACTAATTTTTTAAATTCCAAAAATAAGTGATGATGTGATTGTGGATGTTAAATGTTATTCTGAAATACATATTGCAAGACGATGTAACGAAGAAATGTCATTTTCCCTATATATTTTATCTTATAATTGGCAATGATATTGCAGTACAAGCTGAAAAACGTTCAAAGTACTAACCTTTAATAAAATCTTTGCTTGGTTATGAATTAGTTTGTTTGTATAACTTGTTGGGTATGTACTATCCTCAACAATAATTGATGATTATTCATTCAGACTTGCATCATGGCAGTTGTTGTTACGATTCAGGCGTAGATAAAATAAAAATAACTAGAACCATAATAAAATAAGTAATGTCAAAGCTGAGTACATTTAAGTGTGTATCTAGTTACCTTTTACGAAGTGATATACTACATACAAGAGATATTATACTTCAACCAGTATGAAGGCTAAAATTCTACATATATAACACAATAAAATCCATGAAGATTTCAAACAATTGCAATTAAACGTGGGTGAAAGAAAAATTAAATAGTAGAAATATAAGTAAACTAGTTTTGTTTGATAACCCCAACGTAACTTCAATTATTAGGAATTACAATTATTGAAAGCAATTTTTAAAATCGCAGGTAAATACAAATTGAAGAAACGTCCATATACAGACCATGTGTAGGCAGTACTCACTATATTGATAATTACCAAGAATGTAAATGTATAATGACAGTTGCTGCGACTTCCCTGATGAGATGAGGTATTGTGGGTGTAAAAGCAGGATTAATTATAACACTTCTGCAGTAAGAAGGATAGTGTTTCTATTATAATAATAAATTTATTATATCAATAATAAGATTTACATACAGTTTACACAATAGCACATTCAAACAAAAATGTGATGATAACGTCAACACATGTAATCAAAGGGCTAATTTATGCCATTGACATTGTAGAATGCTTCTTGAAGGAGAATGTCCTTTATTTTCTCTTTAGATACGAAAGTGGAAAGATGTCTACATATAACTTTGATTTTGTTAAATAATTACCAGTGACGATGTTGTACTGAAGTGGCTTTTGTCATATGTAATGCGGGATGTGCAGCAAATGGTTATGAGGGGTGGAGACTTCTGTAATCTCACCCCTATTCATCAGATGTGACTGCTTTTTCAAAGCCCTCCTTAGTTGTTGCAGAATATGTGTCTAGGCTAATGGACTTATCGTAAGCTCTCTGAAAAGAGGTTTGCAGTGGATAGTTTGTGAAACACAGACAATTGCTCGAACAGCCTTCTTCTGCAGGATAAACACCTTTTCTACATAGGCCTACTTACCCCATATTGGTTAAACATTGTTAATATGTGATTTGATAGTCCATAGTATGTCGTTATTCCAGTAGACTATCAGTTATAAATTTGATGCGTCTATTTGCATAAGTAGCAGAAGACAAGTGTTTGATTAATTCATCTATCTGCGGCTTCCATGTTAATCTTGTATCTAGTCTAATATCAAGGAATTTTCAATTTGTAGAATATATGTTTGATCCATGCTTACTAGTAAAGTAAAGTGTCTCACATTTATCTTAGTTAAGTGGTAAACGATTGGCTGTGAGCCATTTAAATGTCTAAATTCTGAAGATACCAAAACCTTAAAATAATGTGGTGTTTATAATGCATTTTCTTTGTAAAGCGTACTACGTTACTGGTTTGAATGCCTCATATAAACCAGTCAACTTGATAAAACCATGCAAAGCAACTTACATGTTGTGGTTCGGATAGCTTTTAATTACTTATTCTTCTTTTACATAATATATTTAGTCATACAAAATATATAGGAGACTGTTTTAGACATACCTGTTGAACACATAGAAGAAAATGAGAATAACCCAAACTCTGAACCCCAAACAGACTGACACTTTATGTAGGTATTTAATAAAAATGCTGGCTTTTTAATACCGTTTCCTTGTTTAGATTTATTTCTTTAAAAAACATGAATACGTTATTTAAAAAACCTTTCGTATGTTATTTTTTTTTATTATGTTATAAAAGGATAATTGTGAGTATAATAAGGAACAAAAATGGTAATCCTACCATAGTAATAGCTATATAGGTTATGTTGATATGTAATTCAAGGGCAAACGATGTGAAAAGCAAATCAAACAAAATATACTCTTCTGTAAAATTTAATAGAAAATATCAAAATATGTATATTTATATATTTTATAAACTTCCGGGTTAAATTGTGAGAGTGGGGTTGAGAGTATTTCATTGGCTGATCAGTTTCATTCATAAATATTAATCCATTTGAAAGATATTAGAGGACGACACTTTACTACATAAGAAATATTTACAGTTTTCTCTAGGTTGTATAACTATAGTATTAATAAACAAGGATATGGTCATGCAATTGTAACTTATCAATAACGAGCCTCAACACGTCTCAATTTCAAGTGAGGATTAGTTTGGAATTAAATCAAAAAGTCATACTAATTAAATAAAAATATTTGAATTTTTAAACATAACTATAATACAAATTAAATTTGTTCGTATTCATGAAATCTCTATTTGCAGTTTTGCTAAATTACATTCGAATTACCACGCAGATAAGTAAAAATTAACAAAACTGTATAACTGTATAAAATGAATGCAATTCAAGTACCTAGCAACAGAATATTCACTTCGTCCAAGAAAAATTTTAGGGTCTATTTGGTCGCGTTGTTTCTCACTAAATCTTAATTAAGAATTAAATATATTCACCTTTTGTCTGAATAAGTTATTAAACCTCGTGAGACAGTTTGACAGGTTTGCACCTTAGTCAAAATTAGTACTACATTACACCAGTCTTTTATAAGAAATTAACATTACATAAAAAAAAAGTTTAACGCTCCCAGAAAAACTCGTGAAAAAAAAAGTACTTTAGCCATAAGCATCATTTTATTTTTCTCTTGGCATTGCAGTTTTGAAACATCTATATATCACGTTGCATCTTCTCGCATACCACGCAGTTTTAACCAATATATACATATTTATATTTATACTGATATATGAGGGTTAAATTCTTAATATATTTTTTTTAACTAAACAATGTTTACATTATAATATTTTAGTTTAAATTATAAATTAATTATGTTCTTAATTGTTTTAATTAATTAAGTTCAGGCTCACAGCAATATGTATATAAATGAAATAAAAAAATTCTTGTTTGTAAATATATTTGCATACATTAAAATTTCATTTCAGTTTTTCATCCTTATTGATTAGTCCACACTTTTATGACCGATGGTGATCACGGATAATAGGGATTTTACTGTGCATATATACATATAGTGGTAACAAGAATGTCGGCCCTAACATCCATGATCCATGTTAGTCGAGACGCGCACCGAAATGGTACGTACGTGGCATGGAAGTGGCGTGGTGACTACGTGGCATGTGGTAGTTTTTAAACGAGTGAAATCAGATGCGACAGCGCGCATCGACATGGAGTGGCAGTGGTGAGATGTTATAGATGTGGTGGTGCCATTCGGTCGCCACTACTTTCTGACAAGTTTAATCTCGAGTGCGTGTGGCAGAATGTGGCAGTCAGTATTTTTCCACGCCAGCTAAAGGGAATATACTGGCTCCATCAGCGGTACAAGTATCTGATGTATTCACTGAAGATGTCTTCAGACGATAACTACGTAGATGGAAAGGAAGTAGAAGTATTATTTAACGAAGAAGACGATCAGCATGTGCCCCAGGCAGAGTTTACAACAAGTAAGGAGCCCAATTCATTGCAAGAAAATAATGAGAGAACTGGGAAATACATAATAGAAAACATTCGGTGATAGCAGAACAAAACAACGTAAAAGAATTCAAAATCGAAGTACTTCAGATAAAGTAAATAAATCGGCTTTGAATATTTTGAAAGAAAAAGACATAAATCATACAGATACCTGATGTCTCGATGTATGAGGACGCTGATGCACACTTTTTCTTAAGTGTACTGCCAGAGTTAAAAGATGACAGACAGACAGAAACGATCTTTTAAATTGGGAATTTTGACCATCGCCGGGCAAATCTTGAGCCTACAACTGATGTAAACGCAACACACTCTTTTGCGGCGTCTACAAATAATAATGCACTAACTGCATCTTCAGTAGAGGAAACGAGTTCATACCTTGCTGAGGAGTTATTTTCACGGCAGATACACATACCAGATGAGCAAACTTCTATTGGAAATACACTAAATGTATTATATGAGAATGCTCTAGAGCAGGGGTGGCCAACAGTTTCTGCCCTCGGGCCGGATTAGAAAGAAAACTTTTTTCACGGGCCGGACGAAATGTTAAAATTAAATAATGTAAAATGTAAAAAATTAAAAAAAAACAGAAACGATTCGTTTAAGCAAACAAAATTTTATTATTGAATTTGTTTATGAATAAATGTAAGTAATTTAGTATAACAAATTAACATAATAATTAATGTGACTTGTTGAGGCGCTTTGCATCGCCTACTATTTGCTTAATATCTGGCTCTATACTTGTAGTAGCTATTCTTAACACAGCTTCCAAATGTGAATCATTCAATCTTGATCTTGTTGTATTTTTATTTAGATTCATTAATGAAAAAGTTTGTTCACAAATATAAGTTGAACTGAAGATTACTAAATGTATCTTTGCAAGTTGTTTTAAATTTCCCTAAGTTCCATCATTCAATTGCTTATAAAAATTGCACAAATTTTCTTGCTCTTCTCGATATTTCTCATGTAATAATTCATCATATTGTAAATTAATTATTTCTAATTGTATATCAACAGGAACGTCATCTACATGTATAGAAAATGGATTTCGGATAAAAGATACATTTTTATCAATTTTCTTGAAGCAATCGAATCGCTGCTCAAAATCTGTCATTAGTGCAAGGATATTGTTATTAAATTCTTGAACCTTTTCTCTTGAAATATTTAAAGATACGGCCTTTAACGTTGGAAAATGATCAAATTTACATTCAGCCAGATTTCTAGAAAAAAGACAGCTTCATTTCAAAAGATTTTAACTTTTGTATTAAATCATGAGCATACAAATTGTTTCCCTGTAAACATACGTTAAATTCGTTAAAATGTGTGAGAATATCCAAAGAAAATGCTAAATCACAAATCCAATTTGGTTCTGATAATTCAGGAAAATCCTCATTTTCTTTAAGCGTTAAAAATATTTTTATTTCTTCTTGAAGATCCCACACATGTCTTAACACTTTTCCCAAGCTTAACCAACGGATTTTATTGTGATATGGTACATCTAAATAACTGGTATTTAGTTCTTCAAGGAGTCCAATAAATTGCCTGTGTTTTAACCCTTTTGATCGAAGGAAATTCACTAATTTCATAACTACGTTTGTAACATGATCGATTTTTAAAATGGGAATGTATGGGAATAATTTTATGATTTGGATCAATTTCAGAAATTTTATCTTCAATTCGTTTTATGAGACCAATATTTTTTCCAACCATATTTGGTGCTCCATCTGTTGTTACATTCACTAATTTTTTCCAGTCAATATTGTATTTCAAAAAACATTTCTCGACCTCTCGGAAAAGATCTTCTCCTTTTGTTGTGTCTTTCATAGGAACAATTGACAAAAGTTCTTCCGAAACTTGAAAATCTGCAGTGATAGCTCTGATAAAAATTAATAACTGAGCAGTATCCTTTACATCGCAACTTTTATCAAGAGCTATTGCATAAAAATGGGCCGATTCTAAATTGTTCAGTAACTGATCATTTAAATGAACATTCATATCTTCTATTCTTCTGGCAATAGTTTGCCGAGACAGGCTTATATTTTCAAATTTATGTTTAACTTCTGGACACATTACATCACAAACATCCAACATGCACTTTTTTACAAATTCTCCTTCAGCAAAAGGTTTTCCACATTGAGCAATCCGTTTTGCTACTAGTAAACTTGCTTCAGTAGCAGATTCTTGTAATCGATTTTGCTGTGTAAATATATTTTGCCGTCTAACAGATCTACAGCTTGTTTTTTTCGGCTTTCTTCATTTAAATGCTGTGCGTAACTTTCATGTTTCGTTTCAAAATGTCTTCTCAAGTTAAGTATATTCTTTTAAAACGGCTACACCCGAATTGCAAATAAGACAAACCGCCTTATTATTGTACATAGAAATAAAAATAAAATAAAAAATATTTCCACTTCCATTCATCATTAAATATACGGCATTCAAGATCAATTTTTCGTTTTCTGGAAGCCATCCCTAGGGTGAAAAAGTTTTTTTAATTTACAATATTACTTTAATGAAATTATAATTACATACCGTATAAATATCCAAACTGTATCGCAATCAATCGAAATAATATTTAATTTATAGAATGAACTTGAAGGAGTTATATAGCAAATAAAACAATTATTTCGTTTTACAAACAGGATGTACACGTTTTCAGTCATTAACCGCAACTGCTGTCTATGCTACAATGACTGGCGACTTCCGCCTAAACGAGTGGGGGTTTCAAGGTGGAATTTCTATGCAGCGGCCACAGCCGCCACTCGTAGTCAATGAGCCAGCGATTTGTGCTCAGGCCGCTATAGATGCCGTCGCCGCTGAACGTCGACACATCGGCTAACATCGCCGTCAAACAGTTCATATCGAGTATAGAGATAAAGAAGTATCGCGAATCCGTTCGACCAATTATTGAAATGAGCTTTATTTCGTCAACAAATTTACAGTTTTAAAATATTATTTGGAAGCCAGAGATACAATAAAAACATTACATGTAATAAAAAAGAAATCAGCCAATTATTGGAAGATAAATAGCTAATATTGAAAAATTAATCGCGGGCCGGATAAATTCATTACGCGGGCCGGATCCGGCCCACGGGCCGTATGTTGGCCATGCCTGCTCTAGAGCCTACTTCTTCAAGTTATCTGCAAAAAGTGAACTTTCTCATGTGATAAAAAGTTTAAACTTTTTGTCGTCCAAGTTTAAATCATTGCGGTAAACATTATAAATACCGTACTTTTTATTATTCTGCCACAGTGGATGAACCCAGTGCGCTTTTCTATGATTATTAAAATTACCATTTGGTCAGCGATTTGAACAAATGCGAGAGCATCGTCACTCTCGGATGATATCACGACTGCATTATCACAATAGTGGAATGGTGTGGCTGCCACTTCGGTGCGCATTAAGCCACTTTGCAATCATACTACCGCAATTCCACAACCACACTACGTTCGTGCCATTCCCAATCGACGCCATTGCCACGCCACTTTGGTGCGCGCCTTCACCTAGATTCCTGCATAGTCACAATACCATTCAATACTGTTCCATTAACGTCAACGCATTAACGGTTTTTAGTTTTTCCTTTGACTCGAACCACTCACATGTAGCTCCCCCACCCTATAATCCTTTTTGCCATCAACTAAATTAAACACCTTAATTAGTTCACGAACATGTTTTTTAACAAACTGTTCGAAATATTTTCTCCAGAAATGAGTACATTTATACCTCAATACATTTTAGGTTACTTATAGGCCTTAGTCAACCAATAACTGTAGATATGAGTAATATATAATAGGATAAGTAAAACATGAAAGAACCACATTGATTAGCAAAATATAGTTAATATTTGCATTCAGCCCCGGCAGATTTGATAAATATATGTTTTTCTGAAGATCAGTACTTCTACAATAGTTTTTCCTTAGTATCCAGATTATATAACTAAGTTAATGAACACTTTATATACACAAATTAACATATTAGTTTTCTCCAGTGGTCTGTAGAAGTTTAACTAAACCTAATACTCCGCTTAATTTACGTTGGATACTGAATTTACTGCTGGATATTCGAGCGACTTTTCTACTACATACAAATATCTATCACCTGACTAATATGTCATATAATAATGTTATTAAATTTAAAATATTTTGTTTAAATTATTATATAGTGTCAAATTAAAATGTAATATTTAATTTTATCTACCTTAAAGTATATAAAATGTAATAAGTTTGCTCACATAATAATTTGTAATAATTTGTTTTAGCCACATCCATGTTCGAATCTATGTGGAGTTCAATGTCAAACTCTATGCAGCTAGCACAAGAATGCATGAAACAAGACTCAGCAAGTAGTTTAGATAATTCACAACCATTAGAAGGAATCGAAAGATTTGCTCAGACTATAGATTCAAGTAAGGTTTCATGTATTTTAATTATGAACATTATATTTAAGTAACTTACTTCCAGTTTTAAGACGCGTTAAAGTAAAATTTATTTCCACTGTCATTGAAGTAGAACATCTTCCTCAAAATAGCTTAACAGGAGTTGCAGTTCAAATTAAAATTGCAGTGTGAGTATTTCAAAGAATTAATTTTGCTTTTACATACTATTGTTGAATATACAAATTTCGATCTACTACGTTTTTCTTAAGTATATTTAATATTTAAAATTAAAGCACTTTTAAAATTTAAATTGAATGATTATTATTACGATACAAAGGTTTTTTTTATTTTTGATTATTTTATTAATGTTTTTATTCTTTATACAAAATAGCATGGAGTACTTTGATGAATCTGGTCAGGATCCACCATCTGATGAAGCCACAAATACTACCCAGGATGATAAAGCATACGTTGTATCATCTTTCACTTGTAAAGACTTATACTTGGAGGGAGTCACATTATCTTCAATTGAATTTCCTAGTAGAGCAAGAACATTCTCCAGGTCCGTATTAAGTCAATCTCAATTCTTTGACAAAAGTGATGAAAAACAAGATTCTCTTGTGACAATGGTGCAAAGTACGGACAACGACAACAATACTATTAATAATGATACCAATAAGAGAGAAAACGACTTACATACTATATTTAAGGATAGCGCTGATGATGAACGGCACGTTATAATGTTTGGGAAAATAACTGGAAGACAAGAAGTACGTTTTTGAGTATTTTTTTTGTAATTTAGGCGGTTGTTTTTAATGAAAGCTTAATTTGTTTTTACTAGAAAATATTTGCGTAAAAAGTTAAAACAGTATTTTTCTTTATTGAGGCGTGTAATCTGTTAATCTATAACTAATCATTGTTTGTATATTATTATCATAGCATAAACACATCTAGTTTATGTGTGAGACATAATGTACCACATGATCGAAATCTTTTATCCTCTAGAAAGCCGTGAAATTATTTCTGCAAAATGCTATGTAGAGAGATTCAAAAAGATTGTCCATCCCACCGTATTGACACATTTTAGGGTGTGTGGCGCATTTTTAGAATAATATTCTAAATTTATATGTAAATAACTAAATAATTTTAAATAGATTACCATGCCAAACCTTATATCTACGAAATCATAAAAAATAAGCATTTTTATTAAGTCATGGCCAACTATGATTGCCATTTAGAAAAACATAAGTTTGTGTTATACCTTGATAATTAAGTGTGCCATGAATTTTTAACTAGGATCATTAAATTGTACGTAAAAATTACTACCAGATACCATTTTTATTAGTTATATCTTCAATAGTACGAAGATATGTATAATTGAAAATTTGAAATAAATCTTAAATCTGAATGTACTATCAAACACCCCTCAAATTTCCTAACAACTTCGCTAGTTTAACCGATTCTGTATCTTCAATGTTAAGAAAGTTACCCATATAGGGAGAAAGAAAATGGGCACCTGTATATTAGGTGCGGCAAAGTGTGTCGGCGGAGCTTAGCATGAAAACTAATAACGTTGTAGCAATGAAACTTTACGTACGTATGTAATATGCTACTGTGCATTTTCTATTTTTATTTATAAATATACAGGGTGTTTCAAATATCCGCAACCACCTTCAACTTTTTTATTTTAAATAGATTGCTATAATGATAGCCACCCAATTATCTTTGCTATGATATAAGACTGTACGACTGTTAGTTTTGGTTTTATTGACAATTTTGTTAAAACTTTGACAGTTGCAGCATCTAAAATTTTAAGCCTTAGTCTGAAAATGGGCACAGTGCCTCATGTAACTCTTGTGTTACTAATTTATGGACTAACACGTTATTTGCTTTGAGGTTGAACAATGTGAATACATATACAGGGTGTTAAATATGTCGTGTCTAAGTTATCGATCTTTATTGGCGATTTTCTCGTTTTTTTCTTAAATCGAACCTATAATTTTTTTATTAGTCAGCAAAGTCTTTGAAAATTGTCGGTAAAATGGTACCTAAAACACAGTACTTATTTCTAGTATTTTCAAAGTTATAACCCTTTAATGAGTTATACCTATGTTTATAATATGCAATATGCGGGGCATCGTTGGTTGGCCTTAGTTTAAAAAAAATGGCTGTGCAACCAAACGTCAAATCTCTACTTCAAAATTCCATATAAAGTAGTTTCTCTTTGCTGTAATTGCGTTTTAGTGTTATTATTTAAGTTCGGCTGGTTAATTATCAATTTCTGTTTGTTTGTTTGTTAGTAGTTGCTACGTGTTGCATTTACCTTGTTCTCAGTTATATTGTTTTGTTATTTTTTATTCACACACCATAATAGTTTATTGTTCCGTTTAGTTGTTTTTGATTTAAAATGAATTTTTCGAAAGACAAGCTCATAGACATGGTATTTCCTCTTGGTACTAGCAATATACAACCATTTTTAGCATCAAGAATATATGCCATGGAATATCCTGACCGAAGAGCACCGGATAGTAAAACGGTTGAAAATTTTTTGATAAGGTTTTCTCTAGCGGGCTCAGTGTATTACGTCAAACATGAAAGAAGTAATACTATGGTTACAGACGATAATGAAATGCCAGTCGCGCAGTCCATTGTGGAACATCCGCACGTATCTACAAAGTTAATTTCGAAACAACACGGGATAGAAGTCACTGCTGTAAGAAGGATTTAAAAAAAACATAAACTTTTCCCCTACAAAATTCAAAATCGCCATGGCTTATTACAAACGGATTTTGAAAGGAGACTAGTTTACTGTGAATGGCTATATGGCGACATGATATAACTCTTCTAAACCATGTACTTTTCACATATGAAGCACAGATGCTAACTGTGGAATAACAAACAGAAAAAAATCCCTTTATTATGACACTACTAACCCTCTTTTTGGGCAACCCATTATATATCAATAAAAATGGAGTGTTAACATCTGGGGAGGCATCATAAGCACTATTATTGGCCCATTCTTTTTTAACAATACCTTAAATCCTGCAATTTACTAAAATTTCCTACAAATTAATTTACCATTGCTATTAGAAGATCTACCAGATATCGTCATAAGGAGATTGTGGTACTAACATGATTGTGCACCAGCACATTATGGTGCTGCTGCAAGAGCACATTTAGATAGAATATTCACCAATAGGTGGATTGGGAAACAAAGCTTGATATGCTGGCCACCGCGATCACCAAATCTCACCTTGTGATTTCCTTCTGTGGCCAACTGTAAAAAATATTGTTTACGCAACACCTCTCGAAACGGCAGAGAATATGCAACAACGAATAACAAACGCTTTTCTTCAGTTAAGTGAGAAGAACATGGCTAAAAATATAAGTCTGTCGATACCGAGGCGGTTGAGAGCATGTGTAGAGCAGAACGGAGGATATATTTGAATACATTTTAAATTAATATTGTTTTATTATGGAAAAAATTTAAAATGTAATTCTAAAACTAATAATAAAGAATTAAAAAACGGGTATTTGTAAAAGTTACTTTGGTTTATATCATTTCATGGCCAACCAACTACTAGATGCCCCACATATTGCATGTTATACATAGGTATATCCCATTAAAGGGTTATAACTAGAGAGCGGACACGAAAGGATGATGACTGTTATTTTCTATTACTATCTGGCTATATCTGACTATATTTTTAACTATTTCTATTATAAAAACTATTAAGCTGTCAATATGTCACTCTATATTTTTTGACAATATCAAAACTAAAACTGACATTCGAAAAGGTCTTTCAACAACAATAACAATTAAATAACAACTAAATAAATGTTCCATTCTTGTCCATTCCAAGGTACGTTCATTTATTAACATTTCTCCCCCTTGAAATCACAAAACATTTTCACCTTCAATTAGGCCAATTGGACAAATCTTTGATACTGATCTTCTGTAGGTCCCTGTATTTGTTTTAATGTCTACCACACGCACTTTCTGGTCTTTTCCTGGATAAACAGCAGTTATTCTTCCTAATGGCCAATTGTTTCTTGGTAACTGATTATCCATCAGTACGACTACTTCACCTACTTCTATATTTCTTGTTTCTTGCAACCATTTGGACCTAGCAGTTAGAGTAGGCAAATATTCCCTTACCCATCTGTGCCAAAATCTGTCTACCAACTGTTGGGCAAATCTCCATTGCTTTCTCAAATCAAATTTTTGTTCAAATATTCCTGGTGGTTTAACAATGCTCGATGTTCCGATCAAAAAATGATTTGGAGTTATACTTTCAAAATCATTTTCATTTGACGACACATAAGTCAGAGGTCTGCTGTTAACTATGTTCTCTGCTTCTACTAAAACTGTCTGTAAAACTTCTAATTTTGGAATTCTTTCCCTTAAAATAATCTTTAGTGTTTGTTTTACTGTTCGTACCATCCTCTCCCAAGCACCTCCCATGTGAGGACTTGCTGGAGCTATAAATTTCCAATCGATATTTTGTGCCAAACAATTTTTCTTAATTTCTTCATCATCTACTTCATTTAAAGCTTTACGCAGTTCTCTGTCTGCTGAACAAAGGTTAGTTCCATTGTCACTCCATATACAAACTGGTTGTCCTCTTCTTGCGATAAATCTTCTTATAGCTAAGATAGCCGAACCTGTATTAAGAGATTCCGCAAGTTCTAAGTGGACAGCTCTGACAGATAAACAAGTGAACAGTACACCATATCTTTTTTCATGTCTTCGGCCTATTACAACATCTATTGGCCCAAAATAATCAATTCCCACAAAAAAGAAAGCTCTTGGGGGTTGTTGTAATCTTTCTAATGGAAGCTGACCCATTTCCGGCATTATAGGCTTTGCTTTCTTAATTTTGCAAAAATTACAGCTATTTATTACTGAGGCTATAAGTTTCCTTGCTTGGGTTATCCAATATTCTTGTCTTATTTCATTAAGAACTAATTGTGTCCCTGCATGTCCATTTCTTTCGTGATATTCCCGTACAAGGAGCCGTGTAAAAGGGTGACTGTGACTTAAAATAATGGGTCGTTTTGTCTCCATCTTTAATTCGGGGCAGTTATCTATTCTTCCTTTTAAGCATATTAGATTATCATTTAAGCATGGTGAAAGTGGGAAAAGCTTGCTATCTTTATTAACTGATTTTCCTTTTACTAGTGTCCTATATTCTTGACAAAAGGAGTCTTTTTGTGACTGAAGACACCAAAGTTTTTTCGCATTCTGAATTTCTGAACATGTTAAATATTTTTCTTTATCTGAAAAATATGGTTTCTTTTGGACTTGTCTTATGAATCGGAATACATAGGCTGTGGAATTCAATAGTTTTCTTAAAGATGAAAATTTTGATATGTCAGGTAGGTACGAATTTTTAATATTTTCTTCTGCATGACTTAAAAGGAGTATTTGCGATTCTTCAATGTAATTTTTGCTTAGATGATGCTCAATATTTTGAATTCATTAGTTATGTCTCGCAATCAAGTATGTCCACTAAAAACCCTGACGATACCCCGTTTAGAGCTACAAGCAGCAGTACTTGCAAGCCGTTTGGCAAAAACAATCCAACACCAACATACACTTAAAATAAATAGAATTGTATTTTGGTCAGACTCCACGACTGTTCTAAATTGGTTACGAACGGACTCAAAGAAATTACCGTCTTTTGTTAGTAACAGAGTAGGAGAAATTTTAGAAAACACTGACGTTTCACAATGGAAATGGGTACCTTCGAAATTAAATATAGTTGACGAAGCGACAAGAGACGATAAAGAAGCTGATCTTAGAAGTGGAAGCCCATGGTTAAAAGGTCCTGAGTTCTTGTATCAGTCACCATGTTTTTGGCCAGAAGAAAATATTGAGCATCATCTAAGCAAAAATTACATTGAAGAATCGCAAATACTCCTTTGCTTAACTGTATTTGTAGTTCTAAATCTAAAAATTCTTTTTCTTTCCGAAGTCTTGCTTCTTCTAATTCTCGCTCAAATTTAAGTCGCCTTTCTTCTAATTGTCGTTGTCTTTCTTCTAAGTCTCGTTTATATTTAAGCTGTTTTTCTTGTAGTTCTATATTAGCTAACTTTTTCTGATGTTCTAACTGTAAACATAGTATTTGACTAGGTAACAATGAAGATTTTTTCGTACCTTTACTGCTTGAGGTAATTGTGCTATTAGGTTTATTTTTACTACTGGTACCTTTGTCATCATTACTTTTCATCATATTTTGCATTAAATGTTTTGAATGGAGTATAGAGGCATTACTGAACCCAAAAAAATCTTCGGTACTCTCTTTCTCATTCCTATTTTGTAAAGTTTCTCCTAAATTTGACGAATTTTTTCTGCTGTCGGACATGACATCATCTGACTTTCTCGATCTATTATCCATAATTCTTCTATCTGTACATCTATAGGGCTGAATAAAGTTCGTCGAAGGACCACAATGTTATTTTCTATTACTATCTGGCTATATCTGACTATATTTTTAACTATTTCTATTATAAAAACTATTAAGCTGTCAATATGTCACTCTATATTTTTTGACAATATCAAAACTAAAACTGACATTCGAAAAGGTCTTTCAACAACAATAACAATTAAATAACAACTAAATAAATGTTCCATTCTTGTCCATTCCAAGGTACGTTCATTTATTAACAATGACTCATCGCCCATGGGCGCACTATTGAAATGTATTTTTAAAGAGGTTTTAATTTTATTTATATAATTGTATAACAAGTGGCTGGTGATCTATAAAATACAAAATACTTTATTATTTGTTCATTTTCTCTTCTGTAAGATTTGTTCTCTTTGAATGAAGTACATCCTTGTAGATAGAAAACGTCCTTTCTACATCGCAACTGGTTATAGGTGCGTACTGGAAACATTCTTTTATTTCAGCGTATTTAGCATACACAATTGCCGCAATATTATTAAATCTGGATTTCTATTAAAAATTGCGTCTAACTTTTGCCGAAGACCACATCCGAAGTCACTTGGAATACTTTTCAAATTATTAATAGCCACATCTAATATGGTTAATTCATCTTTTAATTTGAGATTTCGATTTTTAAAATATGTGATTAGTTTAGGCAAATTTCCAAAGTGTTCCTTGCACTCAGAAATACTTCGAGCATCGTCATTTAAACATGTAACGAAATTTTCTAAACTATCGTAATTCTCTGCATAAAAACTAGTAGCTTCCAACCATGTCCCCCATCTAGTTATTACTGGCGAGTGAGGCAGTGACAAAGATGGAAGTTTTTCGCTGTAAAGAGCTACTCTCGATGGTGCTTTTCTGAAAACTTTTTTAAAAGCGGATACAAGTCTATCAATTTCCGGATACCTGCCTCTGATATATTCACAGATTCTGTGGAGAGCATGTGCTACACAAGTAATATGCAGCAGATATGGATATGTTTCCTTTAATAGTCTGTCTGTTTTTAACATATATGCGGCACTGTCACTAACAAATAAAAGTATTTTTGCCCTATACCTGTCGTCCGAATGAAGCATTTTGTGCAAATTCTCTTCAATGGTTTTAGCAATTGTTTCCGCATCAACTGTATTTATAACTTTAGATGGTATTACATATACATTATATGAGATAGTTGGATGTAGTACACCAGCTACAACATTTACCACACAGCGTCCTAATATATCGAGAGTTTCGCCGGCACTTATCCATAGGTACCGATTTGAAAAATGTCTTCTAATGCATTCTACTGTTTTCGTGAAGCACTTAGAAACATAATATTTGCGTAATGTGGATTCATCAGGAACATTTCGACCAGTATATTTTTGAAGAAATATTTTGAAAGTGGGATTGTCAAGTTTCTCTAATGGAATATTAGCAGCCATTAAAGCTTCACAGAGTTCTTCGTTAAAATTGTCAGCTTTCAACGCGTCCAAATTCTGTGTATGTTTTAGCGATGCTAAGTGACGTTGTACGTGGCCTTTTTGGGAATTTTGTAACGATATTTTACAGACTATGCAATAAATTTGGGAATCACTGACAATGGAGGACATACAATCAGTATGACCCTAAATCTAACTTTCCATTGTTTTACGATGCCATTCTCGACGTCCTTCCATATCATAGTAACATAAACAATGTTCTAGATCTAAATAAATGATAACTAAAAATGTATGCGTATGTTATTGAAACTTAACAACATCCAAGGCACACTTACGTCGATATAAATGGGAGAAGTAGATTCAATGAACCGGTATTAAATAGGAACTATTACAAAATTACGAAGTACGTAATTAACATTCAAAACAATGAAAAAACTTAGGAAATATAAGGAAAATATAATAAGTTTTAAAAACCCCTCGCGCTTCTACCTACGCCGATGAAGAAAGGATTTTACTCGTAAATTCCTTTTTTGATGGGCATTTTTTGTTGTCGTTTTCAATAACTTTTCAAGTAAACGACAGATGTTGCAGTTCACCATATGAATAATGCTATTCAGTAACTGTGTGTTTACATTATTTCTTTGCTCCGTTGTAACTCCGTCGTACTTTAAACGTAGTTATAACTAGCTAGAAATCAGTACTATGTAATTGGTACCATTTTAACGGCAATTTTACAAGGAATTTGATGACTAATAAAAAAAATATAGGTTTGATTTAAAAAAAAAACGAGAAAATACCCAATAAGGATCGATAACTTAGACACGACATATTTAACACCCTATATATGAATTCACGTTGTCAAACCCCAAAACAAATAACGTGTTAGTCCATAAAGTAGTAACACACGAGTTACTTGATGCACTGTACCCATTTTCAGGCTAAGGCTTCAAATGTTAGATGCACTAACAGTAGTGCACATGTCCATATATCACTGCAAAGATGATTTGGGTGGCTATCATTATAATAGCTAGAAAGTATAGCAATCTGTTTAAAATAAGAAAGTTGAAGGTGGTTGCGGAAATTTGAAATACCCTGTATATTTGTAAATAAAAACAGAAAATGCACAGTAGCATACTACATACTACTATAATATAGTATATTTAATTTTTTTATTATGGTGCCAAAACAAGCTCGGAGAACAGGATTCTTTATCTCAGGTTCCCTCAGGAAAGAAATCCTAAACTATCTTCCCGTCAGGAATCGTGATCTTAGAAAATAAAAATAAAATTAAAAAAAAACAAATTACCCAATAAAGAAAATAAATTTTCTTTTATTCTAATTATTCTTTATCAAATTTTTAACAATCAAAAATATGTATATTTAAATAATTAAATAATCTCAAAAAAAAATATATATATAATTTCAAATTCACAAGAAAAACCCTACCCTCTTACTGACAGAGTAGGATAACAAAACTTGCAGGGACCAACACGACAAATTACCATATACAACAAAATAATTTAAGCAACAATCCATCAAACTGAAATAATCAAATAAAGCAATGAAAACAATTTAAATCAATAGATAATATAAAAATTTCTTTTAAAACACGCGCAGAACAAAAGAAGAAAACGAGTAAAATTTTTTCATATTCAAATTTTTTCTCTTTTACTTTCTTATACGTAGTATAAGGAAGTATTGTGATGATGAAAATTTTCGACCTCGAGATTTTTGCAGATGTCCACGTTTTGAGGTCCCCTGATACCAAAAAAGTGGTTTTTAAAAAATGTCTGTGTGTCTGTGTGTGTGTGTGTCTCTGTGTGTGTGTGTGTGTGTGTGTGTGTGTGTGTGTGACCACGATAGCGGTCAAACCGCTGTAGATATCAATTCCAACTTTTGTATTTACGAATATAATCTCCCTCTTGAGAACTGATTAGATTTTGAGCAAAATCGCCAGACCGGAAGTAGTAGTTTACTTCAGTGAAAAAATCGAATTTTGCAAATATTTCGTCAATTACTAAGTTTAAACAAATTTATAAAGGATTCAAATGTACTCAAAATTAAATTTGAGAAAAATTGTATTAATAAAGTTTTTCGAAATTCCTACCGGAAGTAGGTCTTTTACTCTTATCGAAAATCAGTTTTTTGCGAATATCTCGCAAGTCATGCTTTCTAGGCAGGTACGTTACGAGTATAAAACTATTTAGAATGTACTTTTAAATATCTTTTGTATAAAAAAAATTTCAAAATTCAGACCAGAAGTACCACTTTTACTCTTATCGAATAGCGATTTTTTGCAAATATGTCGTAAATTATGCATTCTATATATATTTATGAAGAGTACAAAAGTATTTACAGTTAGATTTGGAATATTTTTTGTATAAATGAAATTTCAAAATTCGGACCGGAAGTAACACTTTCATATGTATAAGAAAGTCGTGTGGTGGCCACACCTCATTTTTTTTATCAGAATGCATTCTTACTCTTATTACTATATAATTAAATTGTATTATGGCATTAAAACAAAATCACAAAAAACTTGATTAAACCTCAGCTCCGATATCAAATGAATTCCTTTACAAATTTAACATTAAAATTCAATTATAAAAATATATTTCTTTTACATCATTACAATACCGGAGACCAAGATTTAATGCCTATCTATATCGAACGCAAGGCCTACCGAAGGTCACAATCCCCTTTCCAATAACCCGATCGATATAAAAATTCTTACATCTAAACAACTTTAAATTTCTAATAAACAAAAATAAATAATCTTTCGGTATCTTATCCTCTTAATTAACAAACAATAAAATAAATAATAATATACACAGCCTTCCAAAAGATTATTATACTTTCAAAATAATAGAAAATGAGATACCGGTTGATCCAAAATATTCATCCCACAGAAATATGAATTTGACAACAAAATATATATAAATCTTAAATTTTTCATAGCATATGAAAAAACCATAGCAATACGTACATAAAGTTTCATTGCTACAACATTATTAGTTTTTATGATAAGCTCCCCGATACACTACTGCCATTTTAAGTTTGAATAAAACAAATCCATTTCAAACCTTGTATTTACATATTTCTGAAACGTGATTCTTTTCAGTTGTTTTATTATCCCTCACTACATTCATCTATACACTTCTTTTACAATAAATGTTAGTAACACTGAAATTAATTTTATTCTTTTTATAAGCTTAGTATTATTAAATCACTTGTTTATATATGTGCTGCAAATACTATATTGTTTAATAGATTAGAATACGACTGAAGCAATCTGAAAACATGAATGGTCCGAAAGTATCCATAGAAATTAATTTAGGATCGTTTACAGTATTTTTGTCTCCAAGACAAGTGCATATATTACTGGAATTAGCAAATGGTTTGGCAAGTCCAGATTTAGAAGATACTAGGTAAGTTAGGCTATAAAAACAATTTGGGTATGTAATTATTATTTGTGATAGTAATGTACTACCACGACAAAAATGCACTGAAAAACCCATGACTGGTTTAGATTATCAAAGAATTGAACAGGAGTTACAGCATAAGATACAACCATTGTCGCCATTTCAAGTATCAGGTCTTCAAATGTCTGAGGGATGGTCAAAAGCACCACTAGGTAATTTTGCTTTAAGTTTAATTGATTATTAAATTGTGCCATATACACTCCTAATTTTAGAAGAACACGATGATCATTTCTTACCAATGAAAAGTACAACAAATACTATGTTTGATAGCGCCATGTCTGTAGTTAGTAGTAGTATGGAATCAAGCCTTAGTTCTAGTATGACAAGTTCGGTAGGTGAAAGTGCGTCTAGAACTAGAAGGAAAGGTAAAAATTGCATATACTATTTCTTAAAATATATATGTGTTTAGCATATACAAATATATTTATATTATAATAAAGTACACCCATTTATTTGGTAATTGAATTAATTTTATTCAGACATAATTCTTGTGAGCATGCGTGAGCATAAGCTTTATATTATTATTTTAATATAGAAACTAATTCAAAATTCCTTATTTTTTCATTTTTATTGGGCTTAAAGCTTAATATTAATTAATTTGTGTCTTTTCAGCAAGTAACATAGAATCTGATCCTACGGCAGAAATCTCACATTTTCAAATACGCATTGCTTCATTTGCATTAGTTTTATTACACGAAGATCTCTTAACATACTCAACCGACAATACACAAACTGTAGTACCTGCAAGTGTGCAGCAAATGCAAAACACTGCTAAATACTTCTTCGAAAATTTGCCCTTCATAACAGGCCATGGAAATAAAGACTTTGAACATGTTAGACCGCTTTTAGATAAAGCATGTCATTTAAACCAGTTGAGGTAAGTACACAGTTTAATTCGGCAGTTAAGGAAACTTTTAGCTTGTAACATGTATACGAGATGTGATTGGAGAGATGTAAGACAGTAGCCACTGCTTATTACGAGGAGATGGGTTTTTCTATGCATGTGAAAAAGAAAGCTTATTTTGTCCTTGAAGTGTTCTAAAAATATTACCGCGTGGATGTTTGTTGAATAGTGTGACTGTCTGGTTATTGAATACGATGTTTTCGGCCCTCGGCGGGGTTATCTGCTTCAACTGATAGAGTAAAGAAGCGTCATAGTTGGTTAGATGTTGTGGAGATTGTTCGATTCTACGTTTGTTATGTACATGCCTCTAGTCGGCTTACAGAAAATCAATTATACTATAAAAGTGTCCCTAAGCACACACACACACACACATTGGTAATTGACACATTTTGACATGTGTCAATTACCTTTTGACTTATAATTGTTGTCCAAAGAATACTAACTAGTGGTAGCCCAGTTGTCGAAATTCGACCTTTTTTTCTTCACGTATGAATATATAGTCAATAATGCTTGCCTACTAAACAAAATAGCCAAGTATAAAATATAGGTATAGAAATTAATATTTAATAACTTAATTTACGACTAGCTGGCCACAACGCCACTTCTCTGGTCCAGATTTTGTGATACTCTTTAACATAAAGGAAAATAAAGAAGTTGATACGTGTTTTAAAATTACCATTTTTAACTACCTTTTTAAACTGTGAATGTTGCCCCCCCCCAAAAAGGCCGCTACACCCAAGAAAATTCGCATCATACATATATAAAATATAAATGGTCAAGAAAATTACTAAATTTTGTAACGGGCTTTCATGTAATATTGTACTAGCGTATTGTACTAGCGGAAGCTATATCTCCTTAGATATTAATCAATTAGTTTAATTTTATTCTTCTAAAATTGTTCCATTCCATGAGAATTGTATTGGCATCGTCGTCTTCAGTTCGTGCTTTGGCCGTGTCGGTTGCCAAAACGATTCCATCTCAATCAAAAGCTTGTATGTACTACCATTTTTAAATTACAAGCTTAGTCTTAAAACTTTCCAATTACATCTCGTATCTATACATATTCGTCTTCTGACATTTTGTAAATATGTAGTCATTTCTGGGTTTACACCATTTAAAAAACTTGCTAGCGTTCATGTTTTGTCGTAATAATAAACTGTATAACTTAAGGTGTTAATCGTTTTCAGACCGCTCAATCGCCTTTAGTTCCTATTTGTAGCACTTGGTATTGAATTTTGCAATTTATCAATTATATGTATTAATTACTCATATCTTCAATCTGTTAGATTACTGGCCACGCCAATACAAGTAGAAGCTAAAGAAACGACAACACAGACTGCATTTTCGGTATCAGGAAAATTGACGGCATCTCAGTTAGAAATATTGGAATGTTTAAGCAATCGCAAGGACGAACCTGTTGAATATGTTAAGCTTCTTACATTTAGTAAATCATCCATGTCGCCGAGTAGTCCAATCGATTCAAAGCCATGTCTAACCCTCAATTTTAAGCATACTGAAAAGACTGCAAAATCTGGATTTTCACGCCATACATCTATGCCCAAGACCGAGCTAGGGTAACTTTTATTATTTTATTAGTTAATTTAACTTCAAATTAATTATTCTTACTGTTCTCTAATATTATATACATTCTAATACTTACTGTATTATTCACAAGTAACAATTCCTTATTACAGATTTGTTTTGAATAATTGTATAGTGGAAGTGGATGTCACCATTGTCGACCGAATTTCTGCACTTCTAAACCCATTGCCAGTTTGTGTAATACATAAACCTTCCCAAAATGTGTGGTCTACGCCATCAACATGTGCTACAAATACACAGTCTGAATACAAAATGGATATTAGAATTTCTTCACCATCAGTGTCATTGAAATTGAGGTTAGTTTTTATATATGTATATTATCTAGTACTATTTGCTTAAAAAGACATGATTTTCACATCGCAACAATATGATTGAATGAAAACATAAGATTGAACATTACTAGCAGGTACATAAATAAGTTTAGCTTTGATCTTAGTTATAACGTCTAGTTTGCATGGCAATAAATAAAACAAAGTTCAATACTTGCAGTGATGTTACTTTCAGAACGTTGTAGGTGAAATATGACACTTACAAAAACACGAAAATACGTATACATATATGGTTACAATAAACAAAATAATAAATGGTTCATTGGGTAGCTTGGTGAATCGTATCTATCATTATATGCGCAGGAGCTGCAGTATTGGTTTGAGTAGCTATGTTAAATTTCGCAATTTTCATTTATTATTAAGGTAAAGGTTGAAAAGCGATTATAATCGGGATGTAAATATAATTAAACCATAATAAAAGTTTATTCATATAGATTGTTTATACTGTAGTATTTAACTTATTAAACTGATTTGTTTTTAAAAATTGGGTTGACAGACAAATTTATTTTTGGGAAACACTGATATATGAGATAATTTACATTTTTAAGGTTTCCGATGCCTGACTTTAGACCTCAACACGATATGCAAAGAACTCCTTGGTGGAAAAGACACGTTCGGCCAGATTTTCTATCGTTTCAACTAACCGATACACTAATGCAAACAACATTTCAAGCTGGACAAGCGGCTCAAAAATATTTATTAGAATGTCGCAGTATTGATATATTTTACTATGAGAATGAAAATGATTTATCATTGCAACTAGGAAGAGCAGGAGTAGATGAAAAATACACAAGTTCTCTGGCCAGTGATGGATATAATTGGCCCAGGTATGTCTTAATGCACTTGAAGAGGTCTTTAAACTATCTGAGAAATCCTAATTTTATTAAATAAGATTTTTTTTACTATATTGTAGCGCAGATAAGTGAGATTACAGGTAGTCGATTTAATGGCTATTATTGGCAACACATTTTGGAGACGATATTAGTTTGGTGACAAGGCACCAAGATGGGGGCGTTATTATAGATTTCTAAGAATATTCGGGGCCCTCTCTAAACGATTGTAGTTGAATATAGCATAAGTTAGGTTCAATTTTAATTTCTACTACAACTAGTGATGACATACTTCTTATACATCTTATTAAGACATACAGAAGAGGAGTAGTCTTTAAAGCTAGTAATATATGCTGTTTTGTACATACAACTCTTACAAATTTGAACAGACATTCATTTGCTCCTAAAGGTTATGTTTATATGTCTTTATTTGATTTAAATTATCTAGCATACAGAAATATAGAGTATTTTAAATATTGTAGATCATGATTATGATTACATATTATTTATTGTTTATATATAATAATTATGAAACCTTGGTGTGTTTAATTTCCAATGCTAACATAATAGTTTAGAATAAAATTTATATTATTAATCGTCACAGTATGCAAATACAGGCTGATTCATTTTTGAATAGAAGCAAGTTTAAATTTGATGAAGTTGATAGATTTTGTGCTTGTTATGGACCCAGAAACAAAATGCATCTGTAACAAATGACGTTGATGGTGCTGGTTTTATTCTTTTAACTGTAGCACCTTTATTTGAAGGTACTGAGAAAAACTAAAAACTCATTCTTAGGGTCACTTTTGGTGTTATATCCAATAGCGCAATTCAAATTTGTTTAAGACGTTTTGATTCTTTCTTGGCATGTGAAATAAAATGCAAAAGGAAAATCCCTTACCACAAAAAATATATATCAAAAAATCTAAATACGTATTTCGGCAACTAAGTTGCCATCTTCAGTAGATATCTGTATAAAACAAAAAAGAGTGTTAAACGTGGTATTTTTGGCTAAGGTGTAACCTTAGAAGATATGCTCTTCACCAAATCACCAGTGGGATAACACTGACTTCTCAAGAAACGACATCCCTATATATACTACTCTAATCTAAAAACTAACGGACTATAACAGTACTCTCAACCGTGACAGACTAAACCACTAAATTACAATAATCCGTACAAGCTGGACTCGGGTAACGGTCCATTGTCAGAATTCATTAACTTACCTCTATTTCTATGTATGTAAATACTTTCGTAACTGTCCAATTCTCTAAAATTATTTACACTTTTAATTAATCTAAGACTATCTGTAGGCATGCCATGGCCTGTATCGAAAATATGTCGAGCAACACTAGATTTTTCCGGTCTGTTGTATCTGAAATGTGCAATGTGTTCTTTGTAACGAGTTGAAATTGAACGCCTAGTTTGACCTACATATTTTTGATTACAGTCTTTACAGGTTATTTCATAAATACCAGATTTTTGATCTACCTCAATTTTATCTTTAGTGCTCCCTAAAAGTGATTTTAATGAATTGCCCGATTTAAACGCGATTTGAAGTTCCTGTTCTTTAAAAATGCTGTTCAAATTTCGTGTGACTGAATGATACGGTAAAGAAACAAACTTATTACAAAGAGTTTTTTGAGGTAGCAAACATGTAGTATCCCGAATTTGTTTCTTAAATTGATGTTTCCTAATAAGCTTAGTTACTATTTCTGAATCGAAACCATTGTACTTCGCGATCTTTTTAATTAAACTAAGTTCTTTTTCATATCTATCTTTTGTAAGTGGAAAACTTAACAACCGATGGATAAGAAAATTAAAAGAAGCCATCTTTTGCTGAAAACTATGATTTGAATCCGCTGTTATAAACTTGTTGACATTGGTTTCTTTTCGGAAGATATCTATTTCTAAGTTATTATTATTTTTTATAACCAAAACATCTAAAAATGGTAGTTGATCATTGTTTTCCCTTTCTAGTGTGAAATTAATTGTAGTGAATTTCGAGTTTAATTCAAATAAGAAATCATCCAAATCACAAAAGTTAGTATTAAAAATCGCGAAAATATCGTCAACGTACCTAATCCATACTTTAGGGAAATACTTAGAGTTTCTTTCAAATTCAGTTTCAAAGTGACTCATGAATAAATTCGCTATAAATGGAGACAAGCTGTTGCCCATTGCTGTACCCTGTCGCTGTTCGTAGAAGTTACCTTCAAACTGAAAGCAGTTCTGGGACATGCAAAGAGTTGTCAACTTCAAGTATTCATCTATTTTTACGCGTTCAATTTTATTCTTAATCAACAAATCCTCTAAATATTTCAATGTTTCTGGAATCGGTACTGAGGGAAACAATGAACTTACATCAAATGAAACTAAAATTTCACCCTGTTCCAGCTTATGACCTTTGACTTTTGCAATAAATTCTAATGAATTTTCAACTGAGAAACTATCTGGTTTTTCGGGCAAATTTGTAAATTCATTCACTAACCATTTCGAAATCAGGTATGTCGGTGAGTTGATACCTGAAACAATAGGTCTCATCGAATTGCCTGGCTTATGAATTTTAGGTAAACAATACAGTCTAGGTACAAATGGATTGCTTACATTTAAGCGAAATTTAAGGGAAGAAGTTATTAAATGTGGACAACTTTTTAACGCGTCTTTAGTTTGTTTAATCATCTTCGGAAGGGGGGTTTTATTTAATTGAACGTAAGGTCCATTCGATATTAAATGATTAACCCGGTTAAAATAATCGGTTTTGTCCATAATTACTAACTTGTTGCCTTTATCAGCTTTTACGTAAAAACAGTCTTTGGTTCTGAGATTTTTAATCGTATTCCATTCATCGCTGACTGCAATTTGTTTGTGCTGCTGTAAGTTTTCCCGGATTTGAACCTTACAGGCCCCTCTTATAAAAGATTTCACAGGATCTGCAAAACCTTTGATAGAGGTCTCAATGCCTGCAATAATCTCCTCCATAGGAACCCTACTGCTTGGCAAACAATATTTTAGACCTTTGTCTAATAAACTTAATTCTTTAACGTTAAAGTTCTCAGATGACTGATTGATGACTAGTGTTTCTTTCATAGAAAAATCAATACTAGGTTTTTGAGTACGCGGAACTAGTTTGTGAAATTTCTTATTCAAGGTGCGAATTTTAGTGTTAAGCTTGTGATCGGTGATTTCCACGACGTTTCTATGAAATTGACACCAGTCCTCGTGTTCGTAATTATTTAAGTTTTTCGTTAAACACAAGTGTAAATTATACAATTCTAGTTCTAACCTACTTCGTTTACTATATTGATATTTAATTTCTGAATTCAGCCATTTGGTTTTCGCGTGAAAAATTACTTGGTTACTGACTTTACAATTAGACGAAACATCAACTTTTATAAATTTAGGAAAAACTTTACTACGTTTGCACCGTTTTAAGAAATTAATATCAGCTTTCAACAATACTATCTTACTCCTTAAACTGTGGAACCTGTTGTACTCCGTAGACCGGGAAGTCATGATGATCCAATAATGGGTGGAGACTGTGGCTAAAAATGTGAAATAAAATGCAAAAGGAAAATCCCTTACCACAAAAAATATATATCAAAAAATCTAAATACGTATTTCGGCAACTAAGTTGCCATCTTCAGTAGATATCTGTATAAAACAAAAAAGAGTGTTAAACGTGGTATTTTTGGCTAAGGTGTAACCTTAGAAGATATGCTCTTCACCAAATCACCAGTGGGATAACACTGACTTCTCAAGAAACGACATCCCTATATATACTACTCTAATCTAAAAACTAACGGACTATAACAGTACTCTCAACCGTGACAGACTAAACCACTAAATTACAATAATCCGTACAAGCTGGACTCGGGTAACGGTCCATTGTCAGAATTCATTAACTTACCTCTATTTCTATGTATGTAAATACTTTCGTAACTGTCTAATTCTCTAAAATTATTTACACTTTTAATTAATCTAAGACTATCTGTAGGCATGCCATGGCCTGTATCGAAAATATGTCGAGCAACACTAGATTTTTCCGGTCTGTTGTATCTGAAATGTGCAATGTGTTCTTTGTAACGAGTTGAAATTGAACGCCTAGTTTGACCTACATATTTTTGATTACAGTCTTTACAGGTTATTTCATAAATACCAGATTTTTGATCTACCTCAATTTTATCTTTAGTGCTCCCTAAAAGTGATTTTAATGAATTGCCCGATTTAAACGCGATTTGAAGTTCCTGTTCTTTAAAAATGCTGTTCAAATTTCGTGTGACTGAATGATACGGTAAAGAAACAAACTTATTACAAAGAGTTTTTTGAGGTAGCAAACATGTAGTATCCCGAATTTGTTTCTTAAATTGATGTTTCCTAATAAGCTTAGTTACTATTTCTGAATCGAAACCATTGTACTTCGCGATCTTTTTAATTAAACTAAGTTCTTTTTCATATCTATCTTTTGTAAGTGGAAAACTTAACAACCGATGGATAAGAAAATTAAAAGAAGCCATCTTTTGCTGAAAACTATGATTTGAATCCGCTGTTATAAACTTGTTGACATTGGTTTCTTTTCGGAAGATATCTATTTCTAAGTTATTATTATTTTTTATAACCAAAACATCTAAAAATGGTAGTTGATCATTGTTTTCCCTTTCTAGTGTGAAATTAATTGTAGTGAATTTCGAGTTTAATTCAAATAAGAAATCATCCAAATCACAAAAGTTAGTATTAAAAATCGCGAAAATATCGTCAACGTACCTAATCCATACTTTAGGGAAATACTTAGAGTTTCTTTCAAATTCAGTTTCAAAGTGACTCATGAATAAATTCGCTATAAATGGAGACAAGCTGTTGCCCATTGCTGTACCCTGTCGCTGTTCGTAGAAGTTACCTTCAAACTGAAAGCAGTTCTGGGACATGCAAAGAGTTGTCAACTTCAAGTATTCATCTATTTTTACGCGTTCAATTTTATTCTTAATCAACAAATCCTCTAAATATTTCAATGTTTCTGGAATCGGTACTGAGGGAAACAATGAACTTACATCAAATGAAACTAAAATTTCACCCTGTTCCAGCTTATGACCTTTGACTTTTGCAATAAATTCTAATGAATTTTCAACTGAGAAACTATCTGGTTTTTCGGGCAAATTTGTAAATTCATTCACTAACCATTTCGAAATCAGGTATGTCGGTGAGTTGATACCTGAAACAATAGGTCTCATCGAATTGCCTGGCTTATGAATTTTAGGTAAACAATACAGTCTAGGTACAAATGGATTGCTTACATTTAAGCGAAATTTAAGGGAAGAAGTTATTAAATGTGGACAACTTTTTAACGCGTCTTTAGTTTGTTTAATCATCTTCGGAAGGGGGGTTTTATTTAATTGAACGTAAGGTCCATTCGATATTAAATGATTAACCCGGTTAAAATAATCGGTTTTGTCCATAATTACTAACTTGTTGCCTTTATCAGCTTTTACGTAAAAACAGTCTTTGGTTCTGAGATTTTTAATCGTATTCCATTCATCGCTGACTGCAATTTGTTTGTGCTGCTGTAAGTTTTCCCGGATTTGAACCTTACAGGCCCCTCTTATAAAAGATTTCACAGGATCTGCAAAACCTTTGATAGAGGTCTCAATGCCTGCAATAATCTCCTCCATAGGAACCCTACTGCTTGGCAAACAATATTTTAGACCTTTGTCTAATAAACTTAATTCTTTAACGTTAAAGTTCTCAGATGACTGATTGATGACTAGTGTTTCTTTCATAGAAAAATCAATACTAGGTTTTTGAGTACGCGGAACTAGTTTGTGAAATTTCTTATTCAAGGTGCGAATTTTAGTGTTAAGCTTGTGATCGGTGATTTCCACGACGTTTCTATGAAATTGACACCAGTCCTCGTGTTCGTAATTATTTAAGTTTTTCGTTAAACACAAGTGTAAATTATACAATTCTAGTTCTAACCTACTTCGTTTACTATATTGATATTTAATTTCTGAATTCAGCCATTTGGTTTTCGCGTGAAAAATTACTTGGTTACTGACTTTACAATTAGACGAAACATCAACTTTTATAAATTTAGGAAAAACTTTACTACGTTTGCACCGTTTTAAGAAATTAATATCAGCTTTCAACAATACTATCTTACTCCTTAAACTGTGGAACCTGTTGTACTCCGTAGACCGGGAAGTCATGATGATCCAATAATGGGTGGAGACTGTGGCTAAAAATGTGAAATAAAATGCAAAAGGAAAATCCCTTACCACAAAAAATATATATCAAAAAATCTAAATACGTATTTCGGCAACTAAGTTGCCATCTTCAGTAGATATCTGTATAAAACAAAAAAGAGTGTTAAACGTGGTATTTTTGGCTAAGGTGTAACCTTAGAAGATATGCTCTTCACCAAATCACCAGTGGGATAACACTGACTTCTCAAGAAACGACATCCCTATATATACTACTCTAATCTAAAAACTAACGGACTATAACAGTACTCTCAACCGTGACAGACTAAACCACTAAATTACAATAATCCGTACAAGCTGGACTCGGGTAACGGTCCATTGTCAGAATTCATTAACTTACCTCTATTTCTATGTATGTAAATACTTTCGTAACTGTCTAATTCTCTAAAATTATTTACACTTTTAATTAATCTAAGACTATCTGTAGGCATGCCATGGCCTGTATCGAAAATATGTCGAGCAACACTAGATTTTTCCGGTCTGTTGTATCTGAAATGTGCAATGTGTTCTTTGTAACGAGTTGAAATTGAACGCCTAGTTTGACCTACATATTTTTGATTACAGTCTTTACAGGTTATTTCATAAATACCAGATTTTTGATCTACCTCAATTTTATCTTTAGTGCTCCCTAAAAGTGATTTTAATGAATTGCCCGATTTAAACGCGATTTGAAGTTCCTGTTCTTTAAAAATGCTGTTCAAATTTCGTGTGACTGAATGATACGGTAAAGAAACAAACTTATTACAAAGAGTTTTTTGAGGTAGCAAACATGTAGTATCCCGAATTTGTTTCTTAAATTGATGTTTCCTAATAAGCTTAGTTACTATTTCTGAATCGAAACCATTGTACTTCGCGATCTTTTTAATTAAACTAAGTTCTTTTTCATATCTATCTTTTGTAAGTGGAAAACTTAACAACCGATGGATAAGAAAATTAAAAGAAGCCATCTTTTGCTGAAAACTATGATTTGAATCCGCTGTTATAAACTTGTTGACATTGGTTTCTTTTCGGAAGATATCTATTTCTAAGTTATTATTATTTTTTATAACCAAAACATCTAAAAATGGTAGTTGATCATTGTTTTCCCTTTCTAGTGTGAAATTAATTGTAGTGAATTTCGAGTTTAATTCAAATAAGAAATCATCCAAATCACAAAAGTTAGTATTAAAAATCGCGAAAATATCGTCAACGTACCTAATCCATACTTTAGGGAAATACTTAGAGTTTCTTTCAAATTCAGTTTCAAAGTGACTCATGAATAAATTCGCTATAAATGGAGACAAGCTGTTGCCCATTGCTGTACCCTGTCGCTGTTCGTAGAAGTTACCTTCAAACTGAAAGCAGTTCTGGGACATGCAAAGAGTTGTCAACTTCAAGTATTCATCTATTTTTACGCGTTCAATTTTATTCTTAATCAACAAATCCTCTAAATATTTCAATGTTTCTGGAATCGGTACTGAGGGAAACAATGAACTTACATCAAATGAAACTAAAATTTCACCCTGTTCCAGCTTATGACCTTTGACTTTTGCAATAAATTCTAATGAATTTTCAACTGAGAAACTATCTGGTTTTTCGGGCAAATTTGTAAATTCATTCACTAACCATTTCGAAATCAGGTATGTCGGTGAGTTGATACCTGAAACAATAGGTCTCATCGAATTGCCTGGCTTATGAATTTTAGGTAAACAATACAGTCTAGGTACAAATGGATTGCTTACATTTAAGCGAAATTTAAGGGAAGAAGTTATTAAATGTGGACAACTTTTTAACGCGTCTTTAGTTTGTTTAATCATCTTCGGAAGGGGGGTTTTATTTAATTGAACGTAAGGTCCATTCGATATTAAATGATTAACCCGGTTAAAATAATCGGTTTTGTCCATAATTACTAACTTGTTGCCTTTATCAGCTTTTACGTAAAAACAGTCTTTGGTTCTGAGATTTTTAATCGTATTCCATTCATCGCTGACTGCAATTTGTTTGTGCTGCTGTAAGTTTTCCCGGATTTGAACCTTACAGGCCCCTCTTATAAAAGATTTCACAGGATCTGCAAAACCTTTGATAGAGGTCTCAATGCCTGCAATAATCTCCTCCATAGGAACCCTACTGCTTGGCAAACAATATTTTAGACCTTTGTCTAATAAACTTAATTCTTTAACGTTAAAGTTCTCAGATGACTGATTGATGACTAGTGTTTCTTTCATAGAAAAATCAATACTAGGTTTTTGAGTACGCGGAACTAGTTTGTGAAATTTCTTATTCAAGGTGCGAATTTTAGTGTTAAGTGTTAAAATTCGCACCTTGAATAAGAAATTTCACAAACTAGTTCCGCGTACTCAAAAACCTAGTATTGATTTTTCTATGAAAGAAACACTAGTCATCAATCAGTCATCTGAGAACTTTAACGTTAAAGAATTAAGTTTATTAGACAAAGGTCTAAAATATTGTTTGCCAAGTAGTAGGGTTCCTATGGAGGAGATTATTGCAGGCATTGAGACCTCTATCAAAGGTTTTGCAGATCCTGTGAAATCTTTTATAAGAGGGGCCTGTAAGGTTCAAATCCGGGAAAACTTACAGCAGCACAAACAAATTGCAGTCAGCGATGAATGGAATACGATTAAAAATCTCAGAACCAAAGACTGTTTTTACGTAAAAGCTGATAAAGGCAACAAGTTAGTAATTATGGACAAAACCGATTATTTTAACCGGGTTAATCATTTAATATCGAATGGACCTTACGTTCAATTAAATAAAACCCCCCTTCCGAAGATGATTAAACAAACTAAAGACGCGTTAAAAAGTTGTCCACATTTAATAACTTCTTCCCTTAAATTTCGCTTAAATGTAAGCAATCCATTTGTACCTAGACTGTATTGTTTACCTAAAATTCATAAGCCAGGCAATTCGATGAGACCTATTGTTTCAGGTATCAACTCACCGACATACCTGATTTCGAAATGGTTAGTGAATGAATTTACAAATTTGCCCGAAAAACCAGATAGTTTCTCAGTTGAAAATTCATTAGAATTTATTGCAAAAGTCAAAGGTCATAAGCTGGAACAGGGTGAAATTTTAGTTTCATTTGATGTAAGTTCATTGTTTCCCTCAGTACCGATTCCAGAAACATTGAAATATTTAGAGGATTTGTTGATTAAGAATAAAATTGAACGCGTAAAAATAGATGAATACTTGAAGTTGACAACTCTTTGCATGTCCCAGAACTGCTTTCAGTTTGAAGGTAACTTCTACGAACAGCGACAGGGTACAGCAATGGGCAACAGCTTGTCTCCATTTATAGCGAATTTATTCATGAGTCACTTTGAAACTGAATTTGAAAGAAACTCTAAGTATTTCCCTAAAGTATGGATTAGGTACGTTGACGATATTTTCGCGATTTTTAATACTAACTTTTGTGATTTGGATGATTTCTTATTTGAATTAAACTCGAAATTCACTACAATTAATTTCACACTAGAAAGGGAAAACAATGATCAACTACCATTTTTAGATGTTTTGGTTATAAAAAATAATAATAACTTAGAAATAGATATCTTCCGAAAAGAAACCAATGTCAACAAGTTTATAACAGCGGATTCAAATCATAGTTTTCAGCAAAAGATGGCTTCTTTTAATTTTCTTATCCATCGGTTGTTAAGTTTTCCACTTACAAAAGATAGATATGAAAAAGAACTTAGTTTAATTAAAAAGATCGCGAAGTACAATGGTTTCGATTCAGAAATAGTAACTAAGCTTATTAGGAAACATCAATTTAAGAAACAAATTCGGGATACTACATGTTTGCTACCTCAAAAAACTCTTTGTAATAAGTTTGTTTCTTTACCGTATCATTCAGTCACACGAAATTTGAACAGCATTTTTAAAGAACAGGAACTTCAAATCGCGTTTAAATCGGGCAATTCATTAAAATCACTTTTAGGGAGCACTAAAGATAAAATTGAGGTAGATCAAAAATCTGGTATTTATGAAATAACCTGTAAAGACTGTAATCAAAAATATGTAGGTCAAACTAGGCGTTCAATTTCAACTCGTTACAAAGAACACATTGCACATTTCAGATACAACAGACCGGAAAAATCTAGTGTTGCTCGACATATTTTCGATACAGGCCATGGCATGCCTACAGATAGTCTTAGATTAATTAAAAGTGTAAATAATTTTAGAGAATTAGACAGTTACGAAAGTATTTACATACATAGAAATAGAGGTAAGTTAATGAATTCTGACAATGGACCGTTACCCGAGTCCAGCTTGTACGGATTATTGTAATTTAGTGGTTTAGTCTGTCACGGTTGAGAGTACTGTTATAGTCCGTTAGTTTTTAGATTAGAGTAGTATATATAGGGATGTCGTTTCTTGAGAAGTCAGTGTTATCCCACTGGTGATTTGGTGAAGAGCATATCTTCTAAGGTTACACCTTAGCCAAAAATACCACGTTTAACACTCTTTTTTGTTTTATACAGATATCTACTGAAGATGGCAACTTAGTTGCCGAAATACGTATTTAGATTTTTTGATATATATTTTTTGTGGTAAGGGATTTTCCTTTTGCATTTTATTTCACATTTTTAGCCACAGTCTCCACCCATTATTGGATCATCATGACTTCCCGGTCTACGGAGTACAACAGGTTCCACAGTTTAAGGAGTAAGATAGTATTGTTGAAAGCTGATATTAATTTCTTAAAACGGTGCAAACGTAGTAAAGTTTTTCCTAAATTTATAAAAGTTGATGTTTCGTCTAATTGTAAAGTCAGTAACCAAGTAATTTTTCACGCGAAAACCAAATGGCTGAATTCAGAAATTAAATATCAATATAGTAAACGAAGTAGGTTAGAACTAGAATTGTATAATTTACACTTGTGTTTAACGAAAAACTTAAATAATTACGAACACGAGGACTGGTGTCAATTTCATAGAAACGTCGTGGAAATCACCGATCACAAGCTTAACACTAAAATTCGCACCTTGAATAAGAAATTTCACAAACTAGTTCCGCGTACTCAAAAACCTAGTATTGATTTTTCTATGAAAGAAACACTAGTCATCAATCAGTCATCTGAGAACTTTAACGTTAAAGAATTAAGTTTATTAGACAAAGGTCTAAAATATTGTTTGCCAAGCAGTAGGGTTCCTATGGAGGAGATTATTGCAGGCATTGAGACCTCTATCAAAGGTTTTGCAGATCCTGTGAAATCTTTTATAAGAGGGGCCTGTAAGGTTCAAATCCGGGAAAACTTACAGCAGCACAAACAAATTGCAGTCAGCGATGAATGGAATACGATTAAAAATCTCAGAACCAAAGACTGTTTTTACGTAAAAGCTGATAAAGGCAACAAGTTAGTAATTATGGACAAAACCGATTATTTTAACCGGGTTAATCATTTAATATCGAATGGACCTTACGTTCAATTAAATAAAACCCCCCTTCCGAAGATGATTAAACAAACTAAAGACGCGTTAAAAAGTTGTCCACATTTAATAACTTCTTCCCTTAAATTTCGCTTAAATGTAAGCAATCCATTTGTACCTAGACTGTATTGTTTACCTAAAATTCATAAGCCAGGCAATTCGATGAGACCTATTGTTTCAGGTATCAACTCACCGACATACCTGATTTCGAAATGGTTAGTGAATGAATTTACAAATTTGCCCGAAAAACCAGATAGTTTCTCAGTTGAAAATTCATTAGAATTTATTGCAAAAGTCAAAGGTCATAAGCTGGAACAGGGTGAAATTTTAGTTTCATTTGATGTAAGTTCATTGTTTCCCTCAGTACCGATTCCAGAAACATTGAAATATTTAGAGGATTTGTTGATTAAGAATAAAATTGAACGCGTAAAAATAGATGAATACTTGAAGTTGACAACTCTTTGCATGTCCCAGAACTGCTTTCAGTTTGAAGGTAACTTCTACGAACAGCGACAGGGTACAGCAATGGGCAACAGCTTGTCTCCATTTATAGCGAATTTATTCATGAGTCACTTTGAAACTGAATTTGAAAGAAACTCTAAGTATTTCCCTAAAGTATGGATTAGGTACGTTGACGATATTTTCGCGATTTTTAATACTAACTTTTGTGATTTGGATGATTTCTTATTTGAATTAAACTCGAAATTCACTACAATTAATTTCACACTAGAAAGGGAAAACAATGATCAACTACCATTTTTAGATGTTTTGGTTATAAAAAATAATAATAACTTAGAAATAGATATCTTCCGAAAAGAAACCAATGTCAACAAGTTTATAACAGCGGATTCAAATCATAGTTTTCAGCAAAAGATGGCTTCTTTTAATTTTCTTATCCATCGGTTGTTAAGTTTTCCACTTACAAAAGATAGATATGAAAAAGAACTTAGTTTAATTAAAAAGATCGCGAAGTACAATGGTTTCGATTCAGAAATAGTAACTAAGCTTATTAGGAAACATCAATTTAAGAAACAAATTCGGGATACTACATGTTTGCTACCTCAAAAAACTCTTTGTAATAAGTTTGTTTCTTTACCGTATCATTCAGTCACACGAAATTTGAACAGCATTTTTAAAGAACAGGAACTTCAAATCGCGTTTAAATCGGGCAATTCATTAAAATCACTTTTAGGGAGCACTAAAGATAAAATTGAGGTAGATCAAAAATCTGGTATTTATGAAATAACCTGTAAAGACTGTAATCAAAAATATGTAGGTCAAACTAGGCGTTCAATTTCAACTCGTTACAAAGAACACATTGCACATTTCAGATACAACAGACCGGAAAAATCTAGTGTTGCTCGACATATTTTCGATACAGGCCATGGCATGCCTACAGATAGTCTTAGATTAATTAAAAGTGTAAATAATTTTAGAGAATTAGACAGTTACGAAAGTATTTACATACATAGAAATAGAGGTAAGTTAATGAATTCTGACAATGGACCGTTACCCGAGTCCAGCTTGTACGGATTATTGTAATTTAGTGGTTTAGTCTGTCACGGTTGAGAGTACTGTTATAGTCCGTTAGTTTTTAGATTAGAGTAGTATATATAGGGATGTCGTTTCTTGAGAAGTCAGTGTTATCCCACTGGTGATTTGGTGAAGAGCATATCTTCTAAGGTTACACCTTAGCCAAAAATACCACGTTTAACACTCTTTTTTGTTTTATACAGATATCTACTGAAGATGGCAACTTAGTTGCCGAAATACGTATTTAGATTTTTTGATATATATTTTTTGTGGTAAGGGATTTTCCTTTTGCATTTTATTTCACATTTTTAGCCACAGTCTCCACCCATTATTGGATCTTTCTTGGCATCATCAGTTACGTGGTTCTGGAATTTTACGCTACCGTTGTTAGCTATAGAAAAATAATGTACACAAAGAAAAACAAAATATGGTGTTTTTTATTCATTGAATCTAAATAAAAAAGAAAATATTTTTCTGTTTTAAAAGTTTGATATTTATTATGCATTTTTTAAAACTTTGCCACAATAAATAAAAATAACAATAACAGTAATAATAATAAAAAACAAAATATTAAACCAACAATCAGAGTGAATGTTCAAATAATTGGTCATGTTCCTTAAAATCAGTATACAGTACATCTACTTAATGACATTTTCAGCAACTCTTTTATGGTTCTTCTAGGGACTGCATTAATAGCATTCTCTACCTCAAAGTTATTCAATATTTTGTGGGACTTTGTCTTTATAAATATTATTTTTAATAGCTGCCGATAAAAAATAATTGAGAGTAGATCAATGATTTGAAAACCGCTAGGGAGCTGTTATGGGACCTTTTCTGAGTCAGCCTGCCAAGTGGCGTCACCCGACAATGACGAGTGTGGTTTGGCAGTTCTGTTTGTGTGTCTGTAGTGCACTCATGGCTGATTCTCATAAACCACGTGTAGCTATGAAGTTTTGTTTTTTACTGGGAAAGAATGCAGCGGCCACTGTTGTGATGCAAACAGATTACAAAGAACATGCCTTTAAGAAATCTCAAGTATAGGAATGGTTTTCTTGGTTCAAAGAGGGGAAATTGACATTGAAGATCAGCCCCGTTCTGGTCGTCTTTCAGCTGCACGAACCGAGAATAACCTCGGCAAGCTCCGTAATACCATCAGTGAAGATCTATACAGGACAATCGACCAACTCGAATACTTATCCGAGTTGTCTTGGAGCTCAAATCGGCGCATTTTGACCGTTGATTTGGGAATGCAAAAAGTGACAGCAAAGTTTGTGCCTATACTTTTCACCGGGTATCAAAGGGATCATCGCGTGTTGTGAAATGAAAGACGCATTCAAATACGATCGAAATTTTTTCAACAAAATCATCCCAGGCGTTGTGTCGTGGTGCTATGAGTACGATCCAGAAAGTAAGCAACCGTCAAGCCAGTGTAAGTGCACTGGCTCTAATCAAAAAAAGCTCCTTTGGTGAAATCGAATATGAAATCTATGCTCATCTGTTTTTTGACGTCAAAGGGATCGTATATTCTGAATTCGTCTCCAAAAAAACGGACAGTAAACCATCAATTCTATTTGGAGGTTATGAGAAGGCTGTGCATAAGTTTAGCACGAACACGTCCGGCTTTGTGAAATTCTGGCTAATGGTTCATGCAACTCGACAATCCTCCCGCGCACATAGCTCTCAGTATTCGCCCTTGACCCAGGCGCCCTATTCGCCAGATTTGGCTCTCTCGAACTTTCTCTATTGCCTAGGATGAAAGGAAAGCGTTTTGACGATGTCGACGACGTAAAACACAGTGTCACGGCGGCGCTAGCAAGTATCAAGGAGGACGAATTTCAAAGGTGTTGCCCTCAATGGAATGAAAGTTTGAACAAATATATTAGTGCTAATGGAGAGTAATTTGATGATGATCAAAGTTGTATTTGAATAAAAATAAGGTACATGCTTTTTGTAGAGAAATTTCGGTTATTTTTGGGTCCCCCTCGTAGTAAGGTTATCTTTGTATCATTGTTATTATTGATGTTTAAAATTTTTTGTGAAATATTTACTATTAGTCATATTCTTTTCATTTCCTTTTTCTTTAGATTAGTTTTACAAGTATTACCCAAGGAAAAAGCGGAGATTGTACTTGAACAGAATGTCGAGACGGAAGCGGATCTCATGACTCAATCCATATATGGAAATTTGATTGGTCACAATGTGAAACATCCAGGACCGTTTAGCGCTAAAAGGGTTATACATGAAAGTGACATACCGCATGTAAAATCACATCATGGTAAATATCTTCAACATAATACTTTTATGTTTCTACTGTAAATGATCATAATAATAATAATATAGTGGTATGGCACGTTTTAATAATTGCCCTCACGTTGTATTGTATTGTATTTGTATATTTTATCAATTTTTACTTATTTGGAGAGACTTTTTCTTGGAAGTTTTTTGACGTCACTAGAGTGACCTTGCTACCAGGTTGCGCGCGCTGCCGTCTGTTAACTATAACAGTTTAAATATAACCTCAATGCTGAATATAACAAAAACTTAACTAACCTTGCAAAATCAATGACCGTACGCAACAACCGCGAAATTTAAAAATTATCTATCACAGGTACACGCACTGGGCCCGTACCACGCCACATCGACATCGTCATCGTTTCGATAAAGCTGTCGATCCAACATTTATCGAGGCGAGTGCAATATCACCACACGCTATCGACAAGGATTCGTTCAAGATAGGCGGATCGACTTCTCAGTGCGGTCCGATCTTAACACATTGGGTGTATGTAATGTGTTTGAGTATGATTTCGATAGTGTCAGCCGCACAAATGAATAAAGAACGGAAGCGACGAAAAATATTAAGCAGCTGGAAAAACATATATTGATTTTATCTTTTATTATTTGCAGATTTGTGATTATAATTTGTAACATTCATACAATATACAACACAATATAACAATTGCATTGCCACTTATCATCACATATGTATATATTCCAATAGCCTCAAATACAATAGCAGTGTAACTGTTAACTCAGAATGACGTGGTATCCAGATATAGTGATCTGAATGTATTGCAAAGTCCTCACAACACTTTCTTAAATATGACTGTTCAAGTACAACATTCAGATAAAATTCATCTGAGTAGAAGGTCAAATAAATTAGTACTGTATATTTACAATCTGTTCACGATTTTTTTTTTTGCATTATAAGCATGAACAAATCCATATAAAATATTTATATAATTTGTGTAAGCCTCCATTTCTAACATTAAATAGAAACAGTTAACCACAATCAGTTATTAAGTTGTATGTCCATCTCAGTTGAAAATGTTTTGCAGAAGCAGCTTCTGTATCTTTTAAGGATAAAGTAAAAGGAATAACAAATTCAGTAGCTCCAATAGTGTGCTTATATCACAGTGCAATCTCTTTATTTTAACATTCTGAGCATAAGATATTCACATATCTTTTAAAACAACTTGATACCATGTTTATCGGCAAAATTCACATTGAAGAACATATCTTAATGTAGACAATTAGTTTATTGCCAAATACAATTTTTTAAATGCGGATATACTGTAGATAGGTAGAACTACGGAGGACTATATACTAGGAGGCGACACGACGTATCAACAAAGCGTACCCGTAATTGAACTTAAATTAAAGTTCCGAGCGCGTCGCTGGGTGGCGCAGTTGTTCCATTCTCAGCTACATTTCAAAGGATGCAAATGGTCAGGACATTGTTTTTAATTTATTAAAAGAAAAACAACAAAATTCAAAATCAATAAATAAACAAATATTATAATTTAGACTCTTTTCTTTATTCTCGGCTACATTTTAAATGAAGCAAAAGGTCAGGACATTGTCTGTAATTTATTTAAAAAAACATGAAAATACATCATCAATAAATAAACAAATATTATAATTTAGATTCTTTTCTTAATTTTCTAGTCTTCTCTTTCTTAAGTCATTTACAATCTTTAAAACTTCTGTAATTCCTTCCAGGTGCATAATATTTGTTTTAATATTATTCTTAAATATTTCAGTCTTACCAAAAAGAACCTGCAAACATAAGTAGATGGGTCTATTAGATGTAATACTGACTTGAACAGACATGCCCGAATGTAAAACAACTTGTTTTTCTACTTGATAAGCATCATTCCATTTGGCAAAGATTAAATCATGAGAATGCTGCAAATGAGCCTTTGTCTATTTCGTTGTAGGTAACAGAAATTGGTCGAAATTGTCCATCGTACTTTGAAACCAGCTTTTTCCTAGATTTTCCAAAACATTATTTTCGGTTTCATTGTCTCTAATCTCCACACTTTCCTCAATACCGTTCCAGCGATTTTTCTTATAGTTAGAGCTTTTCGTTCTGCTTTAGGGTTGGACAAGTAATGAGGCAAGTTAGGAAATGGGAATTGCATCGCAATTTAGTTTGGGTCGTCCTCTTTCAATTTTATTAATTTCCCTATCATTTATTTTCGTTTCAAAGCATTTTGAAATGTCTGATTGCAAAAAGTGCACTTCACAAACAACATCATTTTCAGCTAATTCTTTATCCGCTCTTGGAATAGCTCTCGTCCATTTATTAAAAATAGTCTTACCCTTCAATTTCACAGAGGTGTTCATAATAGTAATTACGTAACAGTGATTAAGAAATAACTTACCTTTGGCGCCTTAAATAAGCTTGCATTTTTTATCCCATGCAGTTTATTATATTTCTGTGTCGATGACCCGGCTTTACACCCCGGCACAAAACAACTAATTTTACTTTTCATTTTCTACAGCTCTATCCACCAGTTCTTTTCCAAACAATCGTTTAAATTACGAGGAGCCCCATTAAAACACATGTAAAATGTGGGTGAACGTAGCCGCGCTACCTATCGTTGCGACACTTGTGGCAGTTCGTTCAACTAATGTAAGGTGGGTACACAAAATTCAGATATCTGCATTAGCGTTTCGCCTCCTAGTATGTAGTCCTCCGTAGGTAGAACGCAATAAAATGAATAATTTATATGTCTACGAGTATGTATGACCTCCAAAGTATTTGCAAGTTTAAGTCATTATTTTGGGCAACCTCATACCCTTTGGAGATTTGTCATAAACTTCTTTTGACTATTATTGTCATCGAAACAATACAGATTTGTCAACAATATTTACCTACTAGACAGAATAGCTGTATAATAGTATTAAATAAAATATAGAGAGTATTATTTAATATATCAATTTATGATATACTATTTGTATATATCTTTTACATAGTACTATTTTAGTAGTAGAAGATATGTATTAATTAATTAGTTTTAATTTCTTTATTCTGAAATTGTTACGATGTCATTTGTTAGTGATATTAAATTAAATTATCGTCTGGTCATACTTTGACCACGTCAGTTGCTAAAACGATTCTGCGCTATATGGGCAGTCCATTTACAAAGTACTGCAAACATTTTTATTGTTGTCGGCAATACTGATCATGCGCCCGCACTGAGCGTCACTTTAGTTACTGATCGGACTCCAAAATTATTATGTATGCGTGCATATTGCAGTTGGTTTGGTAACTGTTCTAGTTTATTCCATCTACTTCGCAATTTGGCACCATTTTCATATACCAGAGTAGCTCTTCTCCCATAGACGATAATAGATTTTACGTGTTGCCATTTCTTATTTTATTTTCTCTCCCCTGTGTTATTAAAACAGTTATGCTAAGTTTTTATTATATTATATGTTCTATTGTTTTTCTTTTATTATAAATATTGACAATTATAATTTCTTTAGGATGTATTTTTACATACTTTTTGTTTTAGATGATACTGAAGAGTTAGTGATACCAGGTGATAAACAAGAAATAAAGGAATTTATTGATTTAACTACACAGAATAGTCAAATACAACTAGAAATTATTTTACCCATAGTTTCTATGCAACTAGTTAGTAAACATGTATATGAAGTACTTTATAATCGTATTAATAGTGACTTGTTGTTATGGGAACCAAGTGCACCAAAGCCTAAACCATCATCATTTGGCAAAGTCTTAGGAGGTTAGTTCTTAGTGTTAGAATTTTGTGAATTTAAATATGTATGTTGTAAATTGTAGGTAAAATTTTAGATGTCTTTAATTTTAATGTAATTAACCGTCATTATTTCACAATATATATTAAAAATCACATTATTAAGGTGTATTCTTGGCTATAGGTATATTTATTTCTCTTTGACGTAATTTACAGTTTGTATGCAATTATTGGTCGCATTCAGCAGACAACAACAACATTTGCGCAACAGTTCAGTAATCGGGTTCAGAGAATGTACGAACACTCTGAACATGTGGAACGGTCGCCATTTTTGCCAGCAAAAAATTCTACGCCCACTTAGTGAGCGTAGAATTTTGTACGCATGCACCATTAACGCATTCCAACACCAACACATAATTTGGAAGAAAGTTACTAGAAAAGTAAGATAAGAAAATTAAAGGGTATTGTGCAGAAATAAATGTATTATAATATTGGAGTTAACAGAGTATTTTAGTCGGGGTTGCAAAAACCGGCCCTTACACCGAACTTAATGCAGAAAAACATTTATTATTACTGTTTATTCGATTTAATCTGCATAATTCTAACATATGGCAGCAGTGAAAAGCATCAAATGAAAGGTGATCACATAAAGGTGAACGGTCCTGTCCAGCGAACACTCAACTGTTGTTAAGTGAACAGTTGGAGCGGGAACGGATCCATGTCCGTCTGCTAAATGCAACCAATATCTATATCAATTATAAAGTAACTAAAAATTAAAATCACGAAAAATAGTTGAAATGTACACAGTGAACATGTTTGGCAATGTTCAATCTTAACCTTCAGTAATTTTTTGTAGTATTTATAAATTATTATATGCAGCTTTTCTAAGGTTTTTATTGTTTTTTAGGATATCCCATTTTAAATACTGAACACGAAACATTTGCAATGTGTAAAAGTGGTATTCATTATGGTAAATAATACTGACAATTAATAAAATATGTGTACAATTGGTACGTATTTATTTTGCGCAGATTCCGATTCCGAATCTGGAGATGATGATCCTGAGCAATATTATTCGGTTTATGAGACAAAAATGAAACGTTCCTTAAAACAACGTCCAGCGGTTCATGTCGAAACTAGGAATCAGTCTGATTTCACATTAAACTTACACATTTCCTTGGGAATTATTAGCATGAATACTCCAGTTAGAGATGTAGCCGCAAATGTTATTCCAAGTCAGCAAGGCGAATTCGTTTTTTGTGTAGAGGACGCAACAGTGTTTAATGTTAGTGGCTACAATGGTGACTCTAATTTAGGTTATGTGTGTGTACAGGTTAGAAGCGCCCAGTTGCATCACTGCGGTAAGAAATGTATTTTAATTGTATTAACGTCTATCGCGTATATTTACGCATTTTAGATATGCTCTCGACGCCGAGCCAGAACCCGCCATTATTGGAAGTGGGAACTGCTTTACCGAAACACTTGCATGCAACAATTCTCAAATCAGAAACAGGAGTTCTCCAAGTATCTAATGATCGTGGATGTAATAGAGATATGGTATCGGTTGCAATCAAAATTCAAGCTAACCACGAAACTCATCATGTTAAGGTAAGACGTTGGGAAGATTTGATATTTGCAAAGTAGACAACTAAAATTTTAAATTAATTTCGATTATTTTGGCGGATTTTTTAATTGCAATTACAAGTTATCGTTCGTAGATTTGTTAAAAACAAAATACTCTGTCAGCATAGAAAAAGTGCCTTAATGCCACATCATGAAAAACCTTGCTTTGTATAATATTCTAGCATGATAGGAATCAATATTGTATTGCTTTTTTTGTCAGTATCTCTTACAATCTGTTTTTTTAATTTTTGTAAATTCCACTTAAAAATATTAATATACTGTGTTATTAAATAATAATTTACTCCCAGGTAAATCGAAATTCAATTATGAAAAAGAATATGAAAAATTTATGCCACCAACCTATTTCTGCTAAAATAAAAAGTTACCAAAAATCGTTTAAGAATGGAGTCCATTCTAACACCAAAATGGGTGCTAGAATAGCGTTGTTCTAATACCGAAACAGAGAAATGTTTTTTTTTAATGCAAAGCGGGTGCTGATTAGACAAATAGAGTCTTACATTACTACGATGGAGGATAATCAATCTTTTTTACACTGCCTCGGTAAAGCGTTGCCATTCACATATATTTTATGAGTTTGTTTATTTTGTAAACGCTTTCAATTTGTTTCATTAGGATCTTAGGATAACTGAAATCGTTGCTCATTTTAAGTCAAAATGTAATATTTTAGCATAGAACAATTTTTGGTTCAAACTTTTTTAGGAATTGGTTTATTTTGGTACATTTTATATTGCAGACTATTAGGGTAGCTGTTGGTTTAAATAAAGCAACTCTGAAACACCGTATGTGCCTTGGGCCAAACACATGGATCACACAATTGATAGACTTCTTTAATGTAGTAGACTATGCCATACCTGGTTACAATGCCAAAGATGTTTTAACCGAATTACATGTACATTTGTGGGACTGTGCTATCGATTACCGGTAATATATTAGATATACCTTATTATCAAATAGAGATATTTTAAATCCTGAAAAAAGACATGTGTGTGGATATTAATTGTGTGTGTGGATATTAATTGTATATAGTTTATATATGCAGTAAAAAATAAATTATTGAGGTTTAAGGTTTAAGGGTCCTCGATAGTGGATCTGTGAATAGTTGAAAAATAGCAGATTTTGATGCATGTTGATTTTAAATTTGGAGAAAACCTTTCATCTTCAACTTATCGAGAATTTAGTAATCTACCCCGCTGTATAATCAAACTTAGAAAAAAATTATCTGATTAAAGAAAATTAATATGTCAAAGTAAGTATTTAAAACGAGTTTTTTCAAAAATTCTTTCCAGCAGATTTGTTTGCTTTAGTTCACGTTAAAAATTGAATAAAAAGCCACCCCGCTCTGCACTTATTTTTCGTTCAACTATTCTCTACTGTGTTTTAAATGAATATAAAATAAATTAAAATTGACTCATTACAGTGAATGTTATTCTGGTAATAATCTTTCCCGCGGTTACAAATGTGTAAATATTTGATCATAAATGAATTTTTATTCGCTTACATATTGAGTTATTCAAATATTTATTATATATTATTATTCCCTATGTGTAATAGGTACTCGGACATCCTTCGGTTATTAAAGTATGTGCTATGCAACCAATATTGCGATTGCCGTGTCAGTAGGTAGGAGCCTTAAAACTAAATTGATTTTTCGAATTTAAGAATATTTTCGCAAATAAGATACCAATGTATTTGTTAAGCTTGTAGAATATTTGATACCTTGAATCTTATATACAACTGACTAAATTTCACTGGTAAAAACCGTAAATATTACTTGGTTAAGTTTACTCCATGTGTTGATTTAATTTATTATTGTTGGAGCAATAGTTTTGGAAGACGAAATTGTTTATATCCGAGAAAAACTAAGGAGTGTCTAAAAATACTGCATTTTCGAAGTATCTCTATAAATTATTACGAGAAATATATTCTAATATTTATACGTGTTGCTTTTCTAATTTATGCTATCATATTTTTCTCGCCTTTGCTCTATCTGTGTTTGCAGTTGGCCGTGCTTCATATACTTTTTAATAATCTTTGTCCATTCTTTTAATGTATTTGTTCCACAAATGATTTTTCCAGAATATGTTTAAAAGTAATGTCGTATAGAGCCTCTCTATGTTTGTTTGGTTCCTTATTTTGTTAATTATTGTCTTGGTCTCTATCCTACGGGAAAAGTTAATTGAAGTTACTTCCTTTCTTTACTGTTATTATCCAAGACTCTTGGGTTATATAAAATAATTTGTCTACTGCTGATATTATTTACATTATTTCTTGATCTATATTACAAATTTTCAAAGTGATGAGAGTTCTATTCATATTGTATGCTCTTTTTTTTTATTTAGCTGATGTACATTATTTTATTATGTGTTCATTCAAAGCAAAGTCCAGATGTTACAAAAAGATTTAGTGGTCGCTTGAGTGCTTCTTTTAATGATTCTGCTGTATAAAGAATTTTTTTATGTAAAAATTTTAATACTTACTATGTTAGGATAAATATCTCTATTTGAATGATGAAATATATTTTATTTGTATTTTTTTTATAGTGTAATGTTTTAGGCCGCTATATTTGCCTTTACGTGCAATAGTTACTCTCGGAAATTTTAGTATGTCTTCCCATTTGTCGGCTCAAGCGAACACTTCAACATTGCGTTTTATTGCTGAAGAATGTGATTTATTTCTAAGTGAAAAAGCTCCACCGCGTAATGGCATACCCTCAACTGCACCTGTTGATCTGAAACGAGATTATGTAAACGTAATCGAATTAGGACTTTTTGAGTTAAGTCTGAGAACTAATGATAAGGTAGATAGCTTATTTAATTTCAATTAATACAATAAAACTATTATGCTATAAATAGTTATTACTGTATTATTATAATACCCAATTAATTAATAATATTGAATTGATATTTTAGAAAACTGGAATTAATCCACATATAGATCTGAGGGCATCTAACAATAAACTTCATATTCGAACATGCGCAGATAGCGGAAGGGCATTAATGCAATTAATTACATATTTTGCCAGTGATGGTGATTTACAACAAAACTTTTCTTCTTCGACCCCTAGTAGTTCTTATTCTAGTCCTCGACACCAAATGGAACAAGAATTAGTAACTGTTGAACCGCAAAACATAAGCAAATTATCTAAAAGTCAGCATCAACAAGTAAATGAGTTATTAGGCGAAGCTATGAAAGAAAGCATTGTAGTAAATGGTAAGTTTATATATTAGAATCTTACTGATGTGAAAATGTGTTATACATTATACAATACCAACGCTTTTTAAATTATTAGTTTAATCATCAACTTATCTTACTTTCCAAAACATAAAGAATAGTTATTAAACACGTGTTATCAGAGAACAACGAGAGAAGCGACAGCATTGTGGGATGTTTTGTGTTTTACTTTTGCTTCGTCGTATTTCAGTGATAAACCACCAAGTACACTTCAAAAACGTATTATTTACACTGAAATAATCTGAAATACGTGGGCAAATGTTAAATTACACAAAACGAATTGTAATAATTTTACATTTTAATTAGTTAGAATTATGAAATGTATAATACAGCTTGTGTCAATTTTCATTAGCCATAGGCGATTAATCCATACAGTACGTGGCAACATAGTACAGTACCCCTTCCTTCCTTTCCAATGCAAGCACGACCGATGCATGCACGTAAATAGAAGTTAGCGTGGTTAGCGGCAGTACCTATTCGACCACCGGGTTGGGTGTTTGTAATGCGTTTAGAAATAATATTTATGCCTTGGAAGGATTGGTTTTTCTTTTTCTTTTCAGTAAATGCAGAGAATTATTAAGCTGCGTTCACGCTGAATGATACAAACAAAAGCGTAATTCTAATAAAATTAAAAATAAGGTAAATAAAAAAGGATTCTGAAAATAATAATAAACTACTACATTTGATGTTTCCCGTTCCAGTAATAAGACGGCTTTTGCAACGTGTTCGCAGCTAAACACTGAATGTAAAATCTGGTCGGGAGAAGTGGAAAGATCGGAGTAAATCGTTGTGATGTCGGTTGTTGTCGGCACTGGTGACGGACAGTAGGGGCACCATGTTGCAACGTATTATATGTATACGTATAGATCGCATGCAACCATTGAATCCCTATAGCTAATGAAATTTGACACATGCGGTATTTCTACACTTATAATGTATCTTTTATGTACTTCTTAATATACATATACGAATCGTATACAAACGGTTTGACAAACTCTATAAATTGGCCCTAATCCCATTTTTTTCAATGCTGTTTTGAATACGTAACGATAGACCACTTTTTTTTTTAATGGACACCTGTAGTTCTTTTCCTTTAGTCTGGTAGATCCTTTTTTTCTGAATCTAGTAATAATAATAACAATCTTTATCCGCTTACTATGAAATTTTCAAGTGTGCCGTGAAAAAAAAATCGCGTCACAAATGCCACAAATATGTCATTCAAACGTCTGTCATTCGAAAATTAGCTGGGAAGTCTGCATCTGTTATTAATTTTTTTATTTGTTACACAACACCGCCACAACAGTCATCCGATAATTCATTCAAAATCAGAGTCAAAAACAAAAATCAGTGAATTTTTGGCGAAAATATAATTAAATTAACAATAATAATTAAAATAAAAACAAATTATAAACAATTAACAACATATCTACTAATGAAGATAACTGTCATAAGCATTTACATGTATTTACACACCTGTACTGTTTGTTGACCACCACTGTGCTTCACACACAACTGACACCTCCTAGTCACTACAAAGCCGCATTCCATATTAAATTTTGAGGTATTTCTCGACAAATGTTAGTGATCCTCTGTCTTAAGATTAATTCGCTTTCAGGGTCGTGTAAGATCTGGGCAGCGCGCAGGCCATCTAATTGGTTCATTCGTCCGTATCCATCTTGCACCAAATTTGTTATTTAACTAGATGACGTTCCTCCTGGCGTTATGCGGAGCAGCTCCATTTTGTTGGAAAAAACACTGTATTTAGTTCTGCAAGAAGTAGATTGTCTTAAAAATGGTCAAGGTGTTCAGAAAGTATCTGATAATATTTTTCTTGATTAAGACTACCGTTTATAAAAAATGTTCCAATTAACTGATCACCTAAAATACCGCACCCATTGACACTGAATCTTCTTTGGAAATTATTTTCAACGATAATTCTGGGATTTTCCTGGCTCCAATACAGATGAATGTTTCTGTTATTGGTAAAGGTACATTCATTGATCGAAATAATTTTTCTGTAGAAATTTCAACTGTTTTGTAAAATGTGTAAAAAAAAGTTACAAAATCTTCCTTTCCGACCTTTATTATAATTTTCGTCTAGTGCTTGCACTTTTTGCGGAATGTATGACTTAAATTTATAGTTTTTCAACACTGCATGTACTATTTGATTTTATATGCCAATGTTACTGGCAATCTCTCGAGTTGAAATAAGAGAATTCTCCTGTACAATGAGAACATTCATTTTAACATTTTCGCTAAATCGTCGCTGTTCTCGCTTTAGTTTTTAAAAGCACCATAGCGCCTCAAATTTTCGGTGAGATAATTATTGTTCATGATTGCGATGGTATCCTTATTTCACAAGAAATAATGCTTTAAAAGGTATAGTAATTTTCGAATGACATTTGTCGCATTTGTGTTGTGTTCTATTCTTCACGGCACACTTGAAAATTTCTTAGTAAGCGGAAAAAGGTTGCAGATAATTCAATTTTCTTTAATTAAATATCAACCATATGATAACTAAATGAACATTACTAGATTCACAAAAAAAAATATTTTCCCAGACCAAACGAAAAAAACTACAGATGATCAATAAAAAAAAAAGTTGACTATCATTACGTATTCAAGACAGGCGTTGAAAAAAATTAGGATTAGGGTCAGTTTATAGAGGTTGTCACACCATTTTTATACAGGGTGAGTCATTAGTAGCCGCTTCTTTGATTGCTCTTTTGCGTTTTAAATAAAAGAAAAAACAATTAGTGGAAGATCCGTGGTTGCTTGTGGTGCATATTGTAAAATACTTTAAGCTCTGACGCACTTCCGGTTTCACCGGAAATGCACGGATCTTAATTTTTTTAAATGACTCACCCTATATATTTTTGGATTTTCTTGTACTGCTGTTCAACTGTTCTTTCTTTTTCAACATTGAGCCAATAGTTTTTGAGTTATTAATTTTTTTTGAAAATATTTGACCAAAACACGTGTTCAGAAAAAAATCATTTTCACATTGTTTTTAAAAGTAAAATCATTAACTTTGGTGGTGCTCGTAGCCAAGAAAATCCTGCATCATTTGGTAAAGTTGCACTCGACAATACCTCAAAAAACTTTGTTTTTTCAAAGCCTACTTCCTGACATTTTCACATACCAAAAACTTATTTTTTTTAAATGGAACACCCAGTATTTTATTGAGGCATTTTGTTCCTTTTTTTATTCTTTCATTTTTGTTAACAATATCCTATATCTATCTTTTGTAATTTCTGAGATAATCATTTTAGGAGCAATTAGCGGTCAATTAAGGAACTACGGGTGCTGCTCTATGCACCCAAATATTCGTCCAATAAAGGCTGGAATGCGGCTGACTGCCTGAGTCAACTGTTAAAGAAAGTCGGTATACATTTATGTCAAACTTATAAAAGCATCGATATTAGTTATCATCCAAATGAATTATTCTTATGAAGAGTTAAGAGATATGATTGACGTTTTGGGTGAATCTGAAAGAAACTCTTTGCTAGCATCTAGACTTTATGCACAACGATCCTTGGTAGAAGTCAACCGAAGCTAGAAACCTTCGAAAGTATAAAGTGGACAGTTTGAGTGTACAGAAAGTATTGAATATGAAAGAAAGAGCGGAAAAAGCAATAACTGGTGAAGATAAGACGTTTATGGCACTTGCGAGTGTAGTCGAACACCCCCATACTAGTACTACGAAAATTAGTCGTCAGTTAGATGTAAGTCAAATTTGAGAATCCAGAATAAATGGGAAACCTGAAATTGACCCGTAGCATATTCATACATAGGGTTAGATGAAAGAAAGTTTCAGAATCGCTTACATTGTTGTCAATTGGTAGCAGATAAATTATCCTGGCTTTCTCAATTTTTGGTTGTTTACCAACGATGCCACCTATTAAAGTGAATACATTCTTCGTCACAATTTCCGTTATAACACATAAAGCCCCCCACTTTATCACCCTGTAAACTTTCAAAATCGTTGGTCATTAAAACTGTGGGGAAGAATAGTGGGTAATTACATAATTGGACCTTATTTCTTTGATGAAAATGTTAATGGAGGAGAGTATCTTCGCTATCTACGGTCGGATTTTCAAAACTTTTTGAAGACATCTTCAAATATGTTAGTAAACATAACCTTTATTTTATTTTGATGTTAGCCAACAGAGTCAAAAATTAAATACTGCAACTGGACATTGCCGGAATTAAAAAATTGAAATGCGATGTTCTTCATTCTGTAAAATTATTACTTTTGGGATAGTTGGACTTAACATTTACTTTGTTTGACAGTTGACTAAGGAAGTCAAGCGCCATTCCTGCCTTCCATTGGTTGAACGAATATTTTAGTGCATAGAACAACAGCGCTCGTAGTTCTTTAATTGACCGCTAATTGCTCCTATAGTGATTATCTCAGAAATTACAAAAGATAGGTATAGGACATTGTTAACAAAAATGAAAGAAAATAAAAAGAGGAACAAATTGTCTCAATAAAATAGTGGGTGTTCTATTTAAAAAAAAATAATGTTTTTGGTATGTGAAAACTTCAGGACGTAGGCTTTGGAAAAACAAAGTTTTTTGAGATATTGTCGAGTGCAACTTTACCAAATAATGCAGAATTTTCTTGGCGACGAGCAGCACCAAAGTTAATGTTTTTACTTTTAAAAACAATGTGAAGATGATTTTTTCTGAACACGTGTTTTGGTCAAATATTTTCAAAAAAAAATAATAACTCAAAAACTATTGGCTCAATTTTAAAAAAGAAAAAACAGTTAAACAGACAATTTAAAGCAGTACAAGAAAATCCAAAAACATATAGGGTGAGTCATTTAAAAAACTGAAGTTCCGTGCATTTCCGGTTAAACCGGAAGTGCGTCAGAGCTTAAAAGTATTTTTACAATATGCGCCACAAGCAACCATGGATCTTACACTAATTGTTTTTTCTTTTAGTTTAAACAAAAAAGAGCAATCGAAGACGCGGCTACTAATGACTCACCCTGTACTTTCTTTATTTATTGAAATCGGATAATAAGAAGTTACGGAATGGGGCGTTTTTTATCAAACAGCCTGTATATGTGACAGGTTTTTAAACTCGAAAAAAGTAGTTTATGTCAAAACAATGGACATCATAAGTCCTTGTTCACAATGAACATAAGAAACCCATAAGACGTAAGATTTACATAAGAGGTACATAACGCGTAAAATTTAATTACTGTTCATAATGAACATAAAGAAAACATAAACATAAGGATTCGCACATGCGCTATGGTGGTATCTTGTTTATTTAGTAGTGATGTTGGTTTCGGTTACTTTTCAGTGCTTGTAACTATCCGTTACTTTCGAATCCAATATCCGTTACTTTTTATTCGTTACCGAGTACTCGTTCAAATGTGCGGCGCGGGAATATGTATAGTTAATATATGGTATAAACGAAATGTTCACTTATGTAGTAATTTTAATAAACAGTGTCATCATTTCAAAACTTCCCACCTTAAATTTCTGGAAATCTAGGAGAAATTCCCTTTAGCCCCCTGCCCCCGGAAGCAACTATGTTTTGAAACAGTAAATTTTGCCGTTTCCTTTTTTAAATTGATTGATTCGTTTTGTAGATTTTTAAAAAATCTTTTGGCTTGAGTTATTTTGTATTTCTAGCTAGTCAATCTATTTTAGGAGCATCGGAAAAAAAGCTAATATTAAAAACTTTTATAAAATTCTCAAAAATATAGAAAACAAATAATCTTATGGTTCTTTAGCTTTTTAGTTATGTTTAATGCAGAATACCTTTCTTGCTTTTTGTAGTTACTTATTAAACAAAATTGCATGTTTTACGAACGTTTTTATACTGATTTTGCGTTCATTGATTCAATTTTTGTAACAGCAACTCAAAATCAAAGTAAAATGCCAATGCCTAAAGTATTTTTTAAGGAGGAGATTGTATCATAAAACCATAAAAATCTAAATTTAAATTACATTGCATCAATACAATAAGTTCAAACAAAACTTTAATAATGAAATCGATGTACGCAAATACAAGTAATACTAATAATTGGTTATATTCAAATATTTTGTGTACAAAGTTATTTACACTAAATTATATATTTTAGTAAAATATTTCAGACAAGAATGTGTTCCAAAAGTTGTATATTATGAGAGTAACTGTTTGACAAAGTAACGAATATTTGAAACCAGTATTCGTTACTTTGGATCTTATCAAGTAACGAATACTTTAGTAACGGATAGTTACATTTGGAACACCACTATTATTTAGTTTTATGGTTAGTAGTTTCTTAAAAATTCTGACAATATTGAAATTTCTGTTAGAATGGATAATAATCTGCATATTACCCTTATTGTTATTAACGAATAATAACACGAATAAATGTCAAAGGAAAACGAGACACGCTGGTGGGTTTAGCCGGTAAAAACAAGAAACAAATCCAGTCTGTAAAACCTATTTAATGTATAAAATATATTCTCAAATATATGAAAAGAACTTCATTTAACCACACAAATTAAAACTTATACATATATTTAAATTACATTATAAAGTATTTAAGAAGCATTGTGTCTGTATTTTACAAATATAGGTATCTAAATTTGAAATAAAACCCTTTGTTTTTTATTTTACCATCGTGTTTATTTATACATACATTTTATTTCAAACATATACAAATATTAAATGCTTGTCTTAGGCTTGTAACTTGTTTTTAATTCTTCCTTTTTACATTATAATATACTATTGTAATGTCCTCAGATAAAGAAATTATTAACATCGTAACCCTTATCCATCTTCATGTTATATGCTAATTAGGTAGCTTTTTATACGCATTCATATATTAGACATTGCACCTTAATTCAAAGTTATAATCACACTTCAAGAATATTTGGTTCACTGTTACATTTAGGGCCGGTTTTTCCAACTCCGATTAAAACGCCGGTTAGCGTAATCATTGATTAAAACACCGGTTAGTACAAATTTGCGTTTTTCCAGCGCCGGTTAACTCTAATCGTTGATTAAGAACGTCGTTAATCGACCAAATTTTAACCGGCGAAAGAAATACCTGATAAAATATTAAACAGTGATTAGGACTATATACACATGCGCATAACCTAGAAGATTTGAATTTATGTTATTATTGACAGCTGTTGTTTTCATATGCATATTTGTTTTACTGTATAAAAGTATTTTTTGAAATTAATTAATAATTATTTACATCAGTGATTTAGTAATTGTATTGAACAGTAAATGTAATGAATAGTATAATTAAAAAAAAATAGCATAATATGTGTAATTTTTAGCTTACTGCAGAAATTTAATTAATTAATAACTAGAAATAATTTTCTCTGGTGAGGATGATACAGTTTTGGTAGTTTTTCTATTCTACTACAATTTTGGGACTTTACCTTAATTCGTGTAGATTCTAAGATCCTGTGGCAATTTAAGCCTTCTTTTGGCTCATTCTCTTTTTGTAATTGCATTTAATAGCACCTTATGAAAACATCATTTTAGTCGAACATATTTTAGACTCACTTTAGATATGTCATGAACATATTAAACTATACTGAAAAATTACAAATGAAATTGAAAATATGGAAGAACTTCTAGAAAAGCTGGCAGGTTTATGTTGAGATTATATGCAGACACTTTAAATTCTTTTAGCTGAACTGGGTTTGGATGAATAATGTACATGCCTGTAAAGTTGACGTGCAGTTAAATTCTACACTAATAGTTATTACAGGCACTGTCAAGTTCACACCGATTCCTCCAGAACAACATTTATTATGTTGAAATCGTGTAAACCAATTTGGAAAGAAGTCTTTCTCAATTAACCTCCTTGGATTAAAGGAGTTAAAATTAGTTAGAATGTATTGTTCTTAATAAATCTTTCAGTAAAAATATCTGGCTTTATTCACCCCACAGGAATTTGGTGAAAGTTAAATCATCTCAGATATGCCAACGGAAAGTACAATATTTTATACCATTATAGTGTGACTGATAATCCAACTTAAGACTCTAGATGTAGACTTTTCTTTTTCAGTAAATTGTTCCTACTTTTATGATTTTGTTACATGTCATATATTTTACATAATTTTGGTACTTAACTGTTAATTTCATATATGTATGTATGTACATTGCATTAGTTTTTTCATTTTTACAAAATTTTTGTATTTTTCAATAGCAGTAAGTAATGAATAAATTTTTTTCAGTTTCAAGTTTGTTGCACTTTGTTATTATTTCGAATAGAAATTTTAAATATGTGCTATGTACATAGAAATTCGCATATGCAAAATTCACAAAATAAGTACTTACACCTTATTTACTAAAATGAAATTTCTAATTATAAAGAATAAAGGCAAAAAGCACAAAGAACAAATTCAAATATAGGAAATAGCGCCAATATTATTAGAACAAATATGCTAATTTAGATCAAATGTACGAGCATTTTTGTTACCAACCTTCTAAAATAAACTCTTAATCACTGATCAGATAACCGGCGTATTTCTTGGCATTGAAAAACGCCGGTTAGAGATAATCAACGATTAAGCGTAATCAATGATTAGTTAACCGGATACTTTAACCGGTGTTGGAAAAACCGGCCCTTAGGAAAGTTTATAAAGACGGGAAAAGAATTATATGCTGCAGTATGGTGCTCGACTTTGGTGGTGGTTTCAGTACTAAAGAAAAAATATTTAGTGTAGGTTATTTTTTTTTTTGTATTGCTATATGTTTTCAGATGCTTCACAAGTAGTATGTGGAGGTATTCGGCATAGCAAAATTCAAGTCAATTTCACATACATATTTCAAACAGCACTCTGGAATGAACAATTTCTTCTTGCTTTCTCATGGTAGCGTTCTTTCAATCGTTCCATGCTCTTTTGCATATATCACTTATTGATAATATTTAATATGCCTTTGTAAACCCGTGCTTTAACTAATGTTTAAAATACTCATGATGTCTGGTGTTTCTGTTACTCCTTTCCAGACATCTTGGGATATCACATCTTTGTAGCTCTGATGTGCCTTGTAAAATATATAAATTCGCTTTAGCTCATACCAACTGAAATAAAAGTTCTATATCTACTTGCCCCTTTTCCATCACCTTAATTAAATTTACTTTTTTCTCAATATGTAAATAGCACCAACAAATATTTACTCATATGAAGTAATTACAACTTATTGCAGTAATTTGTAGTAGATACATATATTTAATTATATTATTTAAAATCGATAAAGCCTTTGTATTTTGGACGTTATCAGAACAAAATCTTCACAATACCAATTGACACGATTCGAAAGCATGTGATTCTACAGGCTTCCCGCGTTTTTTATAATATTGTTACTAATCGGTTTAAGTTGTGAAACTTCTAAAAGCTTATTTTACTAAAATTATATGTAAGAAATACACGAAGTTGAATTTATTTCAACTTTATGTGTTTCTTACGGTCACACGTAAGGAATACGTGAACATAACATAAGCTGACATAAGCACTACGGCCACTGTGGATAGGTACATTGGTTTCTCATACGTTTAACTTTACGCGTTACGTTTAGCTTATGTCCATTGTGAACAAGGACTAACGAAATTTTTAAAGGGATGCGTTTGTTTATGAAACATATTAGGTGATATCTTTCTAATAATGTGGTGTTTTGTAGATTATTTGAAATTTTTAATAGTTTTAATTACATTGTACTTAAAAGCACCAATATCATCTATTATGTAATACTAGCACAAACAAATGACCGAAACAATCTTATGCTTCTACTGTATGTCCTTGTTCACAATGGACATAAGAAACATAAGACATAAGAAACGCATAAGTCCTTGTTCACAATGGACATAAGACATAAGCTGACCATAACATAAACGTAACGCGTAAAGTTAAACGTATGAGAAACCAATGCACCTATCCACAGTGGCCGTAGTGCTTATGTCACCTTATGTCATGTTTACGTATTCCTTACGTGTGAACGTAAGAAATACATAAAGTTGAAATAAATTCAACTTTATGTTTTTCTTATGTATTTCTTACGTATAATTTTAGTAAAATAAGCTTTTTGATGTTTCACAACTTAAACCGATTGGTAACGATATTATAAAAAACGCGGGAAGCCTGTATAATCCCATTCTTTCGAGTCCAGTCAATTTGAATTGTGACGATTTTGTTTGATAACGTGAAAAATACAAAGGCTTTATCGATTTAAATAATATATGGTGGAATTCTGTAACTTCTCGGAAGCTTCGGCTATCGTAGGCCCTGGCAACGAAGTGACGTTGCGATGACGATTTCAGAATTTTTAGAGTTAGTGACGTAGAAGTGTCAATTTACGATTTTTTGCACATAACCTTTATGTTAAACATGTTAACAAACATCATCTCGTAAACATATACCAAAATCTTTCAATTTAAAATTTTAACTAATAAGAAAATTGTTTGAAATATAATATAGCGATTGCTTTTTTGCATTGCATTTTTTTTTAAAGAAAATGCACGGAACATTTTGTAATGCCAAGACATAGTATAACCATATGTTTATACTGCTAGCAAGATAGCACGAAACACTTTGGAAAATTTCAACAAGAACTGCTATCATTAGGAGAGTTTCAAAGGACGTAGTATCGCACTAGTGTATAGTGAATTTGCAGATAAATGTCTTTTCAGGCACATTTATGGATGATGAAATGTGATTTTTTTATAAAGCCAACAAGAACAAATATCCCTATCAAGTGGACATTGTTTTTCTTACAAGAGTACCTAAACACAAAAAAATACATAAACCTAGCAGACAATATCCACAGAACATAAAGCATGTGAAATGTGCACAAACTAATTGTTTGAAAAAGTCTATTATGGTATCGTGTTCACAATAACTTCACAATTTAAAGTTGACTTTTTCATAAGATTTTCTAATAATAAAACTACATCAAATTGAGAGGATGTTTAACTTTATATTATGTTGAAGAAGATAAGAGGAAATTTACCTGTTTAGTCAATGAATTTCTTTATTTGTAAGTCAAACCGCAAAGATTTTATCAATATGTAACTATATTGAACGATTAATGTTTTAGGCTCCAAAAAGGTAACATTAAGTTTTAATAGCATAGGCCAAAGTACATAAATGGTTGAAGGATATAGATGATTTTGTATTTAGAAAATCGACCAATCCTGTGCTGTATTGTTGTACTTGGTACACCAAATCATTCGATATTATTGCAGGATTTTGTTGTCGAGCCTCTGAAATTATAGTAATTGAAAGTTCTCTTTATTTGCAGTTTTTACAGAATTAGGCTGAAATTTGCACTTTGTCAACTCAAAAGAATGTAAAAAATTATTGTTTAATAAATTTACCAGCAAGTATTATAAAACAATAGAAGACATTTGACTCGTATAATTATACTAATATTGGATATGAATTATATGTTTACTATAAAATCTTAACAATAAAGATCAAAAAGAAAAATAATAATACTGAACTAGAAATGTGAACTTTGAATAATAGGTACTCAAATAGAAATTGTTTGTATAAATATTGAAAAATAAAACACATTTTATTGTCAAATATATTTTTTTTTATTAACCTTACCATAAAAGTAGTGCTGAAATTTAAAAAAATTACAGTATGTGAATATAAAAAATATATATACAAAAGGAGGGTGTTCTTCATCGGCTAAAGGTGGAGCAAGTATATCAACATGTGTGCCATCAATTACACCTACATCTCGTGCACCCCATTTTTCATAAAAACTAAACAGAACAATAATTTTTAGAACGTTTAGAAAAGATATGATTGCCCTTGGTAAATATATGAACTGGGTGCTATCAATTAAACAAAATACATCTCCGGTCTCCCATTTTTTATCATAAAAACAAAATAAGGAATTATTTTTAGAATATTTTGATACAACATAATTACCCTTACTTAACACGATTCTTCGATTCACAATCACTGGGAAATTTTATCCATTCAGGGAATAAATTGTTTGATATTACAAGACAGGCCTGATGAACTATTCGACTTACTGAATTCTGACTGAGAGAAACAAGGCTATTAATACCAACACTATTCTGATAGCTGCCTGATGCTATGAAATTTAATGTTGTTAAGACCTGTAACAAATATATAATGTGCACTATAAAGTTAATATGCATTTCAAGTGATGTTTATGATAATAACCTTCAAATGTAATGGTATATTTGTTTGTTATATGTCCATCCAATAACTGGATCAGGTTTTGAACAGTGCCCTTATTCAGTCTAAACATTTGTTTAAAATGCCTGTTTGGTATTTCAAAAGGTTATCCGTGATTTCTTAAACGTTTTCGGAATATACGCATATAATTTCTAAAATAAAGAAAATAGAGAATATTATGTATACTCTATATATTTTATATTATCGATTACCTACCTGTTGTGATCTTCATCTAATAATAATGCTATAAAGCCATTCATATTTGCAAATATAAAACAATAATAAATATAACGAATAAACAAACAGGAACAATAATAGATATAACAAATAAACAAACAGGAACAATAATAATTATAACAAATAAAGTAACAGAAACTATAAATATAACAGGAATAGTATATTAACAATAATTATATAATAATAATATAACCACAATATAACCAACAAAATCTTTACTCACGAACGTTTTGACATTTCTACGTCACTAACTGTAAAAATTCTGAAATCGTCATCGCAACGTCACTTCGTTGCCAGGGCCTACGATAATCGGAGCTTCCGAGAAAGTTACAGAATTCCACCAATAATTTAATATATGTATCTACTACAAATTACTGCAATAAGTTGTAATTACTCCATATGAGTAAATATTTGTTGGTGCCACTTACATATTGAGTAAAAAAAGTAAATGTGATTTAGATGATGGAAAAGGGGCAAGTAGATATAGAACTTCTTTTATTTCAGTTGGTCAGAGCTGAAGCGTATTTATATCTAACAAGGCACATCGGAGCTACAAAGATGTGATATACCAAGATGTCTGGAAAGGAATAGCCGAAACACCAGACATCACAAGTATTTAAAACATTAGTTATAGCACTGGTTTACAAAGACGTATTGAATATTATCAATGAGTGATATATGCGAAAGAGCATGGAATGATTGATGGAACGTTACACATGAGAAATTGTTAATTCCAAAGTGCTGTTTGAAATATGTGTGGAATTGTGATATGTCGAATACCTCCACATACTACTTGTGAAGCATCTCAAAGCATACAGCAATACAAAAAATAACCTACACTAAATATTTTTACTTTAGTACTGAAACCACCACCAAAGCCGAGCACCATGGTGCAGCATATAATGCTTTTTCTGTCTTTATAATCTTTCCTAAATGTAACAGTGAACCAAATATTCTTGAAGTGTAATTATAACATTCATTGAATTAAAGTGCATTGTCTAATGCATGAATGCGATTAAAAAGCTAATCAGCATATAACATGGAAATGGTTAAGGATTATGATGTTAATAATTTCATTATCTGGGGATGTAATAGTACATTATAATGTAAAAAAAAATGAATTAAAAACAAGTTACAAGCCTAAGATAGAGCATTTAATATTTGTGTATGTGTGAAAAAAAAATTATGTATAAATAAAACAGGATGGTAAAATAAAAAACAAAGGGTTTTATTTCAAATTAAGAAACCTGTATTTGTAAAATACAGATACAATGATTCTTAGAGACTTTATAATGTAATTTAAATAGATAAGCTTTTAATTTGTGTGGTTAAATGAAGTTCATTTGATATATTTGAGAATACATATTATAAATTAAATAGGTTTTACAGACTGGATTTACTCTTCTTGTTTTTACCGGCTAAACCCACTTGTTTTCCTTTGACATTTATTTTTGTTACTTTTCGTTAATAACAATAAGTGTAATATGTAGATTATTATCCATTCTAACAGAAATTTCAGTATTGTCAGAATTTTTAGAAATTACTAACCTTAAAACGTCAAAATAAATAAAGAAAATACCACTATAGCGCATGCGCAAATCCTTACGTTTATGTATTCTTTATGTTCATTGTGAACAGTGACTCAATTTTACGCGTTATGTATCTCTTGTGTAAATCTTATGTCTTATGTTTATGTTATGTCTTATGTTTCTTATGTCCATTGTGAACAAGGACTAACACGTAAGATTTACATAAGAGATACATAACGCGTAAAATTTAATTACTGTTCACAATGAACATAAAGAAAACATAAACGTAAGGATTTGCGCATGCGCTATAGTGGTATTTTGTTTATTTGCTTTGACGTTTTAAGGTTAGTAGTTTCACTAGTTTCTAAAAATTCTGACGGTATTGAATTTTCTGTTAGAATGGATAATAATCTCATATTACACTTATTGTTATTTACGAAAAGAAACAAAAATAAATGTCAAAGAAAAACGAGACACGCTGGTGGGTTGAGCCGGTAAAAACAAGAAGAGCAAATCTAGTCTGTAAAATCTATTTAATTTGTAATATGTATTCTCAAATATATGAAATCAACTTCATTTAACCGCACATATTAAAAGCTTATCTATTTAAATTACATTATAAAGTCTTTAAGAATCATTGTATCTGTATTTTATAAATATAGGCATCTTAATTTGAAATAAAACCCTTTGTTTTTTATTTTACCATCGTGTTTTATTCATACATCAAATTTGTTTTCAAACATATACAAATATTAAATGTTTTACCTTAGGCTTGAAACTTGTATTTAATTCTTTTTTTTACATGTAACATCGTAATCCTTAACCATTTCCATGTTATATGCTGATTAGCTTTTTATTCACATTCATACATTAGACACTGCACTTTAATTCAATGTTATAATCACAAGAATATTTGGTTCACTGTTACATTTAGGAAAGTTTTTAAAGACAGCAAAAGCATTATATGCTACACCATGGTCCTCGGCTTTGGTGGTGGTTTCAGTACTAAAGTAAAAATATTTAGTGTAGGTTATTTTTTGGTATTGCTGTATGCCTTGAGATGCTTCACAAGTAGTATGTGGAGGTATTCGGCATAGCAAAGTTCTAAGCAATTACACATACATATTTCAAACAGCACTTTGGAATTACCAAGTTCTTCTTGCTTTCTCATGTGTAGCGTTCCTTCAATCTTTCCATGCTCTTTTGCATATATCACTTACTGATAATATTTAAACGCCTTTGTAAACCAGCGCTATAACTAATATTTAAAATACTTGTGACACGTCTAATGTTTCTGTTACTCCTTTCCAGACATCTTGGTATATCACATTTTTGTAGCTCCGATGTGCCTTGTTAGATACATAAATACGCTTTAGCTCTCAACCAACTGAAATAAAAGAAGTTCTATATCTACTTGCCCCTTTTCCATCACCTTAATTAAATTTTCTTTTTTTACTCGATATGTAAATAGCACCAACAAATATTTACTCATATAGAATAATTACAACTTATTGCAGTAATTTGTAGTAGATACATATATTAAATTATATTGTTTAAAATCGATAAAGCCTTTGTATTTTTCACGTTATCAGAACAAAATCGTCACAATTCCAATTGACACGATTCGAAAGCATGTGATGCTCCTACAGGCTTCCCGCGTTTTTTATAATATCGTTACCAATCGGTTTATGTTGTGAAACTTCAAAAAGCTTATTTTACTAAAATTATACGTAAGAAAAACGTAAAGTTGAAATTATTTCAACTTTATGTATTTCTTACGTTCACACGTAAGGAGTACGTAAACATAACATAAGGTGACATAGGCACTACGGCCACTGTGGATAGCTGCATTGGTTTCTCATGCATTTAACTTTACGCGTTACGTTTATGTTACGTTCAGCTTATGTCTTATGTCCATTGTGAACAAGAACTAAAATTTACAGAATGCTATTAATACCCTGTACAAAAAGCGATTCATACAATCTTATCTAAGTAAAATCTATATTTTTATATACATAAGATTATATATTAGAAAGAATTTTTAGTCTTCCTTCACGTTTTTTTAATTACAACTTCGTGTTTGCATATTTGAGAGAATACACTATTTTCATTCGCACTGAAGATACAGGGATTTTTTTAAATGTCTTTATCACTTCTCTATAGTTGTTGTTCTCTGCTGATATGTTTTAAGTAAAAATTTTGTTAAGTAAATAAAAAAATTAATCTTTTTGCTTTAGTTTAGCTGCCAAAAAGCGCAATATCACTTCAAGTGTTTCTTACGTATAAGATCTTTGTCTTACTTTTTCCAGCAGTTAATAAAACTTAATAAGATTTACTACAGCAGCTATTCATTATGAAAAATTTGGGTCATATGGTTTTCTAATGCTAAGGCTAGTGATTCAGTGAGGGATAGTTAGGAAATATGTGAAACCATTGGTTCAATATTCCTCAAATAAACGGCGGCCTTCGACACGGTGAACACAATGGAAAAAATTGAAAATGATCAAGCTGTATTTTAACGTGAAAATTCAGAATTTATTATAACAATATGAAAATAATTAGTGATAATTCTTAAACATATGACCCACACGTTTGGTACAAGCTTTACATCTTACATTATGTTTATGTCATGTTAATATGTTCAAATACATTATTAATTAATAGCGTTACGTAGGTATCTGTAAGTGTTTCTGAAAATACGATGTCTTTTATAATACCCCCCCCCCCCCATATTCAATCACGTGGTTAAATCGCATAATATTTGTGGTCAATATATTTAACGAAACTACAACGCAATGTTAGCAAAAAGTGGTAAGGTGTGCCATCTTGTCATCAATATCAGCATCTTCAGAAGATATGGAGCTATGAAACTACTAGACTCTCTGTTTAAATTAACATGACAAAAGAGACAGAAGCTGTTCACTTATTGGACACCAGGAGGCGGTCGAAGAATCTTTTCTCCCAGAGCCAGTATATTAACAGAGCAGCGCATCCTACCTTTACGTTTTACTCCAACGAAATGCGCACAAACATTACAAAAGCATAGAGATACACGTCTTATTTCAGTTGACAACCTGTTATGTATTGTGATAAGCCTGGTCCTAGGGCTTACCTTTACTCGATCGTCATCTCGATTAGCTCTCGCGAATCGGATCGAGATCGGGAATTCGTTGAGAGGATTATTAATTAAAACACATCACGTTAACTAACTAACTATATGTATATATTAATGTACATGTTCGGATTGAAAGTAAATACATTATCTGAACGTTACTGAATAATAATCGTGAATGTTTATGAATCTTGACTGTACATGTCAATCTAACGTGAAATCCTTAAAACTAACTTACACTACTATTTATAACATATTACAATATTAACCTACTTAAATTACTGACGTCACGGGTGCATTAACATTGTCCGTGTATTACCGTATATGGGCATCGGAGAAAAGCTTAAATATGCACTTTTGAAAAGCAAGTATTGCGGTAATGCTTATCCTCGTTAAATTATATTAAATGTTCTTAATGTACGAGGTCTAGTCGATTAGTGGGTTATTAAAGTATACAGTATTAGCTATTAGCTAATTAAAAAAAATGATTTGCCAATATGTAATGTAGTTACAAAGTATTACAATGCAACTTTTTAGTTAAAACTTTGCGAATTATAGAAAATTTCAAACGATGCATCTTTGAAAATTAAATTTAGTATAAATATATAATCAAAGGTGAGCAATTTTATTTTATGGTATTAAAAAGAAAGTTTTTAACACTAATACAAAATAAAAAGCAGTTAAATATAATTTTAGATAAATATATACACCTGTATTTGCCATATCCCTATTCCACTTATTTGCTGAAAGTTTTCTTTGTTTAATTATTTTCTTATGGCTAAAAATAATGCGACTAGCATACCAATGTATAGCCTTATATTAGTTTTCAAATTGATATTCTGTAAAATGTTTCTGCATTATAAGATTAGTTCAATAGTATTTTTTCGAAAATATGAGCAATTTATACTAGAAGCAATACATTAATCATGTAATTTTAGTTATACAAATGTAAACTCTTATGAAGATTTGCTCTCCTCAAATTAGTTTTTCACAGCTGAGCTCTTCCTTTCTCTGTGGTAATAAAAACAATTTAACATTATTCTGAGACCTTTCACTACAATTGACAGGATAGCAGCTCCGCATCTTTTAAAGAAAACAATTAACTTTCGTACTGCAACGCATTTGCACATATAAACAAAATTGACATTGCAATTGGAGTAGAAATGATCGCCGCGCTGGTATTTTCAAACATCAACAGAATACGGTACCAGAGTATAGTAACAAGGCAGTGATTTTACTCCCTCAAAAATCAGTTTCTATCCCCGCCGTAAAATATGTGTCTGTCGGTTTATGCGCTGTAGCACAGCTGTAGTCCTTGTTCTCTGGTCCAGTAACACGAGTGTTTGTTTAGTCTTGCAAATTTAGTATGCGAACATCAAAGGGGCCGCCGAGGAGTGAGCCTCCTACTGTTACTATATTGTGACAGTACTCTGTTAATATACTGGCTCTGCCTTCCTCCTACCTAGTGTCAATGTCATGAAAATTTTCTGTCACGAAATAACTTCTCAATTTTATACGAAATTTAGTTGTTGAATTATTTATATATTGTTCTATAGATCCACCTTCTGTACTTCCGCTTTTAACTGACTGCAGTAACTAAAGTTGTTAATACAGCAGAAGCAACATATAGGTCACTTTCACTGCCAGTCATTATTTGACTTTTAATTAAGTCACACATGACAACTATATACTTATCAGTGCGCATGTGCTAAATCTTATGTACAAAAATTCGCACCAATATAAGAATTATATGGAACTTTTATGTTAAACTTTATGAAACATTATTTTAAACAGTATATGTAAAATTTAGCTCTGTGTCATAGGACTCTAAGAACTTTAAAAAGTATACTCAGCTGCTTTCATAGTGGAAATTTATACATGCATGTTATTGTTTTTTTACAGATGCCGCTACCGAATTGGCAAATACTGGAGCAGAATTATTCTTTTTTCCGGGCGAGAGCAATTTAACTTCAGATAATGGCAAACCCTTACCACAAGTCACAACTGAACTAGGAGATGTTACTTATAGATCTAATAAAAGTAGTGACACTGACGATGAATTTTGTTTCGTGGATCGTGAAACTGGTCTCGGTATTTTGGTGAAATAAAAATTTAATTTTTGTAAATTTAACATTCATTGTTTCATTTATTTTTAGCCGAAAAATGGACTACCAGAAATCAAGTGGCTAACCGACATGCCATTACATATAGTCGATAATCATTTTGCTATACCTGTTGGTAAGACTGATATGTTAAAACCTCCTGCACATTTTCCAACGCCTGTATATCGATATACTTTGAGAGAAATGACTATTGTATGGCATATGTACGGAGGGAATGATTTTAAGAAAAGCGAAAAAGATACTAACAAGAAAGTCGTTCACTTTTCTGATACCACTATGTCAACAAGTGTAGGTTTCATTAATTCGAAAGTAGGAGAAGTTATTATCAGTAATGTACAATCTAAAAGAAAAGCACCAACTAATTGGCAAGTGAAAGGTGGTGTCAATAGAAACCATAGTGTCTTAATGCAATTGCAGTTGAATAAAGTAAGTAATATAATCTGATAGTTAATGATTAGGTAATAGTTTCGCGCTCATTGTATTCCACGCTTAAAAACTTGTGAACAAAAACATATGACGCTAAAAATGTATTTGGTTATAGTTTTGTTGCAAATAAATTCGCCAATGTTTTTACTGCACATGTTGATGGCATATATTTAGTGCAAACGATTGGCACTATAAAGAATTTCTTTATTTGTTTGCTGCGCAAGTGTTTTTTTTATAACTTTGTAACAAATTAATGCACCGAGGTTTTCTGTTCGGATAACAACGGCGCATAGTGGACGCAAGTGCATTTCACTAAAAAGAAAATTTGTTCAGGAAGTCGAAGTCCTGTCGTGAATTTGACACTCCAGATATCGTTTTGTTCATGAATTTGTAAAAAATAATTGCGTTGGCGTTTTTTTTTTCTGTAAAAGTCGAGGTCATGTATTGGATCCAAGCGTTTGGTACAAACATAACATTATAAACTTATAAACTGAAATAAGAGATAGACTAGGTGGGGTCTACATGTATCATTTATTCATCACTATTATTGAGACGAGTTTTTAAAAAGAATGTAATTTATTCTTCTTTGAAAATCGTTTGGGTTGTATGTAAATAAAGATTTATTATTTTTAATAAAAATAATTACCCAATTTCTAAAACATTTTCTTGTCAATGCTTTCTATATAAATATAAATATTTATTTATTGCCTGGACTTTGTCATTATAGCATTTTTCTTATCAGTTTCAGAATTCGTTTCAATTCTTAGTAAAGAGATATGTCAATGATTTTCCACAAAAGTGAAATTCATATTATCTTATCACAAACTATATTTACAGTTGTCTAGTCACCAAATATGTAGTTATTCACATGAAATTTGATGCTTATTTAGAGGAGAAATAATAAATTTCATAATATATGAATATGTAATTGGTACAACGCAATTTACGAATACATTCTTTATATTCAACATATCGATTCTGATGTCTATAGACCGTTTATAAATTTAATTCTCTAAGAGTATTTAATCAGCCTTAATGTGTTTTCTCATATGTCAGTTTGGAGGAGGATTCTATGAGACATGAAAACTAACTGCATAATACACTATTATTATGTTTAACAAAAATCAAGTCTTGCCATGGAAAAGAAAAGAAACTTATAATATACAATGTAATACAAGAAACAATAAAAACGCTAAACGAATTAATTATTAACAACACGTAATACGCTAAATTTATATTAAGTGTTCGAAATGCCCACCATTATTATCGACGCACATACGGCACCTTTTCAACACTGACTTAATAGCTCTCCTAATTTTGCGCCCATCTAAGCTATCAAATACATTAATAACAGATTCCAATAGCTCCTCTTGGGTTGCATATGATCGCACATATACAAGATCTTTTATTGCTCCAAAGACGAAGAAATCTAACGGTGAAAGATCTGGGGAACGTGCAGGCCATAAAACAGGACCATTTCTGCCGATCCACGAGTTTGGAAATAATTCATCTAAATATCTTTTAACCTGTGCCTGATAGTGAGGCGAGGCACCATCATGTTGAAACCACCGTAGATTTGTACGGGTCTGTAAATTTAATTCATCTAGGATATTGTCGAAATCTTCCCTAAGAAATTGCAAATATCGATTTCCGGTTAAAGTTTCATTAAAAATAAATGGTCCAACAAGTTGCGAACCAATAACACCACACCATAAATTGAAGCCAAACCTAAGCTGGGGTCGCCTTTCTTCTAAACGGTGAGGATTTATTTGCGCCCACATGTGTTCATTATGGCGATTGAACATGCCGCAGTTTGTAAAACGTGTTTCATCGGTCCATAAGATCTGCATCGGAAAGTTGTTATTTTCATGGCACATATTTACGAACCAATCACAAAAATGTAATCGTCTTTCATCGTCTCCAGGGTGTAGAGTTTGACCAATTAATTTTTTATAAGGATGGTACTTATGTTTTGATAAAATTCTCACTACTGTGCGTTGTGAGGTAGCAGCGCCTTGTGCAATTTCCCGCGTTGATGTTGATGGATTCTGATTAACAGCAGCTAAAACATTTATCTGCGTGTTTTCACCAATAGTACCCTTATTTCTAGGTTTAACAAAATATCCATACTCCTTTAAATTATTGTATAAATTCTTGAAGGTGTCTAACGATGGTTGAGGGCGATCTAAATACAATAAAAAATAACGTTCGGCGGCTTCTTTACTATTTTTGTTACAAATAATGTAACATTCGATCATATCAAGTTTCTCAAGATTTGTGTACACCATAACTAACGTTGTAAAGCAACTAAATCACTACAAAACCAACTATAGTCACCCTAATGAACGAACTGTCAATGATGAAGTAAAATAATGCTTCAATTTTCATTATCGCGTTTTCCATGGCAAGACATGATTTTTGTTAAACATAATAATAGTGTATTGTGCTGTTATTTATTAAAATAAGTTCTACAACCCTTACATTACTGCAAGCAGAAAAAAATGCACTATTGGAATATGTCATACCCAACTATGGTTTCCATTTAAAAAAATTAGACTTTGCTTGCTAACTCAAAAATGCTAAGCAAAATTAAAAATTTAAGATGTTTGAAATTAAATTTCTTAAAAACAAAATTCAAACTTTTTTTTCCTAAATTTAAGAATAGAAGTGTTATAGCACTTAAAAGGTTTTGGAGAATTTCTATTTTTTGCAAATATCTAGTAAACCATGCATTTTCTTAAATTGACAAAAACGTATCTGGATGAGGCTTATAAAGATGCAAATGTTTCTCCATTTAACCTAATGCGTATCTCTTATGGTTTTCGAGATCCCCATACAAATAATGAAAAAAAACTCACCCTGTATAAGTAAATAGATAAATGCTAACGTAAACATATAACCGATAATTTAAAGGCTTTTCATTAAAAAATGTATTATTTTATATACGTGAAATAATGATTTAATACTAGAATTTTTGGAACTGTACCAGGTAGGCCGAAACATCCTGGCCATAAAGATAAAATGAAAGAGAACGACGCCTGGGTCAGAATGAAACGTGCCCTCAGTTTTGAATTTGAAGTAGTAGAGTTAAAAAAGAAAAAAGATTGGCAGCTTTTCGCCATCACATGAAAAAATGGAAGGCATCTTTTAAATCATGGTGCTAGTTCTGATGAAATATACAAACCTTCATGGTTTGCTAACGAAATCATGGTGGCCTTTTTAGGATCCGTTTATGACTGTAATACAATACTACAATCTGTTACAATAAATGTTTAAATAATAATTGCAAGTACTCATATAGTATAGGGCAGCAGCAACTTGCTTACCTTCCATCATTCTATCTTCTTTTCAACGCGAATATTGCGAATTCGATGTGTGGATAAGCAATTCGTTCATATTTGTGCACGAATTATTTGACGAAATATTCGTATACGAATCTTCGGCGAATACATTCGGCGATGTGTAGAGGCGGCATGACATTTACAAATAAAACATAAGTTACATTTTTACCAAAGGGAAGAACTTGATGCTTCTTTTGAGTCTCGGTTAAATTTATTTGATAAGTGGTTATTTCTTAAGCGCAGTGTGATACGTATTTTCGGTACTTTGTTAGTGATAACCATTTATAACAAGTGGACGTTCCTTTTATTAAATTTAATCCATCTCAGAATAGAGATTAGGGAAAATAATCATAACTAACATTAGGCGCAATGGCAATTGTGTGATCAAATAAGTGGATTTTCTGTTTGCTCAAAATGGATAACAATAGAATATATAATATGACGAGGAGTATGTAGTGATCAAGAAAGCGTAGATCATTTAATAAATGTGATGACACAGATTTTAAAAAAAATATATATGTAATAAATAATATAACAAATGAAAAATAAAAAGAACTCACTAAAAACAAAATAATATTCCAACATGAAATCAACCAAATCAAGTTCGAATTACGAATGACATTTGTTGGTTTGTTACTAAGTCTACCACTCTATTCATCTGTTAAGACAATGATAATATTCTTTCTATTTTCCTAACTGAAGTCAAAACTAGGTTAACTAAGGGACCTTTCGAATACACCATAAGTATTGAAACTGATTTGATGGCAGATTTGGTGAATTGATTAGTTTATATCACATATTTAACTGAGACTGAAAGGACTACCTATAAATATATTTTACTGCTTGTGTTTACTTATAGTGTGGCAATTAGAATTTTAAGTATAATAATTTTTAAGTGTAGTTAAATTTTGTTATTAATTATTTTTGGGATATGTCATCAATTTTGTTACTTAATTTATTTTAGGTAAGGTTTCAGCATGAAGTATATCCAGAGAATACATCTCAAGCATCTAGACAAGTACTGTTAGTTTCGGAATTAGAAGTCAGAGACAGGCTCGAGGCTAGTCAAATGAATAAATTTCTTTACCAATACGTTAGTGAAAGTAGACCAAAACAGTCTCATGCACATATGGTGAGTATATTTCTTTTCCTTAATTATAGTCATAAAAATTATATTCTTGTCATGATATAAAATTACTGCTTAATATTCTCTATTTAGATCATTTCGATAGTTTTTTGTACCCTTCTTATTTTTAGAAGATATATTCATTATCAAATACGTGCAGTGCCCATTAAATACCAGCTTATTATGCTATGCCACTTTTGTATTTCTCCCATTTTACTCCTTAGTTCTTCAATATAGAAACTTAATTTCATTTTTACAGTGCATATGTACAGCGAACACATTTACAGAACATCACATACGTCATCACAAAGCTGCGCGAACAAAAAGTGCCAGGGGCATAGTGTTTAAGAAGGCGGAAGTAATAGGGATTTTTTAAACTTCATAATTGTGAAAATTATGTTTTTTCGATCGGTTAGTTTAAAACTTTTTAAACTAACCGATCGAATAATATAGAAATATTTTCAAGTGTCATGATAAAGACAGTTATATAACGAGCAATATTACTAAATTCAATGAAGCAACAAGAAAACACCAATATAACGTAATGGTAAGCGCCACGGTACTGTTATACTAACACCCCTAAACTGGATCGGAACCCGCTCTACTCAAGCACATTCATTGCACATTATGACGTATGTGATATTGCTTTCATTCAGCAGACGGATCGGGAACCGGTCCAACCGTTGACTTTACAACAGTTGAGTGTTCGCTGGACAGGACCGTTCACCTTTATGTGATCACCTTTCATTTGGTACTTTTCACTGCTGCCATATGTTAGAATTATACAGATTAAACCTACGAGGAAAGAATAGAACAGGAGAGATAATAAACTGGTGGGGGAATAGGTATTATTTAGACGGAAGTTACCACTTTAAGGCAGGTCAGTTATGGCAATATTGACCAATCATAATTTATAAAATGAGTATTTTGAATAACTTGTCACATATCCGGTATGTTTGATTATTTGTTCAGTGGCGTAACATACATATTCTAGGCATGTTTTCTTTTTAAGTTTTCTTTAATACAGTTAGAATAAATGTTACTATATTAAAAAGAACAAAAGGATTGAAAAAGTAAAGCACTCACGATATTTCTTTAATTATTATTGGACTAAGAACCTATTTTGAATGATTATCGAGAACTTACGAAGTGTACATATACCCTATACAAAATATTTATGCACGCTTATGCATTGCGGCGGCCATATTGAGTTACCACTTTGGACAAATATTATTATTAAGGAGACTCTCTCCTGTTCTATTCTTTCCTCGTAGGATTAAACCGAATAAATAATAATAATAAATTGTTTTCTGCATTAAGTTTCAGCGTAGTTTTTAATGAAAGGGCCGGTTTTTGCAATCCCACTTAAAATACCTATTCGGTTAACTCCAATATTTTAATGCACTAATTTAAATTTGCTTATTTTACTTTTCTAGTAACTTTCTTCAAAATTATGTGTTACGTTGTTGGAATGCGTTAATAGCGCATGCGTACAGAATACGCTCACTAAGTGAGCGAATAATTTCTCCGCTCGCAAAAATAGCGACCGCTCCTCATCATGTTCAGAGTGAGCGAACGTCTATTGGATATGATCACTGAACAGTTGCGCAACTGTTGTGTCTGCTGAATGAAAGCATTCCCTAAGTGTTTTCACTATACCATCGACTAATAACCATAGGTATAAGAAAAATATTTATTATTGAAAATGTCACTTTGGGGACAAGTTTGTTATTATTCAGAAAGCAAAATTAAAACTCACATCTGGTAGACAATATCAGATATCTGTAAAAATTTGTTATTGTTAAATCAATTTGTTAAAAAATTGGACTTCCCTATGAAAATTTAAAAAAAAGTAATTTTGTTTGAAATGACATTTTGGATTTATATTCTACATTATTCAAAGAATCCACATTTTGAATCATATTATCACTTTACTGTATCCAAGTCAGATCACAGCATTAATGTAAACTAATTGTCAGTGTAGTATTTAAAGATAAAAATTAGTATTTTCTAATAATTGAAAAAGGTACAGAGTTTAAATTAATCAATGTGACCAGTGGACCTTTTGCACTTCAGTATTAATTTGTTGTGGGCGATGCCACTATTTTAATAATGTTTATATTGAAACTTCTCTTAATACCAAAAATTAGAAAAGGAGAATACGGTTTAAATCTTACACCATTTATCTTTTTGTGTAAAATTGTTTTCAAATATCAAACATAAATTTTAAATCAAGGAACCTGTCTAAATAAAACACAAAATGCACCAAAGTGACGGTATTCTTAGTATTATAACATTAAATTAATACATATTAATTAATTTCAGTGAAAATACCTTACTATTTAGAAATTCAAAATTCGTAAAAAAAATTTAAAAACTTCAAAAATGGGGATAGTTTAAATGGGTTTTTACTCAAAAATTGGCATATACTTTCAAAATGTCATTCCAAACCAATTGATTTAATAACATTTTTATAAATGTTTACAGAAAAGTCAGTTTTTATATCCAAAATTTTCCAGGGGTGCTGTATTCCAAAAATAAGTGTAATTTTAGTTTCTAAATGAGCACTAGCTTCAAGCCTAGTCGGTGCTCATTTCAAAAATTTTAATATTGCCAATAATAAATATTTGAATCTCCAACTAGGTTGAAAACTTCACGGCCTTATCAGTTATTATCCAAAGCCATGGAACACTTTGACTCTTTGACCGATAATTTACATTTATTAGGTGGGGTCAGGAGTCTTTACAAGCTTAACACCAAATTGATCGCATACCACACAGAAGAAAATGTGGACTTTACTGACATTACGCCGCTTAATATTTCGTGTCTATCTTATTTCATTCAATATGCTTGCAATTGTTCAAAAGTGGATAACATTTAAATGATTTTTATAGTACCTCTGCAAGTAGGGTTTCGTACTTCAAGAAATCCAATCCTAATGATATGACCTATCTGTGATTTCACCCCTTCATATGAAGTAATTAAAAACTGTTTTCGAGATATTGAAAAGTGAGTTTTATGAAGATGCACTGGTAACACTAGTGATCAGAGGAAATGTTAATTTGATCTTGGTATGATCTTAGTGGGCATGGTATTGAGTGATCCAGGGATGAAAATAACATTACAGCATAAATGTACACACGAATTGGATGTTGATCTAGCATGTTAACTTATAATAAAGATGATATAGCGTATAAAAATGTCAATCTGCAGTTTGACAAAATTTAATAGTATATTATGCAATGAGCATTTAATGATAGCTATTAAGACACGAGTAAGAGAATTACAATACGAGGCGAAGCCGAGTATTGTAATGAATACGATTGTCTTAATAGCCATTAAATGCGAGTTGCATACACTATTTTTTCTACGACCCCATAATAAAACATATTTTTTGAACAATCCATTTCATAAATTGAGGTTAAAATTTTCCGTACGTTTTTGTGAATTTGGCTGGTAATAAATTATTCGTGGCTACTAAGGCCTGTTCCATAATTTCTGGTGGAGTCAATTATTACATTTCACTGTCATTATCCCTCATTTTTACCGTTTATATTTTCAAAAAAGCACAAATTTTAAGTACTTACTTGTAAATTGCAGGGAACTGTCACATTTATTTAATTTGTATATCTGTCAGATATGCAGTCGCCATATTGAATATTGTTTGAATATTGAAATGTCGCATTCCTATTGGATATAAACTTGTATCGTAATGAAATATCTGTATTCCTATTGGATATAAACTTGTAACATAATGAAAATCTGTATCGTAATGAACATCATTATAGTACAGGTTCAGCATATCTAATAATACAATTAAAGTATGGGAGTAGAAAAAATATCTTTCGAAACTTCTCATGATAAATCGGTCATATCTCCAATTTTATTTCTCTCTCCTACAAAAGGCGTTAATTTTAATGGAATGAAGGCATACCTGATAATGCCTGTTTCGATGGTTACCATTTCAGAATATTTTTAATAGCTTTTCGTTCTCAAGATGTATTTAGGAATGTATTTTTCTAATGAAAATTTAGAGTGAATTAACGGTTCGCAATACTGGAAATTGAATTGTTATCCAAAGGCATCGACGATCTTCCAGTTACCTTCTTGTTAAGGACATTTGAATCCCCTTCCCTTTAATCAAACTGTATTTAAAATTCTTTTAATAGATATTAATATGACAGAAACTGCTCAATAGATTTGTTTTATTATAGTATTTCTAGTATGGAATCATATCTAGATTTTGAGAGTAATGAGAAGTTAATATAGCCATTTTTTAGATTGTAGTTAAGGCCGTACATGTTAGACCTGACCCGAAGTTAAGAGCTCAAGAATGCCATTTGCGCGTTTCGCTTTTACCGCTGAGATTGAATATAGATCAAGATTCATTTTTGTTTCTGATAGACTTTTTCTCCGAACTTGGTGACACTAGCTCAGTAATTGGTAAGTGATTAAGAATGCAAATTATTAGTATTATAAGACAAATCATATGAACTTAATATTAATGAAGGAAATATGCATTATCCTATTGAAGATATTTAATAATGTAATAAAAACCGTATTTTGTTCTATTAGGTGTATTTAATTGAGTTACTGACTATTAATTGACATTTATGTGCTGTCATAACTTAAATCAAACATTTTGGTAAAGATCCAAATCATAATCAAAAGGACCTTTTGAATACCTCTTTTCGCAACGCGCTCAATATTAACAAGTATTGGAGCAATGCAAGTATAATCTATAGTATGGAAAACTTTTGAAAGGTACAGGTTACAATTTTTACATAAATTAGTTAAAAGAAGTGGCAATAGAAATTTATACACCTATATTATATATGAAGGAATATGAAAACAACCTATAATATAGTAATGTGTGCGTATGGTTATATGTTTGTATATTAATAAAAGAAAGCACATATTCTGAGTGAAAATGGCTCGGCTAAATTTGAAGTATCAAGTAAATGGAAATTATTACAAAAATATATATGAATTTAATAATGATAAAACTATTTCACAATAGCAAATAATTCTTATTTCATGAGGAATACAATATAATAAATTAACAAAGTTTTATTTAAAAAGAAATTATTATAACAAGGCTTCTGAGAATTCACTATCAAATGGAAAAAAATGTTCGATTGCATACAATTTTTTTTATTGAAAAACAATAATGTTTGACTAATAATAATCTTTTTACCACTAATTTGATACGACTGCGCTTGGTAATTGATAAAAAGGACTAAATATTATTTACGCCATAAATATAGCAAGATTTTCTGAAAACTTTCATGCTTATGAACCAAGTGTGATAAACAATATCCATAAGTATGTAGATATGTATATATTGTCTGTCCGGTCTTTTTTGGCATTCTTCTTTTAATTATAATATACAAACGTCGCTCATCCCATCTCATATAAATTCAATGCTACAGAGAAGAAGAATAGCATATACAAATTAAAAACATGTCTATTTAGCCTAAGTTTTGAAATACATTGTACGTTCTCTATAGTAGTTAAAAAGAGATAGATGATATATTTAAAAAATCGTAACTTATATTACTCGACTAGGATCCATCCTAGTATGGAAATAATACAATAATCTATCTTTATTTTTGCGTGAAATGTCAAATGGACATTTTGAATTTGTAAATATTTTTGTAGGTAGGGCATATTTATTGTATTTTTTGTGTAATTAATAATTTCACAAGTGTAACAAGAAGGGAATATTTTTCCTAAAGTATTATATGTTCCTTAGTCACTTTGCAAGTATTATTATGTAATTGCTAATAAACTATTTACTGTTTTGCTTTACTTTATAAATATATTTTTCTTCCAACGTCGTAATTCATGTTAATTTTGTGATAACATAAGTCAAACAAACATTGCATCAATTGCTAGTTTCTTTTCCAACAGAATCGAGTTAAAAGACACTAAAGTAAATAGAAATTTATAACTTTAGCCGAGATAAAATATATAACCTTTTATATACGGCTACTTTTAACCTAAAATATTACTTAAATTTATTTATTTGTCATTTTCCAATTTATTGCAAATGTATAAAAAAATGATTACTTGCGATTGTGAATTTTGTGGTTCAAGTCGTCCAGTATTATTGAAGAAGATAAAAAACCTTTTTTTTAATAAAAAATAACATTCTTCTCTTTCAGTTAATATTTTTATTCAGTTAACGTATATTTACATGACATACAGTATCTTTTTTTCTTTTTATTTTATATGTATGTTCGTAGATCGACTCTGCATATAATATACTCTTCGCTACGAGGAAAGAATAGAACAGGAGAGATAATAAACTGGTGGGGGAATAGGTATTATTTAGACGGAAGTTACCACTTTAAGGCAGGTCAGTTATGGCAATATTGACCAATCATAATTTATAAAATGAGTATTCTGAATAACTTGTCAAATATCCGGTATGTTTGATTATGTGTTCAGTGGCGTAACATACATATTCTAGGCATCTTTTTTTTATGTTTTCTTTAATACAGTTAGAATAAATATTACTATATTAAAAATAATAAAAGGATTGAAAAAATAATGCACTCACGATATTACTTTAATTATTATTGGACTAAGAACCTATTTTAAATGATTTTCGAGAACATACGAAGTGTACATATACCATATACAAAATATTTATGCACACCTATGCATTGCATCGGCCATATTGAGTTACCACTTTGGACAAATATTATTTATTAAGGAGACTCTCTCCTGTTCTATTCTTTCCTCGTAGGATTAAACCGAATAAATAATAATAATAAATTGTTTTCTGCATTAAGTTTCAGCGTAGTTTTTAATGTAAGGGCCGGTTTTTGCAATCCCACTTAAAATACCTACTCGGTTAACTCCAATATTTTAATGCACTAATTTAAATTTGCTTATTTTACTTTTCTAGTAACTTTCTTCAAAATTATGTGTTACGTAGTTGGAATGCGTTCTATTCTTTCCTCGTAGAGTCTTCGTATATATAAAAAATCAGATTCCAGAAATTTTAAACAGAGCACTTGATGATGTTTTAAATTTAAATATGTGTGTTTGCTTACAAATATAATTACATTAATTTGTTTTTTTTTACATCGTTCATCAAATGTGCAGCTGGCGCGTAGAGGTTGTTTTTTTCTTTTGTGTACCAGCCTTAGTTAGTAGACATTAATCAAATGTATGCATTTTTGTGGTTATTTCTAAAACACATAACTTTTGTAAGAAAATAAATTAATACAAAAACTGGCCTTATCATTATAAATTTATGCCTTTTGCATCGCTAACCCAAATTTGAGATTCTAAATTATAAAATAAATTTAAAAAACGCAAATCGGCGATGCCTTACGGGGCCATAGTTTTCGATAGGTAAACGCTCCTCTTAAGTTTATATAGTAGTTTTCACTTCATAGAAATTTTTATTTTAAACTTGCATGAACAGTATAATTTTTATTGAGAATGTTTATAATTAGGATGCAGACAATGTCTCCTCTAATTATCTTTTAATGACTGGACTAGATCATAATATATGCATCCAAAATAATGATCTGAGTCATGTAGTTAATTATTAAATGATAAATGTATTTACAACAATCTAAACTTCCTCTGTATTGACAGATTTAGTCGGTGCCATGTTACTTATTAAGATATTTATTTTAGAGCTCCTTTCTTGTTTACAAAAGATTGAGGCTATATATTACACCTGCCTAATCGTTTTTTGCATTCTCACCGATAATTTTCACTATGACAGCCAAATAAATAAAGAAACTAGTAAAACACTAAAATGTGTCAAGTAACTTCTGATATCAAAAACCGCACAAGGAAATATATGACAATGTAAATTTTAACAACTAACTAAGATTAATATCAACATAATTCGACATGCTAATTTTTATCTTTAAATTAATTTCTATTGACATGGATTTCACATCGTCATAACTCGAGTGCTATAACAAATGACATATTCATTTAATGTATAATTTATCTCTATACTTTACCTTTAAGTTTTAGATATGTTGAAGTAGATATCTGATTTTTTAGTTTATTTTACAGTGTATATGTATTGTAGTTTTAGTCAGCAGCATATATTGGTTATAACGTCATTGGTTCTACGACGTTATATCAAATTTAAACGGGACTGATTTTTTTTTCAAGTCAGGGCTCTATTCTCCATTTTTTACAGAAACATATTATTTTTCCACATAATTTCCCGCTCTGGAAACACTTCTCTGTGCTTGGTTATTGTTGAAACGCCTTCCTCCAGGTACTTCTTCAGGGTTGCCACTAATCTGGAATACCTGAAAATGTCAGGGAATTTGAAAAGTTCTAAAAAGTCAGGGAAAACTGAAAAAAACCAATAAACGTCAGGGAATTTATTAGAGAGTCAGGGAATTTATCTCTGTTCTACAGTATAAATTATTAAAGTAGTTGACTGAATGAATATTTCAAGAATTGCAATATATGCGTAAAATGTGTGGCAGATAGACGTTTCTCTTTA